>CM075862.1:78405842-79039410 GCA_037975125.1 Latrodectus hesperus
TAAAATGAGTAAGCTGTCACCTAAATTGTATGTATGAGTGCACCGGCATGATTCCATGCATCTAATCCAGAATTGGGCTATACCTGAAAGGTACTGAGTGTGAGTATTCCTTATTTACAAGCAGGGATCAAGCAGAACATCCCCTAGTGATGTATCTGCCAACCCAGAGATATCATTTCACTTGGAGAACATTGCGACCAAGAACTACCTAACGTGCCCTGTCACCTCTAGTGAATATGATGGATCTTCGGTTATGTTGAGATTCGAACTCAAAATCTTCCGATAGTGAGAACGACGTCCAAACTAATCAGGTCATTGCAGGTGTGTTTTTATCCTACTTCCACACTACATCAGCAAACGGAGGTTATTTCCTAAAAACTTTTATTCAAGGCTCTTTGCATATATTCTTTCACCACGAAAATCCATGTTAAGTCGATTTTTCAATCCATTACTCAATAAACACGGAAACAATTGATTTTCAAAATACATCGGCCCTCACAATAGGACATTAGACTCTAAGAAAGTCTTATACGCCCAGCGGATCTTAACATTGTCACAAGTATCGAAACATCCCCAGGCACGATAACTTTTCTCTCTCTCTATTCTATCTCTATTAAATATTTTTCTGTCTTTAAGATACCTTGATACCAGTGTTTGATCCTTTGTCGATTTACAAGTAGATTACTTTTTATCAGATTTTTTTCACTTCTTTCCTTTCACAGTGCTGCTTATAAAAATGCGTGTCATTTTAAGAAAATACTAAATGCATTTAATTGCTCTATTCAAAAGTTTTGATGTTGAAAGATATAGTTTTTCCAACCATTTCTTTACACTTATCTTCAGGAATATGTTGGATGGACAAAATCTAGTTCAGAATATGTTTCTTGGCGACAATAATATGAGCGGGCTCATATGTCATGTTTTGTTGTTGTTACTTATCTCCTGGGTTCAGCACAGTTAAATCGGGCTTATGAATTTGTTCACTTTCAAAAACTAGACTAGATCTATATAGAAACCCAAAACATGATCGGGTTTCTATATAGATCTAGTCTGGAAAGCCCCAGACAATCCAAAATATGATCAGGAGTCGCCTGTTCTCAGCGACACGTCACGCATATAGGAAAGGTCTTTTTCCCATTACTGTAATTCTGAAATCGTAAATGTCCACTTTTTAATCTTGTAATGGCTGTCTGATCCCTTCTGCTACACTGGAGGGACAAAAACCTTTAAGTCTCATTTCCTGATACCAGTGGTGTGCACTGGAGAGATGTTCTAGGAGGCGCTGTCAGATCTTGTAGCTCTCGAAAAAGTTCAGAGTAGGTTAAGGAATTAAGGTCGTTTAAATGTTCCAAAGAACCTTGTCATATTCTGCAGTAACAGAATGAAATAAGACTGTAGTTCTTCGATTTAAAAATTTATTAATTGTTGATGTTTCATATTGCTTTATTTGGAAATAAAACCACATAAATTCACCATATCACAAGCGAGAAAGAAATACAATAAAACAATTTTAAAAGAAGAATGAACAATTCAAATATAATAGAAAACAATTTAAAAAGAACAAGCCAATAATTGGTGGTAGCTTAAAAGAGTTCTTGGTTTCCAATAAAGCTTAAGTGTCGTCCTTATTTCTCTGGCACACTCTATTTAAACTTTTGCACATTAGAAGGTGGTAACAATTAAAAGTGCGTGTGTTACAAATTGGACACACACTTTGAAAGATAATATTTTCACGTTGTTTATATATTCTGATCAATATTATATATTCTGATATATTTTTTCAAAAAAAAAAACTATTATTAAAAAGCAGAAAAAAATTTATTTATCTAACATCCTATTTCAAATTAACGTTTTATTAAAATGATAAAACCTATAACTGTCCTTTGAAAAAACTAGAAAAACTATTTTTAATTAAGAAATTTAAAAAAATTATCATTTCTGTTTTATATTATTGAAAAGATTATATTTACTGATTCCAATAATTATTAGAGTAACTAATAACTCTGTAAATCAATTATTCTTCCTTAAACTGCAGAGATTGTAACAAATGAAATTTAGGAAATTACATATAAAAATATACATATTTATAAACATACATAATTTTAAAAGTAAATACTACATGCAAAGTAATATTCATCAAAGCTGTTTCATAAATTTATATATCGTCTGCTTTCTATGTATTGTCTTCTGGTGGAATTTTTTCATTCTAAAGTTTTATTTCTAGAAGTATTGTTTTGGCAACGCAAAGTTCTTTCCATATGTTTTGTTCGAATTTTCAACAGTCTATCATTGGATTCGATAGCGATGTTGGAATTTTGCTCGTCCAGGTTCTTTTTTGAAAACCGATTTTGGCGATGTCTTTGCCACTGTCATTTCTGTTTCCTTTAATTTTTCTTGTTTTTATTCCTTTTTTCTTTCACAGAAATCTCGGAACGATTTTTTTCTGAAACTTGTGTCTAAAATAAAATATGAATGTTAATGTAAATACATACTCATTATAAAGCTGAAAAATTATGTATCTGATAAATGTTGTTGAAAGAAGCTAAAATAAAGAAAGGAATTTTCTTACATTGTGTCTTCATTTGAGTATGGGTGAGTGAATATTATTTTTCTTTTCACAGGATTTGATGGATCACGAAGCGATCTACTATTACTGCCTGTGCCATTGTACGATCACGACTTGCCTTTTGTTCTAGAAAACATTTTTCTAAAAAATATGTTACTTGCTAATTAATGGAATATTTTTCGATTAAGCGTTTTAGGATTTCGTTCTTTATATTTTACATTCATAAAAATATTATACTTCAACATTAACTGAGATTTAAGCCTTGCGCTATTTTTTCAAAAGTAAACTAGAACATTTTAGTTTCCCCATGTAACAACAACATATGTATGCTAGTTTTCTATCATTAATTTATCTCATTTCTGATTTGTTTTATTCATTTAAGTACCATGCTTTATAAAAAAGAATGGTCACATGTGTCGTATAATCCATGATTCTAAATTCTGAATTTTTTTGGCGATGAAGAAATGTGCCAAGAAGACGTATCGTGACGTAAATACTAGGGTTACCAAAATAGAATCTTCTGCATAATTCTTATAGGTCCCATATGTATGACGTAATAAAAACGAGGTTGGCAGATACATAAGGAAATCCGCCAAAAAAATTGTCAATCTCAGAATTTGGCATTCTGGATTATACGGCACCTGTGCCAAAAAATGTTTTGGTTTAAAATCAGAAAAATGGTCACTTTTAACAAATTTAGACTGCAAACAATGAAAAGCTGAATAATGTTTCTCGCTTTAAAACAATCAAAAATTAATAAGAAAAATCCAATTAAGTTCAAATCGAGAAATATTTGATTATATTTATACATAGTTATTTCAAACAGAAATTACTAAAGAAATGAACAATCGTTCCAATACAAAGAGGGGAAAAAATTGTTTACTGATAACTGAAGATGAAGAGGTGAATTCGATATTCTTCCGCTTTGATTCTATGTTGTTTCTTTATTCTTTCTTATATTTTTTTCTTACCACGCTCACAGTTTTGAAGCCCGAAAAAATAAATAAAAGCATCTAATGATGTTCGCCACGCCAACCTCAGGTTAAGTTGAGGTAGTTGCCGAACTGGAACATCAACGGGAGGTGGCACTCACAAACGAACCGTTAACCCATGGGAGACAGAGCATGACTATTTGTGATAAAAATCTAAAATCTGAACTATATTTTTAGCAAAAAAACGTATCGTATTCAATTTGTTGTATTTTTTTCATAAGCATGTTATTTTTATAAGGTGTTACTAAATATAGTTAGCATAATCACGCTTAACACCTAGAATGAACTTATTAAGAGAAACGCAAGTTATTCATATATACAATTTTTTATTGAATTTGATCATACCAGTTGCAATTTTATACGTGATTATGATTCAAATAATGAAAACAATACGAACATTTTTTCCTAAACTCAGAGTTTATAGAAATATTATTTAAATATTTGTGTATATATAAACAAATCATTTATTTTTCTATTTAATATTAATAAGAAAAGAAGTGTTTCTTAGATATAAAATTAAAGAAAATAGCGATTTTTTTACAGAAAAACTAAAAGTAATTTTTATTTGTAATTTCTTAGCAAAAAATATAAAATATCACATATATATATAGATATCTTTAATAATTACACATTTTTTGATATTTTTTAATAAAAAATATTTGTAATTTTTAATTATTTTGTTACTTTATAGAAGATAATAAAATAATTGAAAATACTTGTCTATATTCATTTGCAACTATTACTTATTTCAATTTGATGGACAAAAAACCATGTAAAATAAAAAGTTATACGGCTTTTTTACAGTTATAATTTAATTTTGAAAGTTATATACAGTAATTTTGAAAGTTATTTTGTAAGAAAATATTTGTTTTGATTTCTATGTATACCATTTGCTTGAATAGTAGTTCAACACTGTTTCTTCACTAGCATTTTTTTGACAGATGTTCTATTTTGATGACTAAATTAACAGAAAATTATATGATCAGTTTCTGTTGTTGAAGAATATATATACATAAACGTAGTAAAATATCATATATTTGTGAGCAAAAAAAGCTTGTGTATTATAACTAAAGCTATCGAAAATAAATTTTATTTTTTTCAAAATATGAAAATTTTCTCTGCATTAGAGAATTTAAAATATAATGAAATAAAGAACAGAAACAAAAATTAAAATACTCTATATTACTTAAAATATGCATGATGAATTCTTTTAAATTATACGTTAAATTGTTATTCAATACTTAAAAATAAAAATGTATATAATAACATATCATTCTGCACAAAATATTCGAATCTTTTGTGTACGAAATCCTTATTCGAATAAACCGCCATTTCCGGTCTCGAAAGCAAGCGGCCTTTTCACGCGGTGGTAGAACAAGGCTAATAACATCTATAAATTTTGACTTTTATAACTGACATTTATTTTGAAATTCGAAATAATACTGTTACTGACCGTGACTATCTTAATCCTCTGAATGGAAACAGAAAGGGTGAATCATTCTGCCTCACGAACAAATTCGTTTTACATCCTTTCAGTTTCTTCTCATGACTTCCTATCGCGGGAATAATTCCGAATTTATTTTTAGCTGACCTCAGTAATCGGCAACAGATCTGTCTACTTTTACAGTTACTCTGTCCAGTTCTACTCTGAAGTATATTTATTATTATATTTTGAATCTAAAATAATTTTAAAAATAGACATAATTTCCAGATTGATGAGTCTATTGTTTGTCTAAAATGTATACTGTTCTATTTGAATAATAGAAGATGTCTTCTTAAAGAATTTTTCGGCATAAACGTATGACCTGTATATATATATGTGTGTGTGGGTGTGGGTGTGCCATGGACACAATAATACTATGAATCTTGGTTTTACTTAAAGAGGGTATTTTAAATATCTAATCATTTCAAATTTAATTATTTTCATTTAAGTTTTCTAAAACTTTTTAATTATTTTAACTGAAATTTAATTTATACTTAATTTTTTAATTAAAAATAAAATGTTGTTAATTGAAACAATTGAGATAAAATGTGTTTCGTTATAACACTATTATGATAATAATTTCATTAATGTGATAATAATTCGTTATTAATAATACTCTTCAGTCGAAAATTTTTTGAATTTTTCAAAGTTTGAAAACATTTTGAGACCTAAAAACATTTTTATTTAATGGTTTCAGCTAGAAACGGATCTTTCGAATATTTATTGAACCGAAAGAGTATTTAGATGTTTATATACATAATAATATTAACCAATAAGTAATAAAAGATTTAAATAATAAAAAGAATTTAAATTTTTTAATTTAATTTGCAATTAACAAATAGAGAATATTATCAGGCACTCTGACAAACATCCTTCTATTCTAGTACACCCTTTTTTCGTACTATAATACTATACTGAAAACTTTGTCTGAATTTTTTCATAATCAGGCTTTCTATAGAAAATTCCTAAAATAAATATTAATTTATAAATTATCATTTACCGAAACAAAATTTATTTCATTTAAATTATACATGCAAAACATTTATATCAAAATAGAAATGCGCACAAATTCTTAAAAAAAATCTCGAAACTTTTTGATTTTGAAATTAGGTATTCAAATTTTAAGATTGAATGTTTCCCATTTTTTTAAATAAACAGCTTTGTAAAAGAAAATTCAGAAGAAAAAAACATAAATGAAAGTCACTGATAATTGTGTTTCAAAGATAAATAACTCAGGGCTCACGGGGACTCAGTTGTAGAGTCAAGCTCTTCGGAATAGAAAGACTCGGGTGCGATTTCAGCAGCTGCTGAACAACAGAAGATGAATGTTTAGTTTTGCTTTTGAATGCACAGATTAAGTGCTTGAAAATTTTCCTGGTTTTCTTCCTTCGCGAGAATACGTCCCATAATCTATGAAATTAATAATATGCTGTGGATGTCAAAAACAAAACAACCTGTACCATCCAATAAACAGTGTCAAAAAATATAGGTCGTAAAAACACTAACCACTGGGCTACCAGTGGCCTGGGATACTTCTAGAGGCCTGAATAAACTTCAAACTGTAAATCCTAATCGAATAGCCCTTATATACAAGAAATGACCACAGAAAGACAAACATTGATGTGGTCTCAAAGGAAAAATAATAATAAAAGAAACTTGCTTTATAGAAACATACATTTCCCATTTATAAAATATTTAATGTGCCCATTTCTGCCGAAATGCGCTATAAAAAAAGAGCTATTTGTCATGAAGAGATATTTCCATTGTTTCCAATATCTTATATAGACAAGATATTAAATCAAGTTACCACTTATATGACAATAACTGTAGCACGTAACTTCACTCTACTGTCAAAAATAGTAAATTTTAACTTGTAATGGAAAGTTATGAAGTATTTAGGAAACACGTTACGCTCATTTTCCCCTGACGTCAACTTTTTTATTTGGCAGTTTTTGGGTAAAAAGAGCTTGCTTCACATATTTGATCTGTGGAAGTTGATTGGTTAAGAAACTAATATCATTTGACCCAATCAATGACCGCCCTGCTTTGAAGATCCATGTACGTCAAATATTTTCAGAGGTTCTTATCCTTCCATTTTTAGACGTAATATGAAGGAAAATAAAATAACCTTTGAATGTCAACTTCACCACGAAAATGTGATTCAAAATTACGAGAAATTTAATACTTCTGGTATATAGCAAATTGTTTAATAGTGACTGTCTGTTGTCTTACTTCAGTGACTTGTTATTTTGACATGGTATAAATAAAAGCTTAACAGCCGAAATTTTGGTAAGGTTTATCATAAGTTTTTCGTTCTGGAAGGAATTTTCACAAATAGTGGGAAATCAGAAAATTCAAAAATACCCATCTCGACTGATGAACATGTTACAAGTATATGCACAGCGTTACACCTATCCAGGTTCGCTGTGACCTAGTGGTTGTGTTGCGCCTTTCAGAATAAAAAGTTTGGAGTTCGATCTCAATGTTAAATGAATATTGTACTAATGCATTTTCATCTTTTGGGGTGAATGTTTGCGAATTTTCCAGCTTTTCCTATAGCTATTCTTGAACACAATCCATTATCTATAAAAAAGCTCTACTGAAATTCTAAACCAAAGCTTTTTTTTTTTTGCCTAAGACATTTATTGAAAACTAACTTTTTATCACGAAAAACAAAGTTACTCATCTATAAGACGCTTTTCCGTCCTGTTTTGAGCTATGCTACCAAGACCTGAACTTTGCCAGCAGAAGAGAGGCTGTTGGACCTGTCTGAGCGCAGGGTCTTAAGAAATATCTTCGGAGGTACAAAAGAAAACGGTGTCTGGCACAGAAAATACACAGAAATCTACCGATTATACAAGGAGCCGGACGTTGTACATCACATTAAAACAGGCCGTCTTAATTGGATTGGGGATGTTATCAGAGGGAAAGACAATAAAACCCTTAAGGAATTTTTCTTAGCAAAACTCATCAGCACGAGAAGAAGAGGAAGGCCTAAGCTGAGATGGGTGGATGCAGTCGAGGAAGACAGTGGGGTCCTTGGGACAAGAAATTGGAGGAGTTTGGCTGTCAGCACAGGTGGTTAGAAGAAACTTGCTCAGAAGGCTATGGTCCATCCTGGGCTGGCACGCCATGAATGATGATGATGAAATTCTAAACTCAATGCAAGGGTTATTCAAATATTTAGTTTTAGTCTTCAGTTGCTTGAGCCTGTAGTCGCCTTGAGCACTGCCCATCCATTCCCTGTAATTCAATTGACAGGCATCGAGCCTAAGATTTACATACTGAATATCACAATTCTACTGCTAGATGACAGTGAGAACTGATTTGTTAGTTTGATAACATTGTTGTAATACAGTTGCTTTCCATTTAGTTATGTCAGAAACCCTAAGTAACTAAACCGTTAATCTTCGCTTTTATAGCTAGAGTTTTAATTCAATCTACGATTTTTGAATCAATAAAGAAAAGTAAATTTTACTGCTTAATTAAGGTTTAACGTTTTGGGGGGTTATCAAAATTTTGAAGAGTGAAGTGTTAACTCAATTACGAAAGAGTTAAATTTAGATTCTTCATTGATTGAATAAGCAATATGCAAATTGAAATAGTCCATTAACGACCCATATCTAGTATTACTATTCTCCTTTATTCGATGTGGGAAACTAGGTGGAAATGTCTAACTTTAGGTATCAATCACACCTTTTGATTAATATTTAAAATTATGATCAATTGTTTCTGAGCTCTTTTTAGAAATTTTAAGATATTATAGATGACGTTTAAATATGTAGCTCAAATACTATATAAATTATTAAATATAGCTTTAAAACTCATGTCATTGTGAGTAAAATGAATTCAATAGAACTATGATAGTTTAAGTTACATTACAAAATTCAAAATTATTCCAAGATTTATAGATTTAATAATTAAATTATGAAAAGGAAAATGTAATTTTTTCCCAAATTAAGCAAATTTGAGATCAAAATATAATTTAATAATAAAACTTATTATTAATTTTTTATTTATCGCTGTCATTTTATTGTTGTTAGGGAGTATTTTAACTTTAGAAAAATATATATTCAAACAAGAAATTCTTAGTAATGAAATGTAACATCAGCATTTTATTTCTTAAATTGATTTTTGAAATGTCTATGCTTGCTATTAAATTAAAATTGACATTTTTTTTTATTTGAACATGTGTTATGTATCCAGATTTTAATAAACTCAATTCAGATTAGGTTATTGAGACACATTTCTGGAAGCCTGTTTCTGACAACCCATCCCGTTTAACATAGCCCACTGCTTTTTAACTAACCATAGTGGTTAAACTATGGGATCAACGTCTGAGCTAAGGTTCTCTAGTTTGAGCTATAAAGTTTTCCACACAACATCAATATCTGCGGTAGTCTGGTTGGTTAGGGTGTCGTTCTCATTATCGGAAGGTAGTGAGTTCGTATCCCGGACGTCGTGTTCGCTAAAGGTGGCTAGGGCACGTTAAATCTGGGGGTGGTCGCAATGTCCTGCAAGTGAAATGATACCTCTGGGGTATGGCAGGGCATGTATTGGGGGTCTTCTACTTAGTTCTTGCTTCAAAATCACGAAGACTCCCCCAACTGCTTCTATCTAACTGGTAGAGCTCAACTCAGGGATGCATGCTGGCGCAACAACAACAAGACAACACCAATGAAGAAATATTTAATCGTACGAAGGTATAACGTTCATAAGCCTTCTTAGAAAAGCTGTGTTCGGTGGGGTCAGGTGTTAAACTTACTACCTTTCAAACACAAAACTCAAGTAAGGTCCACACAGAAAATAATTCCTTATTGGAGCTTATATGCTCTTTTTGGAAAATACAGTAATTATTGCAATCAATTATTGGCTATAATTCACAGAGACACTAGAGTTTGAGAGAGCCTCTAACTTGATTAAGTTACAGGAATTTAAATAAGGTAAGTTTTTCTCCAACAAAAAATTCCTCGTCATCTTGAGTCACAGTGAGTTTGATTTGGTCTACGTTTGAGCTGGTAACACTTTTCTGCATCACAGCTAACTAGCAAATAGACTCAAAGTATATTTGATTAGCAAAAAAAAAAAATATGAAAACAATTTTTGCTTGAATAAATAAAAAATCGAACTAGATATAACTCTCTACCAAATCTGTAGTTCTCAAACCTTGAATGGTTCAGTTATAAGTGTAGAGCAGTGGTGGCCTTGGTTGGTTAGGAAGTCGTGCTCATTATCAGAAGATAGTAAGTTCGAACCCCGGCCGAACGAACATCCATCGTGTTCGCCAATGGCGGCTGGGGCACGTTAAAACTGGGCGTGGTCGCAATGTCTTCCAAGTGAAATGATACCTCTAGAGGTGGCAGGCAGAACTAGAGAAAACGCAGTCAGGTCTTAAATATAGCAGTTATTGTCATCCATCTCTGATGAATAAATCTGATGAATTGAGTTGTTATCTCTTGCAATTTGAAATGTTAAATAAATTGGTATTTCAATTATCAAACAAATTGATATTTTAAATTGACGATTAAAATTGATTCGTTAAGATTGGAGATAATTCAAATTAAAATTTATTAACTAACCAATGTTTAGTTTTCCAATCAAGATCTAATACATTCATAATAAGTTAATTTTAATCCAATTACTTAAAAAAAATCACTAGTAATAAATTAAGGCCATAATGCTTTGGATGAAAATTTTGCTTAAATTGAAGACTTAGGTGATAGAAAAACTGAAGATTGAAAAATATCCAAACTGTAGAGAGTAGGAACAAAATTTTATTTTTCAAAAAATTTTTACCCGATGTTAATAAATGTTTTCAGCTTCCAGAAATTGTCAAAGATTTTTGCAAATTAAATCACGAGACAGCCTAAAGCAGTCTATTTCCAGAGATTCAGGTCAAAGACCCAAACTCATTTGAATCACCCTTCAATAGTTTTATCACGACTCAATATAGTAGCTTATTTCTATAACGTGAACATTACATTAATGTAAGACAATATAGATCGATCTTGAAATGACTGGAGAAACTAGTGAATCAATCTGTCTTCGAAAAAAGTGGGTTAATCCTAGTTTCAAACTACTGTCATTTTACATTAGTTAATTTATTCTGCTACATATTTTTTTATAATCTATTTCGATTTTTCCTCGATGTGATCCCTACATAAAGTAAAATATTATGTATTGTAAGTACTACTAAAATAAATTTTGATTCAATTACTTGACTGTATATTATTGAAAACGAGTACGTGTTCAAAGTGTGTAAACTAATTGCAGAAAATGAAAGACTAAATTGTGCCATGTTAGTTTTAATGATGAAAATATGCATTGGAACAAATTCATTCTAAATATATTCATTTCTATAAAATATACCGCAATCGAAAGAAATTGTTCTTAATTGTCGATGAGATTAGCTCTGATGATATTATTTAATAAAAATAATCCTTTTGGGGTCAATTTTTTATCTTCTTAAGAAAGAAATTTAATTCATGTTATTAAAAGAATCTATAGTTTTAATTTTTTTCCGTTTATATTATATAAAACAAGTCTATATGTATATTATTTAAAAGTACTACTAAGAATGCTTATATGAAGAAAATATATTTATTAATTTATTGTAGGGGAAGAAAGAATAGAGTTTATTAAGGAATTTGTTCAGTTCATCTATGAAATTTAAAAGAAAAAACCCATCATCTGCGAAACTTAATACGTAATATAAACAAAATAAAGCCTAATTGGATAATTTGAATTAATATTTTTTTGAAATTTCTTATTTGATTAAAAAATATATTTAATAGTTCTAATAAATAGAAATATTTTAAAGAAATATGTACATATTACATTCTATCAATTATTTAAAAACAAGCTTAATCATTAAAACTTATTTTCCCAGAGTTTCATATAAAAAAATATTATCTTATAATTGATATAATAGTGGATATAAACGGGGATTTAGCTTTTACATATTTATTAATTTACATTTTTGTTCTTCAAAATTGATCAAACAAGCATTAAACTGTATCTCTTTTAAAGAAACAATATTATGGCATTCAAATAATGTCAATATGACATTATTTGAATTAAAATAATATAACATAACATAAACATGTAATAATAACAGAATTTATTTTAATCCCAAGTTTTATTAAATTTGAATCCAAATAGTGTAAAATTTTCACCAATGAAATCTTACTGATTATTAATGAGAAACTAATAGTAATCGCTTAAATTTTAAACCATTTAAATATGGCTGATTGAAATATCAAAAATAATAACAATATTTACTTAACATTAAAAATTCCAAATTAAAAATATAATTTAAAAACAACGGCTGCGTTAGACGAGTAAGAAAATGTTTCGGATTTGTGCAGTAGGAACAATAATTAACACATGCGGTTTGTTATGCTGAGTGGGCTGTAATGGTTCCGAAGGCCGCAAGATGGCGCTGCGGAAACGGCAAAACTAGTTTTAAAAAAGAAAATACTAAGGCAGCCTCTCGATGCTACATATTGAATTAAGAATGTATAAATGGACATAATAATTTAAATTAAGAGAACCATTTACATTAACACTTGATGAAATATATAAATAAAAGAGCAAAAATTACTAGTCCAAATAATAAGAACCAAAAGAAGTTATCAAATAATATATGAAAACAAATCGAATTTTAAGAAAACTTATAAAATTTAAAAAAGGCATGAAATATTTTGGTAAAAATATAACTGAGGTATTTTATCTTTTCTTAGTAATATAGAAATGAAACGAAAATGGATTTGAAGTGGTATACAAATAATATATTTAATAATATTTCTCTTCATATTATAAATTTTTATTTGCAATTATTTAGAAGAAAGAAACACTTTGTATTCACATTCCATTTATATTCATTTCACAATAGCTATTGATTTGATAGACTTTATCAATTTGAATGAAATAAAAATGATTTTTTCCCTCAAAGTAGCTGATTTGACACTCTCAAAAAAAGCGTGAAATATTTTTTTCTTATTTCGCCGTTCCTTTTAATGAAAAAATATCGCCAAATAGCAACCGGTAAGTGCATTAGGTTAACTTTGACCTAAAATTCAGTTATTTTCGAAGTCAAAGGCTATTTTGCTATTAGGCTCGACAAACAAGATTCTACGGTCAGGGCATCGTTAACGATCGAAATGAAAAATCAACCGGAACACGAGTTGGAAAATAGATCGATAATGAATTGAGTCTCACACACGAAACGAGAACTGCAAATCACAATATAGACAACGAAATACATTTATGTTAATCTCATATGCGTTTACTAATTAAGT
Source organism: Latrodectus hesperus (assembly GCA_037975125.1). Lineage (NCBI taxonomy): Eukaryota > Metazoa > Arthropoda > Arachnida > Araneae > Theridiidae > Latrodectus > Latrodectus hesperus. The sequence goes on from CM075862.1 coordinate 78,419,184, forward strand.
AGTTTCGGACTTTTTTTTTTTTTTTTTTTTATCTTGAAGCGCCAACTGTCAGACGAGATTTTGTTGACCTAAATAACCTTGAAGTGAATGAAGAAAGAGTTGGAAAGAAAATAGAGAAGATAAATGAGATATAACCACAAAAACTTGATTTTTAACATTTTTTTTATATTATTCTTCAAGTAAAATATGGTTGAAAATTAACTTAAAAAACATGTTTGTTTTTGCTTTTTGATACTTTTCCACAATGTTATTTTTATTTAATACATTTATTTTTGATTGCTAAAAAACGTAATACGAAAAGGACATTCGAATTCGATACAAAAATTCGAACATTCAATACAAAAAAAATTTTAATAACACAAAGGATCAAATATTTTCATCTTTTATGTAAATATTTCAAATCTTATATTAAGCTGGAAATTTAATTAAACATTATGATAAAAGCATTTTTATAGTATGGAAAAAATTTAGGAAAACTAAAATATATATATATGTTTCTAATAAATATATATAATATTTATTAAAAATAATTTTTAATGGATAATCATTAAATGTTGAGTAATGACATTTAATTATATAATAAATATCTCTAAATATATATTTTTTTTACATAAGAATCTGCTATATGTAAAATTGCAGTCAGTAAGTATCTTTCTCCATTTTACTAGCATAACTGCACCGAAATAAAATAATAATTTCAATCACTAAAAGCTACGAAAAAACGGCAGTTGTATTACAAATATTGTGTTTTTATTAAAATTATTCAATAGAGCTTCTTTTTTTGACTTTTTGATTTTGAAACACAAAGGAGATTTCTTTTTCTTTCCTAAATAAATTAATATTTTCAGAAAGCCTATATCTTCACTAAAAACTATGATACCGTGAAATAAACAGTCTAACACCCTGTAATTCCTGTAATGTTTTCTTTTTTAACATTTGGAGAGTACTGAGATGAACAAGACATTTTATAGAAAGTGGACAATACTCAAAGGAGAGGAGGAGAAACAGTAAAATTCCAAATTTCTCACCTCGACAGGTATTCATGTAAAAAACAGAAGCGCAACATTTATCATTAGCTATTTATCAGTGGATAAAATCTAACCTGAAATCTTCCTCTACAAAAAGTGTGGTCTTGCAAGAGTGGAGCACATTGATTCCATGGGTCGCGGTGGCCTGCTTAGTTAGGGATCGGAAGATTGTGGGTTCGAATCCTGGCCTACCGAAGATCCGTCGTGTTCACTAAAGATGGCTAGGTTACGTAAAAACTAGCCGTGGTCGCAATGTCCTCCAGGTGAAATGATACTTCTTGGGGTGGCATGCAAAGTATTGAGGGTTTTCGCTTGGTCCCTGCTTCAAAATCACAAAGATTCCACCCGACTATTTCTATCTAACTAGTAAAGCTAAATTCAGGGCTAGATACAGCTGGTGCAATAACAACAAGATGGATTCCATAAAAACTTTATGACATGACTTAATAATCGCGTAATAGCTAAAAACTCTTCTAAGGCTCTTTTGAGCTACTAACATATGTGTTCCAGGAGGATTTTTAATAAATAATGAGCCGCTTTCCTACGTCGCAAAAAAATGCAATCCGGCCATTGACAAATTTGCTTCGAAAAAGAACAGAAACGAAATATACGTCTCCTGTAGTTCAATGGAGAGTGGTATCAAATACTAGATTTTCTGCTCCAAAGAACACAGTCTAGGTCATGTCATCAATTTAAAGGGTTACTACAGTACCGTTTGAACCAGGCTTTGTACTTTTTAGGTCCCCTGTAATATTTGGAACATGAGATTATCAGAAAAAGTGATAGTGAAAGTTTAAATATTCTTCTTAACAATATAAATGAAACATAAACTGACAGAACAATGTAATTTTATTATATTTGTAATATTATATTCGTATTATTATTTAATATTATGATTCTTATATATAAAAATATTTTTATAACGTGAATAATGTAAAAAAATCAAAATATGAAATATATTTAAATAAGTTTAAAAAATACAAAATAAGGAAAAAAATATACAAGTGCTTACTCAAAACCGTTTCACCTATCAGAAAAATTTTTTATTTAAAAAGAAAAGACTAAATGTATATAATTATAATACTTTTCATCCTGATAAAATTTACAATATCAAATAAGTTTAGAATGTGTTCCTCTTCAAAATTGACATACAGTGTATACAAGGCAAATACAGCTAACAAAAACGATAAGGAGATAATGGAAGACATGATATTAGCATAATTTAAAAAATTCTATAATGATTTATTTTCTAAAATTAAAAAAAAATTCCTTTGACAGCTTGCTTTATTATTCTTATAGCTTTTAAAAAGACGAAAATCTGATCCTTTCAGAGATAATGTTGTTGTCTTGTGCCAACTAAGCTGGCATTATGTGGGTGCGCTGCTCTCCACTCTTCAAACTGAACCATATTTTGTTGTGGAGTCCGACTTCGTCAGTACACACAAGCCATAGTTCCCATTTGTAGGGTGGGCAAACATACACAATCCATTCTTTCAAGGAAAGGGCAAAGACATGATAGACAGAGAGAGAGAGAAATTACATCCATACTCGAACTGGGATTCAAACCCTATCTGCTGTCAGGCACGCTGACCACTAGACAGGGTGGGCGGCTAGAGATAACGTTAAAAAGTACCTTGAGTCTCACTAGCTATTCAAAAGGAAATTTACGTCGAAAAAGGAAACCACGTACTTTTGACGTTAAGTTTCGTAAGGAAATTTAACGTCGAAAGTACTTAGTGGTCACATTAATGTGACTGGGCTGTGTATATAAAATATAAGTCTTAGTTGTAGTTAATGCAAATTAAAGAGCACGAGGGTGAAAAATATTGCTAAATTTGATCAACAACGTATTTTATAACTGAATTTATCACTCCTGTTGTATTAAATTGGCCAGCTTTTTATTGTGAGCAATTTTTTTCAGACTAAAATATTTAGTTACATTTGGTATTTCTTAATAAAATGCTATTGAAACATATAATGTAGTTTAAGTTGTGAGTGTATAACAATTCTTTAGCATATTTATATTTAAATGTACTATAAAATAAAGAAACGAATTTATTAATTTATTTTTATGGTAATAAGGTAAAGTAATTAGAGGGGCATCTGTGTGAATCATTTTGAGTTACACAAACATGGTATTATCTTGTAATATGTAATAAATGCATATCAATAAATATATAGATTTCACATTGTTGTTACTATAATGTTGCACAATTTTCGCTTATTCCTTACAAATTTCATCAGATATTAAAAATGAGATCTTGTTAAAAAGTTAAATGAATGAAATTAATGCATAAGCAGGGGCTTTTTTAATTTGAAAATATTTAAATTAGCATTTAGAATTGCAAAATATAAAAAGTATTATGGGAGTTGTTAGAACTGCATATTAATTTATTGTATAATGTGTTTTGCAATTTTAAATAAAGGTCTTCATATTGCATAATACATTATACAAAAAAGAAGTGCAAAGGGGTAAAGCAGTATATAATTAAATGCAAATAATACAGAAAGTCTATTCTTAAAAGAATTTATTTTCTTTCCTATTCTTTTATTTTGTTTCCTAAATTTACAGAAAAAATGTTTCTGATTGTTAAAAATAGAAAATAATATTAATAAACATAAGAGAAACAAAATTACAGAAAAGAAATAAGTGTGATAAAAAAATTAATGAATAATTAATTACATGTACTCTGCTACCATTTTATACATGCAAAAAATTCCATCTTTAAAAATATTAATAATAATTGACAGAAAAATTAAAAGCTCTGAAAATAAATTTTTATAAACATGAAAAGAATATATAAATCGCGCCAAATATGGAGCACTTTTTAACTCTTGGATCTAATTTACGAACATTATTTTTTATTTTGTTTCACAATTCTTTTTTTTTTATTTGAAATTTATTATCAACTCCAAAGAAATGTCTTATCTCACTTTTTTTTTTCTTTTCTTTTTTTGGGTTTCAAGTTACTTATGAAATAACTTCTAAATATTAATGATAGTGGCACCATCTAGTGTTTATATTTTCAACTAGGAAAACTAAGAGTAGTATAACAATCATCAATACTATTTTATTATTGCTCTTAAAAATTTTAGTTTTAAATTTATTGTTTCATAAATATTATACAAGAAATACATAGATGTGATAAAAATTTATCAAATATATTGTTTTATTGAAAAATATTCTTAAAAAAGAAAATTTGGAAATTTACTAGATTCTTAGAATTTTATGAAGTTTAACGCTTAAATATATATATATATATATATATATATATATATATATATATATATATATATATATATATATATATATATATATATATATATATTACCATAATTTTGCATACTGTTACCTACATTTTAAATCTACCTATGAGTAAGATCCATTATACACAGAGAGAGTTTAAAACACAACTTTTGTATCATGGCAAGCTATGAAAAAGGAATTCCATTTTCAAAGTATTCTAAAATGTTTAATGTTAACATAAATGTTGAGTTGAATTTTTCATTTTTGCCCACTTTTCGACAATTAGTGAGTGTGTCCAATGTCATTTAGATATTTCAAATTTTATCTCCGTGAATATAAGAATTGGAGAAAGATGTGGGAAATAAATTTTTAAAAAACATCCAGATTAAGACCATAATTTTGGGAATCCCAGACACAAATAGAAATATTTTCAATGTTGTTTAAATCTAAAATTAACATATATTTGAAAGGAAATGGTGAGGTGTGGTGTGGAAGAAAACATGCGATAGTGAAAAATGAACATGGCGTGAAGAATTAAAATTCAGAATAATCAAAATTATAATGATAAAACTTTTTATGTGTTTCAAAGCTGATTGGTGAAAATTCCGGATTGTGCTGGAATCTAATCGAATAGTATTTTGTAACATCTAAAATCTCATTGAATGCAATGGAAAGGAGTGAAATCTAAAAATAATCGAAAGAAGATTAACTATCAACTATTAAATCCGTAGTTTATTTTCTTGTATTGCTGAGTAGAAAAATAGCGCTGTTGAAACAAATTTAATCTGGGTTCAACTTTCTTGGACATGAATGAACGAAGAGAAAAATAAAATATCTAAACTTATTAAAGTTAGAACCGAATCCATTTTTTTTTTCGACTTTTATGTTAAAATATTACTGTTGTAGATCGAAGCGATTTTTAGCTTGTGTTTTTTTACTCCTTAATGCTCTTGAATAATTGTACCAAAAATCACCTTGCTATTTAATTATTTTTCTTTTCCTGACAAACAAAATACATCTATTTGGTGATATGCATACTACATTTTAAGAGAGATCTATTGAGTGAGCAATACTCTGAAAATGGCAGGAATTCAGTTAACGTGTTACATTAAAAAAAAAAAGTTTTTTTTGATAACTCAAAATTTAATTTTTATATTTTTATAATTAATGTCAATAGATGCTTACGACTTCATTTTATACTGCAATATTTAGCATAGAAAATGAGATGTCTAAGAATTCTCACTCAAAAATAAATGAAATTGTCTTCACCGTAACGAATTATAATATTCAACAACAGATTGTTAATAGGGAGCCGACCGATGGCTGAGTGGTTAGTGCTCCTGACTCCTGAGCTGTGGGTCCCGGATTCGAATCCCGGTTCGGGTGTGGATGTTACTTTCTATATCTGTGTTTGTCCTTTCTTCTGTGATGATGTATGAATGTGGCCCACTCAATAAACGGGTTTGTGGTGGTGTGACACGGGCAATGCTACTCACCTACGTGACTTGGTTCACAGGTGCCCACTGGGTAATGACAAATGAGTAGCAGTTTCTGGCCTTGTTGTGGCAGAGGGTTCGTCACCCAAGTGCCCGCCGTTGGAAATAAAAATTATTAATAAGGGACAATCAACAACAGATTGTTAGAGAAGACGGAGCAGTTGTTATAGACAACACAGCTACGACATTTATTTTACATATAACACAAATAGAAAGCAATTAAACATTAAGGAAGGAATTTTAATAGAATATTGTGGGTGTCGTTTGACCAGAGTTATTTACCCATGTCCTTCCTATACTTGGCATACAAGTGCCGTCTCGCGTTTTAGCGCTAAACTCAAGCGCAGTTGACGCGCATGCGCCAACAATATTGCCCACAAAAAGTTGAAGGATTCAATTTGTGATTAACATCCAAGAATCCGTAGATATGTTCTCGATTCTGTTAGAAATCATCTCACCGACAGACCATATTCAGTTTTATTGTGACCTCACTCATATTATGGTCAAATCACTATTAAACTACATAGATAATATAACTTAAGCAATTTAAATATGACAAAAATCCAATTATGTTTCAATACAATCTCGACTTTTTTTTTCTAAAAAATTAACATAAAGACTTAGATGTATGATTGTCCTTATCGAAGTGTTAAGTGTCAGATTCGATTTCAGTTATAAAATGAATAATGTATGTATCTGTACTTCGTTTTTGCTTTCTGCATGCGTATCGATCGAGGAAAATACTTAGGTGTTTTCTTGGTTTCCTCCCTTGCGATCATGAATGTGGCTCATTATGTATGCAAATTCCTCTCTGAAAATTTCATGCTGTACAAAAGTCCCTTTCAATAATTTTTAACTGTAATTTATCCACTATGCTATGTTAAGTAGACTTAAAAATTTAGCTGTGTAAAATAATGAAATTCCTTTTTAATAGCAATTAGATTTTAATCATATTATTTGGTCGTTAGTCTATTAAAAACTAAGCAAAACATATGAAAAACACTAAAAAATAATTTATCTTATATTAGTACATAAAAAATAACCAGGAAGATTTCGAATTTATTTTTTATATACTAGTATAATTATGCCAACTATAATTTGTGATTTTTATTTGTTTATTCTCTATTTTTAAATTTCCTCCTTCCTTTATCAAAACTAATCTTCTAATATTACTTCATTTTTAATTATAACTTATCTCTTGTTTAAATTATTGTGTCCATGTATGAAATAAATCTTGTATTCTAATCTTCTCTGCTAGTTATGGTTTCCATGTTGTTTTCTATTTTTAAAGGAAGGCGAAGCTCCGAGTCTTGCAACAATTTCGAAAGCAAATGTGGTACTGGGGAAGTTGCTTACAAAAGCTGAAGAGCAGGTACAAGGAGATTCCCGAAACTTTATAACTTAGTAGTTACAGTTAAAATTATAAGCATGTTTCATCCTTCATTCTCTCATCATATTCTTTTACATCATTAATTCAGAAAAATAATGCAGAGAAGATAGTTAAAATTAGTTACCAAATTTATTCGAAATGTGTTTTTAATCTAATTGCAAACCTTTCGAAACTTTATCTTGCTATTAATGCTGAAACATTTTTTTTTATTAATAAACCGCATATGTGAATTTAATTTTGACTTTTTACTGGCAACGCTTACAAATATTTGTAAACAAAGATCTTTAAATTTCTAGCCACTATTACCCCATTATTTGAAAGAGGCCATATCCTAAGGGGAGAATAAAGTGCCTCTTTAGCACGATGACCTTCAACTGAATTGAATATCGAACCCATTACCTTCAGTACTCTTCAATGATGAATTTCTTCCCAAGCAAACTGTGGTTCTAAATAATTTTCTTTGTAGACTCGTAACAGATTTTTGAGGTTTTTGCTTCTTTCTTTGTACATTTTTACAATACATGCATATATATATATATATATATATATATATATATATATATATATATATATATATATATATATATATATATATATATATATATATATATATATATATATATATATATATATATATATATATATATATATATATATATATATATTAATTCTTTTATACCATTATTTTTTGAGAAATAAAAATCTCATTCTATAGTTTTTGATAATATTGTAGATTTAAAATCATATTGCAGATTTAAAAATAGATCATATCGTAGATTAAAAAAAGCAGCGATAGTATATTTTACGATTATTAAAATTTTTTTCTCATAATTATTAATACTCTTCTCTGTAATTCCTCCAAAAATTGTTGATTGCATGTGGAATACATTAAAAATTGCTATTAGTTGTTTTCCATAATTCTTTTATTACATAATAGAAAAAGTAAAAGAAATTTTCATTATCATCTACCTAGAATATAAAAATGTAGTAAAATAATTTTATACGCATTCAAATTGTGGCTATTTTTTTATTTGTGAATAGATAATAAAATTGTTTTCCTTAGGGATGACGAAATAATGTTAGATTATTAAACAGTTAAATGATCTAACATTATTTCGTCACCCCTAAAGTGACTAATTTAATAATTGTGTGAAATTTCTTAATGTCTACAATCTACTATCATCTTTAACATTTTATTTCTTTATTTATTTAAATAGATTTTTTTCCATCTGAATATATAACTTTTAATGAATGATGGTCTATTCTTCCATGCATTTTATACCTTAGAATGTTCATCTTTTTCCACACACTTTTTTTTCCTTTTTTTAAAACACAATATTAGTTAAAAAGAATTCTCAAGTCGAAAGGAAGGTAAGTCAAGAAAGTAAGATAATTAGAAATATAAAAATATTAATCGAAATATAAAGAAATTGAATTTATGACAAAATATGAAAAAAATAATAGGAAACACAGGGACTGTGTCTTCTTCAGGGGTTGGTCAACTATGCAAAAGAAAGACCAGCACTCTTCTCTGACATGCAACGAGTAATATTTCATTAAAATTTATATTTGGGTTTTGAATTGTTGATATTGCATCTTGTCTCTTAAATTTTTGTTAATTTTTCAGTTTTATAATTTGGATATTTCGTTTCACGCGCTCATGACCATATTTATATACTTACAAATGAATACTAAATAACAATCTAGCATCATTTTAGTTTTAATCCGTAATTAGTCGAATATCAATTCGCGTCTTCACACATTATCGCGTCTTTTCTCGTCCATCACCTTGTCGTTCTTTCGCGTCGTCTCGCGGACATACTCAGAAGGGAGGGAAGAGTCCCTCCCTTCTGCCTACAGATTGTGGTAGATAAGTAATGAGACTCAGTCTATAAAAAATAATTTATTGATCCGATTTGTACAAAACGTTAATATTCTTCAAAGTACTCGCCTTGGGCGTCAACACAACGTTGCCAGCGCGTTTTCTAAGCTTCATAGGCCCCACTGTAGTCCGTTGGGGTTATCCCAGTTAGTGCCTTCGTGACAGCACGTTGGATGTTCGGAATATCGTCGAAACGATGACCCTTCAGGCATCTTTCTACCTTCGGAAATAGGAAGAAATCAGGAGGACTCATGTCAGGACTGTATGGTGGCTGTGGCAGAACTTCACTCGTCGTTGCTTTTGTTCGGCGGTGAGCTCTCGGGGAACCAATTTTGCGCTAACTTTCCTCATCATCAAATCTTGCGTAACAATTTGGTTAACCGTAAATTTATTCACGGAGACCTCATCGGCGATAATTTTGAGACTTAAACGACGGTCGGAGTCCAGGAGTTCTTTCACTTTGGCCACCGTTTCATTCACACGACTCGTTGAAGGGCGACCAGATCGTTCCATGTCTTCAACGGATTCCCTCCCGTTTTTAAATTCATTAAACCAACAGAACACTTGAGCTCTTGATAGGGCGTCCTCTTTGTAGGCCTCCGTAATCATAGCAAAAGTTTCCGAAGCAGTTTTGCCCAAGCGAAACCAAAATTTGATTGCACACCGCTGTTCTATCGAGCAATCCATCTTCAGCGTTTTCACAAGTGTCACGGGCACACAAAGAACGTAATACGCGTAGCTCGACCCTCACTGTGCCAGAGCTACGATGCGACTGCGAACCGGTTCTACTGTTAGTTCAGATCCCCCACCAGGTGACCTGCAGGTGGAGACCGCACTGCGAGCAACTGGGGCGCCGCACGGCGACCAGTCTCATTACTTATCTACCACACCCTGTATGTCCGACGGCAAACATGTGAATGGCCCTCTGGTGGCACTTTCAATCCCATATATATATATATATATATATATATATATATATATATATATATATATATATATATATATATATATATATATATATATATAATTTTATTCATTACAAATACGTACGCGCGTTATTGTATGTTATCACAAATCTGAATTATTTTCTAAATGCAATTAACAAAAGGTAATTAATGAATTTCCAGTGGTAACAAGTTGAGTATAAATATAGAATGCTTCTCTGACTTTTAGTAATTTTAAATGTGTATTCAGGATAAATTAGTTTAATCTTACTTTCGCAGATGATATTCTCCCATAAGAAAACATTACTCACAATGTTGATAAATATTCCGAACAAATGGAAGATTTTGGATTCTTATCAACAATGTGAATGATTCTTTCACAAAAGCTGACATTTATTTTGTAAACAAAAGAATTCTCTTTTAATTTATGTACACTTTTCCAATCTTTTTAGTGAGTAATTTCATTTATCTCTGATAAATGCATCAGCAAGGATTGCTATGGATGAAGATAATAAATAAGGCAATAATTATTACCTATTTTATTACATTTTAAAAAATTTAAAAGAATGGAAGACCTAAATGTAAAGTTTAGAACTAAATTGGAATAATTAAAATGAAAAATAGTAAAGTAGCTATTTGTCATTTGTATGTGTTTTTATAACTATTATATTGTCTAAAACTATATGTTGTAATTACAAGGCAATCTTATTCACAGTTTCCTTTTTTTAATTAATACAAATTCTGCAGTAATAAATGGATCGTATTTTTCTTACCTTCATTTGACTAATTATACACTGCTCAAAACAATTAAAGGATCTTGCGGTTTCTGGTGGATCTTGTGACTGGGAAACTTTTTAGCTGACTGATACGTGGTCGACAGACGTAGTAGGTTATATGAGAATAAATTACTCATGTTTGGCAGAAAAAAATGCATTTTATTGCGCATTTGTGTACAAAAAGAAAAAAACACAATTTGTGTATATGAGAAAAAAAGAATAAGAAAAGGTGTTGTCTTCGAAGGAAGTCATTTTCAGTAGGGGGTATGGTTTCCACGGACGGCCAACAACATTGAACACCTTTGAGGCATGGAGTCAATGAGGCTATTAATCACGAGTCGGGGTATTCTGTCCCACTCTTCCAGAAGAGCTCTTTCCAGTTCTTGGAGAGTTTGTGGTGGTGGTTGGTGGCCAGCAACTCGTCATCCTAGAGCGTTCCAAACGTGCTCTATTGGATACATGTATGGAGAACACGCTGGCCGTTCCATTCGTACGATTCCTTCCATGAGAAGGAAATCCTCCACCAGGTTAACACGATGTGACCTGCAGTTATCATCCTTTAAAATGAAGTCATCTCCTATTGCTGCAGTGTAAGGGACTGCAATAGGTCTGAGGATCTCATCCCTACATCGGCGACCAGTCAGAGGTCTATCTCGAATGATATAGAGGTCTGTGCGCCCGTCAATAGAGATGCCACCATACACCAACACTCCCCCACCGCCAAATCTGACACTTTCATGCACGAACGCTGGATTATTTCTACTGCCACGGTCCCTCCAGATGAAAATACTCCTATTATCAGGATGAACAGAAAAACGGGACTCGTCAGAAAAATGAACATTGCTCCATTCATTTCTCCTCCAATTCACATGCTCTGTTGCCCACTCCCTGCGGTCGCGACGGTGCCTTGATGTTAGTTTAACACAAACCATCGGTCGGTGAGCATACAGACCTACACCATGAATCCGGTTTCGGACAGTTTGAGTTAAAACCATGGTGTCAGTAGCCGAGCGAAGGTGTTGTTGGAGAAGAGTAGCGTTCATATTTCGGTGTCTCTGAGCCATTAACACTAAATAACGATCTTCGTTGGGCGTTGTTGCCCGTCTACGACCTTGCCCTGGTCTTCGACCTGCACTTCTAGTCTCCAAAAAACGGTTCCAGATCCTGGAAATCACACTTTGTAGCACTCCAATGGCTTGCGCTACTTTGGCTTGAGTTTGGCCCCCTTCTAACCTACCAACAACTCTCCAAGCTTCTGAATCAGTTAAATGACTTCGCTGAGACATCGTACTCATCGAAACAAAGCAGTCACTGAATACCGACCATCCTTGTATTCATTGTCTTTTATTTAATTGAAAGTCAAATTTCATTCAATGCCACTGAAGTGAAGTTTTTGACGTCGAACTCAAAATTAGCATACTCCACAGTTTTAAAATCAGAAAAATTTTCATTTGTGATTCTCTTCTTCAATTTTCAGCAAAAAAAATTTGTTTATATCTTTATTTTATGTAAAACTTACAATATCCTTTAATTGTTTTGAGCAGTGTATTTAGGATGAGCTCCAGTGGCTCAGTAGCTTTTGCCGCGGGCAGTGGTTGAGAGGGTGACCACGCCGTACCCTCCTTCACTGGATTGATGGGAGATTCATGGGTTGGGGACGTGTCCACGTTAATATGTGACGTCCAAAGTCCTTCCGCTGGTGTGGCGTGGATGTGGAGAGGAGAGTGCCAGCTCAGGTATGACCTCGTCCCCTGACCGTGGCTCAAAGTCACCTGGTGATGGGCGAGTATTCCGAACCCGTTAACCTCAAGGTACAGTCCGAAGCTCACCTGCACCGCTTTGTATGTATATTTAGGTCACATGACAAATGTAGGTTTGAATTAAAAGAAAAATCTTTTTAATTTAAAACTGATTGGAATAACGCTATTTCACGTAGACTATTTTTAAATATAAATCAGCGATTTTTGCAACTTATTCCTACTTATGGTTTAGCTGAACATTTTTTTATTAAACTGTTTTCGTTTCATTTTTCATCTTCTTCTTGCACATACTGTTTGATTAAGTATCATTGATTGCTGCTTAAAGTAATTCACATAAAAATAGGTCTTTTTAGCAAAAATGTAGTCATACGTGCATCTAAATTAATTATTGCTTACAATTTAGGCCACTTCTCGAGGTGATGTAAGAGGAATCTATGAAGAATAGATACCTTCGCATATATAGATGGGCTTACAGGGATGGAAACGCAACCGTAAATTCCCATAGAACACAGTTCATCTAAATAAGCTTGTCAGTTATTTTTAAACAGACTAAAATATAAAATTTACTAACTTTATCAGAAAAGTTTTATAGTCTAGCAGATAGACGAAACGTGAGAAATTTTTTCTTTATATAAAAACGATTAACTAAAACAAAAGTCTTAATTATTTTTTTAACAACGGCTGGCATTTCGGTCATGAACCCTTCACCATAACATGGCCGGAAACTTACTCATTTGTCGTTACCCAGTGGGCACCTGAGAAACAGGTCACAGAGGCGAATAGCATTACCCCACGCCATACCACATTCATACATCACACAGAAGAAAGGATAGAGACACACAGAGAGAAAATAACATCCATACCCGAAATGGGATTCGAACCTGGGATCCACAGCTCAGGAATTAGAAACGCTAACCACTCAGCCATCGGTCGGTTAATTATAGGTAGTTATATTTTGAATGATTAACTTAATTCTTAAAGCAATTTTAGGAGGATATTCAAGTAAATAAGAAGAAAAGAACCCATGACCTCCCTGACTACGGATAGGGAGGTCCTGGGTTCGAATTCCAGTTCGGGCATGGATGTACTATCTCTTTCTATCTATCCTGTCTTTGTCCTTTCTGTGTATGAATGTGTTGTAAATGGTTGCCTACCCTATAAACGGGTCCCTATGGCATGTGTGTACTGAAGAAGTCGGACTCCACACCGAAATATGGTTCAGTTGAAAAAGTGGAGCAGCGCACCCCATATTGCCAGCCTAGCTGGTACACGACAACAACAACAATAAAAGAAAATTATGGAGATAAAACAAAATACTATTGATGGAAACTGGGTAGAACGATTGCCAATTCTTTAAAAAACTGTAGTCAACTTATGTGTTTCACAATATTTATTTGTTTTATTAATAAAGAATCTGTTAATTTTAAATTAAAGCTTTGTATATTCATTTATAAAAAAAAGACAATCGTATCATTAAGATTATTTTATTTCTTTATGTTGCATTAGCACTTCACACACAAATGTTTAAAAATGACAATGTGTACATAAATCTTAAGAACATTTGTTTCGGAAAAACAAAACGTGTATAAAAAGAATAAAAAATCCTTTTTAAAAGAGTGAGAAAGAGGTAGTGTTAATGCTTTGATAAAGATTTATAAGCTTCTAACATACTGATAAATTTGATAAAAGTTTATCAATATAGTAAAATTTCGTGAACATTCTACTTGATAATATGTAATTAATTAAATTTTATTGGTCCATTAAGGTAAATCTAGGATCGAGTTTGTCAAGTTCACGTATTAAGAAATTTCAGTTTTAGCTCTAAAAATTATATGTATATGATTATACATATATAATAAAATGGAACTAGTAGGATTTATCCCCCCATTGGCGACCACTGCGACTTTTTTCGTCGCCAAGTTAAGCGCATGTTTTTTTAACGCGGGAATTTTCCCTAAGTTCCAAAAATACGCATTTTAGAAAATTTTAAATCACATAATAGTATACAAAATCTAAAAAAGTATTACTAAAAAAATGAATAAAAACTTTTTTGTTGGGTTTGCCTTCTCTTCAAAACAACCGGTAAAAGAGATAAGTAAATAACAATGACTTACTTGATATGACGTCAAGTTCACATGTCGAATATGCTCTGTGATATTATGGAAAAATATATAAGAAAATATAACAATAAATTAACAAAAATACATAAGAAAAAAATAATAATAAATAAACAAAAACAAATTGGAAAAAAAGAACAGCTTAAAATGTTGAAAATATAAAAGAAAAATATAATAATAATTTAAAAAATATATATAAAAAATATCTAGTAAATAAACAAAATAAAAATATATAAATAATAAATAAACACAAAAAAAAATTGGAAAAATGAACAGTTTACGATGTTTGAATGCTGGCGGCAGCGAAATACAACGACTTATGTAGAACAAAAGGTTGGGTTACGACAAAAACTGTTTTGGAGTTTAATGCTCGTAAGCTTATAAGCTCGCATTGAGTAAGATTGAGTTTTTCTGAAAGCGCTTGTTTTCCATAGAACAAAAAGTTCGAATTGAAAGTAAAATGAAAAACATCAAATGTTGTTGTCACTGAAAAGAACCATATATATGACGTAAGAATGATGTAAAATACGAGCAAAATCAAATCTGGCAACAAAAAAATCTTAAAAGTAACAAAAACTTAAATTGGCAACATGATAATCAAAATAAATAACGCTAGATTTGGTGAGAAATCACTTGGGGGATATCATACTTACATCATAAAAGTAATAGTTTCGCATATATTTCCCATTTGCAATAAAATCCCTTATTGCATATATAATTCAGCTTTTTGTAAGAACCCTTTGCTTTGTTTTCTAGCTTTCTTATAAAATACTTTGAAGAACAGCATCATACGTTTGATATAAATGTTCTAATGTTTTTTTTATTTTATAAATTATTAGTTTCATAACTATGTAATTTATGAATTGTTTCAGTTATAAATTATTTTATTTTTAATCTTTTCTCTTTATATATAAATTTGTGAACTAATGGAACAGGAAAGAATTATTGAACTTCTTTAGATTTTTCGTGCATTCGAATCTATATATTATGATTCACTCTCAAATTGTTTCAATTTATATGTTAAACCTATTTATGTATAAATAGGCCCAAATATAAAAACCACATCAAAGTCCTGCCAATGAATATAAAATTTCTGGAGAGTTCACAGACCAAAAAGAGAATGTTTACTCGAGAAACATTCGTCCATGTGATGACCATACGATGAAAAGAGCTTTCATGTTATCTTTAAGCATGAAGATAAGATTAAGCTTGTTCTTGAAGCCAAGGACACTAATTTTAGTCCGATTACAATTACTAGACGTTTAATCAAAGAATTTCCTTTATCATAAGCTCAGTATTTCTTCATAATAATATTTTCTTCACTTTTAAACGATTTTGAGCCTTTGAAACTTGGGAAATTATTATTATTACAGAAGTGTTCTCTGACTTTTTTTTAATTTTCAGTTAAGCGATTTAAATAATAAATCTGCTAAATCAAACTTTTTTAATTTGTTCGATCTTATGAATGACATACAAATAGAAAGCGCGAAACCCTTCATTTATAAACAAAAAATACTACTTTCTTAGCAAGTAATTTCATGAATTAATTAAATCTTAATCGTGTTAACTATTTAAACAAATATTTTTTTATCCTACACCCATCCTCATCATCTCTGCCATTAATCGATGAGCAGCCCAATAAAAAGATGAACAAGTATAAAAACAAGAATAAAGTCCTTTAGTAGCCTCAAAAGAGTTGTCAGTCATAAACTTTAAAATTGCAGGGACTTCTTGAGTGAGCGGCATCCATATCATCATGATTGCACAATGGACAACGAGCAGAGTTCATTACACCTATTCGATGCAGATGCCTTTGTAGATAGTCATGTCCAGTTGTCACCTGGAAGCGACACCAACAGCTCGTGGTAAGGAGCCAGGGATTTTATTGTTCCCATCAAGTAGAGTTTTCCATTGACATATATATAAGGATTAAGTAACTATATATATATCTTGCGGACGTCCTCGGCATCTCTGCCATTAATCGACGAGCAGCACAATAGAAAGATAAACAAGTATAAAAACAAGAGCAAAGTCCTTTAGTAGCCTCAAAAGAGTTGTCAGTCATAAACTTTAAAACTTCAGGGCACTTCTTGAGTGAGCGGCATCCATATCATCATGATTGCACAATGGACAACGATTTAAATAAATATGGCTCAGTCATCAAATCCCATTTTTGACGAGTTTAAAATTTCAAAGCAGTTGACTGTTTTTAACTGCTTAGATAAACAGAAATAGGAAGACATAAAATTCCTGAAAAAAATATTATTGCGTTGCTTTCCGTGTGCTTATATGTGTCAATCGAAGCTGTTAAATATAGTCATAATTCTAAATTATTTTCAAGTTATAAGGTCAAAGCTTCTGCTAACGTCTTCTCCAATCTCCACACACACACACAGAATGAGTGACACATATTTGATCCTAAAAATATTTTCATGTAACGGGTCAGTCCATAAATTCGTGCGGATTTTTTGGTAATTTTTTTAAATAATATAAAAATCACAATTTAACATTTTAATCAGCTATATATTTTCCTACATTATCTACAATGTCTCGCCATCTTACAGACAGCTTTTTTATGCCATTCCTGAAGAAAGACTCTGGTTTTGATGCAAAAAAAAGGAACTTGAAAGTTCATTGTATACATCATATTTAGAATTTAATTTTTTCCCCAGTAAAAAATTTTGTAAGCCACGAAATAAGTGAAAATCACTTGGGGCAATATCTTGAGAATAAGCAAGAGATGTGGCAAAAGCTCCCACAATTAAATTCAGTAATTTTTGGCATCATTGTTCAAGCCGTATGCAGTTTTGTGTTATCATGATAAAAGAACACTTTCTTGATATTCACCAATCATGGACGTTTTTTGATCAATTCTGAGTTTAGACGGCAAAGATGTTCATTATAAACTTCTGAATTAATCGCTTTCGTTCTAACAGTTCAAAATAAATTACACCATACAATCCCACCAAAGACTTAAAAGAATCTCTTTGGCGTATAAAGATTCCTTTGATGTTGGAATCGGCTGCTTATTTCTATCTGTCCACGTTCTTCTTCTTGTGACATTATGATAAATAATTTATTTTGCGTCACCTGTTATCAAACAATCTAAAAAAATGGCTTTCTTTTGAAGCGTAGTGAAAGGGAAGTGCAGATGTTTATTCGTTGTAGGCAATTGGCTTCGGATAGCTCATGCAATTTCCAAGCTTGAATTTTTTCCCAATCTTCTTTAAATGACAAAAGACTGTTCCATGAGATAAATTCATCCTTTCTGCGAACTGATCCACTGTTAATTCTCTCTGACTTCACAAAATTTCGAAAAATGTCATAGTCAAAATTAACAGGACGTCCTGAATAAGGAATAAGGTTCATTCCTGAATAAGTTAAGGTTCATGACGTCCAGAATAAGGTTCATCATCAATGCTGCTTTTTCCAATTTTAAATTTTCTAAAGCCAGTTTTGGGCAGTCCTTAAACTAATATTGTGTTTATTATGTACACTATTAATTTTATCGCTGCAGACTTAGCAGATTCACCAAACGAAAATAAAAAATGTTGCACGGCACGCTTGTACTGATTTTCTATATTCATCTTCTATGGGTACTAAAATGCGTTCGATATTTACGAAAGTTGGTGATGAACTAAATAATATGTAAGTCAAACGATGACAAGTTTCAACAGGTTCAAAATTGCATTGTTTTAGTAGATGCGTCATAGTGAATTCCACACACACTCTTAAAGCACACGAATTTATGGACTGCCATGATACATGGGCCTTCTTAACATGATGGTTCTCGTTTTGGTCAAATATTAAACACGTTATCATATAGATTCGAGAGATACTTTTCCCTCTTAGATTTGTTGTTGTTGTGGCTTATCTCCTCCTTTTGTCTGACGAATTCAGACAAGGTCCATAAGACCACTAACCCGAAGCAAATCTGATACAAAAATGGGGGAAGAATAAGTTCTTGACTTTAAGTATGTTGAAGTCTTCTTCCAGGCAGTCCTTCCATCTATTTTTGGGTCTTCCTCTTGGTCTACTATAGAAAGGGGTGAAGTTGAAGACCTTTATTGATGTTCTCTCTGTACTCATTCTCATGAGGTGGCCTGCCCATTCTAGATAGTTTTATTGATTTAATGATGTCTTCTTCTCCATAGATTTTGCATGAATCCATCTGCTCTATCATCATTTGCATATTTTTGCTCTGATATAGAGTACATATATTCCAGAATCCAAATATCATGTCCTGTTTTCTTTTCCTGGTCGAATTCGGTAAAGGCAGTCCGGCATTTACTTCTTTAAATTTCGGAACAAGGTTTTTTTTCTAGGGAGGGGTTATATTTATATATATATATATATATATATATATATATATATATATATATATATATATATATATATATATATATATATATATATATATATATATATATATATATATATATATATATATATATATATATATATATATATATATATATATATATATATATATATATATATATATATATATGAATTGAAGTTTTCAATATGTACTTTAATTTCAGCAATCACTTCTTCTTCTAAGGCACTATTTATTTTATTTTATTACATATATTCAGACTTGTATGCTTGATTCTTGAGATCCGCTTGTAAGTCTTCGTCGATAATAGGACAAATAGCACAATGACAGATGTACAACCACAGAAGAATAACGAAGAAAACACCCAGGGCCACGGTGGGAATCGAACCCACACTCCTACGCTCTCAAGCGATTAGCGGTGATGCTTTAGACCACTCAGCCACGGAGCGCCCTCTAAGGCACTACTGCCTGTTACAGTGCTAGGCCGTCCGTAATAGTTGTTGCCATTGATCCTATCCATCGTGAGAGGCTCTTCCACTTTCCTTTATTTAACAAATTGAGGTCCTTTTCCACCGAATCAAACCACCAGGTGTTTTTACTTCATCTTTTGTGCTTAATGAGATTAGTAAAAGTGAGATTTTTTACTGAGTTTGCATCGTCATATCGGAACAAATGCCAAAGCTATCGTAGTCTATTGTATTTTATGATTTTAATAATATCGAGTAGCTAGTACTTTTGGTAGTTTTTAAAATTAAAAAAATATCTCCAGCTGTTATTCAAGGATCTATCATACAAGGACTGGGCCATAAATTTTTCTTAAGATTTTTTCGTTCAAAGATTAATAATTTATTTTCTGGTAATTTAGTAAATGCCCAGCATTAATCTCTTCTTCTGTACAACAAAAAATATCTTCCCCTTAAACTTCATTTTAATGTTTACAAATAGGTAACAGTCCTTGGGAGCATCTGATATCCGATAATACAGTTTATAAGATGGGTAATTCAAACTGCTATTTTTAAAATTTTACCAACGCTGCAATTATTTGTGAGATAGAGCATTGATTATGTATGTGATATGAACTATTTTCTTCTCCATTTGATTTCTTTTAACGTGATTTCTTCCTTTAAACGCAGAGTGACACCATATAGTATTCTTCCTTTCTCAAAATAATCGATGAATAAAATACCGTACAGTATCTCAATTTACATAAATTAAAACCTTGATTAACTGATATTTGTATGTTTTAGGTCGCTTTCATTCAGCTAGTTGCGATTTGACTTTGAATATTTCTAAAACTATTCCATTGTTTTTAAAGTTCAAAATTACGAGATGGTGGATGATAAGCAAGATTTCCAAACCCGTTAATTTTATGATATAATCCGGGGCTTACCACTACAGCTATGTATGTTTCTAAAGTTATTCTATAGAAATGATTCAACTGACCACCTCAATACATTATTGGAAATACTATTTGAAAATCTGGATTTTCTAAAACTTCGATATCCCGATGAAATTAAAAATTTTGTGAATTAAATTTTGCACAAATAAAAACTTTTTATTTAGAATCTGCTTGTTGATAATATATATCCAGCTATAATAATTTGTGGATATGAGCACTTAAATACAATCACAATTCACTTCAGTTTGGGTTTGTTTGTCACTGTATGATCACTTTGTTTCATTTCGTTTGCTGTAAATTTTGCTTGTAAGCAAAAATTAATTTGATCGACACCCTCAGTTTAGATTGTAAGCTACTGAAAATATCCGTTCCCAAAGTCACATTGGAACCCATGAACTGTTAAATTGACATATAGCTGTCCACTCGGTTACAACTTTCTTTAAAAAGATAAACCATATTTTAAAGTTGCGTCTGCATTTCTTAGTGTTAACCTCTCACATTAAAAAATAGAGCAAATTAAGACGGATTATAAAAAATCCATTCAATTTATATTTGTTATACTATCTGTACTATAGACTTATTTAAAATGTGAGAACACATCTGTAGTGTCCAGACATCTTCACCAGAGGGCGTGTCGCTCACTCACATCAGGGGTAAACATAAAAAATAAGGGAAAAGGGAGAAGCGTTCCACCAACTGACGCGTGAGGTCGGTTGTAAATTTTTGTACATTAATTTCTTTATATATAAATATTTTTCGTTTCTATGTTTAATAAACTGTATCGTTCAAACAAGTGTGGACTATTTATTCATAAGAATCACCTAATGAACCAGATTTCCACGAAAAGGAAAACTAGAGTCTATGAGAGAGTTTGGCTTACTTGTAAGAATCAGAATAAAACACACACAATTTTATATACTTTTTATTTATAAATATTTATATATTTCTTTTTAATTTACTTTCTACTCTATATATGAAATAATTTTTTTAAAAGAAATTTTTATATTTTTAGGGTGAAAAAGATGAAACTCAACTAAAAGAAGAACTTGATGGCCTCATAGCAAAGATAAAGGTAAATTTTATTAGGTACATAAATTTTAGGTTCAGTAAATACTAGGTACTATTATATTTTACTTTATCGAAAAAAATAACGAGCGATTTTTTCAAAGAAAGTAAATCTGATTTATAAAAAAACTTGATTGTATTAGTCCTAAAATTTTAATTTTTATTATATCTCATGAGTTATGATGTTGTACTTTGCCTTGAAGGTTGCAATTAAAAAATCTGATCAAACTGGAGACCATTGAATTGACTAGAGGCAGTTGTGATGTTTAAAACAATTCATGGTTGTAATATTCTTCTATTGAAATGATACCTTTAGAAATGACAAATTAAGTTTCGGTATTTTAGTTTCCAAATCACAAAGAACTACTTTCGCAACAGCAGTATACCCCTTTACAAGTAACCATCATTGGAAAAGGTCTAGAAACCATCGTAGTGGCCGACCATTAACAATCGGCAACATATTATCCTTATTTTAATGATAAGATAATATGGTCTATTTGACAGTTAATTTGAGTCTTGCTAATATTATTTTTCTATTTACTTATTTCTTCATACATATTTTCTTCAGATATCAATAAGCGTATTTATTTTCTTTAACTATAGATTACTAAGAATAATAATGTTGTTGTTGCTTCTAATCCCAGATGATGTAGCTAAGCTACACTAACTCCATAAAACCAAAAATGCCTAGATGTTCCAAAAATAAAATCGGATCCCTTAAAATCTCAAAAACTGTAAAATTTATACAAATAAGGATATGATTGGCGGAGGCTTGAACAGTCTCACTCCAATGACACTCTGAAAAGAGCCGCTCACCCTGGTGAAAAGTAAGTGATTTAATATGGCCGCTGAGAAAGCGTGAGAGAGCTGTCTGCTGTTTTCTCAATATATTGAGCTTGTACCAACGAGGTCTTTTGTCAAAATACCACAGAAGAGCAGGAGGAACTCTCCAAAGTGTAATTAATTCCTTCCTTTTGATTGAGGAGATTTCAGAATATGTTAATTTAGCTTTGTCATGCAATGGCAGCCTTGGCCAAATTATCGGCAATCTCATTACCATTCAATACAACATGGAAGGGGACTATTGAAAGATTATAGAGTGTCTTTTAGCAAGCTGATTCAAAAATTCTTGTATATCCAGGCTTGTCTAATCCCCAACAGTCATCCATTGAAGGATAATTAAAGAAGAAAAAAAACACATTTCTTATGAAAATATATACTGCACTTACGTACATAATTTCTTCAACATTCATGTTGACGCTCATTAAAGAAAAAAATTGGTTTTTTAAACCAATTCTTTATTCTCCATATTAATTCTTCCTTAAACGATGTGGTATTTAATATACAGGGTGATCTTTTTTAAAGTGACAGTGTTTGGAGCGGCCTGTAGCGCGATCTAATAACCGAAAAAACCATTTTATACCAAACTTGGTATTTAGACCAATCATGACATGAAAAAAAGGATTCCGTAAAAAAAAAAATTAGTTCTAAGAGGTGCTGCTGTAGCTACAATAACGAGAATTAGCATAAAATACGGGTATCAAAGAAAAATGCAAATGTTGTGCAATGACAGAGCCAGTAATAGGGGCTATAAAAGCAAGTAGTAGACAGCTCCGACAAATAATCTCAGCTGAAGTAAACGAGCTCCAGTGGCCATGCCTCTCACGTTACCGGAACGTGCGTTTATGTTGGTGGAGTATCAAATTTGTCTTTTCTAAAGGACAACATAACAAAGACAGTGCGGAATATTCCTCGTGATATGTTACGCATGGCTGTGAAGAACATTGTGCAAATGGTGTTATTTCTGAGAACGGTGCTCACATTGAATGTGGTCTAATTCCTCACCGGGGTTAATGTCGTACATAAACATTAATAATTTAATAGTGTGATTGTATGTGTTAGTATTTCCCTTTTCTCACATTTTATACATTGTAAAGCGCCACAAAATGCCCTAGCGGCGATTTTTGGAACTAAACTTTTTTTCACGGAATTTTTTTCCGATGTTTTGGTTAGTCTAAATACCAAGTTTGGCACTATTTTGGCTATTAGATCGCGCTACAGGGTGCTCCAAACACTGTCACTTTAAATAAAGATCACCCTATACTATCTTTTCATGAGTTATTTACTAAGTTCTCTGAATTTTCACTATCTTGTATTAAGAATTTTACAAATATTTTAAAATTCTGAATGTGTCCTTTTAAATAACTTTAGCAATGAAAAAGGATATACGTTTTGTAACAAAATTAAAAAATTAATGAATTAAAAAACTGAAATTATATATAAAAAAAACAATACGCTCATGAATAAAAAAAACCTAATAGCAACCGTGAACAAAGGCAGAGAGATTAATTTATATTTTTCATAATAGAAAAAACTTCCATTATTTGAAATATAAATTTTTATATATAAAGTAGTGTATGCTTACATCGTAAAATCTACATAGATACGTGAGAATATTTCCCTAGGCGTTTATGGTCGAGGGATTTCCTGGATCAGTTCTTTGATATTCTTTTGTTTCCTAAATAAAATAAGATAGATTTTATTAGATACATTATGTAATTTATGTCAAGCTTTTGGTTAGTAGAAATCATCATTGAGAAATCTAAATTTAAATGTATTATAACCATCAATCTTTTATTTTACCATACAGAAAGTTTAGAATTTTTTTTTACTTCATTTCAAAATTTCCTTGAGCTACTAACGTTAGTTTTACTATAAGGCCCTCCTTTGTAAAATCGATACCACAACTTAATGAAACAAAATGCCACATTTAACCAATTTCGCGCTTTAAAACAAATAAACAATTAAATAAAAAAATTATACTATTACAAAGAGGAGTATATGAATTAAAATACTCAATTTTTACTTTTTGTGTATTTATGGTCTCTAATATATTTTTTAAATTTAAATAATTAATGCTATTTTTAAGACAGTGTCATACACCAATCTACTGTGTGTAGGAACGTTTATTCAAAATAACATTAATTTCAGAAGGCTCAGGAAGCTGCTGCGGATAAAACGTTGGAAGACGTTTGTTCTGGGATGCCAGACATTCCTAAAATTCCTTTAAGAACAAAGAAAATCCTCAAAGGTCATCTATCCAAAGTGACTGCAGTTCATTATAGCGGCGACAACAGGTACAATAAGTCAATTAATGAATTATCTGGGCTTGATAAAATAGACTTAATACAATATGATACAAAAACAATGACCTTGACTATCTATTTATTCGTTAAACGTGATTTAAAGTATATGAACGTATATTTCGGTTCACAATCATTAATCCATTGTGGCGTTCAAAAGAAAGATCGATTTGTTTCCTGTCAATTATATCTTGAAAATCACACCCAGTCTCCTTTTATTATTATGATTCAGTGATAAATTGCGTTATTTCTGTAGAAGCAACAAAGTCAAAAATTGAAAACAACAATAGAGTATACTGGATTCCAAAAAGTAAGAAACATTGTTTTTTGAAGCTCACCATAAAAAAAATGACGTTAACAATATAATTTATAGTTAATATAAATGGTAAGAATGAACTAAAGTAAATTCATGCGAAAATGATGCTACCACTTTTTGTATAGAGAAGAACAGAGTGAGTAAGAGAAAATTATGCAAACATCAGGCTTTCGTGTGTAACTTTTCTAATTTTCAACTTTTGTTAGCAGATTCGTTGACAATAGTCACTGGTGGCAACCAATGTCTGATTCGTTAAGGTCGGTCGGATGAATTGGAATGTGAATATCATAGGCTGATGCTGCTAGGCGTTTTAATGTGCCTGAAGTGTGGCGTACCATTTCTGGTTTCTGGACAAGCCGAAGCTTCTGTGTCCAAAATACATGCTCCAGGCCGACCTTAGCTACAAACACTTGCAGAAGACCACTTTATATCGATTTCGGTCTGAAGGAGAAGAAGCATTTCTATGCCGCAATGTGCTGCAGACCGCTCTGTAACACCAGGAATCCCGAATACCCGCTAGTATGCAGTTGCGAAGTCGTCTTCAACATCCAGGTCTCTAAGCAAGGCGACCAGTTGTATCTATACCCCTCACCAGTCCGCTTATCTTCGGCAAGAGAACTCATTTCCTGGGCCAGATAGCACAATGGGCCTTTGTACTTTTTGCAGATGAGTCCAGATTCACTCGGAAGAGCGATTTAGAATTGTGCTGATTTGAAAGGAACGAAGTGCCAAATACCTTCATTCCAACACTTTGGAAAGACAGTTACCGCGGTAGTGGAATAATGATTTGTCCAAAAAACTCTCTCGGGGGTCACAGTGACCTACATGTGTTCCAGGGAGAAACTGTGATTGGTGTGAGATTGGAGGAGCAATGGAATCCTGGATCCATATATCTTCTCATATGTCGGTTGCAGTCAGTAATGCTTTCATTCTGATGTATGATATTGGATGACCTTATCTATCTATAGTTTTGAGGAATGTTTTATGGTCTTGGTGTGAAGTGAATGTATTGACTACTCGATCTCTAGACCTGAATCCAATACAATATCTGTGGGGGCTATCTTGGTAGGCATGTTGCTGTTTTAAGGCTTCCTCCAAGGTCTGCATAAGAGTGCTGGGAAACAGCTTAATTCGTGTCTTCACTTCTCTTTTAAACTTAATTAACAGCATAGAAAGTAGATGACGTCAATGCATTCAAGCTAAGAATGGGCATATTCCTTATTAAAACTCCTTTTTTGGTGATATTTTACTCCATGAAACCATGATTATTTTTTTACACAAGAAGAGTTTTTCCAGCGATATTGATTTTCGTTGTAAATCATTTATGCATATTTTCGTGTGAATTTCTATGTTGCAATCAATACATACCTGTTTAGTGCATATGTCATCCAAATTTGGTGTGTCTACATTCGTTCATTGGCAAATTAGGCTAAAAAAACGTTTATTCCTAAACTTTTGACATCTAGTGTACAGTGAAGACCTAGAGTAGTTTTGGCGTCAGGGTATTCTGATTTGATTTCATATGAATCAATTAGATAGAAGCTACCTACCACGTTTCTTATCTCTTAAGTTTTTTTAGAATCCGAGATAAAGAATTCTTTCCCAGTAAAAAAAATACTTGAAAAAAAGAGATTGAAGCTTTTAACTCGACATATAATATTTTTTGGAAAAGTTAATTATGGAAACTTATTTAAAACTTTGAATACTCCCTATAAAGATCTTTAATTTAATTTAATAAATGTTTAAGCAATAACGAAATTTTTAGGTTTAAATTTATCTTTTCATTTTTTTTCTATCCATTCCTTATGAAAATTTCAAGTTCTAACTCAAAAGAATAACTAGAATTTCGCGAAAAAACTCTGTATGTCAAAAAGATGGTATTATAGTGAAATTATTTGCCTATTTAATTGACATCATATTTCGATTCAGCTTTCCAAACCTTAAAAACTTAAAATCAGCTCTAAAATTCCACAAGTGCAGGAAAATAATTATTTTTCTTGTAAATACTTGTAATATAATGGGAAATATGGAAAAAAAGTATATATAGAATAATATAAACCAAATATTTTCTGAAATTTAAATATAAAATGTTTTTGAAAAATTATAATAAATTTATAGTTGGTAATTGATTTAAATGGACATTAATGATAATTTTCAATGATAAAATTGAATTTCTTTTTCTTTACAGGCATTTGGTTTCTGGTTCTTTAGACGGCAAACTCATTATTTGGGATACATGGACTGGAAATAAGGTATATTTGTTTTCTGATAATCTTAATTTTTATTATTTAGTGTGTATTTTATAGTTAATTCTCTCTCTTTTAATATAAATTTTTATATTTTACTTCAGCATTTAAAGATATTTAAAGATTTTCTTTGACATCATAATTTAGCAACCACTAACTGTGCTTAGCCTAAAATAATTAAATTATTGTTAATTTTATTATTAACAGTAATTCAATTATTCTTAGATTTTAGGCATTCAAATGCAAAGATGATTTGTCCTTAAGGGTAAATAAGGAATGGTCTAAGCAAAGTAAAGTGGGAGGTCTATTTCATCATGATTTGCAACATTTTTGCAACTATTGTAATAAAAGTACTGTATCCAATTTAAAATAAGGAACTTTTATGTGTGTGTAAGATCCTTTGATTAATTATCCTCCCCAGTTACCTTTTTTTCTGGGCAATCCCTCAATAAATTTCTCTGTAAATAACACCCCCCATAATAACCAATAATCCGACTAAATAACAAACATGTAACCGAAAGACACTGTTTATATGTATATATATATATATATGTGTGTGTGTGTGTGTGTGTGTGTGTGTGTGTGTGTGTGTGTGTGTGTGTGTGTGTGTGTGTGTGTGTGTGTGTGTGTGTGTGTGTGTGTGTGTGTGTGTGTGTGTGTGTGTGTGTGTAATTTTACTTCAGTTAATACATTTTTTATTTTGCCTCAACAAAAATGACTAGGAGGATTTTCATAAATAAGACAATTTTGAGAAACAACGAAGATTTGTCAGTTTTTTATTATATAATGCATATATATTTATGTAGCCACTCACCTTGTTTAGTGGTCAGCGAGCCAGGATTCGAACCGGGATACTGGGTTCGAATCCCGGTTCGGGCATGGATGCACTCTCTCTCTCCCTCCTGTTTTCGTCCTGTCTTTGTATGAATGGGTTGTGAATGGTTGCCTACCCTATAAACGGGTCCTTATGGCATATGTGTACTGAGAAAGTCGGACTCCACACCAAAATATGGTTCAGTTGGAAAAGTGGAGCAGTGCACCCCATATTGCCATCCTAGCTGGCACAAGACAACAAGCTATACAATTATATTGGTAGACAGATAAAGATATAGTCACCGTTGCATTTTAAATGTTTAATGAATACAGCTTTGCAGTTTATAAGGATTGTTAAAATGCAATCGTAATCTGACATGAACTATCATCGCGATCTATTTTGTAGGTGAGGATCATTCCGCTGCAATCTAGTTGGGTGATGGCAGCTTCCTATTCGCCGAGCGGCAACTTCGTAGCTTGTGGAGGGATGGACAACATGTGCACAGTTTATGACGTGAATTCCAGGGACAGCACCGGGTGTGCCAAAATCAGGCGAGAAATGATGGGGTTTGAAGGCTTCCTCTCATGTTGTAGATTTCTTGATGACAATAAATTGATCACTGGGTCTGCTGACATGAAAATGTAAGCAATTTATTTTTTATCTCTTTTATTCGAATTTGCGTAATAACCTTGCAAAATATACTAGATTAAACAAAAATTATTAAACTAATTTTTCTTATATTATTTGGTTACATATATCTGTCCACTTCATTGGCAGTTGAGTAATCAACATGCTGACCTTCAGTTATAAGCAATAATTTTATTCCCACCTACGACAGACACGGATGCTTAAAAGGGATTCGGAATCCTCGTTAAGATATATATATATATATTAGGTGGGGGAATTTTTAACAAAGACTTTTATTTATCAGTAAAAATGAATTTTATTTATAAGATAATCAATTATATATTTGCCGTCACTGTTTACAACAACTTCTTCCCACCTCTCGACCAATTTGTTGATGCTATATATATATATATATATATATATATATATATATATATATATATATATATATATATATATATATATATGTATATATATATATATATATATATATATATATATATATATATATATATATATATATATATATATATATATATATATATTGTATAGTTAAATGAATAATTTTTTTATTAAAAATTTGGAAATTTTTACCAGAATCAAAATATTCTAAATTAAAAAAGGCTACTAGTCGAATTATTTCAATAATCGCAACAATGTATTGATATGAATAATTTTATTCTACTTAAAAATTCGTGAAATCCTAACGCTGATCAGTATTAACTAGCTAGCATCACAAAGAATTACTAAGAAGTGCTGTCTTAATTATTCATCAAATCTTACAGAATTATTAAGAGAAGTAAAATAAATGTTTACTATTCTCTCTCAATACACATATTTTGTACTTTTATTTATATGTGTTCAATAAATATAATTTCTACACCTTTAATGCCTATCTTTTAAATTTGTATTTAATTGCGGCTCGCGAAAAATTTCTAACTGTGAAAAATGGCTCAGATTATCTAAGAGACTGGCTACCCCTTCACTAATCAATGAACTACTCGTTACTTAAGTTTCGAAAGAGATGAAATATTTTTCATTTAAAGAAACATTATATTTTTAATATATTTAAAAATAATCCTTTTTTTAAAGAAAATGTAAGACTTTAAGCAGACGAAGAAAGTAAATCTTAATTTACATTTGCCCTTATACGAAAGTTTGGATTTTTATTATAACAAATTGCAGTTACAAAAAAATCTCATTTTCGGCGAAATCTCTGTAGTTTTGGAACCAATAAACAGTTAAACTAAATTTTTAAAAGACATTTCGCAGAATTTGACGTAATATTCCATATTATCGATTCAATATAATTTCTTGGGATAATTTAAAAAAAGGTTCTTCGAAATTTCCATTTAAATAAAATCTTCGAGCAACTCAACATGATTAACCTACTAGTTTGAACGTGGGCGTACACGTTTGGAATTCAGCTCCAGCAAATTAAATCGTTATCAGAAGGCCATTTTTGGTAAGGCTCAGTTTTTCAAATGTCTGGACTTTATAAACAATTATATTCTCAAAAGTGTGTAATTCACACATTTAGGGGAAATATTTTATTAAAATTTCCTACAGCTCTTTAAAATTCGAAAGATTTTCTAAGACTGACGACTAATCTGACGATTTCGACGTCGATGATAATATTGGTATCGAACAATCAACTGTTCTAATTTTTAATTGAAATTCTTATTTGCAAAATTTATATTAATGCATGTTTTCTTTAATTTAAATTAGTTACCCAAAATTGAGTGATTGATACAAAGATATAAATTCATTGAGGTTTTTCTTGTATTATTTGAAATCTAAAACAAAATATAGCTATGCATTCATTGATTCTTTTCTTGAATCTCGGTTCATAGAAATTCATTTAATGTCGATTATTTTCCAAGAAATTACTATCATCATCTGACCATTTAAGGAAGCTTATTCCATTTTCCGTTGTTGTTGTTTTTGTGTTGTGGCTTATCCTCCAAATGTCTGACAAAATCAGACAAAGTCCATGAGATCATTGACCTTGAGAAAATCGAGAACCAGAAGAGGAGATGAGTAAATGTCCTTTCTTGACGAAAAATTTTTTCTTGGCTCGCTTATAGAAGAAGTACTAGAAGAAGAAGACGACCGAAACTCCGATGGCGTGACTGCCTTGAAAACGACCTAAAAACACTAAAAGTGACAAACTGGATAACCTTATCCAAAACTAGGTGGTCCTTGTATGCACTTCTGAGGAAGGCAAAAGCCCACCCTGGGCTGTCAGGCCGGTGAAGAAGAAGAAGAAGAAATGTCCTTTCTGGAGAGTCCCAAACAGTCCAGGATGTATTGACTAGAAGCCTGCTCCGTTTTACATTTAGAGCAGACCTTAAAGATTTTCTTGCCTTTGAGATGCGATAGACCCCTGATGTGGCCGGTCGCTAATCTTGAAATAACAGTATAAGAGGCTCTATCACAACTGAGGGCTTTTATAGAGCCAGGCTCTTTGCTTGCGTACCAGCGATGGCATTGAAGAATCTTTCACCTCTTTCAGAATTAACAATAGACTGATGTTTTAAAAAGATGAGTGTTGAAGAGGAAGGATTATCATGGCAACAGCACTCATTGGCCAATCTGCTTGCTCATTGCCGTAAATGTCTATATGAGAAGGAATCAATTCAAAATAGAACGTCATGGAATTCCGAAAGAGGTTGGATTATTGGTTATATCCTCCCGACGGTGTTCGCCGAGCTGGCAGCCGAATGGTTAGCGCTCTTGCCTTCTGTTCAACAGTTCGTGGGCTCGAATCCCACCTTGGATATGGATGTTTGTAGTGGTTCGGAATACACTTTAAACCGTAGGTCACGGTCTAATTAGCCCTAGTGTGCAAAAAAATGACCGTTGAGCGACAAACAAACCTAACCCGACGGTGTTCCTTCCTTGTCGAGGAGTGAGACTTGCGTGCACCAATGATCCGGAAGGCTATGCCGGCCAGTAGCTCGTGACTGGTAGTATCTCTCAAGCCCAACAGGCCTAAGAATTGGTGCCTTGCGAAAAATAACATCAACCTGAGCCAAGACAGAATTCTACCTTCATGATACTCAAATCCTGGGATCAATAGAAGCTGCATTTCACCTCCTCCTTATGACTTCACTGACACAGAATCTCTTCTTATTATTATTAGAGTTGGGTTTGTATGTCATAGGGCACCTCTGCTTTTATCAGCATTTTGTACTGTTAACTCCAAACCCAATGTTTCCTAGTTCCAGTGGCTCGGGTCACCCACTTTATAATAAAGTCCAATAACCCTTTAATGGAGTCTAGGTGTAACTCTCTAGTATGGATGATGCCTAAAGAAATTAATCTAGGGAGGACAAGGGCCTCGCATTCGTAAATGATATGCTTGCCCGTTTCCTCTTGCATATGACATTTTCTGCAGATAGGGTCTTGCTGAAACAGTCCCATTTAATGGCTGTGTTTTCTGAAATAGTAGTGTCCAGTTTTGAAGCCTACGATTAAACGTATCTTCTCCCTAGAGCATCTTACAATTTCAGAGGCAATCCTCGCTGATGATCTACAGATCATACTTTTAGCGTGGATTTGACCAGGAGTGTTGAGCCAATTCTCATACATGTTCCGTTTTTCACATCTAAGAACATTGGTTTTTGCGGTCTTCAAATTGATCCCACATAAAGATTCTGCACCGATGAGAGCAAAAGACGAATCCTTGTTTAGCAAGTTCAACAGCCCTTTCATTACCTTCGATACCTTTGCGCCCTAGCGTCCAAACAAGGATCACCTTGTTTCTAGTTGCCAGTTCTGTAAGAAGGTTTCTGCATTCTAAAATCATTTTAGATTTGATTTCAAAAGAATTGAGCGCTTTTGACTGTCACTAAAAATGGGAATCCGCTTATCGTGGTAGCCCTTCCTCATATTTAGTCGTGTGTGGATAATAGCCCAAACAGTGGATAATAGCCAAAACTTCTGTCTGGAAGACCGTATCGTATCGCCCAAGGCTTACAGATAGGCTGGTTCTTGGTGACATGCCACATACTCCCAGTCCTGAGAGCCTGTTTTTCAGTGATCCATCTGTGACACAGAATCTCAATGCTTCATCGTCGATTTTCTGTGATATGATTTATCATTATAATGGAGTCACTGTATGATTTTTCCTAATTTTGGAAACTGACTTGTATAAAGAAGGGAAATATATTCTGAAGAATAATAATGGATCCCAGAGGAAATACCATCATGATGGTATGTATATGATAGCAGTTATAAAATGGGAAAATTGAAATGTAATATGTTGATAGTTATAAATAAATTTACAAAAATTGTATAGCTTAATAATCAATATTTCATAAAAATTTCAAAGCTTTTTAAGTTCTTTGTTATTGAAAATAATGAATTGAATGAGGAACAAATATAAATTTTAAATTATTTCCAAAGGATCTTCTTTAAAAATACAAAAACTTAATTAACTGATAGTTTTTGTTTCAACCTTGTGTGGTTTTGTAAACCCAACAATAACTAAAAAGATTTCTTCCTACAAAATTTAAAAATGGGAATATATAAATACCAGAATTATCCAATAAAAATATTATTGCATGCAATAAAATTTGAGAAAATAATTATTGGAGAAAAATTACTTTTTTTTTTTGAGAAGATAAATGTTTTATATCATTCGTTTAGGTAGGGATGTGTGAATTCACAGGTGCTTCAGAGTTATTTAAATGGTAAAGTATTTAGAAAAAAGCGTTATAACTTAGAATTGTAAGAGGTGATTCCAATTTTATGGATAAAGAATGTATTAATATGAGAAATTTACCATCAAACATTGGCATAATTTGAGGCGAAATGCCATCTTTCACCATAACGCACACACACAATTCCAGGTTTCATACTTTTCTTCTAAGTGAAGAATTGTTATAAAATTTCAAGTAGAAAATGTGGAATTGATATGGCTTACATTTAAAACTCAATGACTGTTTCTTTCTTCCAAATTAGTCCTGCGCTGCTATTCTTAACACGCAAACACCTGTTGATAGTCGCATCGACAAAAAGAGCATGCACTTGCCGATCAGCAAGTGCAAAAATGTTGATAATCGATTGCGGCGGCGTCAAACGGTCGATAGGGGAACTACAAACAACGATTGCATCGACAGGGCGGAATAAGCGTCCTCGTGCTGCATTCATTCGAATATGCATTTACTGTATTTGGGTCCAAATAGTTAGCTTTGGAACAGAACGTAGATATAAGAATCTGCATTTGAATCCAATATGTTTCTAACTTCCATATATACAATTATATTTTTAAAATTTTTTTAACTAAATTAATATAAGTATATTTTTATTCTGTTGAGAAAATATTAATATATAAAATATAAAACTTTGTGTAAATTTATCCGTACTTAATCTAAAAAAAAAAATTTTTTTTAATTGCAAGCGATGATATTATAAGTTCTAATTTTTTACACAAAATAGGTGTAATATTTTATTTTCAATATTTAAAACATTTAAAAAATTTTAATAAAACTGAATTGAAACAAATTGTAATTTTGTATACGTTTATGATAAGAGTTCCACAATGGTATAGTAGTTCCATGCCGCTAAGATCAGGGAACTGAAACATCATTTTCCTCTGGTATGGCGTGAATGTGGAGAGGAGGAGGCCATCTCAGGTGTGATCTCGTCTCATGACAATGGTTCAAAATTACGAGGAGATGGGTAATGGACGAATAATCCAAACCCTTAAGGTATAGTGTGGGGCTATCCGCACTTCTAAGTATATACACGTTTATGATAAATATGCACTTATGGGTTACCTTCTTCATCAGGCACAGATGCCGTAAAACCCAGGATGCCAAATTTTGAGTTTGACGATTTTTTGGCGGATTTTCTAATGTATCTGGCAATCTCATTTTTATTACGTCATAGATATAAAGACCTATAAGAATTATGCAGAAAATTCTATTTTGGTAACCCAAGTGCTTACGTCATCTCATCCCACACGTCACGATACGTCATCTTGGCTACATTTCTTCATCGCCAAAATAATTCAGAATTTGGAATCATGGATTATACACCACCTGTGCCCTTCATCATATCTTAATTTCAATTTTCCTCACAAATCAACTGTGTATTAGTACGTTTTGAATAATCAGTAAACTTTTGATTATCTTCGAAATTGAGTGGAACAGATATCATAGATTGTTCACAAAATCATGGAAAAATAAACAAATTGTCATAAATATGCCTTGAATAGTTACTCGCTAATATAAATGCACTTTTTACTTGAGAAATAATAAAATTATTCACTATTTACAAACTTGTTCATAATTTATTTCTTCAAAAAATAAGTAATCCGATTTTGGCACTAAAATCTTTCTTTATTAGAAATTAAAGTTCATTCTTTTAATTTTTTTAGACAGTACAAATCATTAGCAAAGTGATTTTTACTTGATTTTAGCACAATTTACTGATGTTGACCACATTTCATGCAAATATTTCAAAATACACAATATGATTTACACAGGTAGCTTTGATTATTTTATTTTTCATCAAGTTTCATGCATGGTGTAAAAGTTTTTTCAATTTTTGACTGGTTTATTAATTTATCTACGGCTTTTTGTCGTGACAAAGCTTTTTCTTCTATAAATGTAACTAAATCTACACTTTGTACTTCTCTCTTTGCATTTTCTTTGATTTTTTTTATTCTCAATTTAGATTTAAAGCCGATAATATTTGGCTTATTTCCCGTGCTAACTGTGGTTGAATATTTCGAACGAAACTGGTTCATAGGAACCGAGAACCAAATTATTTTTTCATATATTTCAAATTTTTTAGGCATTTATTATTAAAATGTACAATTTTTCCTGTAAGAAACCAACTGTTCACTTATTACTTTATATGTGGATTGAGATTAAAATGTTTTGTCACAGTATTCCCCTCTTCCAAACGTTCTTCACAAACTATGAATGTTTGCAAATTTATCGCATATATAGTGTGTTTTAATAATATTTTATTCATTTATCAATATACTCTAGAATATAAGTAAGCGAATTCGACTAAATTTTTTTAAATAATACAGACATTTTAACTCAAAATTCCAAAAGAACCCGAACACAGTATACGTAAACTTTTTTTTTTTTTTGAAAAATAGGCTTACTTTTCAGTTAAAACAAAAAAAATTGAACAGTATCAAAAAGAACAAATCTAAGGAAGATTTATTTTTCATTTTATTCCAAAAGGGTTGAAATGAACCCGAACATAGAGCTAGAATTCTGGTCCTATATTCGAGCTCATTTTCTCGAACAAGGTTATCTTTAAAAAGTAATTTGAAAGCTGCGATACATATTCTGCTAAATGGACAAAAAGGATGTGACTTCGATCAAACTAGATTAAAAATATGATCCTGTATTCCGATAAATGTTTAAACAGATTTGATAATCATGTTGAAAAGGGATTGGCAAGTATTCCTCCAAATTCCCTTTTTTACCTAATTTTTGTCTATTGTCGATAAATAATTTTATGCCACCCAATTAACTTATTTGGATCCTTTTTTTCGAATGATATTTTTATGTATTAGAAACGAAATAAAATAAAACATCTCTAACTAAATAAAACATTTTATGTCGATTAGGCTATTCTTATTTTATAAAATTCATTTTATATGTTATTGCTATGGGAATTGATAACATACCTGACAAATGATTAAACTGTTGAATATTTGTTGAAAGTTCAAAATGTTAAATTTAAAAAAATAATAGCATTTTTAAATAGTAATTATTTAAACTTTTAATGAGCTTGCTTATAACATATTCACTCTCTTTTTATATTTTCCAAAACATCCAAGCAAAATATTGATATTCCATGCCTTTCAGGTGGCAATTTAGATAAGTGAATTAACTTTTACAGACAAAAAAAATGAAATAAAAATATTTACTAAATTCACCATCAATAAGAAAAATATTACAAACATAAATTAAACGAGGCTTTATGTAACATTTCCTCAAAAATAAAAACTCGTAAAGTTGTTTTTATGTTAAGTTAGAGAGAGTGAGAGAGGGAGTTATAATGAG
This sequence comes from Latrodectus hesperus, assembly GCA_037975125.1. Classification (NCBI taxonomy): domain Eukaryota; kingdom Metazoa; phylum Arthropoda; class Arachnida; order Araneae; family Theridiidae; genus Latrodectus; species Latrodectus hesperus. Next base: position 78,455,815 of record CM075862.1, read on the forward strand.
CTCTCTTGATTTTTTCTTTAAATGTTTTTGAAAGAGAATCTGAAATGAATATTAATGTTAATTTGAATTGCCAAGTGTGAGCCAAAACAAATATAACCTCGGATCATTGGTTGAAAATAGAAGCTTGTTTAAAAATCACATTAAGCTGTAGAACAATTATTCGAAATAGATTCGATCGGCAATTATTTTATACATCGTGAAAAACAATATCTTAAAAACTACTATTCTCGATGCATTCTTGTATCTGTGAAGAATACAAAGTTCCTTGATAATTTCTGAAATGAAAAACTACCAGAAGAAGAAGAAAAAGAACCATCAATTGGCATATTCCTATTCAATATCAGTTAATTCTTATTCTACAATTATATATGTATATATATGTAAACAATCCTGTCGCAGAATGTTCCCCATGAACCATTTGAATGCTAATGAAAGACGTGACAGTACATTGTCTACTTATGCACTTTTTTTTAAAGAAAACTGTGCACTATTCGGATATTTGCATATTACATGGTTTTTGACAATTTAACTTCACTTCTTATCAGTTTGTGAATGTTTTAACAGCCCTTATTTCCCAATGATTCTACGTTTAAATTACAACAATATTTTTTTGGTTTTGTATAAAACTGTTGATTTTAAACTTTTTAAGAATGCGTTTTTAATTTGTTTTTCAGTATTTTACCAACTCATTAAATTAAAAATTGATATCTGCCCCACTAATTTATTTTATTTTATTGCACTTTTCTTAGAATTTTTTATATTACTTGGTATAGTCTATTTTTATTAAAAGATCACCACAAAGCCATTTCTTAATTAATTCAGAATTCATTGATTCGTTCACATAATTCAATTAACATTATTTGAACTTAAATTTTTTATCAACTAACACTTTTAAGGTTTTTTTTAATGAATAGATAATTGGTTGTTCAGAATCGAAAAATCAAAATAAAATCATTGACATTATGGCATATTTTATATTATTAAAAATACTTCCACTTTAAATACATATAAAATAATTTCCGAAAATTAGCTATAATATCAAATGTAAGAAAACAAATACAGATCTATTTCAACTGCTTCACCAACAATTTTGGATATTATATAGCTGATAGTCAAACAGATGTAGGTTGCTGTAAAGCATTTAAACAAATGCACCGCATTACCGTCTAGGCGAACTTTTCATTGATAATGAGACATATTCATATGACGTAAGAAAGAAAATCTGGTAAATTTATTTGCTTCCAATAAGACACATGCTTGCAGAAAGCGGCAACACTACACAGACATCCCACAATTCAATCATGACTAGAGACAAACCAAAGTGAAGTCTTAACATCTTAAATAGGCTGTTAGGAGTATCCCTATAGACCGTTTGGTGGGGCAGCAATCGATTATCAAAATTTTGCAATTTGCACTTGCTGATTTGCAAACGCGCGCTCTTTTTGTCGTTGCGACTTATCAACCGATGTTATCTTGTTGACTTCTATCGCAGGATTGTGTCTATAATTTTTTAAGAATAATTCATTTTTCAACCCCACGAAAAATTTAATGAAGTTCATTAAAGAATTTGGAAAAAATATCTATGATTTATTCCTGGTGTGTAAGTCCATGGCAAGGGATAAAGAGCATCAAATTTGTATATACAGGGTGATCATAATTAAACTGCAAATTTAAAAACGCTGTAAAAAAAGAACCACTGGTCAGAAAGACCTGAAATTTCACCAGAATGTACTTCAAGCAGGGGGATTTTGTTTGGCGTGGGAAAAAATTAGGAAAAAAGTGGCCAATAGATGGCGCTGCACAGGCGGCTGTAGGTTAATTACATGAATTCTGACATGAACGATAATCAATTGTGGCTGTAAGCTGAACGTTAAACCAGTTGTGCTATTGTTAGTCAAGCAGATGTTGTGGCACTCTTGGTGTAAAGCCTATTCAGAGCAACAAGGTGGTGCCACATCGAATAGGAAAAAATCGGTTTTTAATTGTCCTGCGGCCAAAAACCGTAGAAAAAGCCAACAATAATTCGGTTTTTAATTGTCCTTAGTCTTCTTCAAGAAATTTTCAATATGGTGTCCACCATTTTCTGTTAGGAGGTGTAAACGTAAAACGGTATTTTCCACAGCAGCTTGGAGTGTATCAGTGCTGATGTTGTTAACGTGCTGAGTAATGCGGCATTTCAAATCCGCTAAGGTGTCTAGTGGAGCACTGTACACAACATTTTTCAGAAATCCCCAGAGCCAAAAGTCACAGGGAGTGATGTCCGGTGATCGTGGTGGCCAAGGAGTTGGAAAATGTCGGCTGATAATACGGTCATTTCCGAAATGGCGTTGCATCACCTCTTTTACCGAGGTTGCAATGTGTGGAGTAGCACCATCTTGCATAAAAATTGTCCTATCCAAACATTGTCGCTGTTGAAGTTCTGGAATGACATCGTTTTCCAGAAGAGATTTATACCGTGTTGCGTTCACACTAACGGTGATAGGCCCTCTAGGCCGTAACTCCTCGAAGAAAAATGGACCAATGATAAAGGAGGACGTAAAGCCACACCATACAGTAACTTTTAGAGAATGAAGAGGAAGAAATGCATACCCATCGGATTCGCCTTTGCCCATATTCTGCAGTTTTGCGTATTCACAACTCCGTTAAGATGGAAATGAGCCTCATCTGTCCATAAAATGTTCCATGGCCATGCAACATCCACATCCATCCGAGCAATAAACTGAAGCGCGAAAGTGTCACTTGTGCAAAGTCCATATTGAGCAATTGGTGAACGTGCGTAATTTTATAAGGATAGCTTTTCAGAATGCTTCGCAAAATTTTCAAAACCGTGCTGTCGCGCAAGAAACGAGCAATTCCCCTTGCACTGGTTGTTTCCTGCGCACTCGTTCCTTCTTCTAATGACAATGCAACATCTTCGACGGATGCAGAAGGAATAGGTTTCCTCACCTCACTCTCCCAGGTCTTATGTCAAATGATCCGGTCTCTTCAATTTTCTTAATCATCGCCTCCATAGCTCTGACAGATATCGGACCCCCTACTTTCTTTAAACCCTTTAGTGCCCGGTATTTCCTTAATGCAGTTACAGCACAGTCACTGTTCTTATAATAAAGTTTGACAAGCAGAGCACGTTCCTTATCGGATCGAGTCATGATGAGATCTTTACACGGAGATTTTCAGACGACAATTAACGAGAATCCAAGCTACTCAGCATTTTATACCAGACGTTAGTTTGCATATAACCACCTGTGCAGCGCCATCTATAGGCCACTTTTTTCCCTAATTTTTTTCCCACGCCAAACAAAATCCCCCTGTTTGAAGTACATTCTGGAGAAATTCCAGATCTTTCTGACCAGTGGTTCTTTTTTTACAGCGTTTTTAAATTTGCAGTTTAATTATGATCACCCTGTAACTTAATTCCTAATTCCGTAAAGTAATGGTTCGTGATTTTCCACAATTTCAAATGAGACTGCCATAGAATCAATTTCTGATTTTCATTGTTATGGTTAATTTCGGTGATAATTCATGCGCGTTTGTCCCTCATCAGTTCTTTTCTTTTTCCTAGCTAACCTTTACAGAGAACTAGGTAAAAGTATCTGCTTCAGTTCGTTTCGTTTAAATCATTTTACATCTGGTTCAGTGAATTTATACCTCATTTACAACTGTTTATTGTGTAAGTATGATATCCCCCTCCCAAGTGATTTCTCGCCGAATCTTGCGTCCTTTGTTATGATTATCCTTTTGTAAATTTAAGTTTTTGTTATTTTTTAGATCTTTTTGTTGCCAGATATGGTTTTGCTCGTGTTTTGCGTAATTTTAGTTATATACAGTGAGTGTAAAAAGTATTCGTACAGTACGACAGTTGATTTAAAAGAGATTCGTTCATAAAAATTATTAACATAAATTCCATTTTAATTAATTAGAAATATATAATAGAACATAATTTCACTAGTTTCATGTGAAATTTACGCGAAAATAATTTTATACATGAATAAATATTTATAAAACTGAAACAATCCAACATCTTGTGGTGTAAAAAGTATTCGTACATCAGGCATATATTGGTCAACACAATCATAATATTACAGCTGATACCTTGTAGGATATCCTTTAGTTCGAATAACATCCTTGAGTATTTTTGTCATCGATTCCACCAATTTTGCTGTTATTGAGCTAGATATGACGTCCCATTCTTGATTAAAAGCCGATTCCAAATCATTTTTATTAGAAATATGTCTGGATCTAATATTTTAATCAAGAACGTCCCCTAAATTCTCGATAGGGTTGAGGTCCGGCGACTGAGGAGGAAATTTCATGAACTTTGGGGCATCATATAGTATCTAGAGCCTTGTGTTTAGGGCTGTGTGCTTGGAGTCGTTATCATGCATGAAAACGTAATAACCATTGAAGCCCATTTTTGTTGCACTAGGTTCTAAATTATTTCTTAAAATGTCAATATAAAGTTGATGATTCATAATGCCTTTAATAAAGACTAATTTGCCCACCACAGAAGCACTCATACACCCCCAAACAAGTAGACTTCCACTTCCATGTTTCACTGTTGGCACTAAATTCTTAGGATGCATTTCTGTATTGCGCTTTCTCCATACCATTCGTCTCCCATCCGATCCAAGTATGTTGTATTTACTTTCGTCTGTAAAGATAATCTTTTTCCATAAATCTGGACTTTCATAACGTATTGCTTGGCAAAAGACAATCTTAGCTTTCGATTCTTCTAACTGACAAAGAATTTTCGTCTCGCAACACGGCCATGGAAACCTTCATCTCTGCATGCATTTCGAACAGTACTTACAGAGACTGCTGTTCCCATGTTCTTTAGTTCTGATGTTAATGTAGGAGCACTTATTTTGGGATCCTTCTTTAATGAATGTACCAGATACCCTCTGTCAGATGATGGCAATAGACATGGTCGCCCAGTACGAGAACTGTTTTGAACCGTTAGAGTGGCAGCAAACTTTTTATGATTGACAGCACAGTTGAACGGGGTCTACCAACCAGATCAGAAATTTTGTTGTACGATTTACCATTTTTACCGATCTTTAAAATCAGAGTTCTCTTTCGAAAACACTTGTCTCTTTACTTTTACGACCCATTGCAGAATTTCTATAGTTTCTCACTACATTAAAATTTCCACTGAAGAACCTTTTAAGTAAATTACAAGATGACGGCAATGAACTACATCTTAATGGCGAAACCAATCACAAAATATAACTAAAAAATTTGAATTTCTTTTAGTGTACGAATACTTTTACACCACAAGATGTTGGATTGTTACAGTTTTGTAAATATTTATTCATGTATAAAATTATTTTTGTGTAAATTTCACAGGAAACTAGTGAAAATATGTTCGATTATGTATCTATTAATAATTAAAATGGAATTTATGTTTATAATTTTTATGAACGGATCTCTTTTAAATCAATAGTCGTAATGTACGAATACTTTTTACACTCACTGTATATGGTTTTTTTCTGTGACAGCAGCATTTGAAGTTTTCGTTTTACATTCAATTCGAACTTTTTGTTCTACATTAGTTGTTGCATTTCGTTGTCACCAGCTTCCAAACATCGTAAACTGTTCTTTTTTCTATTTTTTTGTTTATTTATTATATATTTTTCTTATATATATGCATATTTTTTAATTTTTTATTATATTTTTCTTTTATATTTTCAACGTCGTAAACTGTTCTTTTTTTCCAATTTCTTTGGTTTATTTATTATTATCTTTCTCTTATGTATTTTTGTTAGTTTATTATTATATTTTCTTATATATTTTCCATAATATCACCGAGCATATTCGACATGTAAGCTTGACGTCCTATCAAGTAAGTCATTGTTATTTACTTCTCTTTTACCGGTTGTTTTGAAGAGAAGTCAAACCCAACAAAATAAAAGTTTTTATTCATTTTTATAGTAATACTCTTTTAGATTTTGTATACTATTATGAGATTTAAAACTTTCTAAAATGCGTATTTTTAAAACTTAGGGAAAATTCCCGCGTTAAAAAACATGCGCTTAACTTGGCGACGAAAAAAAGTCGCAATGGAGGGGGGAATATCGTACTAGTTCCCTGCTTATTTAATTTACATTCTATTAAGAGAAAACATGAATCGAGATATCTATAACTTTTCAAATAAGTGAGTGGATTTCACTCAGAAGGAGTGAAATTTCACTCTGTCATTTTCACAAAACTCAACCAATCTTTAAGATTGAAATTCACTCTTTTGAAACATGTGGATAAACCACTCCTTAGGAGATGTGGGTAAACCACTCCGAGGAGAAACAACATATCGTCTAAAGGGGTAAATTAAATAAAAAAAAGCAGTGAATTTCAATCTTTTATAGAAGTATTGCTGATTTTTTTTATGTTGACAAATTAGTGCAGAAATTAGGTTTTGAATTCTTTATTTCATGTATTTTTTTTTGTGACAATTACAATATAAAGATATGATTTCTTTAGTCAATAATATAACAGTACAATTGAATATAACATTTTAATTGATTTGGATAATTATAGTGATTTTTAAATTATATACAATATCAAGCAATTTGTTCAGCCATTTATTGCATTACTTATATATAGATTTAGTTTTACGTGTGAGTGTAGCACTCTCAAGAAAAAATCATCACACTGCTTATTTTTCAGTTTAATTTATTATGGGCCCATACATACAAAATCAACTTTTACAAACATTATTAGTACAACAAATTGTACACAATTTAAAAAATACATAAATATTTTATGTAAGTAAATATAATTTAAGTTCTTTTGAAAAAAATCCTTTATTTAAAGTATAGCTAAAATTTATTTTTGAATACTGATAATATGCATTTTTGAAGTTACAGGAAGATAAAGACAGATTATTCTGTTGAACAAAACTGACTGATGTTTTTGCAAATAAATCTAGTTTGTTGATATATTTTCCAAGTTTAGTTTAAACTGAAAATAACCTCAATGAAACTAAGAATGAAATTAAAAATAAAAGGCAAGATTATACAAAAACGTTTATTCAATTTTTAATACAAAAAAAAATTAAATAAAAAAAACATGTATACAGAAATTCTTATGTTTATGATGTCAAATTAATATTGGAGCTTAATTTTTTGAATTGACAGTTTAATAACAAAAAATAAGAATGCTAATAAAATATGAATAAAAATTATAATACGCATTTTAACGCATGTATTTTGCAAAATTTACTTCTTGATCGATTATAGTAAGAATGCATTGTTTCTATTAAAATCCCAATTGGACCATTTCTTAATTTATAAATACTGTAAGTTTATCACACACACACATCGTACTTAACATTAACACATGATAACATTTATATAAAGTATTGAATGCTTTTTAATCTTGCATATTCGACATCAATAAGCTCCTATTCCTTAGATAAAAATATTTCATATTCAGGTCTTGCTTTTGACCACAGCCAAGCAATTATAGTTTACTACTTTTGAGCGTTGTTCTTCTAAAGAGCTCTTCACCTAATACGAAAAAAAGCATAATAACTAAAATTTCTATAGTATTTGCAATCTCATTAGTATCTATATAAACTTTAACACTGAAATTATATAAGAATAATACTTCCAAAAAATAAAGCCTTATTTTTCTGCAAGGAATGTGATATCTATGTAATTATATTCTGTATTAAAATTATATTCACCCTAAAAAACAAACCATCCTCAATTCTCACGTATTCTCATGTCCATGTTATAGAACAGGTTTTTGAACATATGATAATATTCTAGGAGCATATTATGCAGGACATTTACTAAGAAAACAGTCAGCTTCTGGATATTAAATATCGAATTCCAAATCTATCTGTAATAAAAGAATAATTATTTATAATAAATTAATAGAACTTTTTATTGCAATTTAAAGCAAGAGTAATTTGTTGAAAAAATGGCACTCTCATTAATTAATTAAAACTTAGTAACTCAAGAAGTTAGTAAATTAATGATTATCTAGCAGTTTTAGAAAATTTTTATAAGAATGTGGCAAAAATGGTAAATTATTGATATAGAATGAAACAAATACAAACTAATTTTGGTATTTTTTTTCTTTGTTATAAAATAGATATAGCCCCTCTCATAATTTACAAAATGGATTATTAAGAATTAAATAAAAATATATACATGCATACATAAATTTATTTCTAATGTTAAAGCATTTGCTCCTCTTGCTGCATTTGATAGCGTTAGGGAAGAAGACTATGATCTAATTTACTTTACAGATGGGAGTAAAGTTAATGAAAAAGTAGGTCTTGCATACGTATGCTTTCAGAATGGTTTTGAAGTGAGTCATCAGGTATATCGCATTAGTGATTACAGTTCTATTTTCCAAGCGGAGTTACTCTGCATTAACCTTGGGGTTAAAGATGCCATAAGCAAGCCTTTTCAAAAATTTCTAATTTGCAGTGACTCGATGTCAATCTCTACTGGCTCTACAAGATGTAACTAGTTTTGAAAGACTTATAGTAGAAGTCCAGACTTCAATTAATATGTGTGATATCAAAAATATTTCCTTCGCTTTCTCCCATGTCAAGGGTCATAGTGGTGTGTATGGAAATGAAAGAGCAGATTTCCTGGCCAAATCTTCTCTTTCATTTCCAAATAAACTCGATACCAGCTTACCCAAGTCTTTTTTCAAAACCACTACCAAAAAGAAGATTATCACAGAATGGAACTCAGCTTTCGTTTCCTCTCCTAATTGTAAGTGGACCAAATAGTTTTTCCTTTCAGTTCAATGCAGAATTAGAACTACTGGTTTTACACTGACTTTAAAATTACGCAATTCCTCACTGGACATGGGAAATCCAATAGTTACCTACACCATTTCCACATTAAAAACAGTGAGGTGTGCAAGTGCAACTCTGGGAGTGACAACCCTTTTCACATTCTTCTTGAATGCCCATCATGTTTCAGAAGTAAGGAACGAGCTTTGTAAAGACTTAAATAACAGGTGGCCCCCGATTATAGTGGACCTTGTTGAGAAAGAGAATTTTGAATTTTTTCTAAAATTTATCCATGCTGTTATCTAATTCCTTTTTCATTTTTATATCTCTTTTTTTATCTCTGCCTACTTTTATTATTTTTTTTTTCATCTCATATATTATTTGGATTTGTTTTGTAGTACATTTGTTGCACCTTCGGGCCCTGTGTGGTATTCCTTGGTGCACAGGGAGATATTTTTGTTTTCCCAAATAAAAAAAAATGTTAAAGCATTTTAGAATTAATCAACTGTAACTGAAAAACAGATATTTTTTTTAATAACTGAATAATTTTTTTACAAATTACAACAAAAAAAATTTAAACTATAATTTTGTATCACATATACTAATATATTCAAATAATTAAACAAATATTAAAATAACTATAAGATATTTCTTCCATTTTTATTTAAAAAAACCCATTCTCTATAAAATTTCAGCTAAATTTTTTGGCATTAAAGTAATTTAAAACATATTATTCACATGCAATCAAAAAACTTAGAAATGCATGCACAACATGTTTTATATTCTTCCATTAAAAATCCAGATATACAAATTATGTAAGGAATTGTAAATTTTGGTGTGCTTAAGTCATTGTGGCATTGTTAGAAAATAATGTTGAAATAAAAGTTTATAGCTTTCATGAATATTTTAAAATTCATCTTCAAATATGCAAAAAATACAGATTTTATATTACCAATGGTATATTGAAAGCACCCAATTTTGGATACTTAGAGAAATAAATTCTGTAATAGAATAGAACAACAGATGGTCTACTTTTCATCACAAAATGTTATTTAGTTTAAGACATTTTTTTTATAACTTCAAATATTTTTCTCAATGAATTTCACTGAGAATTTCAAATTGTAATCATTTTATCTGAAAGGAAAAATACATACATATACACATATGAGTACACATCGGATAGGGAAGATGCGCTTCGCATTCCCCTTTAGGGATTTACTGTGAATGAGTTGCCACAGAGAAAGACCTACGAATAAATCTTCTTTACTTAAATTATTGGAATTGAACCTTCTTTAATTATTTTGTACATAGAAACTGCTCGTTTGTGAATACATTAGACTATAATCTATTACCTATAACTTAATATAGAGTTCTAGTATTTGTAACCTGCAAGCTACTACGGCGTCATAAGCAAATATGAGACCGTAAAGGTTTATTTATATACAGATGTCCAACTAAAAATAGTAAATTCAGTTTTCAATGTTTTTTCACACGTGAGACATAAATACACCATTTTACTGGAATAATACTTGGATATTAAATAATCTATCAATAGTCTAGAGCATAGGTTCCCAAAATGGTCCAGGTGGACCCCTAGGGTAAGAGACCACACGGGGGTCCACGTAATCGTGAAAAGGAAACAAGGTTCACAAGTTGTAAATGGGGGTCCACGAAAAATTTTCTGGTTTAACAGAATAAAGAACAAAAGTTTTGGTTTGGATTTACTTATCAACGTACGCAGGTAACATCATTCACTAGGTAGATACTCAAAAATATTGGAGACTCAGTTCAAACACATAATTGAATAGAGCAATAAATAATTGTACAAGTGTACACCACATGTCGAGACTTGCAAAGTGCCGCCCGTGTGCCCACTCGTCCGGGAAGCTTATTTAGACCTGCAAAAGGATGAAATGCGACTTGCGCTGTGTTTGCAATCTACATTAGTATAAATACGCGAATGCCAATAATAAAACGTTATTCATTTGTTTCCGGGATTTTAAGCATAAAAGTGTGACTGTGAGTGAATCGATGTCAGTGTTTGCAGTGCCGGAAAAAATAAGTATCTGCCTATTTCTTATGCATATTTTTATTGTATATTGTAATTTATCAGTCATATTATATTTGTTTTACTACTTGAGTGTAGTAGGTAGTTATGTAGTAAAAATTATAAAAATACTAGATATTATTTTAAATCACTATAAAAAAGAACAAAAAGCCAGGGGAGATTAAACTTTAGTTACCTAGGTACTTTTTTGTTTAAGTGGTTTTTGTTAGTACCTAGGTACCTTTTGTTAGCAGCAGGGGGTCTACCGAAAACAGTAAAACTTTGAAAGTGGTCCACGAGAAAAAAAAGTTGGGGAATCCATTGTCTAGAGCTATTAATGTATCCATTAGATTGTCAAAAAATCTGTAGTAAATAATAAATATAAAATTTAAGCTTCTTAAAGTACTTGACATTTTCTTGTACCTTGCAGTATGCTGTGGGATTTAGAAACAGGCGCAAAAGATTTTGAATGCGATGGCCATGCTGGTGACGTCATGAGCATGTCACTACATCCTGACAAAACTTCTTTCGTTACTGGGTCTGTTGATAGAAGTGTAAAGGTAAGATAAACATGCCAAATTAAGTATAAGCAAAAGAAAACAATGGAATTGTATTATACTGGTTAATAATTAATTATTGATAATATTTAATTGGGTCACTTTTTAACAATTAAAGTGTTTCTTGTTATTTTTGATTTATGGTAGTTAGTTGGCATATAATATGAATAAAATGATTTTCTTATATGCTGATTTTTAAATTACTCTATTTTACAGAAAAATATCGTAATCGTTTTGAAATATATGTGCATATTTGGTATGTGCAGAAAATATCTTATAATAATTTAGAAAGAGCTCAGTAAGATTCTGACAGTCTCTTAACTTCGTGACGATATTCAAAAATGTATCGAGATATAGGAAAATGGCTGTGCGCTGTAATACATGACGTCAGAAGTTAGCAGTTCTTTCGGAAAGTAAATAAATAAATATAAAAACTAAGATGAATAAATTTAATTACAATGTAATAAAGCAGTAGCGATTTAATACCAAGTGTCACTGCGCACAGGAAGGAAAATACAAAAGCAATGTGTAAAAACGGACAACTGTTTCTAACGCAATTACACCAAGAAATACATGAAACACACCAAGAAAGAAAAAAAGCAACTAGTTTTCATTAAGTACATTTATCCTCTATGGACCATACTATCAGTCACAATACAAATCTGGACTTAGAAATGACTCTCACGCAGCACTTCAGTTAGCCTGCTAGTACAAGTAATCGTTATATATCATCAAAATTTTTGTAAAGTATCGGAGAGTTCTCAATCATCTGCTTTTTTTACAAAGTAGACCTGCAGAAATAAAACACGCCTCTATTGAGCTGAGATTCATACGAAAGTGAAAATATCTCCCTTTTAGCACGTCGTATGAAGCAACAATGTTGGGTGCTTCATCATCAGCGTTGGCAAGACAACCCTTTGTGGACCTTGGACTTCTTCAGAAGTCTCTGCCATTCTGCTCTGTTTCCAGAAATTGACCTTCAATTTTTGACTTTAAGTATGGCAAAGTCTTTTTCCAGGCAGTTCTTCCATCTCTTCTTCGGTCTTCCTTTTGGTCTTTAACAGAAACGGGCAGCGACATTGTCCACCGTCTCCCGCATGCAATGCGTAATTGCCTGTGATGGCGCTCATGTGGAAAATGTTTGAAATTAATAAAGATTTTTTTCTCTATGTGTTCTCATCATTGAGCAGTGTCTTGTCTCTGTCGTATGCATTATTCCTCCGTGCGCCTTGAAGAACTGTTTGTATGTGTATAACACGTCGGTTTTCGGACATATCGGTACCGTTTCAACGCTATTTAAGGTTTTCGCATGTGCTGAACATTTTGCGATGGTAAAAAGTAGGCGTTGCCATTCGAAAATTTCGAGTTTCTGTCACTATAACTGTAACCGCGAGGGCCACTGTGTTGCCATTCACAGAATCTCGAGCGCATATCTCAAAAGAACTATATTTGAAGTATCATCTTGATCGGTTAAATAGAATGGACGCTAGAAGTGCAGATGTTGGCAAAGTTTTTTTATAATCACCCTGTATATATATAAATATATCATCGTCAACATTGGCAAGACAGCCCTATGTGGGCCTTGGCCTTCTTCATAAGTCTCTGCCATTCTGACCTGTTTCCAGAAATTGGCCTTTAATTTTTGACTTTAAGTATGGAAAAGTTTTCCTCCAGGCAGTTCTTCCATGTCTTCTCCGGTCTTCCTTTTGATATTTTACAGAAAAGGATGGCATTGAAGACCTTAAGAGGTATTCTCTTTGCACTCATTCTCGGATGGTGTACTGCCCATCTCCTTCTGGACAGTTTTATTGATTTGATAATGTCCTCTCTATAGATTTTGCATAGCTCAAAGTTGTACCTTTTTCACCAGGCGTTATTTTCCAGAACAGCACCAAAAATAGCTATCAGGACCTTTCTCTCAAAAACTGAAAAAGCACTCTTTTCCTTCTTCACCAAGGTCCATGTCTATGAGGCATAGGTTAAAACTGTTTTATTCAACGTCTTGTTTAATCTTTGTGTTGGGTCTTTCACCATAACCAATACGAGCTATAATCGCATTCTTTTCTTCGCATGTCTGTGCACTAATACTCATTTGGTACAAAATTATTGCTCTACCATATTTTTGTTGCACTACCATCACTAGTTACTTTTTGTTCATATTTCCTTTAATTTTCGAAATTAAGCCGCTGACTTCCGAATTTTTGCTACGAGTTGCTATACAGTCTCGTTTCGTAACGCTTGTTCACTTTAACGTGTGCTTGCATATATTTTTTTTATTATAGTTATATATATTATAAAACTGAAGTACTGAAATAAGACTTCACAAATCACACACCTTAAATAAAACGCTTGCAAAAAGACCATATATGATAGTAGAAATTATATAAAATAATATGTCCCACGTAAGTAATCTCCAAATCAAACGAAGAACAATAATACGTTAAAAATTATTAATAATTTCAATGCTTCGAAGTGTTGAACATAAACTAAGGTCATATTTACATCATACAATATTTATATGTTACACTTAAGATGCTCAGGAAAAACTAATAACAATAATAGAATTCTGAGAAAAATCCCAAATAGAATTCATAAACATGATCGAAAGAAATATATTGATCAAATTTTATATGTTTATCTTTAAATAAAATGAAGATTCATCACACAAGAAAGGGAACAATCATTCAACATTCTACACCCATGTCCATAAATTAAGGATAATTCAGAATCACACAGAAATTGAACTCTAAAATAAAAATTTCACATGTAGAATTATCGCACACATCTTGAAGAATAATATGCAAATAACAAGAAACCACCAGATGGCACCGATAGTACGTCACAATGACAAGAGTGTACGAGAGGTGTTTATAAGGAATGGTTGCAAAAAAGTAAAATTGTTTACAAGCGCTTTAAAAGCCTTTCAGTGCAATAACCGCATAGTTATGGCACATTTGGATGATGTTTTACGTGGTAGAATTATCAGCCGTCAGGAATGTGCCGTATCTATGCGTAATTACAACATTGAATGAGGACCGGTATTTGGTACATACTGCCAAAAGAAGTAAACGGAGCACAGCATCAGACTTGTCTCGTCAGCTCTCTTCAGCTACCGGTACGACAGTTTCAAGGTAGACCGTGTACAGACGCTTAGGGCACATTGGTCTATATGCTCGTAGGTCTGTCAGGTGTGTTCCACTTACCACAACTTGCTGTCGCCTGCGGTTAGCCTGGAGTAAAGAGTATGCATTGTGGACACCGCAACAGTGGTCTTGTGCGATGTTTTCCGACGAGTCCAAGTTTTAGCTATCAGTCTGATTCTCGCCGGACTTTCATCTGGAGAGGGTCAGGTACCCGTTACCACCAAGAGAACACCATTTGAAGGAACCGTTATGGTGATGCAGAATTGCTAGTTTGGGGAGGTATTATTCTGGGTTCTAGAAACAATCTGCATGTTTAGAATGTAACCATGACAGGCCACATCTATCGGGATGTCATTCTGGAACAACAGGTACGTTTGTTTCGGGGCGCCACAGGTGCAGAATTTCTATTTATGGATGAAACCCATCCTCACCACGCAAACATTTTAGACGACTGCTTTCAATCGGAGGATATTACCCGTATGTACTGGCCAGCATACTCACCGGACTTGAATCCAATAAAGCATGTGTGGGGCATGCTTGATCGACGAATTGCAACCCGTCAACCCCCTCCCACATGTCTACCTGAACTTCGGAGAACACTGCTTGATGAGTGGTGTAATATTGCCTAAGATCAGATCGATAATTTGATACTCAGCATGCAAAAGCGTTGTATGCTCTGTATTGCATCGTCCTGGGGGGGGGCATACTATGTATTAACCATCATACCAACCATGTTATATTGGTTTTTGAGAATAGGTTCTTTTTTTAAATTTGCTCCAGGGAGTAAAAATCGCAATTTTTATTTTAATGATGTCAAACATATAACATCTTTTTTGCTCTTTACCTTTTGTTTAATAAACAGACTTCACAAATAAGCCACATTTGTTTTGCTTGTCTCTTTCTTTCCCTGAACTTGCATTATCCTTAGTTTATGAACACGAGTGTACTTCACAGACTGCAGACAACACATTTGACATTTCTTCCGTAATATTTTTCACAATCAGTAAAACAAAACTCACATTAATCTAACAATAATTGATCGCGTTCTTCGAAATATAATATCCAAAATTCGATCCTAATCATTATTGCACAGTGAAAGATTCTTGTAGTGTATTTCTGCTTTCTGCAAACATTACTGTCGATTTGGGTACTTGGAATTCCTCAGATTCTTCTAACAATAAATAAGCGATTATGATCACTAGCTATAAAATGTCCTCCCGGAATACAATACATTAGATTGCCTCAATGTATTCTCATAGCTAGATTACAATCGTCAGATTGGAAGATCTAACCTCAATCCTACAGTTCTATAAAACAAAAAATATTATGTTAGAAAAACTATTCAAGATTTAAAACACACTCTACCAAATATTATTAATTTTCTTCTTTCTGCATACAGCCTTATTTGTGTAGATAATTAATTGTAGGATTTGCTTCCTTAGAGCCAAAGAATAAGGATTACTATCTATAAAAAGTTTTTTAAGACAGTATGCTGTGTATGAGTTTGTTGTTGCTCCAGCATACTTCCTCGTACCTAGCCCTGAGTTGGACTCTGACCAGTTAGACAGAAGCAGCTGGATGGGGTCATCATGATTTTGAAGCGGGAACCAAGCAGAAGACCCCCAATACTAGGCCTACCACCCCAGAGGTATCATTTCACTTGGAGGACATTGCGACTATGCTCAGTTTTAACGTGCCCTAGCCACCATTAGCGAACACGACGGATCTTCGGTTAAGCCCGGATTCGAACTAAATACCTTTCGATATTGAGAACGACACTCTAACCTACCAGGTCACACCTGCACCGTGTATGAGCTTATCATGATACAGTAGCTGGGTCACACTTTTCAGAATGAAAGATTCCAGGTTTTATCCCAAACAATAGGATAACAAAACATGGTTGCTGCATTTTTGTTTTCTACAAACACAGTTGATTGAGTGACTGTAGGAGAATGTTCTGTCTCTTTTTTGACTACCTGCTCTTCATAAGAATGAACATGGCTCACTATCTATAAACAAAGATAATCTACAAAGAATATGCTTTTTTTTCTTTTCTTTTAAGCTATTAAGTCATTATCTGCATACATTGTGAATCTTCGAAGAGTCGAATAGAAATTTGTCAATTAATAAATAATTTACAAAAAAAAAAATCCTCAGTTATCTGGAATTTTTGTTTATTATTGTTTTTAATCAGTAAAATCCAATAGTATTAGAAAGTAAGGTTTTAATACTATTTTTTGAATAATGGAATGCTTGGGCTTTATCTAATCAATGCTCAAACAATTTAGCAATGGTTTTTGAAATTTCGAAATGGAGATATGACTTTTAAAAATGATCCACATGGTCACTGATAATTTTCATTTGAAACGGTACTCTTCCAATGATGAGTGATTGAAGCTAAGCAACCCAAACATATCGCGAGAATGCTGAATTGATAATCCAACACCTTTTCTGGCTTCTTGGGTTAAAATTTAAAATTAGGTAGAAATATTGCCGATAAATCTGTTATTACACTTGGATACAAGCCAAGCTCGCTATGCCTTGGCAATGCGAATTTAAATCAATAGGGAGCGTCTTTCATTTTAATCAGAGCACCACGCAGGTGAAAGTATGTCTTTGCTCTTTTTTAAATCCTGCGATAGATGGCACCACCAGAGGATCCACTCCATCAATTTTGACATTGATCTGAAGGGAGAGGAATTTTCTCCAGACCATTGCACCCATGGTAACTGCTCAACGACCGACAACAGGACTTACGATTCCACAGATTTAACGAGCACGTATATCGCATTTACTCGGTGGGTCTTTGGCGGCATTGGGAATCGAACCCCACTCTTCCGGATGGAAAGAGCTGCTGATACCCTAACCACTAGGCTACCACGGTCCCACACTTGTATATTAGTATAGTAAGATATTTTCAATCATGTTTTTAATGTATATGGTATCTAATTTAAATCAAACTTTTATCGTAATGCGTCATCTATCGGCAACATTTGAAACAAATTTCGAAACATTTATATAAGATTACCTTAAATTTTTTTTATTCCAATGGCGGGCACACTTGGGTGATAAACCCTATTCCACAACAAGGCCAGAAACTGCTACTCGTTTATCGTTACCCAGCGGCCACCTGTGAACCAAGTCACGGAGGCGAGTAGCGTTACCCGTGCCATACCACCACAAACCTGTTTATAGGGTGGGCCACATTCATACAACATCACAGAAGAGAGGACAGAGAAACACAGAGAGAACAAAGGAGGAAAGAAACATCCATGCCCGAACCGGGATTCAAACCCGGGACCCACAGCTCAGGAGTCAGGAACGCTAACCACTCAGCCATCGGTCACCAGATTACCTTAAATATACTTTATGGTTTGATGCTTTAAATACTTTATGTCGGTCAGTATTTCCAAATAACTGTATTTAGGGCTCATTGAGGTCAAATGGTAAGATCAGACATTTCGAAGTGTAGGGTTTCGAACTAGATATTAATAAGTGATAAATAACTGGCGATAGATAATGAATTTATGCTTTCTGCTTGTATATATGCAAGGGAGATTATTTGGATTCTTTTCTCTGCGAACACTGCTCTCATTTTAATAGAAATTCTGACATGAATATTTAATACCTGAATGCTGTACACCTATCTAATAAAAACTTCCTCGGAATTCAATACATGGTAACTTTTTAAATAACTTACAATAGTCTTCAGCTGTTAAATCTTTTAGCTATTATTCAAATGATTCGTATAATGTTTTATTTGCTTATGGCTTTTTTCAAAACAGTAAGATCTCAGAGGCCGCCCAGCTTGTCTAGTGGTCAGCGTGATTGACTGCGGATAAGGAAGTCCTGGGTTTAAATCCCAGCTTCGGGCATGGATGTACTTTCTTTCTCTATTTGTCCTTTCCTTGTATGAATGAGGTGTGCATGGTAGCCTACCCTATAAACGGGTACCTATAGAATGTGTGTACTGAGGAAGTCGGACTCCACACCAAAATATGTTTCAGTTGGAAAAGTGGAGCAGCGCACCCCATGTTAGCAGCCTAGCTGGCACACGGCAACAACAAGAGCTCAGAGATTAAAATCATTATTAAAACTCCATAAGTCAAGAAAGATTTAGTATCCTTACAAATGACTTTTAAACGGTGAAATCAGATTATAGGTAAGACAGTGAAATTCAGATTTATTGATTGATTGAGCCAATGAAAGCATGAAATAGCTATTATTAGGAAATTGTTTATTCGTGCTTAAAAATTAGAATAAAGACAAACAAATTTAGATTTTTTTTTTTTTTTTGTGATACACATAACTTACAGCAAGAAACAATCATTAGAATAGTTTACCTGCTAAATGAGTTCTCTCATCCATACTTGTGAATTTAGGTCTTCTATTAACTCTTTATATGAGATTCGCAATGTACAGAATTCCTAGTTCAATATTGATTTTCCTTTTGTGAAGTTATTTTTACATATTTATATTTACTAACATTATTGAGCTCCAGTGGCTCTGTAGCTTCACGCCGCTTCCCGTAAGCTCAGCAAAGTGAAGCATCATTTGCCGCGGGCAGTGGTTTGGAGGGTGACCACGGTGTACTCTCCTTCACTGGGTTGCTGGAACTCCGTGGGTTGGGGACGTGTCCATGTTAATCTGTGACGTCCAAAGTCCTTCCGCTGATGTGGCGTGGATGTGGAGAGGAGGGTGCCAGCTCAGGTGCGGCCTCGTCACCTGACCGTGGCTCAAAATTACGCGCGAGGCACCTTAAAAAGAGCAAAGTCGTACTTTCACCTTCGTGGTGCTCTGATCCAAACGAAAGACGCTCTCTATTTACTTAATTCGCACTGCCAAAGGCATAACGAGCTTGGCTTGTCCAAGTGTTGTAAGTAACAACTAACATTATTATCTGTAGCATACATTTCGATTTCTACTATCAATTTGGATTAAATTGGCTTAAAAATATAAAAAAATAATTATTTCATGATGTATTTTATTTAATTCAGCATTTTAAAATTTGTGTTTAGAATGCTTTACATTTAGTCAATATACCGTTTATGATTTTAGAAAATATTGTACATAGAAACAAAATACATAATTCCACAATCACAGCATATTTTTTGATCAGTCAATCTTACGAGAAAATTCGGTAAGTATATATATCAAAAGTTTTTATAAAAAAAGCTTTAGCATCTTCATCTAATTCTAGTCGCACTGCATAATTGCGAAATGAGGCATTTTTATAATATTGAATGCGACTGGGTAGTATAAAATCATTTCTAAAACTTATTCAACACAGCTGGCAACAATCAAATCTTATGCGTTGTATAACATTTTCTCAATTTCTTAGTAATCAGTTTTGAAATATTATAAGAGGATGTAAAATCATCGTCGAATTTTTTTAATGAGATTGCTAGTAAACCTAAAACTCTAACGGTACCTACAGAAACTTGTCCATGATGTTTGTGAAAAATGACAAATCTTAATTTCATTTATTAAGATGAGTTTTTGCAAATGTACTTCTGCAAAAAAATTGTTGTATTGCCTCAATAGATAACATTTTGTTTCGAAGTAAACTCATTGATAGTTGCGAATTCTTCCGTGAAAGAATAAATCTGAATTTTTTTAACACTCGAACTTGTATTCATAACATTTCTTTACATGAACATCGTTACCAGAAGCAAAATGATGATGGAGAGATAACTAAACTAAACTCCATGGCACGACAGCCCATGTGGGCCAAGGCCTACAGTGCCCATAACTGTTTTCATGACTGAGAGCCCTAGGGTGAAAAGCATATGTCCCAGTTAGGTGGTCAGCCTAACATAAGACCCCCAGTGTTTAGTTTCCAAGCATGGTTGGTACTCAGTTAATCGACCCACTGAAGGGATGAAAGGGTGAGTCGACCTTGCCCAACCCGAGGATCGAACCTCGGACCTGTGTCATGGGGGCGTGAAACGCTGCCACTAAGCCACCGGGCTTCGGAGAGATAACACATTTCTCAAAATTAATAAATTCAAACCATGACAAAGAAATAATAATCATACTTTCATGTGCAATTAGTGGCACATGAAGAGTCAGTCACCTGAAAGAGGTAAACACACTTCACACAACAAAGAAATTTTGCCAGTGTCAGTTTCTTCAAAGTCTTCTTACCTAGAATACAAATTCATCTTGCATTTTTAGAATTGCAAAAGTTCGTTTTATTGCTCGTATAAACGGTTATAAGTTGGCTATAATCAATTTAATAAATCATTGTGATATTTTAAAGTTAACTTCGATTGCCACAAAATATGTACACTACCGCATAAAACAAATTCACTGTTCTCACTCTAATCTCATTGGCCTCAATATTATAAACTCCGTAGAGAACTAATGCTATATATAGAACATTATTGTGTAAATTAAAAGGGAAGACATTTTTAAATTTATACAATTGATATTTTAATAACAACCTTTATTTACAACTGTTATCATTCTTTATTAGACAAAATGAGAAAAATAATGCAAGACTGTATGTTTTAACAACTGTAAAAAATTTTAGTAAAGATTTTTTTCATTTTTTAGTTATGGGATATTAGAGATGGAGAATGCAAACAAACTTTCTGGGGCCATGAATCTGATGTAAATTCAGTTTGTGTAAGTAATTAATTTCCATAAACAAATCCTTTTTAAATACATTTTGTGAATATAATATATTTTGTATTTTTTATAATTTTTAATTTACTTATTTCAGTTTTATTCCGTTTAGAGGAACTATTGGTAAAATTTCGATTGGTGTTGGGAGGCTATAACTCTACGAACAAAATTGTTTATTTCTATTGATGAGAGACATTTCATTGAATTTAAAATCATTAAATATTGCCAATCGAGTTCTCAAACAGAAAATATCACATGAATATCTTTTATCGATACGGTCACTAAAAGTTACAAATCATCAAAATATGCTTGTCTATTCTTAGATTGAACTAATGCATACGACCATATTCGATCTCTTCAAAATATCTCAATTTTATCCAATATTTAAAACATGTAAGTTTAAATTAAAAGATGTAATAATGTAAAAGATGTAATGCAGATATGTAAGTTTATAAATTAAAAGAAATTTCATTTAAAAGTAGTATTCACGTTTGAAACTAAGAAATTGAAAATCGTATCTTAAGTATAACTGTAGGAAAGGATAAAAAGGACATCTGAATAGGAGGAAATTATTATTTTTGTTTATTATATTAAATTTCTTATATTAAATAATTATTTTGGTAGGTTTGTGCACATTTGTATACACTGTTGGCCACGAAATATCAGAATAAAATTTATTTTACAAAAAAAACGTTATACAAAGATTAAATGATTGAAATCTACCTCTTGCAAAGGTTGATCGACAAAAACAATAGTTAGCATTGCTGCCATCGTTCGATCTAACCACTGCCACAAGCATTTGCATAGAAATAAAGAAGCTAGATGTATCTTTGCGGTATAATAGTCTATATGTCTTCAATATGCAGCCAAAATTGATCTGGTGTAGAAACAAGCATCGTAATTCCGAGCTTGTTGTTTACAGTCAAGGACCAAGCGTTTTCAATTGGTGACAGGGAGTAAAGAACCAGCACAGGTATAGAAGCAATTCTCTCAATCTTTATCTATAAGGAAAACTTGAATATTGTTTCCCCTTTACGGTCTTACATTATCTTATTCAAATATGGTTCATAGCAAGTGCTGGAGATACGGGAGTACCACGGGTTACAACATACCTTAGAGATGTGGTGTTCCCTGTTCGGTGTATTATCAATGCGTGCTTGTGGGATGCGAGAATGAAACCCAATACAGTCAACCCTCCTATAACGCGGTTTCCATATAACGCGGTACCCTTAAAGCACGGTTTCCGATCAACAACGTACTATCAGTTCTTTTCGTGCACCCAATGAATGGTTTTAACTGGATATGTTTATATAAACATTCAAGCTTATCTCTTATCCGTTTACGGCATCGGTTTCAGTCGTCACAAAGCTCTTTCACAGTACGTCCCGTTTGTGACCAATTCCTTCTAAAAATTTTTCTGCACCGTCCAAACTTATAGCTTTTTGCTGCTTAATTTGTGGCTTATAATTGGACAACATTACACAATATTGTAATTTTAAAAAAATGTAAAATAATAATAAAATTAAAAAAACATTGTATGAGAACCGTGTCATTGGCTTGCGCGGAAATTAAACCATCAACGCTTAATACGTGTTGGAAACCTCTTTTACCTCAAATGGTTCAAGCAATACAAGATGTTTCTACAATTTCACTCCAAGTTACAGAAATAGTAAACATTGCTTCTAGTTTAATCGATGAAAGAATTTGCAGCAAACCAGTAAGAGAACTAGTACTCGGGGAAGAAACTTTTGATGTGGAAGAACTGATGGAATTCATTGATGCACCTATACCTCTCTCAAATGCACTGGTAAATGAAAATAAGAAAAACGAATGGGTGCCAAATCTCGATTTACAAGATGTGAAAAAAGGGCTAAATGTGGCTACACAGAATTAAAACTTCATTTCATTCAAATTGGTCATTCAACGATGCTCAGTTCAAAGTTTTAAAGAGAATTAAGAAATTGCTCAGCTCCCTATAGAGAGATTTTAGTGGAGTTAAAAAAAAAAGCTACAGTCGAAAACCAATGTGAAGATGAACCAAGTGAGGAAGACATTTTGCCCATTAAAAGAAGGCGAGTTAGGCGACTCATATCTGACAGCGAGGATGAGTGTTGAAAGATTACATAATTTAACAAAAGTTTTTCTTAGTTTTGTTGGAAAACAGTTTTTTAGTTTAGTTTTTGTTTCATTTTTTTATCATTTCCTTATATGAACTCTTCAATTCAATAAAAATAATTTATAATTTATCTTGTCTTTTGTATTTATTGGTCTCCATATAACGCGGTACGAATGATGTGATTTGTACTAATTCTGAGTTTCTTATAGCGCGGTTTCCATACAACGCGGTAGACGGTTTCCATAGAACGCGCTACGAATTAGCCTGGTTTGTACGGTTAAATCCGAGTTTCTTATAGCGCGGTTTCCATATAACGCGGTACGCACTCACCGCGTTATAGGAGGGTTGACTGTATCCCCAAATCATGGTCAGGTCAGGACCAATGTGTGACTATGCATAAAAAAAGACAGTTCAGCAGTATCTCACCTCGATGCCTCCCGATTCGAATACGATCATCGTGGTGTTGCTGGTAGAAGTGGGATTTGTCAGTTAAAACAATGTTCCATTCCGTTGTTCTGATAGCACTAATGGTGGCGCAAACTCCTAAGTCAAAGGTAAATGTATCAATGTTTGCCTTGCGGACATTACACTCAGCTGCAAATGGTTTCGAATGGTACGAACTGACAGCGAATGATATATAACAGATTGAATCAGCTGTGCTTTAGTTTGTGGTATCGCTGTGCGATCCACTATTGCTAAACGCATAATATACATGTGATCACGTAAAATGGTGTAATGAGGTTGGTATGATCTGTTTCAGCCCCCTGTTCCACGTGCATCTTTCAAATCCAGACGCGCATCATAGTTGCTTGGTTTCGATTAACACGAGAACACAAATTTCTCTGGAAAATAATCCACAATACTTATGGATTATCTTATGAACTACTATCCTTGTTCCCGGCTGAACTCACAAACATACTTGATGTCTTCTATGAAGCATTGTTAAAGAGCCTACGATAAAAAAAGATAAATAAAAGCAATTGCTGACTTCAAATCGGCAATCTCCTCACCTTTCATAATGCGCTTGTAGGTGGTGTAATAAAAAAGGGGAAAATTGGCTTGAATTTTGAAAACTCGAGAATTTTCAAAGTTCTCGGAAATTTTGAAGTTATTTTATCAAATATTTATAAAAATAAATAAAAAATTTTATAATTAAATACTTAGGAACGCATTGAAAAAATTTATTGTTTTTCTGATTTTTTTTTAGAAAACATTACTATTTATATTTAAGTATTTCTCAATAATTTGTTTTTAAAGTATGCATTATAATCTCTCCTTATTAATAAATTAAGGAAAAAAATTTATGAAATAAAGCAATTTAACGTTAATGAACAATTTAGAACAATTTTAAAAATTAATGTTCGAGAAAAAACTTTCTTTTTCTTTAAATATGAATCGATAACAAAAGAAACACATAAATGTCAACATTTATTCTTGTTATCCTGATAAATAAATGATTAAATTTTTTAATTTAATACTAATTCACAGTTTTGATTATTTTGAATGTTATTTTGTTTTTCAGAGCACGGAATTATTAACTTCCGTAATAGAAGATAGGACACACTTTTTTGCATCACAGTTACGATTTATTTCACTTCGCTTCATATATGTAATACAAATTAATCCATTAAACAAAATATAATTCTTTTATTTCCTCAAAATTTCAAATATTCCCATGTAAATTCTAGCGTTTGAAAATTTCCTGGAATTCTGCATCTTTACTTGCAGGTGGCGCTACAGTCGCTTAAGTTTTGTAGGGCATGCGCCGTAAACGCATGATGTAAAGTTCACATGATTTATAGGTTTCCTTCAGGGCCTTGCGTTTTCTTGGCCAGCAGTGTATGTGTCTACATATATATTTTTGTTCAAATGTGTATTATTTGATTATTATCAATTTTTTAAACATTAAAATTATCTATATCTTCTATATTAAAATATAAAAATAAAAACATTATTTATATTGTTGATTCAGGTTTATTTCCTAGTTGTCTATCTTTGATACTGCACAAGATGTTACTTTTAAAGTTGAAGCGTCGTCGCTTTCAATTAAAAAACTAATTATTATTTAAAACTACACTATTCATATCATTGATTTAGTGTGTATGAGTAGCATCATTTTAATTGGTATACATTAAATTTTGATGAATTTTGTAAAATTTAGCTTTTAGAACTGTCTCACAATCCTCTTTTGATGTCAGGAAACTTAAAAAATACTCCTGAAATTTACGATATTCAAATTGGAAGTTTGGCGATTAATGAATAAAACGAAAAAAATCCCAACCCCTCACCGGGTATAATCAGTGTACAAAACACACATACAAACTGTGGATTTGAAATCGATTATAAGAAAAACGGAGTGATAGATTCCTAGTTTGACATTTTCATAAACTTGGTACCACAACAAATGATGACTGAAATATCCAGTTAACAGCTCATTAAAACAGATTGTTTGTTTGTTTGTCACTCAACGGTCATTTTTTGCACACGAGGGCTAATTAGACAGGGACTTACGGTTTAAAGTGGATTCCGAACCACTACAAACATCCATGCCCTAGGTGGGATACGAACCCACGAACTGTTGAACCGAAGGCAAGAGCGCTAACCATTCGGCTGCCAGCTCGGCCATTAAAACAGAAATAGGGAATGTTACTCAGCTGCAATGACCATTTAGCAACAGGATGAAGGAACTGAAACCTAACACTCTCGCTCCGAAATCGAATTCATCAATTTATCTTTATGCGTGTAGGCCAATCGAAATTTGTTCTGTAGAATATCGAGATTTGATTCAGTTATTGGAATCTAGTACTGTTTACTGATGAGTCTTAATTCAATTTGAAATGACGTTAGATAATATTTGGTATGAGTTACTTGAAAAAAATCTATATTTATTCAATAGGAATCAAATTAAGAAGGGGTTGATTAAAGGTACAGGGTTATACAGTAGACACTTGTTTTTTCGAACTCGCAGGGACCGTTAAAAGAGTTCGTAAAATAGAAAAATAATGTATTAGATTACAAAGATCTGATTTTTTTATAAATAAAATACTATTAAAAAATATTTAGAAAACACTAAGAAATTTCAAAATAAAATTCTTACTTCAAAACAATACTTATTCTCTCTTTATTGATAGAAAAAATTACCGTATTTTCCTGTATATAATCCGCGGATTATGTGTTAAAAAAGTTGCAAATTACGTTGTGCGTACTATACACCACTGCGGATAATCTGATAAAAATATTTTTCACCAGATAAAGCTTACAATAAAGTTTTGAAAGAAATGTCGTTTATGTTTCATAAAATTAATAACAGATAGCGCTACGACTTAGTTGACGTTATTTTAACTATAATTAGCATTATCCAATTACGTTCAAGAATGAATTCAGTTTCTCTGAACGATATTAAAATTCCAATTCATTAGCGTCATTTCGCATTCTATCTTGACCTGAACTTTTTCGCTCTGAAAACATTCAAATTCGTATATCGCCATAGTGAAGTGAAAATCAAGTTATTGAGCAAATTTTAAACTGAAAGCAATAGGGAAGATAAATGAAATAATGTCGACAAACGTGTAAAGTAAGGTGGAAAACAAAGCATGCTATGTACAAAAGAAAAAATGTATTCCATACGTAGTTTTAGAAAATTAACCAAACAAATAGTTTATTTTTAAAATATATCTAACCTCGTTTTAAAAGTTATTAAAATCTAAAAATCGATAAGTTTTACTAGAATCGTTTCGGACCTTAATCGATGTCGTGTTTTCATCTCAGTTAATCGCACTTTTCGTTGAGGTGGATTCAAACAGATCTTTATCACTATAAATATTTTTTTTTCTGTAGAATTAATTTTTAATCATAGTGTATTTCATATTTGATTTGGCACCAAATTATCCGCAGTATAAGTTTTCGACTATTCGTCGGAAAAATTACCGCGGACTATTCGCCGCTGTGGATTATGCGATGCTTTTTTTCCTTTGCTCAAAAAACGGGAGTTGCGGATAATACGCCGCTGCGGATTATATACAGGAAAATACGGTTGATAAAATAATCTTTTTTGTTTAAAAGCTATATTTTTAAAAGTATTTCTGTTTTTTTTCCCAATGTATTAAAGAACTTCGCTGCTTACTTAAAAAGAACTTTCTGTTACCCATTCAATTGCTTATTTTGCACAGACGGACTTTCCACGATTTCGTTTTCTTATTCGATATCCGAAGGCATTTTTTTCTTTCTCATTCATTATAATTCAAGTAATTATCCGATATTTCTTCTGTATATATCATATGTGAATCTATATTCAACAAATCCTCGAAAAAAAAACTTCAGACAGCAAACGGGTTCCTTACAAACTCATTTATGAACTTCAGCAAGTTTATGAATGAGTGACTATCTTTTGCTCAAGTCATCAGGTAAACTATCTTGGTATTCTTCAGTTAATGTGGTTTCTTTAATAAAACGAGCATGTTGAAGTGTTCTCGGTATTGTCTTTCCTTCAACATCAGCCAAAGCATTAATTGCCAAATACCTTGCTCCTAAGTCAATTTGAAAAGGCCACCCAACGACAAGCCCATAAATACCCTTTTCATGATGACGCTACAATATTTGCTGTTGAACCTACTGATTATGCTCTGATCCATGGACGGTAAGATTAAAAGTTACATTAAGCTGGAAGAACTCCACGCGAATCGATTCATTATTCGAGACTGCAACGTGGATTCACTATTCTCCGATTTAAAAAAAAGTCGATTTAAGTTCTTTCAGTTCATTTACATAAATGTTACCAATCATCAAAGTTTTAATATTAGACTGATATGCTGCTAGTATAGTTTCTGGACATTTTTAACATCTAGGATGTAAATATTTTTCAATGAAAAGCAGAAGCAGTGTTACTGTTTCTTTCATTATAGCTACCCGCAAAATGAATCAATTTTTTTACTTTGTTTTTTATTCCATTGCATTTATCATTTTTTAAAGATAAGTATTCTTTCAGGTAAAACCTTAAAAAAGATAATTTTTAAAGATCTTAAGAAGTTTTCATCGTGTTGAAAACATCCTTTGGGTCATACTCGAAAAGCAATGATTTCAAAGCTTCTTCTTTTCAATGAATTTTAGAAATTTTCAGTCCCACTTTCACCTTATAATTTTCTAAAGCTCAAGCAGTGGCTGGACCTAAATTTTAATAGTCAACCGCCAGATGCTTTTAAATCTTTTGTGTTCAGCTTCATAGCAAAGCAGTTGGATTTCTCTATGATGACATTACTTTCAGCAGGAATGTTCATTCCTCTCATTTTTCTCAATCAAGCAAGTAAAACTTGAGGATGCTTTGCTTCTTTACAATATTTTCGAGGAGGAAAACTTTATAAACATCTTTGAAAAAGTAACAGAAAAAGTTTTTTTTTTAAATTGTAGGGATAATTTCAAAATTTTTGTCGCATTTAATAATTTTTGTCTATTTTTCAGAATTTTCTTCACTTCGACTGATTAACAGGTTCGTTTCTTCAACTGAGACACACCCTCAATGGTATCAGCTCAATCTGTCTCGACAAACGAAACTTCAAATTGATTTGCTCTATAGAACAAAGCTTAGAAAGGGGAAAATCTCTAAATGTTTATGCTCTTACGCACAGAGAGGACAGGAGTCTAATTCGTCACATTTTTTCCCATCAAATGTATAGAACGCCTGCAATGTTTCTTGGTTGATAAATAAAATATAGGTAGGTATGTTGCCATGTGGCTAGGCCACACCATATGAAAATACCATGCTCGACGATAAGCCAAAAGATAGGATTCGGAGTTCATTTCTACATCATAAACTACTCCCATTATGACTAACAATTAAACCCTTTCAAAAGCCAAATAATTAAATTGGAGGTGCGTGCCTTTAGCACTGGAATTCCGCCATCCAAAGTGGTAGCCAGCGTCCCTTGGTTGATAAAGCACGAGTCAAGTTCTTAGGAGTTATATAAAAAAGAAATCAAATAAACCGAATCTTACCTTAAAAAAATGTAAAAGAAAACTGCCACAAATGAAAGTTTGCAAAAGAGATTTTTTAAAATTTTAGTTCGTAAAATGGGAGTTAAAATTATCACTGTCTGAGGGGTCAGGATAGGGATTGGACACAAGTTTGTAAAAACGAGCGTCTACTGTATATCATTCGGAATGGCTGTTTGATAGCTTAATAGTATGCAGACAAGATACACGAATGTAGTATATTATACTGTACCCTTTCGTTGCCACTGGTAATTTTTTAATGCATTTTAAGACCTTTCATATAAATCTAAAAAAGAATATGGTTATAAATCTGAAATAAAATAGAATTAAGTCTTATTTCTAAACTCAATTCTGAACGAAAATATTTGAGACATACTCGTAAGAAATGTTGCAGCAAGATAGAAACCAGCCATTTATTTTTCAGATCCGAAAGTACTTTCTGAATTGTAACTCAAATTCAACTTACAATTCAATTATTTTACAATGCAATACAATTACAATTTTACCAGCAATGACAAGTATTTGAAGATCATGGCGAGTAATGTTCGTGGTACTGCTCATGGTTCTTGATACTGCGATTTCAGATTTGAAATTAAATACCTCATTTGGACCGGATAGTATTCACGGTCAAATGATTTGTCACTAAAATGATCAATCAAATGATTTGGTCATCATAAACGCCTCTTAGACTGGCTCGTCTTCCTCGGGATTGGAAAAAAGCAGTTGTGTGTGGTGACTATTAGGAAAGTTGTTAAGGATATAACTTCTGCTGAGAGTTGTAGACCCATTGCTTTGACTTCTATATCATGTAAAATGGAGAAAATGATTTTAAAGGGACTTACATTTTATTTGAATTTCCACAAGCTTCTACCGAGGGAGCAATACAGTTTTACGGGACACAGCACAGTTGAACCAGGTACTTTATTTTAGCCAGATTCATAGACACTCATAATTAAAATCCTACAAATTTCACTATAGCTGCCTTTCTTCACCTTTGACAGTTTGATTGCCAAACAATATCTCGAGTTCGGTATATGTGGTAAAGCACTGCATTGAATTTATGATTTTTTGAGAGATAGATTAGAATGAGGTTCAATAGCTTGACCTCAGATAGTTTAAAAATAAGCCAAGGTGTTCCTCAGGACTCGGTTCTGAGTCCTACCTTATTCACACTTTTTATTGCTGGAACTGAAAAAAATTACTCCTGGGAACTATGAGGTTGAACTGTTTGCGAGCGACATTGTTCTTTGGAGTTCTGGCTCTCACTTAATTTTCCACCTTGGTCAGTCCCTAGAAGTGGAGAAACATCCAAGGTATTTGGGCTACATTTTGGATCTTGAGATTTTGGGCAATAGTCATTTGAGCATCTTGCTTTGAGGGCTAGGAAACGCATTAAAATCCTGAAGGGACATGATTGTGGTGCCGATACTAGTACACTCAGAAATACCTATGTTTCTCTTATCAGACCCATTTTAGAATATGGCTTCCCCATCTTTTGTTGTGCTTCTGATTCAAACTTGTAAAAACTTGAACGCGTACAACTCAATGCTACAAGGATTATTACAGGTCTTCGCAACTCCTGCCCGAGAGATATTGTGCTCTATGAAACCTATCTGCAGCCTTTAAGGAGAAATACATGTTTAGTCAAATACTAAGGCAGGATCTGAATATTCATCGCAAATTTTGTGTCAATACTTACTCGAAACCTTAATGATAAAATTTAATTAAGATAATTCACTCTTGAATAATACAGAATAAAAACATTTTATATGACTAAACATAATTTCTACAAAAAGATGTTTAAATTTCAAAATTATACGATCAAATTCAGATTTATTATAAAATTGCAAAACTACCGCTGGTGCTGTTTATAAGCGCAAAAAAAATTGGGAGAAATTTTGTTTAAGCTCTTTGAAAGATTGAGCGCTTCAGAAAATAAGAATATTTAAAAAAATGTATTTATGTAATATACATGCTTCATTTATATATTGTCACGTAGACGTTTTATGTAGATTAAAAACTATTTCAAGTCAAGATTCTTCAGATAATTTATCAGCATTTTAAGAGAACCTTAAAATGTTTCCGAGAAAATCCATAACGTAACACAATCTGAAGTTGCACGTGAATGGACGAAGGGTAAATACGTATAACTGATTACATGGAGGGTCGGACAGTTTCCGTAATGTTTACCATATGAAATGAAGTTTGCACGTACGCCAAGATTATGTTGATGCCCGTCAGCTTTGAAGATTATTTTCAAATTTCTTTAACGCTTTGAGACTTATTTTCCAATACTGAAATTTTTTAAATTTAAAAGTTAGGGGTCCATTTTTCCTTAGTTATAAAAATAGAAAATACAATTATAAAGAATAAAAGCTGATTAAATTGTTCACTTTTAATTATTTTTCTGCTAAAATAAATACACGTCCTCTCTTTTCATTACATAAATGTCCCCATTTACTTAAACACTTTTTCTGGACTCCCGCAACACGTTTTAGGAAATTCTTTATTTTCTAGAACACAAAAAGTCAAAGCAGCATTTTTCGTGACTCATAAGATCTCATTTACCTTCCTTGTAGTTCTATCGCTTAATTTTCACAGCGAAGTCAATAATCTCATAAAAATTTTGCTTTGGAATATAATTGTAGAATTTTTCCTTGCCAAGAAATAAACATTTTAAATTTAAAAAATATTACTTTAAAAATTTTCAAAATGAAAATGCATCTCCAGATTAGCAAACTGACCATCATTACAATACAAACACGAGAAACAGTACCTCTCGTATATATAGTTATCACTAGTCAACTTTATTTTCGGCCCCACCAGAAGATTTAATATTTCGAAATTTTCTATACATTTTCAAGCTTAAACATTAATTACAACTAAATACATTATCTACAAATGCATACACTTGACTATATAGCTGTGTGTGTTCATGATAAACTATTTAACAAGAGAAATATGCATCATTTTAAGATATTATAATAAAAAAGTAAAATTCCTTCTCTCGAAATCTATTTCAGTTCCATTCAAGTGGATTCTATTTCGGAACTGGCTCTGATGACAAAACAGCACGTTTGTTTGACATTCGTGGGGATCAACAGATTGGACAGTACCAAACGACATCCAATAAAAGCGGTTTCACTTCGTGCGGCCTTTCCACAAGCGGGAGAGTCATTCTTTGCGGATCAGATGACTCAGCCGTGCACAGTTGGGATACAATTAAAGCGAAGCACAATGGTTTGTTTTATGCCCTCACAATAAATATTCTTTATGTTGCTCTAACAAGTATGAAATATTTTTCGATGCCCAATTCATTCTGCACCGCGTGTTATATCCAGCACATATCACTAAAATTAAAAAAACAATGAGAAAAAAAAAAGATTACATAGCAATCTCTTAATATTTGTTCAGAAAGTCACATTTTGAAGTTATGCTTTGAAAAAATATTTAAATTTGGCCATGGCAATTCAAATGCAATAACTGCCTTTACATTAGATTAACTGTTTATTAAAATATCATTAATAAATTTGTTAAAACTTCGTATTAATAGTGTGCCAATTATTAGGTTAATATTAATTATGTTGTATTAATTAAATGAAACGTCATTTAATGGAATGTGTGTCCAGTATTACCATATAAAAATCTTACAAGAACTTTTAAATCGATATTGCTTTAATAGATATAAGTAAAAAGAACTTAGTACATTAGCAATTTTTGTATTAGTTCTTAAAAAAAGTTATATTACAAGAGGAGTGAATTTATTCAGTTCTAAAATTATATTACTTTTACGAAAAAAAATATATTAAAAGTTGACATAACAAGCACAACACAAAAAATTGCTGATTTAAATATATTTTAGTGCCAAATGAAATATGTCAAAACAAGATGGTGTGTTTATCTTTCAATGCTTTGCACATGATGCCAAATTGACCGGAACTTAAGCCCGCCACACACGATAGGATTTCTCCTTAGGATTTGTTGAAGTGGTAGAAAGTAATTAAGCACACACACTTCCCTCAAATTTTGTTGACCACAGTAGGGGAGGTACATCTAGCCTGGGCAGTTATTTTTAAGGGTGCCATTTTACAACAACATTTATTGCTTTTGGCTTAAAATGTGTGCCTTGTAAAAGAAAATCGCCAAAAATTTCAATCATTTAAAAAAAAATTTCTGTCACTTTTATGACTTGACGAATTTATGTCTTTTTAGTTTTTATTGTTGTACTCATTTGTCGGATATTAAATGTTGTCATAGTAAGTTAAGTAACATGAGTAAATTAGGCGCAGAAGTATTATTGGCTGTTGCTTTGGACTGTGATGATGGTACAAAGAAAAATAAAAAAAAGAAATGGACAAAAAATTGGTTGCTCCAGCGTGAAATTCTTTCACATCTAAATTTGATTACAGAAATACAGTCGGAAGATAAAGATTTCTTGAATAACATGAGGATAAAATTGAGGAATGAAAAATTGTATGCAAAGTTGTTGGATAAGGTAACACCTTTCATTATAAGAAAAGATACATCCATGCGCTCATCTTTAAAGTTCTCACATGAACCATTAAGTGCAACTTAGCGCTTTCTGACAAGCGGTATTCATAAAAGAGCCACATTAGTACATCAAAAAGTTTATCTATCAAGTATTATTATTTATTGGTAGATATATAAAACCAATTATTAATTTGTTATCTATTATCCAAGTATTCTTAGATTTTATAATATTTTCTTAAATGATTTTTAAATAAAAGGGAAACAAATTAACATTTACCAAATGATAAATCATAACTGAAAGTGTATTTAATTTCAATTTAGCTTAAAGGTGAATAATTTTCTTTGGTTATTATTAATCAATTTATTAATTTTAATTATCTAATTTCATTATTGTTTAATTGTATAAAGAATATTTAAAGAAAACCACAGAATAATCTCAACTAATATCTTTATATTATTGTTTAAACTTAATTCATACTTAAAAATATAGAAAATTAAAATTTTAAAATATTCATTTTGAAGATTTGTAAGCATTCTGAAATAAAAATATATTGTTTTCTAATAAAGATTATAATAAAATTTCGTAGTTAAATTTTACGTTAAATGTGTAATTATATATATTCATTCAGATTGAGAATAATTTTACAAAATAAATTATTTAATTTATTTCATCACCATTTTCAACAAAACATGTGTCAAAATTCATGCAAGATACTTCAGCACGTAGAATTGCAATTACGTCCAGAAATGATATATATTCAAAGTACCGTAAAGTCGGCACACATATGCATCCTCGATGCTTACACCACTTTTTTTGACTCATTGATTTTTCTTTTTTACAGGTTTTACGGAGGGCATTAATTTTTTCCTTTACTTCGTTAGTTGAAGCCTTTACATCTACCTTTTTGTATATTTTTAATAATTTTTCGTAAGCTAACTTTCTTTTTATTTTATTTGTGTAATCGACACTCATCATTTGCCACAAACAAGGCTAATCTTTATAGACTTCAATAAATTTCTGCAATACTTGCTTCATGGACATTTTTAAAAAAGGGATCTAATGTTCGTGACGTTCAGAAAAACGTGAATCTAAGTTTCAGTAAATGAGAAATTTCAAATATTAATTTTCCCAATTATCGCCAAGAAATAATTTGCAACCCTGTGAGACGACACGCGACAACGGGAAGCAATTGCTTACTTCCTGTGTTGGAAGAAAAATCAGAGCTTGTTTGAATTTTCTTGAACCTTTCCAATTTCCCCACACACGGTACAACTTGTTCACGTACAACAAATCCATAGGAAAAATCCTATCATGTGTGGCGGGCTTTACAATATAAAGTGGACTCCAAACCACTATAAGAAACCAAATTCAAGATGAGATTTGAACACATGAACTGAAGGCAAGAGTGCTAACGTTTAGGATAGCAAAATGATAGAGAAAATGTTAAAATATATGTAGGAACTAACTTAAAAAAATTATTAACACTGCTAAATTTTTTTATTCAATAATATCAAAATCATTGGGAGTTCGGAACATTTCAATTAATAAAAACTTAAGCAAGTGAATGCGCAAATACAAAATTTCTCACAAAAGAATTATAATTAGAAAATGAAGATATTGCTACTAAAAACTTTTTGGGAAGAAACTAAGATAACTCTTTTTTATTCATATATAAGAATAGTCCACCTCTAATATGAACAATTCATTACTCTAACAAAGAATATGGGAGCTTTGTGTGTGTGAGATACATCATTCTAACATTACAATGAAGCATTTTCACTGCCTAATAGTGCATTAGATAATTAAGTTTATGAAAATGATTTAAAATAAATTTTGCATTTAACAAATCACACTACTTCTCATTTTACGCTTTTAAGGCAGAAACGTTTAGCACAATTATTTAATTAACACAAATTTTATATTTAGTATACTTTTGATAATTACTCAATACTTAACACTCCTAATAGTTTTACTGGATCCATCCAAGACAAAATTAACAGGATATGCAAGACTTAATTTTACCCATAAAAATAATGATATATGACCACAATTATAAATAAAATATTATTCTGGTCAAATAATCAGTTTTATAACTTATTTCAGGTTGTCTGACAGGACATGAGAATCGTGTTAGCTCATTAAGTATGCCAGACAATGGAATGGCTGTAGTGACAGGATCTTGGGATTCTAGTGTTCGAGTATGGAATTGAAGTCCTGGAAATTAAGTTTACTAAGAAAAGAAGCATGATTTATATTAATGGAAACATAATGAAAATATAGAAAACTATCCTTACAAATATTCAAGAAGTTTTCTTTTACAACAAATATAAAAGTATCTTAAAGGCTTGAAAAATACAGCACATGTATGTATATATTTTACTTACTTTAGTCTCTAAAATTGGTTAACTTGAGTGAAACTTTACCAATAGAAATCATACTTTAATGGTACCTTTTTTAATTGCAGTGCTTTTCTAAAGCACTGCAATTAAAAAAGGGGAAAAAATTAGGAACATTGTAGTACAGTTATAGAAATGAAAGTTTACATACTAGTCAAGAAATTTATCTTTAGATAATTTTCATTTATTCTAATAATAAAATTGCTAAGAACATTACTAAAATAAAGACTCAAATATGATTCTTTGAAACGGTTAAAATTTACTGTACGGTCACCCTTGGCGAAATTTTCAAAAAGTCGCCAAGGCCGTATGACGTCATACTTACTCGTATGGCGAATTTCCGATCGGGAGAAAAAATGGCTGAAATAGTGACAAGCATTTCATACATTTTTGGTATCTATCAATATACTCAATTTTACAAAATTAACAAAAAACGCAAATTTATAATTTCAAACATCAATGGAAAAATAATAAAGTTGATATGTTAAATTATCCATAAAATTTTTTGATTAAAACAAAACACAAAAATATTTCGAATAAATATTTTGATTTCGATAAAATATTCGTTAAAATATTTTGATTCACAAAAATATTTTGAAAAGAACGAGGGAGCTGAAAATAAGGAATTACTTGAAAACGAATGCGAATAAGGAAAATATGGGAACTTCGAATAAGTAAATATCAGTTTTAAGAAAATCAGAATACGAATTCTTCCAGAAGAATCCGAACACGAATAACATGAAAAATAAAGCAACATTCGGAAAAGAATAAATTATTAAGTACAAATTAAACTGTTAAATAGAATATCTTTAAGAAATTAAATACAGAAACAATAATTTTAAAAATATAAATACAAATTACATAGTATTTTATAGTAATAATGTAAATTATAAGAATGCCATACATAAACTAAAGAAAGAATGTATCAACACAATTTTAAACAGTAACATTAAATTCAATTTAAATTTTTAAATTAATGGAAAAGAGCAATACAACCTGGAATTTAATTATCCAAACTGCCAAGCAAATTGTAAAACACACTAAAAAATCTTACGATAACTCGCAAAAATTTCTTGTAACATGCTGAAATGGAACAAAATG
This sequence comes from Latrodectus hesperus, assembly GCA_037975125.1. Lineage (NCBI taxonomy): Eukaryota > Metazoa > Arthropoda > Arachnida > Araneae > Theridiidae > Latrodectus > Latrodectus hesperus. The sequence continues at coordinate 78,493,037 of CM075862.1, forward strand.
TTTTAAATTTCATCGCGATGACGTAAACACTAGAGTTGTTAAAATTGAATTTTCATCTTAATTCTTATTGGTCTTCATTTGTATGACGAGCATCTCGCGAGAATCACATGACACAAAAATAAGGCTCTGTTCGCCAAATTTGGCTCCAAAAAGAAAACGCGCCAAGGGTGACCGTACAGTAAAACTGAGCCTTTGAAACAAAAATAGCCATGTACAATATTAAACGAAAATTATCACTTTTTAAGTTTAAAATTTTTAAATATGTAGCAACAAAATACCCTAGTTGACAAGCAAGTAATTAACACTTTATCATTAAAAAATCTTTTAAGGATTATAAACACAGAAATAAAATAAAATGATATAATTAAATCTATAAATTCAGCTTTCATTTAAGGAATAAAAATTTTAAGAGAAATGTACAATTCTGATCATTTTAGAATTTTTATTATAATTAAACATAAAAATTATTCATTTTTAATTTAAAAAAAAAAACATTTTTTATAGAACAATGTTACCCCTAATTAATAATTTTGCTAACTTATGGATTGTCATATACAAAAGTAAAAATTTTAAAATTAAGACAAATATCTTCAGTGCAGAAAATTGTTATGCATTTTAGTACACTATTATCTGAAATTAAATGTAAAATATCAAACAGGAATTTAAAAATATAATAATTGACAAAACACAACACATAATTATAAACATTGGTAAGTATGAAAAGTATGACCTTTTAACATCTTGATTCAATTTTATTAAAGAAATGCACAATTATAAAATTTATTGAAAAAAGTTTATTATTCTGCATTATATGTAAGTATAATACTTAATATCACTAATAACAAAGCTGGAAACATATATCCAAAATTCATCACACAATGCAGACAGTAATATTTTCTAAAGGGTGTAGTGTCATTTTTCGTGAATGGTCAATATCTGTGGAAGGCAAGGATGAGAGGACATAAAGATAAACAGCTTTATTCACCAATTTAAATTACATACGATTTTTTTTATAACTGACAAAACACAACTAGACTCAAATTTGACTTTCACACTGACAATGGCGAAAATAAAATGAAGCTGACATGCACAGCTTATTTGTACACAGGAAGATTCCAGTATGTATGAATAAAGGAAATACATTTTCCAGTATCAGAGAACAGTATTTCCAAGGGCTGCTCTCACTGAGAATTGCAAAGTGACAGCACAGGGAATTAATACTATACACACAAGAGGCTGCATGCTCTGAGCTAGATACTAATTGGCTAATAGGAGCAACAACAAGAACAAAACAATTAAGTAAAATTTGAAATCGACAATGGCTGCTACATTTCCACTACACCTACTTATACAAACACAGGAGCCTACAAAGTAGTTCCTTTTATTGTTGTTAAGAAAAAGCAAATATTTCTTTTTAAACAAGAGCAGCCAGGAAAGTAACACCATCGTGATTAATTCCATTAAAGTGCACAGAAATTACATTATGCACCAAAAGTATATTAAAGAACAGTAGCATTTTGTCAGTACAGGCCCTGATTAAAGTCAGAACCAGTCAGTGTAATTGATCATAGCACGAGGCCAGAAAAATGCATACTTTATGTTAACAGTTTATGATAGTCTAATGACCATCTAACAAAAAAAAAGAATATCATTTTTGTATGTTGGCAGACATAGCCAACAAAGGAGAGAAGAATTTAGTTATCTTGGCGAAATGTGATGAGATAGTACACTTTATTATGTTATTCACTTATAAAACTACTACCACGGGAATATGAAAGAAATATTCAGTATTGTTCATTTTCTGTTGTATATATTGTCTCTACCTCTGGATAGTAAAATGTATTTAACATAAAAATACTTTAAAAAAGAAAAAAAAAGGAAAGTAAGACATTAAATAATACAGACGTGCGTAAAAGATTTATAAACGTTTACTGCACACAAACTTTAGTTAAAAATTCTTGCAGCTTCTCTTGTTTGTTACTTCCTTTACCACTGCATTGGCAGTTACAGACATCTTAGTCTGCAAGTTGAGTCCAACTTGGAATATACTTCAGCAGTGATTAGTTGGGCAAGTTCCACATCATCTTTATGGTCCCAAGAAGAGTGAAACTGTAAATTGGAGATTCGCCTTTTGATTTAGGCAATAACATCTGACAGTCACAATCTAGATTATTATTCATTTGATTTGACCACAAATAACGAATTCACATTATTTACAAATGGAATCCACATCTAGCACTCAAAACATAACTGACTCCATAAATAAGGTTTACAATGATACACTTATTCAAAGCCTGAAATAGAATTTGGTACAAGATTCATTGTCCATTCTCTTGATCATAATCAAAGCTCAACCACAAAATTAAAGACACATTCAGCATGTAGAAACATTTTTCACAAAGAATACATACTTTTGTGTTAAGTGGACAAGAGACCAGTCGGGGCTCAAACTGATCTCTCCGAACAGTCAACACATTAACAGGCTCAGAATTTTAATGAATGAAAATTATGTTTCTACATGCGGAATTAACTTTTCATATTTCTAACAGCTACATTTAAAAGTAGAGCAATATCTGGGTAATAAGTTAATAAACTGTCAAGTGAATACTATGCAAGCAAAAACAGCAAGCACCGTGCACTGAGAGCAACGTGCTTCAGGCAGTTTGCGACAAAGTATGACTAGACAGAGCTGTATAATCCAGCACAAGAGAAATTAAAAGGGGACCTCAGTTTAGAAATTGGTATTCAGATGTTTTAGATCACTCACTCACAGATAAGAGATATAAACATGCACGTCTGAATATGAACGCCAAATCACACATACGAATGGAAATTTCTTCACAACACATACTCAGACTTAAATAGTGCTAGATGTAAAGTTACAAAAGAAGGCCAAATAAGCAACACTACTGTGTTCATGTGTAAACAACAAATAACTGGTCCAGGAAATATGTTTTGTTTTAGCATCAATTCCATATTTTGAGGAAGCTGTCCCAGGATCCAGTGGCAACTGCCATGCCATCTTCAGTTACTCCAAGACAACTTACTCTATTGTCATGACCAGCCAGAACTCCTGTGAAAAAAATGATACATTGAACTGTTACTAAAAAACAAATGGGTATAATAGAAACAAAATATATACTTAAAAAAGGAAATTTATAGTACAATATGTTGTTAAAACTTTACATAATAAGAGGATTAGTGCAATAATGCTCATTAATATTTAGTGAGTTTTTAATAAAAAACTGAACTGGAATGGTTGTCGGCTGCCTGGATTGTTGATCCTCTACCCTCTTTGCTAGCTAGAGTGAGCAGTGAACTATGGCTGATACTGATTGGCTTAAAATAATGCTGAGCATTTAAGGGGCAGGGCTTAGAGATTTTTACATTTAAACATTAAAATTAAAAATTTAAGTATTTTCTCCTATAATTATCAGTTTGATATTGCTGAAGTGCATTACTACATGCATGAGCTAATTATATGCGTTACAACAAAGATTAGTATTTCACAAGTTATAAAATTAATAAAATTATTTACATTTACAGATATATATACAAAAGTTAGTAATTAAAAACTCTTTACTTAAGAATTAGGTTATTAGTATCCTAACTCATCTATTTTTTCTTAGCAATAGCCTGTCTCTCTTGCTGTTGCAGGCGAGAGTGATATGATATTCCACGTAAAGTCTATATACATTGGAAAATTTTTCTTGACTTTTATTTCACATTTTTTCTTTGTTTTATTCTTTTATTCAAGCATAAATATTATATAAAAAAATTGCTTTTATTTTATTTTTTTTATTATTTTTATTAGGCATAAATATATACAAAAAATTTACTTTTATTATATATTTTTTTCAACAATTATTATTAGTCTAGTTAAATAGGTAAATAAGGATTATATACAAAAAATATTTAGTTCTGAACATAATATTAAATTTAACTGCTCATGCATGTGGTTGGTAAGGAAACTTTTGTGAGTATTGTAATAAAGCTCAGGGACATTGTCTATTGCTTGTGTTGAGGTCATTATATGATGGAATATTATTGATTTTTGGTTTTATCAAGGTTTTTATACATTTTATACATGATATTGGCAAAGTATATCCATATAATGTGTTATTTAATTTCTTTTCTAATTTTTTCGTTTCTATAATACCATGGTGCTTTCACTGATAGCCAGATGGTTTTATTTTGCAGTTTCTAGTTTTTTGATTTTCGAGTCATGGGTGTAACCTTTAGACAGGACTGGTGTAGGACAGTAGTGGGCTGAGATATGCTTTGTAAATGAGCACTTAGTTCTCCAAGGATAAATTGGATCTCCATTTTAGGAGCAGGTATAGTGCCACTACTCTTTGCTTGAATTTTCTGATTATATTGTAGAGGTGTGGGTGCCATGTCATCTTTCGATCAAGAGTGACACATAAATATTTGCAGGTTTGCGACCATGGAATAATTTTTCCATTTATTTTAACTCTTTCAGCTGTGATCAGCTTTTTTTGAATATAATTACTATGCTTTTATTTTCATTGACTAAAATTTTCCATTTTTGAAACCAGAGCTCAAGACGCTGTAGGTGTTTAATGCATTGGAGATGTTTGACATTTTCCTATGTTGTGTTAATATCATTGTATCATCTGCAAATAAATGCAGTGATGTTTGTGGGTGTTTTGGTATATCGTTCACAAAGATTAAGAATAGTCTTGGTCTAAGTTTTGACTCCTGTGGCACTCCTGCTAAGATGGATCTTATTGTGGAATATGTAGAGTACCTATGCGAACATGGAACTTTCGTCCCAAAAGATAGAATATCATTAGTCTGATGAGTGGGTCCGGTAGACCAATTTGTATGAGTTTAAACACAAGCCAGCTTATCCAAACTCTATCGAAGGCCTTGGCAATGTCAAGAAAAACTGCACCAATGCAAAAAATTGAATTTAAAAAAAAATAAGAATTTGTATAATACACATTATATGTGCTTTCTTGTTAACACTCCTAAATTTTTTTTAGATAAAGAGGCTTCGTTAGTTTTATGAAAAATATTCTCTCAGGGGAGAGAGGAGTCTACAAATATTTAGTTACTTTGAAATTGTTTCTTTTGTTCTCATAAATACAAGAATTTGGTATTCTGGATCATACGTCATCTGTGCCCTGGATTATTCCCTTCAAACAGGGCAAAAGGTTATTAAAAAATTGCCACTTAAATGTTTAATGGTTTGGCAGCCTCTCACACTTGCATACATAAAATAATTACTTCATTATATCACCCCTAAATGATTTTTATATAAGACAAAAATATTTAAAAGAACATTATTTACATAAAAATAAAACTGAAATGCTGGAAAATAAATGTTTTTTGTTTCAAGGCATTAGTTTTTAAGATTGCTCAACAAGGCTAATATAAAATAAAGGTTTACATAATTGGATATTTGTAATAAAGCTTCTTATAATAATGGAAAATTTCATGCCCACTTTATTAATTTTCCCTCAAAATTTTATCTATATACACACAACAAATTCTCAATTATTAGAATTAAGCAGCACAAATGAGTTGATTTTTTTTTTGTACAACCATTAAATTATAGAGAAAAAATATACATTTGATTAAATGAATTACAATAAATAAGATATATACTCATTTTACTTGATGAATAATAAAATTATTCACTTCTTACAAATTTAGATTTTCTTTAGAAAATCATCAAAAAGTTTATTAATAAAATATGATAGGATGAACTTTTTGTGTGGGAAGGGGGAAAAAGGAAAATTGCATTAGAGTTGGCAGAATAACTTGGTAACATTGAAAGTATCACTAGAAATTATCTTTTAATTCCTTTTTAAATGGAAGTTGGGGGAAAAACTAACTAAATATGAAAGAAAAAGCATCTAAGTTAACAAAAAATTTTCACAATAAAACAGCAATACTTTTAATGCAAGACAAGTGGACTTGAATTTCAGAATCAAACATTTGAAATCAGGAGTAAGAAAAAGAGTTCAATTCTTAAATCTACTATTACAAGCTGTTCAGCTATTTTTAAATAAAACAAGTTTATATTCTGTTAATTCTGAGGAATAAAAATGTGCCAATCAAATGTTATTTTTTGCAAACAAGAGTTAGACAAGGACCTACAGTTTACAGAGAATTCCTAACCATAGAAAGTATTCAATACTGTAATAGTAATCAAATGCATAAAACATAGAACTCAAGGACAAAAAGCTGATTGTTTGGCTATTAGTTACGCACAACACAAGAAAATAGATAACATGATTTATTAAAATAGGCCTAATTAACCCTAAATGTTAAAAATTGATCTTCAACATAATCATAAATATTAATAGTTGTGTTCTATAATTTAAATAATTTTTGAAACTTTATTCTTTGTAAACAGTATTCCTGTGAACAGTGTTTGCATACTAATAACAGTAACATTTTACTTATCACCACAATTATATGAAAACAAAAATATTTAAAATTTTTATACTCCTCTGATAGTAAAAATATTAGTTTTTTTTAATAACTTATGAATTTTCCCCGATGAAATAGCAAACACTGAATTGTATATTTTTTGAAAATGTAAAAGCTATTAAAATTCTAGTATTATCTTAAAGTTGGTGAAAATGTGAATTGTAACATATATAGATAAAAATATATATAAAAACCACTTTGTATATCTGAATAAGAAAATATAAAGACTGAGCCATGCATACAGGGCTAACTAAGTATAATGGTGAATAAAAATTATGTATTGTCAAGTCATGAAAATTACTACACCAAGAAGAAAACACATTTCACATTTATGACAGGAAGAAAACTTATATGCAAATAATCAGATTTTTAATAATTTATGAAAATAGGCAAGTTTAAATAAAGAAACAATAAAATTTTTTACACACAAAACATATTCCAATAGTGCTGGCTGGTGAAAAGTTTCTGCAATGCCTCATGTAAGAAAGAAAATTGCTAAGCAGCAAGTTCCCTTTGATAAAAGTTGAATTATACTCTTACCTTAGTCATATTGCCGTGCTCATTTCAATTGAAATCTCATAGACTACAGAATGCCGTGTTGCAACTGAGTAGCTAAGTAAATGCACATATATTAATTTACCACCTATAGTTTCATCTGTGTTACATCCTTAACATAATCTGTGCAAAGCACTATGTTTTAAGGGATAATGTTGCTAGTGCTATACAGGCCTTCCTTATATACATTTACAACAGTATGTTCCCTAAATATTTTATTGACAAGCAGCAGCTTACAAACACTTAGCTAGTAAACTTCTGACAGTAATTATATGCTGTGCAATCACTTTTGAACGCAATACATAGGTAAATAAAAGCTGTTATTGCTGTCAGGTGGTTGTTCTTTGTGTCAATTTCTTAGGATTTAAACTTTTAAATTTCTTAAAAATTTAATTATTTGTTATAATTATTCATATTAAAATGTTTGCAAAAAAATTAACATTTTATCAAATTAGATCTTTTTTATTTTATGTGGCTAATTAAGTCTCCAACAGATAAATCAAAGCACATTTTTATATTGGAACTAAAACAATAGAAAAACAGAAACAATTAACAATATTTAATTTTACAATATATACACTTTATAACATTATATTGAATAAAACTGATAGGTGACGAATGTAAACAGTATAATATAAATATAAATTATATAACACATAAATATAAATTATGTCATATTAATATAATTACATTCTCCAAAACAATGCATTAATTTTAAATCAAATCCTTGATTTTCAAATACAATTTGAATACTGATAAATAAAATAAAAAATGTTAATGTCAAGCCAATTCACTTATATAATAGTTTAAATGATAATTGTGATTGTTTTATACTTTATGTAGTAAAGTTTAAAGTAAGTTAAGCAAAATGTAGTTTTATTTTAAAAACAAATTAAAAAGTGCTTATAATTCAAGAAATAAAGATGTTTTTATCTACTAATTATTTATTTACTATTACATCATGGTTCACTAATAAAATTCTTTGATATTGTAAGAACAATTCTTGCACATTTTATAGAGGCAAATTCTAACCTTTTCATATTTTTAAGAGCTAAATTGATGAGAATTTAAGTTGAAATCTTAAGAAAAAACCAAGACATAAAATGACAACCAATATTTCTGTTCCAGTTTTCAAAATGATCAACTGAAAGTAATAAAAGGAGTCTTTTAAGATGAACATACTCAGAAGAAACTATATTAAGGGGAATATTAAGTCAACAAAGATTATGAATAAACATTCTTATAAGATGAGAATCAAACCAATAAACAGTTGAACTGAAGGCCTAACCATATACTTGTCAGTTTAATGAGCATATTAAAGGAACTCATAAAATCTTTTGCAATAAACAATGAATACCCCCAGATATCAATATTTTACAATGTTAAATTGATGACTTTTCATAATGACGAGCATTTTTTAATATATACAATAAATTAAACATCTAGATTAGAAATGATATAACCATCATCATTCATAAAAAAAACTTTTTTGTATGATTCAAATTTGTCAATATCTTCAGCAAGAAGTTTCATATTTTACAGCAAAATTAATGATCTATAAATGAATAAGCTCTTTGATGAACTCAAGAAAACATTAATTTTTACACACTGTAAATCATTCCAATAAATTTAATACAAAAGAATTTAGAAATGCTTAGAGTAATATAACTTAAATTAGTCTTTTACAGGGAGAATTTGCAGCTCTATGAACATATTTTTGTGCACAAGTTCCAATTCAAGTAAAACTTTAATCACTGACAAAGTACTGTTGCAGACATAGATACATTTCAATTATTGAAAAATTAAATTTCACAATAAAAAATATCATAAAATAAGGGAAAGAAAATTGACATACAAAATATTTTAATTCATTCTGTCACATGACACTCTGATTGTAACATTATTTCAACAATAATATTAATAAATTAAAATGAGAATTATGAAACAAATCTTTTTCAAAGGCCTGCTAAGCATACATATATAAGCATATATGATCAGTATATTTTATAGCTTTCTGTTGGTTCTCAAAAACATAATTTTGTCCACTTTACAACAGTTAATTTAATTAAAATATTATATATAAATACATTCTAACTAAGGACCTATAAGAATTACAATCTTCAAAATTTTCCTGCCCATGAGTGGGGGTTAGTTGGGTTTTGTGGAACAAGGTTCAAATAAGGAAAAGCTGTGCCAACCCATGGATGGGAGAAAGATTGCCATGTTAAAAGTTACATACTACTACAATTTGCAATGATATGTTATACTCAGAAGCAATGATCATGTAAGCAAATTGTTACGTAAAAAATTCATGTTTCTGTTAATCGGACCTCTAAAAAATGCTTTTCATTAAATAAAATCAAGACAATACCTTAAATAACAAAATTATTTAACAAAAATTCTTTTTAATGCTTTTTCTTTCCAATTTGCCAGATAAATAGTTTGAACTCTTTTCATTTTCATACTAATTGTATCAACAACTAGTGCCATGAATTTATTAAATGTATAAAGTGAAAGATCACCAAGAAAATAATCCGTTGATGAAATTAAATTTCACACACCGCTGTAACTTATTTTTTTCTCTCTACCATATACTTAAAATTGAATTTTTTTATGTAGGCAATTTTTTTAAGAAAATAACCAGAATTTACAAGATATTAGCTTTAAGTCTTTCTTTCAGACATTTTAATAAAGTTTAAACATTACTTTGTTGCTTAAGAATTAATACTTTTGGCTACACTAAGCATAAATACAAGTATTTCAAAATAAAAATTTCGAAAGTGGCATAGAAATGTGATCTCTAGACATTATTAAACTAAGTAACAATTTCTCAATTTTGCAGTAATAATCTAAAATAGAAAGGTAAAAAATTAAATAAATTGTGTTGCATGTTCATCTGACAATACAAGACAGAGTCAAATGACTATTTTAAGTTTTTACAAATTTCCTTAAAAACAATGTTTTAGCATAATAATGCATTATTATAAATATAGATTACTTTTAATAAATAAATAGATTATATATATATATATATATATATATATATATATATATATATATATATATATATATATATATATATATATATATATATATATATATATATATATATATATACACAAACAAAGAAATATTAACAATAATGGTGCAATTTTCTTTTTTGCAGCTTTCACAAATAAATCAATTTTTGAAAAAAATTTGATGAAATCTTATTATAATGATTTTTAACTGTATATTATTGCCATCTTTTCCTGTATATAATCTGCAAGAGCTTTGTTTTTGAGTTAAAAAAAAAGAACTTATTAACCTGCAGCAATTTTTTGGTGAATTACACGATGCTAATATATACTCTCAATATACAATGTTACATAAAATAAAAAATATATATACAGTATGATTTAAAATAGAATTAATTGCTAAGAAAAATATTAATGAAAACAACTGTTTGGATACTATCTGGACTTATCTAATCACCAAAAACATGTGAAAGCAATCAATTGGTCGACATATGCGACATCTTGAGAAGATTCCAGTAATATTTATTTTTAGTATTTAATAACTTTTAAAGCAAGAATATACACATTACAAAACCAATTTTGCTACTGTTTAACTGAAAGAAATTGATAATTTTTGAACTGCACATTGGATAATTTTTTCTTCATATTGCATATGAATTTTGTGTTTACCTAACATTAGAAATGTTTGTGGCCATTTTTTAAATTGCTGTTTTTATAACTTTTAATTTAAGAACTTGTAACTATGCTTTTGCCTACATGTGACAACATATGAACATGAATATTTTCATAATGAAACAGCTCATCTCAAGACAAAATGTAAAATGATAACAAAAGCAACTATAATAACTTTGAGGAACTAAATTCATTCTTGAATATAACTGATGAAATCTGAAATGCATCAGGTGTATTGTGGTGATATCTGTTATTTTAAGAAACACTAAAAAACATTTCTTTCAAAATTTTACTGATGGAGAACTACTATCAAATAAGATTATTAGCTGCTATATAATACACAAAATGATATTTGAAACATTTTTGACACATAAGCTGCAAATTATATACAATATGGTAATTATAATTATTGAATGTACAAATTATTCATTAGTATATTTCACCATTAATAAAAGTCAATAAACAATTCAACTTTTCCACACCATAAAAATTAAAAGTTCACCAACCACATATGGGATCACACATTTGTCAATACAATAAAAAAAAACAGGGAAAGGAACTACTTGAATAATATGCTTACCAGCACGTTCAGCTTTCATGGAATCCCAAACATTACAATTGAAGTCATCATATCCTGCAAGAAGTAATCTTCCACTTTTGGAGAAAGCAACTGATGTTATTCCACAAATGATATTATCATGGGAATACATGGCCAATTCCTGATCTGCCCTAATATCAAAAAGCCTACAAGTAGCATCATCAGAGCCAGTAGCAAATGCATATCCATTTGGGAAAAACTAAGAAATATTAAAGACAAATCAATGAATTAAAAAATAACAAATACATTAAGTATGAATAAAAAATTAAAACTACAGCAGTCATAAAGAAATACATAACACAATGTAAGATTTTTTATTTTAGAATACAGTACATGAATCTGTTTAAGAATTAAGAATGTTGAGGTGAATGACTCACAAGAACAAAGGTACGAATACAAATTCATGAAACCCAGAAAGACATAGCTAATAAATTTTAGATTTAAAAAAATAAAATAAAAAATATTTTCTGAGAATCATGACAGTCTCATGAAATGAATATCATTCAGAGCAGGTTTTATTTGATTGTTTTTAGTGCTTGCCTTTTTTACATTTTGAAACGGTTTGAGATATAGCAGAAGAATCCATTTCCATATCTGCTTCAAAAGAGAATATATCAATTGTTCTTTTAATATTTTTCTCCAGATTTTGATTTTTTAAATTTTTTATCATTAGCCTTAGATTTATTGGTAATTGAAGTATATTTCTTTGTGCTATTAGAAGTTGCTGGCAAAGTGGATTTAGATGACAAAGTTGAAAGTGGAGCCGATATTGGCGGCAAACTACTTTTATTCACTGAATTATTTTTGAATTTGTAAAATAGAATAGGAAACACCAATTTTTGATGATCTGTTTTGTACTATTGGACTTGCTTCTGGCAAAGTAATATTTTGTTTTATCTTAGTTACATATAGGACAAGATTTGGGAAATGCAGTATGTGCACATTTCATCCACATAGATGATCAGAATTCCTACATGCTTGTTAAGAGTGACCATATCTCCGACATTTAAAACACCCAAAAGGGTTAAGGTATGTATGAACAAAGTTTACAGTTTATATAATTTGCTTTAATGAATTTTGGCAATACATATGTCTGAAAAGTAAAGACAACATACACGTCTTAGCTTTTAAGTATACCATCATTTCCAATGTTCATAGAATTTGCAGCACAAACTTCTTGATCATGTCATTCTATCAAAAATTCTGCTTCTGTAACATGTATGAAATTGAGGTTAGAAAGGACTCCATGAGACATATTTAAGGTTTCATAAAAGAATGTTTCAACTGGATATGAACCCAATTTTTTAAAAATTACTGATTATTGAAGCTTGTTTTATGTCAACTTGAACAAGATCTCTATATTGTAATTTTTTTACACATTTTATGTTACCAATAGTTGATGCTAGAAGTTTCTGTATCAGAAAAGATGATACTGCATGAAAATTGCAAGGTGTGTTTGTCAACATGTATCAAATAGATAAGATGGCTTCAATGACGCGGTAGTTAGAACCCATAGAATATTTATAAAGGCTCAGGTTCACTGGCACCGCCCAACACAGAGCCCTAGCAGGGATGGCAGCTATTGGCTCTGGATATTTCCAACCTTATGCTATAACCCAGCACATGGGTGATTGCTTACCATTGTGTATGCTGAGAGTACCCTTGGCGTGACCAGCCTTAACACCAAATCGAAGGATGCAACCAGTTCACTTGATCCCTAGCAAACTAGCCACAACAGCAGCTAGGTCCCAGCCGATTTATACACTGGGGACAATTATCCCAGTCCAAAAAATTGCCAGGCACAGTCACACATGGAGATCTTGACTGTCCATAGGAAGCAAACAGAGCAGCTACTCATTGAGATCTCTTCTGCTTGCTGTTGAGGGATGGAAATAAGGAAAAGAGTTTAGAAGGGAGGAAAAAACAGAGAATATAGATCCCTGGACACCTCGGGATTGGGACACTTATACTCAACTAAAGAAGGTGAGCCCCATGAGAGGACTTACTCCACGCATTTTATAGTAAATTAGTGCTCCAGAATTGCAGATATCAGCACGAAATGCTTCACACAGGTTCTTTATCACTTTCCTCTTAAGGAACATTGCATAGCTATAATGCACAAATAACTAGCATATTCAAGGATACAAAAATTTTTCCCTTGTTTATCCACATTTTTGACCAGTACTAACCATGTACAGCTTTAACCGATATGAAAGATAATGGACTTGCTTGGCCAATGGGAATACACAATACAAACTTTGGTTTATGGTTCTTTTCACATCTTTAGTATATGTAAAAATATATGCATTACTCATACATGAGCAATCGTTAACTTATAGCTATTGTATATATATATATATATATATATATATATATATATATATATATATATATGTATACACACACACATATATATATAGAGAGAGAGAGAAAATACAGCTATTTCAAAAATAAAAGAATCCTTTATGCTAAACCTGTACATTAGAACTCAAGAAATTAGCAACTCATATTCCACTCCTTTTTCCTGGATTTTTAATACTTTAATATTTTAGATAAATAAAAAATAAAGTACATATCAAAAAGATATTAGGCAAGCATTTCAGCATATACTACATCCCTTTGTATAACAAGTATCTATATATGATTAACTTCAATCATGTCCAAGGAGGTTAAATCCATGAACTGAATGCCGACTACAAACTATTCAATTTTCAACTCGGCCCTTTCTCTCTGGAGCATTTTTATCCACCAATAATCATTATTTTAAATAAAAACATTTTTAGTTCTAAAGAAATTCTTCTTGCACTAATTTACAGATGATACATTGAAAGTGATATTGATAAAAATTGCAATGATAAATTAATTGTATTTGTTTTTCATTGCTTTCAGAGTGGATAACATACATAACAAATTTTCAAAGTATTTATTACAGAAAAAAGACTAAATTAAAAATCAAAATATAGACTATAAAAAAGTATATAAATGATATTTCGAAACATTTAACATTATATATTAATAAATCATAAAAATATTTCTTACTGTGACAGCATTAATATCTGACTCATGACCAGGAAAAGTTTGTTTACACATTCCATCTCTTATATCCCACAGCTAAAAGATAAGAAAAAACTTTACAAAGATGAAAATATTTCTCTTTTATAGAATACATGTAATTAAAATTTATTAATAAGTTTTACAGAGTTTATTGCACAAAACCAAATTCCAGTTTTCCAGGAGGTATTTAAAATAAAATATTTTAAAAATTATTCTTAAACAAATGTGTATAATAATGTATATTTTTTAATTGTATTTGTAAATAAAAATAAATTATTGCAAAAATTAGTATTTTTATTCAAGTTAGAATTAAATTTAAAGATTACTTTCAAAATCTTTCTACAGCTATAAAAGAAAAATGATTTAAATAAAGTTCTTTATATTATTGGAACTATACAGTATATAAAACAATAAGTAATATTAGAATTTCTAAACATCTTTATCAGATTTCCATCAATTTATTGAGCATTTCAAGATGTATATAACAACCACTTTTCAAATAAATATACTCATTCAAAACAAAATAAATAAAACAGTTAGATGAAGTTCCTGAGATATGCCGATTTCTCCCAATTATTATTTAATAAAAGCCATTCAAAATTTTTTTTTCAGTTTAGTTTTAAACTTTTTTAAAACTATAAAATTTCATGTTTATATTCTAGATTTTTCAATTTATTCAATCATTCAATAAATTTTCACATTTCTAGGTTAGTTATACATACAAAATATAGCTATTAGAAAGTGCTAACTTTCCAACTCTAAAAGCTTTTACTTTATTTTATTATTAATACTAAGTAATAACTGTAGCTTCTCTGAAGTACTACAGTGACACATGTTTGATTTTACAATTAATGTTAACTTGCCAGTTCTTTCAGCTTCTTCAGCAATTCCTATTGTAGATTTTTCAAGTTCATGTACTTCATCTGCCAAACATTTCATTCTGGTTTTCAGCTAATCAACATTTTTAAGTATTTTTGCCTTCCTTCGGTTATCAGCTGCTTTCTTTGCTGTTTTAATTCATCTAAATATAATTTATGCTTTAGACTGGCACCAGCAGCACAATTAAGTAGGTCTTTGCTAATTATTATGTTGACAAGTTTTATGTTTTGGATGTGACTACAAAATTGATTGATTATTTATATTTTCTACCATCAAATTTTTGTTCACGAAAAATCCATGTTCCACAGAGTCTTGAGAGACTATGATAAAGTAAGTTAAAACGTATCCATTGTATCTTTAATAGAATCAAATTTCTCAACAATACAATTTTGAAATCTTACACTCAGTGGTAATGATTTTAAAATCTACAAAATTATGAAATTCTTTCTTTCTCTGAACTTGCAGAAGCTAATCTTTATATAGCTTTTCCAGAGTCCACTGGTCTTTGAAAAGATACTTTCCACACCAGGAAAATTAAATTTGGCGGCTTTTGTTTACTTTAATGATAAACAAAAGCCGCCAAAGACACAACCACAAATGAGGATATTGGAATCACAGTCCGACTCAGCAGGCAACAGCTTATCACCCTTACCAATATAGACGAACTGCACAGATGGCAACATCTCTGGGAGTGCTCCACCAAGACCAGGAGACTCTACTCATTCTTTCCTAAAGTATCTAGAAAAAGAATCTCTGCCGACTTTTACTTCAACCAGTTCCTGGTTCCTTTGGAACCTACAGAAGACGATTCCATGGACAAGATGACATCTGCCCACATGATGGAGAGACACAAGACGTCAATCACCTCATATTCGACTGTGAGCACTACACTGATGTCAGGACACGCCATTTCCCAAGCTCTGCCAGAGCTGATAGAGCCCCACAATTCCTCTCCAACAAAGGATTCCGGAAGGGGATCCAGGAGATTCTACTGCAAGAGATGCACTACCAATTCACTGGCTGAATCCACCTCTTCTGTTCTCTGTACATATGTAAAATTTCTTATCTGTATTTAATCTGGTATCATACTGTATTGTAACCTTGTTTATATTTTATCTTGTATCATACTGTTTTGTAACCTTGTCTGTTTTTTAAGTTTTATATGCCAAATTGGCCCCCATCTTCCAGTCAGAGCCAGTTCCAATGAACGTCTCTCTCGCCCCATCACTTTGAGCCTTATCTATAGTGGTTTGGGTCACCCCACCACTTGCTGGGAGTTCTTTCAGTCATTTGAACTTTGCTACCACCTGAACTTTGGCTTCGGTCTTGTGGTGCACCTCTTGACTGGATTGCGCAACGACGTTCACTCACCGCATACCTTGGGGTGGGTCGGTGTTCCATTAAGTTAATGATAAACAAATCACTCCTTTTTCACTGAAATTATGTGCAATCAAGGAAGACATGGAAAGTATTTTAACTCAAAAATTTTATACAATATAAAAGACAAACAGAAAAAGTATTAAAATCACCTCCCTGATTGTATCACATGATGATCTTTTATTGATAATTACTCTTCAGTTCACAGGCAAATTTAAATACTACATCTTGTTTTGATTGAACTGAATAATTATGAAACTAGTGTGGCAGAACTAGATCTTTATTTTAGTCAACAGTTATTAATTC
Organism: Latrodectus hesperus; assembly: GCA_037975125.1. Classification (NCBI taxonomy): domain Eukaryota; kingdom Metazoa; phylum Arthropoda; class Arachnida; order Araneae; family Theridiidae; genus Latrodectus; species Latrodectus hesperus. The sequence continues at coordinate 78,509,960 of CM075862.1, forward strand.
AATATACTATCAGTCATGCCATTTAGTGGTAACACTAAGAGACAGTATTCAATTTGGTTTTTGAGCAATTTCATTAAAAATTTAAAATATTAAAACAAAAAATATATAACTCAAAATATTATAATATTTTCTATATATAAAAAAGTCAAGGTAAGCAAAAGTTCTAGGGTTAATTCACAAATTTCAAGGAGTTGTATGAACCCTGTAACAAGCATAAAATGGTTTATCTAAATAAAAAATAACAGTATCAAAACTTGTGATTTTTAAGCCTTATAAGCTATACTGCATATTTTGTGTAAGCTATTAATACATTGAATGAATTAAAGAAATGTTTACAAAAACAAATAAAACCTAATTTTTTTGAAAAATTGGCAAAACCTTAATTCAAAAATATTTCCTTGATCATACAGTTATTAATTTAAATTTCACAAGGAATGCTCACTTTTGCAGAAGCATCACAGGCACCAGATACAAAAGTTCGCATATTTGGAGCTAATGATAACGACATCACATCACCAGTATGTCCAGTAAAAGAAGTACATTGTTGCCCTGTTTCAATATCCCAGAGAGCACTAGATAAAAGTCACATTAATAATATAAACAAATTTCATGTTCACATGAATAATATTTTAATTTAGAAGTAAAAATATTTAATGTATTACAGATAGAAATAAAATATTTTAATACATATTCAGATTAGAAACAGTTTTGAGCATGTATAATCATTTGCAGTAAAATTAAGATATAAAATATTTGTCACAATAGCACAATGAAAACCAATTAACTATAAGTAATTTAAATTATGTTTCTAATATATATATATATATATATATATATATATATATATATATATATATATATATATACATATACATATACATATACATATACATATATATATACATATATATATACATATACATATATATATATATAACTGTTTACTAATGAAAAGTGGAGGAAAATATAAATTAATACGAAATAAACATTTATATACCAAGTCATGTCTCCAGAACTTGTAACTATTTGGTTATCATCTAAAAACCGACAGCATGACAAGTAGCCTGTATGGCCAGGGAGTTCCCGACTTACACGAACATTACCCTCACGAGTCTTGAGACTATAGATGGAGCATATATTATCAAGACCACCACATGCAACATAACTGCCTGAAGGTGCGTAGGCACAAGTCATGACCCAACTTGAACGTAGTGGAATGGCATGAACCTAGAAAAATAGTGACTTATAATACTGTGCTAATGAGGTAATTTAAGACTAATGAATCTATGGGGGGAAAACATACCTTGTTTGTTGTATATGCATCCCAAACAATAAGCTTTCCATCTTGTGAGGCAGATACTAAGTAACTGCAAAAATATAAAAATATATTTAGAAATGGTTGTAAAGAAATTTATCAATTTTAAGAGTGTGCATAATTAATAAGATAAAAATGTTAAAATATCTTAAATTTTACCGGGAATCAGAACCCCAATGCATAGCATATATTTTCGCCAAGTGACCTCTAAGAGTGCGGCGTGTGCGCATTTGAATCCGGCCCACAGCTTCCATATTAGCTGTAGCTTGAACAAGAGTGGTGTCACAAGCAGCTTTGCGTGCATCCTAAAAATATAGAATAAAAATTAAGAATATTAAAGGGTTTGCTTAGATTTCCAAGAATCAAATTCCAGAAGCTTCTATGAGTAAAATCAAAAATTACCAAGAGATATCGATATTCATGTTATTTTTTTTTTATTTTATTACAAAATAGTTCTTAACCAAATATGCAAATGCAACACTTTTCAATTATATTTGTAAATAATTACAAAAATTTATGAAAATATATTTTAAAGTTAGAATTATATTTAACTTCAAGAGCCTTCAATGAAATCACAGCAATAACAAATTTTTTTTTTAACTTTTTATAATACTGGATTATACATTGTATAAAATAAAAGGTATATAAACTTAAGAGCTCTTAAATATCTTCAATAGATTCTTATCTATTAATTTATTTAGTATTGCAAGATAACACAACCTCTTTTCAAATATAAATATACTTACTGAAAACAAATACAACTATTAGATAAACTATTATAAAAACTCAAAAAAATTATAATATTCTCTAAAAAATTAATTCATTGAAGTAAGTAAAAATTCCAGAAGTAATTCACAATTATCAAGGAGTCAGGTCAAAATTGCAAGTTTCAAAGGCCCTTAAAAATGTTTTTTGAAATTTAAAGAGTTTCCAGGAGTTATACAACCCTGATGTTAAGATGCCTATTACAAAAACCTAATATAGGCATTGATAAATGAAATCCTTACATTTCATATTAGCTAACAATATATCCATTTTCAGAACCCTTTTTCACAACTGACTATTTCAATTAAGTTAAAATGATTTTGCCACAATACAGAATGTTAAAAGAATATTTATCTGGTTGGTAAGCCATCGCATTAAATATATTACTAAATTTAAAAATGGCTTATTTGCGAAAAATATTTTTAAATGCTATACATTTAGTATAGTTAGCTTATAGCCAGTGGAAAAGGCAACCTATTACATGCCTATATTAGGTACAACACAAAGATCAAGTAAGAGTTTAACCACGTGTAAGGTATACATGCACAGTTGACCAAATTTTCGTCTTGAGGCAAATTACTGAATCCTTTTACGCATACAATATTGATTTGCATTTACTGTTTATTGACTTTTGTCAAGCATTTGACAGTATAAATAGAAAAAGGCTACTTGAAGAACTTTCAGGAATGAATATACCAAAGAAATTAACCAGATTGATAAGGATGACGATGGAAAACTTGAAAGCCAAGGTTAAGGTCAACGCCAAAATGAGTGATACCTTTGCATTTAACAAAGGTGTGAGACAAAGTGATGGACTTTCGGCTACACTATTCAATCTAGCTCTACATACTGCTATTGAGCCAATTGCACAAAGAGGTACAATTTACCATAAATCCAGCCAAATTTGTGCATACGCTGATGTCATTGTGATCATCTTAAGAAATGAAAGGACTTTAAAGGAATGTTATTGAGAGTTGGAAAGTAGAGCCAACAATGTTAGGCTACAAATCAACAAAAGCAAGACCAAACATTTGATAATATCGCCCAACGAATCTAGAAGGGAACCAAGTATTGAAATCAAGGGTAAAAATTTTAAAGGAGTGTCACAATTCAAGTATCTTGGAACTTTTATTTGCAACGACAACAGCCTACAAAATGAAATATGCGAGAGAGTACAAGCTGGTAATAAAGCTTTCTACACAAATAAAAAGTTATTCAATAATAGATTGATATCACAAAAAACAAAACTGCAAATCTATAAAACCCTCATTAGACCAATCATTACATATGCTGGAGAAACATGGACATTGAATGCAAGGGACTCGGAATATATTAGAATTTTTGAACGTAAAATTTTAAGGAAAATCTATGGACCAAGGCTTGAAAATGGTGTATGGGTCAAAAGAAATAATAAAGAATCAATGCACCTATTGGGAGAAACAAAGACATAGTGAGATTCATTAAAGCACAAAGAATACGGTGGCTTGGGCACGTACACCGAAGAGATGAAAAATATCATAAAAAGGATAACAAAGGGTAAATTACTCAATAGCAAGAAGGAGAGACCCAGAGAAACATGGATTGATAATGTGGAAAAAGACCTAGAGACCATGAAGATAAAGAATTGGAAAAATTTGGCTCTGAAGCGGGAAAAGTGGAAGGTTTGGTTTGTTTGTTTGTCGCTCAACGGTCATTTTTTGCACACGAGGAAAAGTGGAAGGAGGTTGTATTGGAGGCTAAGGCACACATTTCTAATCGTAATACTTATTTTTAAAGACATTCTTTTTTAAGAGTTTACATAGTAAATCAATAAGTTAAGAATGATGAAAGTGAAGATATGATTATATAGACTACTTTTTTAATATAATGAAATTTTTATCATTAGATCCCCTCTTTATTATTTCTACCTGGTTTTTTCATGATTAACTTAAATGGTACTTGAAGTAAAATTGACCTTTATATTTTCTATATTTATATTACCTTTATATTTAATATATATATATATATTTTTATCAACATAAAAATCCTTATAAAATATTTTTTTCAAAATGAAAAATAATAAAATCTAACAGTTTTTAGTCCTTTATTTAAAATCTCAAAATAATTCCCACTATAAAACTAGTAAATGTTGTAGAATCAACATTTCAGGACAAGATAGAAAATACAGATATTTATAAGAAACACTGTTAGTACCAACATGTTTTCTTTATACTGTTAAGAATTAGTCATTTTGACACTAAAGTTTTTGTTAAAGGTTGCAATCTGAGATCTTTTATTGCAATTATTATTACTATCTGGCAATTTTATCTCTCACTTATTCTAATCAATGGAAAAGTACTTAAACATAAAATTTCACATGAAGACATCTACATGAGCAGAATGAAAAATAAAAAATTTAAAGAATTATCAGAAGAAAAATCAGAATTATCCTAATTCTATTATAGGGGCAATAGGCATAGTTCCCACACATCTAAAAGGAATACTAATTTTCAAGAGTACAATGCACTCTATTTTAATTATTTTTTATTATTACATGTCATAAAACTTATTTTTAACAAAGTATTATTTTTTATACTTTTCTGTTAAAAATAAATTTTATGACATGTAATAATAAAAAATACTGAAGAAATTACACAATTTACACCAAGTACTACATAATTTATCACCACAAATGCAATTCACTGATCATAAAAATAGAATATAAAAATTGTATTATAACAGGAACAAGATAATTTATATGAATAAATGGAAAACATTTTAAAAATAAGGAAAGATCATTAAAGACTCAAGCTCGAAATTTAATTGTACATAAGACTGAATAAGTCCGGTGAAGTAAGTGGTAGCAACATCACACCCATGGCACAGATTCTATCCTCAGGTTGGATAAGGTCAAATCAGACTTCCATCTTATCAATGGATCAATAAAACTGAGTACCAAACACACTAAGGCTCCTATTAGGTTTATACAACCTAACCAGGACACATGCTTTGCACACCAGAGGCTTTGGTAAAGAAAACAGGTATTCACTGTAGGTATTGGCCCAAATAGGGCTAACATGGCATCCAATTTATTATTATTAAAGAAATAAGTTTAAATAACTGAAATTCACAAATTAAGTTATTTTTGCAAAACAAAATTTAGTTTTGTTTTCATTTGGAGAAACAAATATATTTATATACACAGAACCAAATATAAAATAAATATTTAGCTTCACATTGTTTATATCTGGATAATTAAAATAGCTAATTAAAACTTTTATTCAATAAAAAGACACTTTTAATAATACCGTATAATGTAAAAAGCAATTATTTGAAAATTTTACCAATATTATTTTTAAATTGCTAAGACTGTTGAAGCAAGGTCCAAACAAGGACAAACTGCATCTTAATTATTAAGATAATCCAGTTATAGACACAGAAAAATTTATGTGAATTTACTTATTCCTATAATGATTTTATACAAACACACACGGCCCCGGAACTGGAGGCCCGCATACAGAAAACTTTCGGCACAATCTAGGACACGACACTAATAACATACACATACATACATACATAGATAGATCAATTTATTTCTATTAGAATTTACATTTTAACTTCACCAGTCCTTTTGGTATTTAGTTAAATGTTAAAACTGTAATATTATAAATATTGTGAGAGTTTAAGGCTTTTAAACAATCTGAAACAAATTACTTCAAGCACTATTTTTTAATTTCCAAACCAGTATGAATTCAAAAAGGGAATAGTTAAGAATAAGACAACTAAATAAACAAATTTTAAAATGTTTTTATAATATTTAAATAAATGTGAAAATATTATCTTCAACAGTTAACAGAAAATTTTATACAACTTTTAATATTTTAACATGTTTAATATTTTTCTTTGATAAACATATTCAATTTCAAGGGTTTTCTTGCTTCTTAAATTTCAGGGATAACTTTTTATTGTTGATGAGTGCAAGAAAGTGGTCATATTTAAAACTTTCTAATATGTTATATTAACACTATACAATCAAAAGTTTATTGTTAAAAAAAATTTACATTAAGAAATTTACTATTTTAAAAATTTATTCCCATTTTATAGTCTTATGATTAACACCAACAACAATTATACTATTGTTAACGCAATAAGGATACTCAAATATACTTTAGAAATTAACAAGATTTAAATAATTTTAAACTAAGAATGCTTACTCGAATAGTGTTTTTGAGGGTTTCAGCCTCTTGGCGAAGGCTATCCAACTCATTCATTTTCCCAAGGCTGTTTTAAATTTCTGAAATAATAAAAAGTTAGTATTGACCAATTAATTTATGTAATAAGACAAGATTTTAAAATATGCATTTAAGGGTGCTACATATTCTTGGTAGCAATAAAAATCCTGAAAATACAATAAAAAAATGTTAACAATTAAAATAATTATAGTTATATATAATTTTTAACATTCTCATTTTTTCACACAACATTTTTAACATTTCACATTAGAAAAATAAATTTCTGCAACATCCTTTAATGTAGAGGAATACATTATATAGAAACAGTAAGCTACATTTATATTAAGACTATAATGAAATAATTTACATTGTTAAGATTATTAAAAATGATTAATCTTTTAATACAAATATGGCTTCATTCTGAATTTGATTTGTTATATTACAGTTGCCCTTGAAGGTGTTGAAACAGGCCAGTGGTTTAAAACAGGATTTAGAATCGAGGAACTAAAAGCTGGAATACTAATCTTCCAAAAACAAACTCAACTAACCCTCTAAGGAGGTAAGAGTGATGTACAATTCTGAAATGACAAGCATCTGGTAATTTCTTCAATTCTTACAGTGGTACAAATACAGAGAACTATAATGCTATACTGCTTTCTTTAAAGTAAATAATTTTAATTTGCCTCAGATAATTTACACAGGACAATTTAGAGTAAGATTGCAGTTTTAAAGATGATGGCAATACATAAAAAAGCAATGAAAAAGATAAAAAAAAACATAAGCTTTAAATATTAAAATTAAAAAGAACACTAGAAATATTTTGCAAAATCAAACCAGATCAAATTCTCTGTACTTCCCTTGTAAAATGCTGTGAAAGACTACATATATGCGAAATAACACAGGTATTATGCACAGCGTAAGTAAAAAAAATTGATAAATTTCTTCACACAATTTATTTAAGACATTTGTTACAAAATAAGGTATGTATACATTAAAATTTTTTTTACAACAAAGATGTTAAGTTATGAAAAAATTAAAAATATGAAACATTACACTTGTATGATAAAAATTCAATCAGGAGTTTGAAATAAAAGCTAATACGTTTAATGATAAACAATCAAAATATTCTTGTAAAAACACTGGACTAAGCATTTTCAACATGTCAAAAAGTATATAACATTTAACTCAATTAAAAAATACTTTTTCTCCTTTAAATTTTAGAACAAGATCCACTAAATTTATAATTTTATTCCACTTTTTATTGATTTATATATGAGATAAAATGTGTATGAAAGGAAGATTTTTTCCTACAATTAAAGGAAATAAAAGTTTTTATTATTACACTATACCATAATACTTATACATTATATTAAGTTCACTATCAACTGTTTAAATTATTCAATTTGCTATAATGAAATTTAACATAAGCATGTTATTAGATACCAATTGGTATTGTCTTTTTCAAGTAAAATCTGAAATTAGTGTATTCTTAACAGAGTTTAATATAAAAACTTTTTTAAATTTATCTTCTATTAAACAGTTTTATATGTATTATAGCAAATAGATTAAAGAACAGAAATTAATAATTAGAATTATTAATCATAGTTAAATTAGATCATCAGTATATTAATTTTTACAGTGTTATATACTTAATCTATTCTTAAAATATTTAAAGGAATGGTATAATAACATTCCTTTAAATAAAAAAAATTTTTAAATAAATTCCTAGCTTAAAAATTATTTAAGTCTAAACTCAAGTTAAATAGAATCTATGAAAGTATTTCATTAATAAAAGAGATTCTATTAAAATTATAAATCACTACCTAAAAAAATGGTATACTGTATACTTTATGAAGCAATGATAAATGACTTAATAAGAAAAAGAAGTTATGTTAAATTAGTTTTCAAATCAAATGACAATTATAACTACCAATAATATATGCGTGCATTATATATACAAGATGAAAAGCAATCAAATATTCTAAGTGCAAATAGGTATATCTAAGCATAGAGTAAACAGATTTTATTAATGGATAGTATGTCCTATTTTGTTGCCTCAACACACACAAGTTTTATAAATAATCCCCACAAATATATAAGTAATTACCCGACTACTTGGCTAAGACATAAAAACAAGCAATGTACTGTTGCGAGCTAGAATTATAAATACGATTGTAATGGCAGTCCACGAACAATTAGCAGTGTACATGAATCTGACGTAAGCCTAGTTGTCAAATTCAAATCAAGATACAATTGAAAGCACTTGAATAGCAAACGAAACATCAAATGCATTAAACAATAAGTTAAAAAATACTGACACACAGTTTTGGAGAGTTTAAAATTCCATTGCATTACAAGTACTATTGGTTGTATTGATCCCAAGAATGAAATCATTAAGCCTTTTTCTTAAATTAACATAAAATAAACTGAAACTGTTAGTGTTATATAATATGTTGTTAGTCACATAATAAAATACCTCTACATGTTGTAAACTTATCATACCTGTTGGAAGAAAACGTAATGAACCTACTTTTCTTAGAAATTAAAAGTAACACCGGCTGATCCGCCAGAGATCTGGTATGTTATCTGACCCTGGCGGCTCCGCTATTGAACTGATCGGTGTAACATATAGAGTCCTATTACAGCAATTGCATTCACTCGCTGCAGACCCAAGCTTTTTTCAGGATAAAATATAGAGCTAAATGTAAACATGCATTCACCGGCGTAATTATAAAAATTAAAATGAATGTTCGGCAAGAAAGGTACCTTTACTCTGAAATTAAACACATTCCAAAACTTAATACACACAGAGGGTGCGGTTCTCTTGCGCGCATTGATGTAACCCCGTAGCAAAAGGAGGTACCAAAAACTTAGCGCATGAGCAGAAGTATAGTTATAAACGCCATATTTGCTTTGTGGACACTGTCCAGTGTTAATTGTATTTAATTTATTGTAAATGAACATATATTAGTGTATTTACAAGGAATTTAAAAGGATGCAACGATTCTGCAAAGCCTACCTAGATCAAGTCTCTATTTTTAATAGAGGTAAGACATTTTTTCCCTCTCTCATCCGTAGACTTTCAACAAATTTAGTAAGCGAAAACAAAGATTATATTCGGCCGAGAAGAGCAATTCTTTATGTTCCTGGCCATGATCGTAGAAAAATTGAAAAATTAAGCAATCTCAATGTAGATTGCGCTGTACTTGATTGTGAAGATGGAGTTGCGCTAAGTATGAAAGCTGAAGCTCGTCGCCAAATATGTGAAGTGGTTCAAGATTTTGATTTTGGGAAAAAAGAATGTGCTGTCCGAATTAATTCTATTGATAGTGGTTTAGCTGAGGAAGACTTATTAACTCTCTTAAAATGTGACAAACTTCCAGAAACATTGATGGTGCCTAAAGTTGAAAATCCAAGTCATTTGATATGGTTAAATGATATGCTAAAATCACATATGCAGGTGAAGAAACCTGAAAAATCTTTGCAACTTGTATTTTTTGTTGAAAGTGCAATTAGTCTTCTGAACTTAAGATCACTTTGTGCAAAAGCTGTTGAATTAGCTCAAGAAGGATTTTTCAGTTTTGAAGGATTAGTATTTGGATCTGACGATTTTTGTGCTGATATTGGTGCAAATCGAAGTGCAGATGGGCATGAGCTAATCACAGCTCGACAAATATTCATACTGTATGCAAAAGCATTCAAAGTTCAGGCAATTGATATGGTACACATCAATTATAAGGATTTGGAAGGACTTCGTATAAATTCAGAGAAAGGTGCTGCTATGGGTTTTACTGGTAAACAAGTGATACATCCTTCTCAAGTGCCTGTGGTTCAAAAAGCCTTTTCACCATCAGCTGAAAAAATTGAGTGGGCTACCGAACTTATTAAACTCTTCAAACAACATCAAAATGAAGGAAAAGGAGCCTTTACATTTCGGGGAAATATGATCGATAAACCTTTACTTCGTCAAGCTGAATACATTGTTAGAATAGCTGAAAATCTAGATTAAAATATTTTTGTAAAAGCATCAGATGAAATTTGTTTTTAGTCTATATTATTTGAAATTTTTGTACGTTTGAAGAGATATATTTTTTATGAAACAAATAAAGTTTATTTTTTCTTGAGTAGTGTTTTACTTTTAATTTTTAAAAATAATTATGTAGATGGCAGTACTAGTACGATGTTTAACTTTGAAGTGAAGAGAAGAATAAATGAAAATTTAGATGTAGTGTTGTGTGTTTAAAATTTTGTTGTTAAATTCTCTTTGCCTTGTTATTACAAATGAGTGATCTAATAAACATTTAAGTTTATACTATCCAGATATGTATTTTGTAACGTGAATCAGATGATTTCATCACTCCTCAAACAACTATATACATTTAATATAAACTATAGCAGCATCACAAGTATGCAGTTTAATAAGTTTCTGTTTTTAAAAACTTACTGTTTTGCGCTCTAATTTTTAAGTATTGAAACATATATTATTGTCTGATATTTTTACATAAAAAATTAATTTGGTAACAGGAAATAAACACAAACTACTTTATGATAACTGGTTGAATTGTATGTTATAAATATAGTGTGTTTGTGTTGTCATATTTGATTACCACTTTAGCCGAAATTTGCTTTATGACAAAATACTTTTTTATTAATTAGAACTACTTTTTTATTAGTTATTTTTATTTCATGATTTATTTTTTAAATGAATAATTATTGCTAGTTGATTTTCAAAAATTGACTAATGTTATTGTAAGATATTTTAAATACTATTTTGTCTTGTATAGCATGAAATTCGCGTACTTTTAATCACTCAAATCATTCTATTTATGTTTTGGAATATAATGAATTCACCTAAGTTTCATTGAAACTAATTTGAATTATAGGAACATGCGGTTTAAGAAAAAGTGCCTACTTTTATGTTTGTGTTAAAATGTAAAAAAGCATTAAATGTTGCATTTGAATAGTAATTGTACATTTGGATAAACTTAGTTTTTTTTTTTAAATGAAACCTAGATAAATAGTTTTTTGTTTTGATACTATTCTATTTCACTGGACATTGCTGAACTTATATATTTGGTAAAACACATGGAAAACGAAAAAATAGCAATTGCTAAATGTAGAAATTTCTACAGTAGATGAACTTTTTAAACATTGTTAAAAAAATTTTCTAATATATGATGGTAAAACAAAGAAATTACCAAGCACTTAGAATGCCAGCAAAAGGATATTTTAATTAAAAATGTTATGGTTTTTAATACTTGAGATTTTGTATTAAATTAAATGTTTTTAGAAAGAAAAGCATCCCTGGATGTCAAGTAATTAAAACAATATTTTTATTGAAAAAGTGATATAGGTTTACACTACTTTCCTATAGGGATCCTAAAATCAAATTAAACATGGTATAATTAAGCCTAACTCTGGCTTATTCATTTTCTAATATTTGAAATATTTTTTACCGCTTTCAACTATTGCTAATTTATTAATGGCAATTTTGTTGACATTTTCTTTGAGTGAAACTTAATTGCATCTGCAATGTATTTTTAGATGCCACATTATAAAATTTTTTTAAAATTTATTCTGATCTAAATATTAACAAAAAGGGTCTTATTGTTTATTTCATCTTATTTTCTGTTATTTGTTAATAATATTCTGATACTTATTTATTTTGCTACTTTTCTGTTTTGGAAAGTCTTAAAATAATTGCTAACAAAATCCTCTGTTGATTCTACTGTTACTGTGCTTCTGATGCATAATTACTGATATATGATGAAGTACTGCTTGATACCCCATATGGAATTCTTTTTGTTGTGACTAAGCATGTTTGTTTTTCAAATTTCATTATTTATTGAATGTTAATATTGATTTTTTGTACAATAATCATTATGAACATTAAAGAAAAAAATGCAGTTACTGCCGTAAATATTTGTATTGTATATTCAAAAAGGTTTAAATTTTTAGAAATTACCAAGAAATAGTACAATCATTTTATTTACACAAGTAAAACTAAATAATGGTGATAGGGTATATTTCCAAATTTATGATTTTGTTTACATTTTGTAATCTTGCTCTCCTTTGCAAACCTGAGGGGTTTTCCAAGAAGCACAGTAAAAATTGATATTTTTAAGTAATTTGCTTAACATTTTTACTTTTTTCATCTATGTCAAGTTCTCTTTTCATGCTGAGGAAGGGATCCAAGTATAGTTAATTTAATCAGCAAGTGGAAAAATTTTAAGTTGACAAATTACTAGATTCTTTATGATTCATTAATTATTTTTTCTTCAAAATGAAGATTTTTAAAATTTTGACTCTCTATTCAGATTTAGATTGCTGGAATATAAAGTATTAAAAGTATTTACTTGTTAAATAAAACAAGATAATCTCTTATAACAAAATTAATATCCTGTCAAATAATATTTGAATACATTAAAAAACTTCTACAAAAAATTTTATTTTAAACTTATAAAACTAAATAATCAAATTTAGAGGCCTAATGATGAATTTATCAGTCGAAACAATATTTACTACATCATTTTGAATACATTAGGTTTATTTGCTAAATTAATAATTTTTCATATGCATACATCTTGATTGGGACATCCTGTAAAAAATTAGGATTCATAAGGAATATATATAGAGAGAGTGAATCTTGCTACATTTATTAAGTTAAATAAGTTATATCTCACTTTAATTTTTGGGATCTCCCTGAATTATTGACCAATAAATAAAGATATATAAATTATATTGTAAATAACTTTAAACTAAAATGAAAAATATCACAATTGCTTAAAATAGAAATAGTATGAGGGTCACTCTAAAATTTTTGAGATACAACTAGGTTTTTAAAGTTATACTTACAAAATTTTAAGTGTGTTCAAAGTAGTCTCCTCCAGCATCAATGCACTTTTGTAGATGAATATTCCACAGATTAAATACCTCAAGCCATTCATTTCTTCGAATAGATGAAAAAAATGCATTTATAGCCACATCAATCTCTTCTTCTGAATGAAAACGTCATCCACGTAAGTTCTTTTTTAGATTAAAGAATAACCAGAAGTCGCACATAGCTAGATCAGGTGAATACGGTGGATGTTTGATCACTTTAATTTGCTTTTGTTTAAGAAACTCAATTGTTAATCCAGCAGTATGTGAAGATGCATTGTCATAGTGAAGCATTAGTCCCCTAACATTCAGTTCTTGTAGAATTTCTGGAAGACATTTAGTGGTATACCAGTTTGCTGTTACTGTCTTCTGTCCTTCCAACTTGATGGCTTTGACCAATCCCGTACTTCTGAAGAAAACGGCATACATCACTTTTTTTGGTGCGCGTTGTTTTTTCACCATTGTCGGCGTGGGATCATCTTCAAAGACCCATACTTTGCTTTCTTGGTGTGTTGGAACGTCAAAAAGCGGTATGTACGTTTCATCACTTGTTACAATTTTAGAAATAATGCGGTGGCCACCATCATTCAGCATATTAAGAGTTTCTTTACTGATACTGACACACTCCTCTTTTAGGTGCTCAGTTAGATTATGGGGAACCCAACGACAAACTACTTTTTTCATATGTAATTCTTCATGAATGATTTTGTGTATGGCTGCGGATCCAATGTCAAGTTCCTTCTGTATCATTTGATAGGTACAGCGATTATCATCCATTAACATTTTTCGTATGGCAGACACATTATCCGGGATGACTGCCGACGGCGGCCTTCCTGTGAGTTCTTCATCGTGAAAAAAATTGCGACCTCTTCTAAATTCTCTAAACCATCTGAATACAGTAGCACGAGCTGGTGATTCATCACCCAATGCTAATTGCAACCGTTGAACCCCTTTTTCTTGATTTAATCCTGCTTTGAAATGGTAGAAAATCAGAGCGCGAAAATGTTCTCATGTCAACCACATTTTCTCTTCTGTTTAAAATTTATTCCACGCTAAACAAGTTTAAGTAAGTCAGTAAAAAATCGTCTTCTGTGTTAAAATACTTTGTACTTTAAAATTAAACCCTTATTTTTATTTTGTAAATTCTCGTCTGTGCATATCTCAAAAATTTCAGAGTAACCCTCGTATTTGCAAAATTTTATCAGAAAAATCTTTTAAGATATTTTCGTTATTTACAAATCAAACTTGTTGTACAAAATAATGATATAAAACTGAAAATCTTTGGCAAAATATATAAATTTTAAAAAGTCGCAATGATTGAAAATAATTTAAAATTTCCCAAATATTTTTAAGTGTTTAAAATTTAAAAATTTTAAATCTCTCATTTGGAGGACATTGCTACTATAACATGTACCCCATCCAACATTATTAACACAGCTGATCATCAGTTGTGTCAACATTCAAACTCACTACCTTCTTGTAACATGAGCAAACGCCAAAAAAAACAATTATTCCGATCCATTTATATTATTTTCAGTACATATAATAGAATAGAATTGCAATATTTATACAATTTAATAAATTTAAACAACCTCAATAAATTTTGTTATTTGTTAATAAATGGTAATTTAATTTCAAAATTTTAAATTATAGTTAAAAAATAAATTGTATGCAGCTTTTCTTATAAAGGTATTACTGTTTATTTCTTTAAAAATATTATCTACCTAGCCAATTGATTTTTTTTTTTTAAACAAAAACTAATCATCTTAAACTAAAATATTTCGTATTACTTTTAAAGTGTATCAAAAAATTTTCTTTTTAGGTCTGATTGGAAACATATTCTTTTACTTTTAAAATTAATTTATTGCGATATATTTTGCAGAATTATCTATATCATTAAATGAAAAAATTTGAATTTTGTATTTTTCAATTCCTGTCTTGAAATGTATTTATGTAATTCAAAAAAGAAACAAAACATTGCCATCTTTTTCACTGTGGCAAAAGCACCAAAATGATGCTGGAAAGTAACATAATTATATTGATTGCTTTCTTCTCTCACATTTTGTTTTATGTAAAATGGAAACAGTGTGTTAATGAATCAATTCTTTTATTGATAGTCAGCATCTTTACTAAAAGGTTTTATGTTTGTAATAAAGTTTCTAAATAAAAATTTTGAATTAGAACTGAGAGTTATAGAAATTGAAAAAATTTTAAAATCCAAAATCCTTGGGTCTTTCCTTATGGTGCTCCTGTAACAGTAGTTTAAAAGAAAGGAGACAAGGAACAAAGATTTTACATTAATTGTAGAAAAATAAATCAAATAACCGCAAAGAAACGCTTGACCAATTGCAATAATCAATAGTGTTTCCGACAAATAACCCCATTTAAAAATATTTTCTACCTTTGATTGTTTCTGGGTAGTGACATTCCTTTTGAAAAGGAAGAATCACTAAAATTAGCATTTAGAACTAATTATGCTGACAGCAGTTACATCTAATTAAAGGCAACCTGTAAAAAATTTATTAGGTTGCCTTTTGGATGCAAATACACTTCCGCAATGTTTCAAATTGCTATTTGGTAAATTCTTTGAAAAAATCATGTTTAACATTGCCATTAACTATTTGGATCCTACAATTAATTTTTCCAACTTAATGGATGAACATACAAACCAACTTAGAAAGGTTCAGTTATCTTAAGATAAATATTTAATTTAGAAATTAATTAGTTTTAATAGCATTCAAGAGTACTTCTATTATTTTAATTAATAGAATAAATATATTATTGACAAGAATAAGTTATAATTCATAGGTATTTTCATTATTAAACAATTAATAAATTTTATTGCCTTCCATAAAAAAAATTTTGGCCACTTATTTATAAAGATTTTATGTTTACTCTCCTTTTAAAATTTCGTTAAAATTAATATCAAAAATAAAGTTTCATAGAAAGAAATTAATTCTTTATTTTATTTTTAATTTCTACTTATCTAAATATCAACATAATTTTTGCAAATATATTGTATATTATTATATTTATTAATTATTTCATAACTGGATAGTATAAATAAAATTTTTCAGTTAATATAAAAATAAGCATTTAAGATTATTAATTTAAATGTGGTATCATTACATAAAATATTTTAAAATCAAAAAAAATGTGCAGAAATACCTATAATTTTTTGTTAAATTGTTTTAAATAAATTATTTATGTAGTTGTATGTGTTGTAAGTATGTATATTCATCTGAACATTTTGCAACCTAATAAGTGAAATTAACTTTTATTTAATACTATTTTTGCTTGAAAACAATTTATAGTTTAATAATTTCTTCACTACGTTTTTGTAAGTCATTCTTTTGATGTAAATTTCTTGTAGGAAATATTTTTTTCCTAATAGTTTTTTTTTTCAAACACCTTATAAATAGAATTTATGTTTAATATTTACAGCAAATAAAATAAAAATTTTAGAATAAAATGACATTCATAGCAGGATAGAGATGTTTTCAGAAATATCCTTATTCCGTTCTTTCATTTGCAAAAATTTATAATAGCATGACATTTAAAACAGAATTTTTACATACCAAAAAAATAGTTTAATTCATACTTAGTACCATTATAAATATTGCTGTTATATTTTAGTTTTATTATATTTCTATGAAAAATATTGAAGAGGGACAAAACAATATTTTTTTCAAAAATGTCAGGGAAAATATTAAATTATTTTTCAAAAATAATTACACCATGAGAATGTAGAAAGAACTTTAAATCTGGTTGCATATGTGTATTTTCTCTTCTCCCTACAGTAACACATGGATAATTTTAATAAAAGAAAAGGGAACTATTAGCTTTTTTATTGAAATAAAGTTCTGAAGTGTTATATTACATTTTTTAAAATAATAATATCGTGTTATAAGCAATTTTATAGGCAGTTCAAATTACTGTTATTGGCATTCTAAAGTAATTTCAAATAACACTAACCATATTTTTTGTGTGAAACAGATTTTATTTTGATTTAATCTGAGAAAGATATCTTGATATTAGTTTCATTTCATTCCATGCTAACGCTTTCAATTTAATTTTATCCCTGGAAAATATTCAGCAGAATAAGGATTATATATATATATAATTCTTTTATCTGTATGTAATTGTATATTTAAGTTTATAATAAAAATGTACTCCATAATAAGGAGAAATAACACATGATAATAAATGATCATGTAATTCTCTAACTCTTTTTAGATATTTTACTATATTGTGTATATTTTATATTTTACTACATTGTACACACTTTAATATATTTTACTACATTGTGGATAAATAATAATAAAAACTTTAAAATGTTCTAGAAATATTAAATATTTTATATTTCCTTTTATAAGTAAAATTGTGGAAGTTTAATTTTATTTTGAGTAGAATAACATAGTAAAAAACCTCTACCAAAAAAGAAAATTTTATAAACTGAAATATTATTAATGAACACTTTTAAGGAAATAAATTTTTAAAAAATATAAATTTCTTAGAGCTCGTCTTTATTAATCAATATAAAATGATATAACTTATAAAAAATTTTGTTTTGAATTTTTGACACAGGGTTGCTCTGTCCTTGAAAAAGATTGACGTTAAAACAAAACTTGATTTCCAATATTAAAGTTTTATTTACTACTATTATTCTTTATATTTAATCACTTGATGCAATTTTTTGCCATATAAATATTTATTAGCACATATATATAGTTTTACAAATTAAAAATTAAATTGCTTATTAATTAAAATTGTTTTATTTAAAATCTATTTAAAAGAAAAAGTAAATGTCGTTGTGTGAACTTTAGTCTTGTCATGAATTAATTTAAAGAAAAACTTTCATTTTAGTATTAAGAAACGCATTAAAAATATGTAAAAAATCTTATCTCTTAGATAAAAAATTTTTACATAATTTTTCTAAATAAAATGTAAATGTAAGGCTTAAATTTTTTTTTTTATCTTAAACCCATAATTCATGAAAATATTTTAAATCAATAAAAAAATTTTAAAAAAGTTTTGAAGGAGGAAAAGTTTAAAAATTAAATATAAAAAGTTTACAATTGTTGTTTAAGAATATTTCTCATTTCTTTATAAATATTTTTATTTCAAATGCAGCAGGCGAAAGCAAACACAGTTCTATCGACAGGAAAGTGGATCCAGAGAAAAATGCAAAATAAAGAATAAACAAGAAGACAGAAAATATGTACAGAGTTATGGCCTAAGGCCGATACGAAGTTCTCTAGCCTCCTAATACGGGGGTAGATGCAATATTTCTTCATAGCGGGAGGTGGCCTGCAGTCATCGCCTGATGGCCGCGGCAGAGGGGGCAGGCAGGGCTACTGACAATCTTGAGATTGTAGAGATGTGCATTAAGACAGTCGTGCATTGTTGTCAGACAGAACACAGCAACAGCTCTGTGCCTAGGGTAGTCCAAAGATTACGGATATCTGTGCTCCAGGCTTTATTTTTTATACTTTCTTCTAAGTTGGAAGCGTGTGAGTTTTTTACGGCAAGTTTAATTTTTGAGGCGGATGATCTATAGCAAACTGCCTCATAGTGGGTTTGCATGATAGTGCATCCCTTTTTGGCCAACCTGTTTGCGGCTTCGTTTCCAGGGATGCCACAGTGTGATGGTATCCACTGTAAGATTACTGATTTTTCCCTTTCCTGGAGACTCCAAAAAGAGAACGGCACTGTTGGATAGTAGCAGAATCAGGGGCCTGATAGCAGTTAGCTATTGCAAGGGTCGCCGCTTGAGAGTCAGGAAAGATAGCAGCCCGATCTAAAAGAAATTGTTTGGCATTAAAAGTCTGTAGAGTCGTCCTTATTGCTGCAACTTTGCCATCAAATACAGTCTTTGTGGGTCCAAGGGAGAAATAGTCTGAAAAGTGCTCTGAGTGGATGCCGCTTCCCTTGTTACCGCAGGCATCCAGCTTCGAGCTGTCTGTATATACATGTATCCATTTATTAGGAGGGAAACTTGTGTAGATTGTCTCCATACCCACACCTAATAAGGCCTCAGTACAGTCACATGATTTTAAAACAGAATGGAGTAGGTCTAGGTTGTGAGGGATTTGGTGAACCTTCATTGGATTAGTAGGAGCTCAGCTTGAAACGAGAAGTCGAAGCTTAGCATCACTCGCACCACGGCCTGCAAGAAGCCCTCTCGAGTCTTTAGATTACGTGGGGAGGGGCTAGAGGTAGCCCAATGAGAAATATGTGGCATTCGTAACAGTTTTTGATATAGTTTCAAAGCAGCTTTCTTGATATTGCATTCAATGCTCATTTCACCCTAGCTGGCAAGCAAGGCAGAAATTGGAGTAGACCTCACTGCTCCGTAGACAAGCCACAAGGCTTGGTTTTGGATTCGTTCCAGTCTGGCGATTTGACTATGGGGAGCCGTTATGAGTAGTGCACTGCAGTAAGTCAAGACCGGTTTAATAAAGGTTTTATAAATTGTGTGGAGGGTTGAGGTAGAACATCCCCATCTGACATCTGCCAGACGCATTCTTTTTTCTATTTTTTCTTTGACATCTATGTGTAGTTTCCATGTAAGTTTACTGTCGAAAGTTACTCCCAGGTACTCTCTTTACATGGAAGTACAATATTGTTGTAAAGTAATTCCAGATTTAGTGGTTTGTGGCAAAAAGAAAAGGTCTGGTATACTGTTTTTTCAAGATTAACAAGCATGTTGTTATTGGTACACCAGGAATGTAGTTTGTTCATAGCATTGTTTAACTTGTTTTGCAATACTTGGGGTGCATTTTTCTTGGGGCTAGATGTCCAAATAACGAGATCGTCAGCATACATGAGTACCTCTACATTCTCCTTTATTAGAGTGTTTATGAGATCATCAACATATACATTGAAGAGCATACAGCTCGACACTGCTCCCTGTGGCAGCCCAGTATGTAGTTGCTTATACCCAGATGTAGCTGTTCCATATTGTATGCCAATATATCGTTGACCAATAAAATCTCTAAAAAATGCGCATCATTTTACCATTTATATTTTTTTTAGCCAATTTGTTTATGAGCATCGACTTCCAGACAGAGTCATACGCTCCTTTAAAGTCTACGAAGACAGCACAAACTATGTTGCTGTTGTCCAGGCCGTCTTTAATGCTCTGGGAGAGGAAGGTGACATGCTCTTCGGTGGAACGATTTTTTCTAAAGCCAGCTTGTGAAGGATGTAGCAGTTCTTTGGTTTCTAAAAGCCATTTTAACCTGTTTGTTACCAGTCTCTCCATAACTTTAGACGTAATACTAGTCAGTGAGATGGGTCTGTAGCCATTAAGATCGGAGGATGGTTTGTCTTTCTTTAGTATAGGTATGATGGTAGCCTTCTTCCAAGTGGAGGGGATGGCATCAACACTGTTCCAGATTTTATTAAATAGTCTTAGGAGGGTTCTTTTGGAATTTTCTCCCATTTGTAGAATGAATTCAGCAAAAATATTGTCACAACCTGGGGATTTACCAGTTTTTAGCTGATAAATTGCCATTTCTAATTCAAAGTCAGTAAAGTCCCCATTGCAAATCTCGATTTCTGTGTTATCCAGTGATTTGTCAGTGGTATTAAGAATTTTCAGAATTTTTTCTCTTTTCTTTATATAAGTCAATTTCCTCTGCTTAGTAGAATAGTGTTTCGCAAAGGCATTAGCAACCCGAGAGTCATGACACAGTGTTTTAGAATTTAATTTAAATGGTTGTTTATTTATCTTCATAACTCTTGAGCAGAGTTAGTGAGATTAAAGACTTTTATGGCATCTGTTTTGTAGTTTAAATTAGAGATAAATTTATCAAAGGTAGAACTCCTCATTGATCTCTTTAGCCATGATTGCTGCACTTTTTCTCCAGGCTTGAACTATTTGAGGATCCTTATGTTTCTGAGCTTTGTCTCTTAGCTCGTCACGTATGTTTTTAAAGTCCGTGAGCCTAGAATTCCAGAAGCAGCAATTATTATTCTGTCTTACTTGAGGTATATATCTTTTGGCAGCATCTATTATTGTTTTGTTGATTGAGGAGATAATTTTATCTGGGTGATTGTCAAAGTTTATTTTTGTCTCGTCAAGTTTGAATTCTCTAAAGGGATTCCAGTCTGCCTTGCGAAAGTTCCAAAAAACTTAACCACAAGAGAGTGGTACTCTTCTGTCTTTCGGTATGACAAAATCGCCAAGAACCGGTGTTGCCCCCATCCTCTAGTATGGCTCAAGTGAAATAGGTCAGCAGAGACCAGTAGTAAGTCAGGATTGCTGGAGGTACCACTATAATGGAGGAACGTATATGGGTCCTTATCATTATACACAAGTTCTAAGTTAGTATAGTTAATGAACTCTTCTATTATGTCTCCAGTCGCGTTATTTTCTTTGTAACCCCAAATTTTTGAGTAGGCGTTAAAATCTCCAATTACTATAGTTTTCTTCACGGTCTCAATTAGTTCAAGGTTTGTTTTGTTATTTGGAGGGTTATATACGCCAAGGATTTTGAAATGTTGTCGATTTAGCCAACAATTAACCCTCGCAATTTCTACTTTGTCGTCGGTATCACCCATGGACTTGATTACTTCAAAACTGGATGTAATTGTGTATCTAACCCCAACAACCATACCGCTGGCAACTTTTCTACTTTTCTCAAGAATGAATGTGTTGTAGCCAGGGAATGAGAATCTGTCCATTTCTTCTTTCCTTCTGTTTGCTTCCATGATGATAAATGCATCGATGTTCTTTTCTCTTAGAATTTTTAGGAGTTCCGCATGTTTTGATTGTGTGAATTTTTTTGTGTACTCTGTGTGTAATTTCAAACAGTTTGTATATAAAATATTGGTCTATTAGTTTAACTTTAGCATTTTTATAATTAAAACATAACTAAATACTGGAAGTGTAAACCTCTTAAAAATCTTTATTTTTCAAAACGTTCTGCAGATTACTTTAAAACTCTGTCTTCAATGAAATATTTCCTTTAAAAATGAAACTCACATGATTTTAAAAAAAAATGTATTTCCATTGTGTTCCCATGCTAGTCGTTTTCTTTTCAAAGTCATAGTTAGGTTTGTTTGTCTCTCAACGATCATTTTCTGCACATGATAGCTAATTAGACTAGGACCAAGGTAGAATTCAAACCCTCAACTTATTAAGGGCAGCACTAACTATTCAGCTACTAGGCGTACTACCTAGGCATTCAAAGCCATAAGAGTTGTTAACAAATAGTGATATCAGTCTTTGATATGATTTACTGTGTGGAATGCTTCAATCAGATATTACATTATCTTGTAATTTTAGAATCCTGTAGTTAGGTTGTGTTGTTGCTGATCCCTGTTGTACAGCAGCGCTTGACCAAGTCTATGACATTGCACACTCTCAGGAAATCAATGACCAATAATGGTCGCTCCAGAAGATCTTTATCGAGTCCCAAGCACTCAAGGATATGATCCGGAGTGGCTTGGCTTTTGGAACACTTAGCGCAAATTGGAAATTCCTTTTCTTTGTTGTTAAATGTCAATGATTGGAGTTTGGTAGATGTAGCTATCAATTTGCTCTATATTATTTAAAATAAATTAATGCTTAAAAGTTCTATCAATTTTTTTGAATTTCAGGTGTGCAAAAAGTGATTTATTACAACTAAAGCATTTTATAACTGTTTACTATGCAGTAAAAATAAATATGCCCTAAGCATTAAACTTAATTTATTTAACAATAAAAATTTAAATTTTGTAACATTTTGTTTTCAAAACTAAACTCTTAACATTCTTACTCTAAACTCTTTACAATTCATAAGTTGTAAGGATTGTAAACAGATTCATAAGAACTTATCAGTTGGATCAAAAATTGTCCTAAAACTGTTATCATCTGCTGTATAAATTGCAAATTGTTATGAGTGTAAACGAGTTGCAGTGATTTGAGCAAGTGATTAATTTTGTGTATTGATTGCACTGATAAGTTGAATCCATTTATTTTTCTTGCATTTTAATGGTGATGTGTTACACTTTTCTTTTTTTTTATCTATTCTTAAATGGAGCCTGCAAAAACCTAATTGGTTGTAGAATTGATTTCAGTTGCTACTTTTTTTTTTATCTCTTTACCGAATTTGGAACTTACTGATTTATATCCTGGTCTTCTGTTTTACATCTCGTGAATTGATTCCCACTTCAAGAGAGTTGTTGCACTGGCATGCTTACCTGTACCTAGCCCATAGTTAGGCTCTACCAATTAGATAGCAGCAGCTGGGTGTCATTTAGAAGCGTTCTTCGTCATTTAAAAGCAGGGATTAAGCAGAAAACTCCCAATACTTGACCTGCAATCCCCAGAGGTATTATTTCACTTGGAGGACATTGCAATTGTAACCATTATCTAATGTTCCCAGCCATCTTTGGCAGGTCAAGTATCTTTTGTGGGTCTTAATTTAAACCGGATTTGAGTTCAATATTTTTTGATAATGAGAACCATGCCCTAACCAATCAAACCACTGCAGTCTTACCTCAAGGAAGTCAAAGAGAGATATTTATATATATATATAGTGGTTCAGAATCCATTTCAAACTAGTTCCTAGTTTAATTTATCATCATAAATTAAAAGCAAGACCTCATATAGTGCTAAACTAACCTTTCCATGACTATGATTTGTGCTGAAAGGGTCCATGTGTATTATGTATTAATAGGTTCTAAAATCTGTTAATTTTTTTGGATCTTTTGTATTGTTAAATCTTCATATATAATGTCAAAGAATAATGACTTTATTTTATCTAAATTAATGTACACTGTTATGTGTACATTATATATTTTTTTTCAGTTTTGTAGAATATTATTGAATGTGAAGTATAATCATTAATTACATAATTTATTTGTTCCAGTAGTTTTAAAAGAATGAATGTTGAAAGTACTGTACAAAAAATTTGCAACTGTTTAGATGCTCTTTTATGTGAAACTAAATCAGGTAATTATAAGTAATCATATATATTGAGTTAATATACATGTTCTTTGTAATTGAAAAATGTCTGAACAATTTATTTGTTGTATAAAGCTATATGTGGCTAGGGAGAATGTTCCTGTATATAAGCAGAATTATGTGTAATAAATAGCATAAATCAGTCCTATTAATTGAGAACATTTTTAACCAAAAAAAGATTGAATAGGAAAGTTGCAATGTTCATAAAATTTTGAATACATAAATTTTGTCTATGATGTAGAAAAGTACATGTTTCAGTAAAGGATTGAAGAGCTATCTGCTGTATACCTGCAGTATTTCCTACAAATACATTAAAAACGATTGACACTCATGGAATATTTGTCAATGTGTATAACATTTAGCTATATCAATGACCTAGAGGTTCTCTGGTAACTTAGAAATACATCAAATACTTTCCATCCTAGCAGAAGTTTTAAAAATTTTTAAGAAGAAGAATTAAAAATTATTGTTTTGAAAATAGAAACGTTCAAAATATCATGTTAAGTATTACACTTGTGACAACATTAAATGAGGATTATTATTAACACAATTAGTCAGAAAAATCCCAGTTTAAAAGCAACAGTTTTTTTTTTTTACATTATTTTTAAAAGCTTAGACGTATTACAGTCATAGCTGAAACTGCTTGCAGCTGATTCTGTCATGTGGGTGTAGTGAGTTTCATTGACTAGAACATGTTACATGAAGAAAATGGATATAGTAGTATCTCAGATGTGAGTCAATTGAGTGAAATAATAAATAAAATTTTAAATTAAAAATATATTTAACATATTAAAAAATTTTGAAGTATTAAAAAATTTAATTTTTTTATCTATGTGTCAATAAATTTAAAAAAAAATTGTTTGCAAAAAAGTTAAAGTTTATAGCTTGTAATTGTAATCTATACAATTAGTTTTTTATTTAACATGATTCTTTAAAAAATGTCAAAAGGTCATCCGATCTATTGTTGTAGCAATCAAAGATAAATTTGTTCTCTTAGATGATAATACTAGGCCTCTTTGTGTGCGTGATCACTTAGTAAGTAATTTTCTTTTCCCAGTTTAGTCAGATGAAACTGTTTCCATTATTTATATTCTCTTTATCTGAGAACTAATATTTTTTGTTTGTTTGCATGTTATACATTAACTGTGCATTTTTAGTTCACTGACAAATATCAGTCACAGCTTGGTAATTCTTGTTCATTGCATCTTCCCCACCCCCTTTTTTTCCCCAAATCTTGTAGCACTTATATATCATATATTAGTTACTAAACATTTCCTTACCTGCAATTCACATCCTAAACTTTAATATTCTCTAATTATTTTAAGCAATAAGAAAATTTCATTTAATGCTGTTATATTATCAAATGTCTTTATTTAAAGATTTTTGTATATTATTATTTCAATGAGCTGTATAATGAATTTGGTTATATTAATTGTTGCATTCCATAATTGCATATTTTGATATTTTTCAGACACTGTTGATCAAACCATCAGAGTATGTAGTGACAGAGATGCTGTATTTCATGAATTAAGGCGGAAGGTTCATGTGACATTAGAAAAAATTGAAAATTATCCTGAAATAAAGGGTATTGTGATAAAATTTGTGCAAACATGCTATGGCAAAAAGTGCTGTTGTGATCATCTGACTTTTCTCCAGATGTCCTTAGTGCTCCTTAGGTTGTTGCAAAAAGCACTTTCACAAGAAGAAGCAGATACCTGTTCTTCTAAAAGCCATGGTGGCTGTAAAATGTTTATGCCTAGAGGTTTATTAAGTATTTCTCAACAAAAAGTACTTAAGAAATGTTTTCAATTTATTGTTGGACTTGGAATATTGCCAAATTTGTTACGAGGGATTGGAGTCCCGTTAAGTAGAAGACTCCAACATGCAAACATTTTTGAAAATTTTAGCTGTGATAGTACTTGCTATCAGAAACATGTACAATTAGTTATATGTTTGGAAACTTTACTTGATTGTTTAGAATGTGAGGCTATGCAAAGTATTTTATTCACCTATCATGGAACTGATTTATTTGCTACTTTACTACAATTATGCCATGCTCCAATAAAAAAAGTTGAGAAGAGTCAGGTAGTTATTAGTTTTCAATTTAAATCATATTTGTTTTTGTATGTTTTCAATTTTTTTTTTTTTTTTTTAGTTATGATGAACTGTTATTTAAAAATAGTTATACAGTTTTAATTAATATATATGGAAATAAAATGATCTGTCAATTTTACAGAATTCTAATTTCTTGTTGATTATAATTAATTTTTTTGTTATTCAGCAAAAAAAATTTTACATAAATTCATAACTTGTGTATATTTAATTTATTTCATAGTATTTTGGCTATAATTTACTTAAGCTTTTTTCTTTATTTTAAATAAGCTTTAATTGTTTCCTCTGATGTAAAATCAAGTTTTATTCATTTCAAGGCTTTATTTACAATTTTATATTTAAACTTTGCTATACCACCAAACAAAATTGTTTTTTAATAATGGTATATAAAAGTTTTTTTTTTTTTTTATCTTTAAGTCAAAAATTTTGTAATTTGATGTTTGTTATTGAAAAATATTCTAATTTTGTTATAAGAATTATATTGCACAGGAAGGAATTATTTTTTGTGGATTAGTTGTGAGTTAAATATGCTTGATGTATAGTATATAATTTGCATTTTTAACAAACAATATTTTATTATTTAAACTTGTTTTTATTTTAATTCACTATTTATCTTGTCTTTCTTGTTTATAATTTAAGAAATGAATCTTTTATGCTGAGTAAAAGAATTAATTAAAGTTATTTTTTAACATATATGTTCTTCTAAAATTCGCTCATAGAAAAACAATGTGTCGGTATAAGTGATAACAAACAATTGGGATAACAGAAATGTTAAATAGTAAGGTTTTTAATTTTTATTTAATTTTGGGAAAGTTGCTGTATAATATTTTATTTTGAATTCACACAAATGTATGAGTAGTATTGTTTTACAGGTTATTTTTCTTCAATTATATGGTAAAGTAAACTTAAAAATTATTAAATAATAAAATCTTTCATTTATATTTTCACCATGCATTTCATATTTTTCCTTAATGATGTACAGTATTCATATGATGCAAAAACTTAAGCATACATTTTCAACAAGACATTAATTTTATTTGTTTAAATTTTGTTTTTCGCAATTTCCTATTTTATTTCATGTAAAAACTTTAAATTGTCATTTTAATGTATTAAAAAATAATATGAGCTACAATTCTATTAACCCTTTGCAGCTCAGTGTTCCAGGTGAGGGAACACCAAACTTTAAATTGTTACCAAAACATTGCATTTTATGGTAAAAAGATGAAATTTGGCTTAAAATGTTTCTTAAATTCTCTTTTCTGATAATAGATGGCATAAGATAAAAAATTTTCAATTATAGCAGATAATTTAAATTTCTTTATTTTGAAGGAATATTTCGGATTTTTTTTTCTTATACAAAAATGTTTGAAAAGATATTTCCATGTTATTTTGTTGTTGTTACCTTGAACTATTGATTCTATATTACTTTAAATTTTTTACGCATAAAGTATACGCAGAATTATGGTATAAAACAAGGTGTTCCTTGACCTGGAACACTGCACCGCAATGGTACTTTTCCTTAACGTTATTTACAGTGCAATTAGCCTTGAACTCAATGCTGATGGAACAGCTGTGTTTATTTTTTATTGTTTTTCTTACTTTTGAGGTGTAATAAACTAATGTTGAGGAATGTACAAGGAAGGATTACTTATATGGATAATATTTCTACACCCATATTGGCCTCTTGAATTGGAAAGCTTCAATGTGTGGTATATGATTATATCAGTTTGTTCGAATCCTCTCTAGTTAGAAAAGCATTATTTTTGTGTTCTTAATTTTTCTTTTCCCTGCTATGTGTTTTATAATATTGTGTATATATATTTTTGAATTTCTATATTTTTAGTTTACGTTTGGCAAATATAATTTTAATTTCTAGTTAATTTTTTAATTGCAAATAAATGGCACATAGAGGTCTTAGTTCTTCTGAAGCAATAAATATGCTTCAAAAATCGCCCTCTATTAGTGAATCAGAACATATGGATTGTGTTAGTGATAAAGAGAAATGTGTTACTAAACCACTTGATCAGTCTCTGTCTGATAATGTTTTGTCAGATGCCAGTGAAATTGATGGCAATGATTTATCTCAACCAGGCTCCTCTATGCAGCCCCAAAACCTTACTTGGATAACTAAAAAAAAATGTACAGAAATCTTTATTTTAATTATTTTTTATGGTGTAGAGTAGCAGGCCTTCTTGTGATGCACCATGAACCTTACTAAATCTGCTATGCAGGTATAATGCATTGTTTTTTCATTCAAATGCAAAAACATTTACGCGTGTATTAGCTTCACTGCAATGCTTGCTTTTTGCGACCTTTGTGGCACAGTGTTCCATGTGATGGAACACCCACAAAATCGAAATGGTACATACAATCTTTACAAAAATTTCACTGTATACTCATATAGACCTCAATAGAAAACATACAAATATTTTTGTTAATATTTCAACTTTAAAGGGTAGTGCGCCTGAAAGGGTTAAAGTAAACAGTCTTCATTTTTTAATTTTTCTACATTTCATCAGATTTTCAGTTTTCCAAAATTAATCCAAGCAATAAAAATGCAAGTATATCAGTATTATTTATTATTAACACTTGAAACTAAAAAAGGGGGATTGAAAAAGTTCCCTTTAAGAAATAACCTCCATAATATGTGACTTCATAAATATTTTCTTTTATCTGCCAGTTTATCTTAGTGTATAAACTTGATTATTTAAAATTTTTGATAACTTGAATGGACTAAAAAAACTTCATTTGAATAAAGCATTTTACAATCTCCGTGTTAAACTAATAACATCTATTTTTATGTGTTTTTTATTGTTGATCATATTTGATTATTTTTATTAAAATGCATTTATATTTTAACTACTTTTTAGATGGCTTCAGTAAAAGTTCCCACATCTGATAAAATCGAATTCAGATCTATGCTTGCTGCAATACGAGGTATTTTCTTTTTTTTAAATGAAAAAATTTGTATTTTATTATCTTTTAACCAAAATTAATTTTTATTTTGCTGAAGTCTTATGTAAAGTTACATTGCTCATGCTTCAGTTTTTATATTTTAATACTGTTTTATATGTATATATATAGTTATTATATTATGTTTATTTATTATATGTTTCTCTTCATGGGTGTTTTTGAAAATTATCATATTTTCCTGTACATAATCCACAGCTGCATATTATCCATAAGTTCTTTTTTTGTGTAAAAGGATAAAAGAGTTGCATACTTTACCTCTGTGATCTGTAGTGGCACATAATCCTGCTGTGATTTTCTGCAAATAAATAAAAATAAAAACACTATATAATTTAAAAATAAGATAAATTGTACATAAAAAAACCATTTATTATGAAAAAGATCTGATTGAATGCACCTCATCACCAAGTGCAATAAAATGAGATCAAAACTGATCGATTGCCAAGAGCTATAATTTTAAAAAGAATTTAGTAAAACTTATCAATTCATAGTTTTTAACAATTTTTAAAACAAGGTTATGCATATTTTAAGAATAAAACATTTGCTATTAATAATTAAATGAAAGAAATGTAGTATTTTCGAACTGCACGTTGGATACATTTTTACTTTTATACTATGCATGCTTTGTTTTTCTTCTCCTTACATTAGCATGTTTGATGCCCTTTTTTTTTTTCTTCTCTATAACTTAGATGCTTTTACTTCTACTTGATGATATATGAAATTGAATATTTTAGGAATGAAACAGCTAAGGGAAAACAGAATGCATGATGATGCTAGAAAAGTGTATTATCCTTTTAGGAAATAAATTCGTTCTTGATTGTAATTGGATT
Source organism: Latrodectus hesperus (assembly GCA_037975125.1). Lineage (NCBI taxonomy): Eukaryota > Metazoa > Arthropoda > Arachnida > Araneae > Theridiidae > Latrodectus > Latrodectus hesperus. Next base: position 78,539,999 of record CM075862.1, read on the forward strand.
AATCTGGTTATAGCTGAAGTACCTCAGCCAAGTTGTGAAAACTTTCAACATTATCTGTTGCTCATTTTTACAGAACATAAATAACGTTTCTTTCAAATCTTTGTTAGCTTTTCTGATGGAGAATATTTTTATCATATAATCCATTGCAACGCATATTACACAAAACAGAATTTTAAACATTTTTCAACATATAATCAGCAGATTATATACAGGAAATATGATATATGTATTCTTGCATTGATTGATGTTTTTATTTTTAAATTTTCTTATACTATTTTGACTTTTTACAGATAACTCGCATCATAGTGATAGTGAGATTGTGACCTTAATGCTTTTACATCGTAATCATTTCACTCATCGATTAGACAAATTCCTTACTCATATAACACCATCTTTATTGATATGGGAATTAATTCTCTTTCAAGGAATACCCATGAGAAGTGATGTATGTATTTTTTTTTCATTATATTAGGAAAGTGGAAAATTTTATGTTTAAAGTTTAATTTATTATATTTATATGCATTTTATTTTTCAATCATACAAAAATATATAAATTAATAATTCTGTGAGAAGTTTTTCTGCTGTAATAAAAGTATTTGACATTTTTAAAAAGCTTTAAAATTGATTAATTTAATTATTGTGTTCATAAGAAAAATGTCTTAAATGGAGTCAAAAAAGAGTGGATGAAAAGTGAATTTCATTTATGAAAAAGGAATGAAATGGTTTTCAAATATCTTTAATCTAACTAGAAGAGGACTTTTGAGTCATATTCATATACTTCTTACTTAAGTTATTTGTTTCAGAAATATTTTAGAATTCACAACAAATTTGTAGCTTTTTTAGTATAAACTGATAAAATGTTGAGTGTAAGAAACGTGTTTAAATTTTTAAAAATGAGTTTCAGAAATTTAGCTTTTCTTCGTGTTATCAAAAATTTATCTTTTAAGACTAAATAATTTTAAATTATTACAACTGCTTGAATTTATAAATTAGCTTATTTTGTAAAACTCACTATTCATTGAGAAAATTCTGTGAATATAATTACAGGTACCTCGTTGTATATTTATTTTGGTACTTCATTTAAAATCAAAAATAAGCAATATGTTTGGTTTAAAGTAATATGTTATATTTAGAAAACATAATTTGGCTTATATTTTATGAATTACAGTTAAATACTTCTATTCTACTGATTTTGAAAATTGAATTTTGCTTGTTTAAAATTTCCTCTTTAAATGAAGTTTTCTTAAATAAATAAACTTGTTGCCAAAAAATAATTTTTTCTTCATTGTTAGGGTTTTTTATTATTATATGACCTGTGAAAAATTTGATTGACTATTTAAAATTGATAAAAACAATTTGTTTTAAAATATGCATAAGAAAGTAAATAATTTAAACTTCATTTCAATTAAAGATGTAAATATAAATTAAATTTCAGTGTAATGAAATCAATATATTTTATATATCTTTTTAAAAACTATTTTATCGATTCCACAAATGTTTTTCATAATATTGTTTTACATGTGTAACATATTTTTGATTGGAATTCTCATTTATTAAACTAAATTATTTCTATATAATTCAATTCCACTGACAGCTTTTTCTTTATGTTGTATTAACTATATCTTTCCTGTATGCTATATTTGAGTATTTTTTAAGATTTAAACTTATGAAACACTGTAATAAAGAGTATTTGCCAAAATAATGATTTTAATAATTTTATCTTCACGAAACTTGAACTGTGGTAGCCTTGTGGTTAGGGCATTGGCCCTCCATCCAGAAGTGCGGGATTCAATTCCCAATGCCTCCAAAGACCCATCGAGTACATGCGATGTAATTGCTCGTTAAATCTGTAGAATTGAAAGTCTTGTGGTTAGTCGTTGAGCAGTTACCTTGGGTGTAATGGTCTGGAGAAAATTTCCTCCTCCTTCAGATCAATGTCAAAATTGAGGGAGTGGAGCCTCTGGTGGTGCCATCTATTGGAGGATTTAAAGAACAAAGACATACTTTCACCTTTGTGGTGCTCTGATTAAAACGAATTCACATAGTCAAGTCATAGCAAGCTTGGCTTGTCCATGTGTCATAAATAACAACAACATTTTAGAGCTAATTACAATTAATCTAAATTGAATAAGATTTCATAAAATTCAAATTTTATGAATTATTATAGCTGCATTTTTTTTATCTTAAAAATTTATGATTAAATAAAAATTTTGAAAATTAAAAAAGATTTTATGCGAAAATTTTCTTTTTGATGAGTTTTGTAATACTATCATGTAATCTTAAAATTTTTAAATAAAACAAGTGTTAATTCATATATTTATAAATACTTTAGGTTTCTGAAATGGCAATAACCAGATGTCCTGGATGGATGAGAAAAATATGTAACCAAATGCTAACAGATTTAGTTTTGCAGAGCCATGGCATTGTTTCATTGGTTCAAGCTGTGCTTGACAAAGCTTTTGGTTAGTATACCTCTTCATATATTCAGTATTTTCATTAATTCAATCATCTTTTTAGTAATGCAGGTAGGCTTGGATCATTATTGTTGCAATTTTAATTTCTGCTTTTAATATAATTTCTACATTCAAACTAAATTTCCGTCACAATCAGTTTATCACTGTATTGTTTCTCTTCATTACTTATTGTAATTGTTCATTGGTTTATGCTAAAATTCTTAACAAAAATAAGATAAACATCTTAATTCGTTTTTATAATAAAAGAAATCTTTTTATGTGAATTATGTTGTTAAAAGAAAGTTTCTAAATTAAGTTTATTGGATGTCATCAATCTTGGTATTTTTTCTCTAGTTGTTGTCCATTTCTAAGGGTTAAAAAATTAAAAAAGTTAACTAATTTTTTGGAAAAGTGACCTATTTGGCTGGAAATTCTATATATGCAGCTTCAAAATTTAAATGTATGGAAAAATTAATAATATTTCTTATTAGCGCAATAAAATGAATATTATACCAAGGTCTGACCTTAAAAGAATTCTTTATGTTATGAAGTTATTTCAGTTTAAAATTTCCCTTTTAGAAATTTTTGTAGTTTACTTTTGAAATAATAATTACTTTCAAATTTCATGTGTATTTATTACAATGATTGCTAAAGATTTTATATTTGTTATTAACTCATGTATTGACCGATTTAAATCTACTTGTATAGTTTATTAAAGTCATGTTTAGGAGATTCTTGCACTTATTAAGATATCCTCTTAAAAGTGCAGTTCTAAAAAATTTTTCATTAATTTGTAATCAATTGTAATTTTGAAAAAAATAGTATTTTGAATTTTCAGTAAATATAAAATAGTTTTAGAGGTATCATTGCAAATAAAATCATGTATTAAGTTATTTATTGGAGATAGAAATATGTGTTTGAAATTTTGTGTGCTTTTTATTTGCATTATTAAACATTTTGTTAAAGAAAAGCAATAATTCATTATAGTTTCAAAGCTTCTGAATTAATATGCATATATATATATATATATGCTCAAATAAAATATATTCTATGTATTCGATATAAATGAAGTTTAACAAGTAAATTTTTTAATTATTCCCTTTTAATTCAGATTCTGTATTTTTTTTTTCTATTTAGTATTTTTAAAATTGCTTTTCAGAAATCAAGTTCTTATTTGTTAGATTTCAGAGGGAGCTGACAATTTCCCTTAAGTCTTGTCAGTTTTTTGTTTCTAATGATTCTTTAACTACTGTAAAAGTTCATTTTGTCTCTTTTAATTTTTTAATCAATATTGTGTCAGATGAAATTTTATAAAAGATATTTTCTTTTCTTATCCCCTCAAAAAAATTAATAATTTCTTGTTAGATATGGATGTTGAAAGTGGCAAAGTTGATACTAAACAAATGGAGGCTGTAGCTCATCTGATAACCTTGAACTGTGTACGGCATCTTTCTCTTGAAAATTATATGCAAAGGATATCCAAACAAGTATAAATATTTCATCTTATCATATTTAAATAATATGTCCACTTTATTTAAATGTCCTGTGTGTTTGAAAATTTTCATTCATTTGTTTTTATTTTAATTGTTTTTTATTTCAGTTTGCAAAGATTCATTCTTTTTCTATAAAAATTGTTCTTGTTAATATTTTGATATAAAATAAACTGAAAAGATAACATGAATATATATATATTTATTGATGCTGAATTCTTATTCTAATATTTTTAATGTAATTCTAAATTCATTAAAAAAATAGTTTCATGTCTTTTTTGTATTAGAAGTGCATTATTGTTAATAACCCTTTCAAAAAAATTATTAGGTTTTCTATTAGATAACATTATGTAAAATTGTTAATGCTACATAATGTTTCATAACAGAACATTATGTGAAAATTTAGCCATAATATAATTTATATATTACTAGTTTTATGTCAAGATGATTAATACTGAGGTAATAGTGAATGATTAGTATTTTTATTCTTAATACAACAGTATGTGGGTTTGATTCTTGACCTTTAGTATTTCTGGTGGTTTGGAATTTAAACTAGTTCCCAATGGAACCCGCTTCTTATGATAAAGATGCCTATTGAAGGAGAAGAAAATTAATCTAGATTATCTAATAAAGATGACAACCCTTTTTTCAGTAATGGCATGTTTATTATAAGATTGTTTGAAAAATAGTTTTGTTTTTTTCAGTGGAGGAATTGTATTTTTTTTTTCACTGTCAATTTGGTACATAGGTTCCATGATCATTTTTTATTAGCTGATCTGTCCAGGCTTGCTTAGAAAAAAATTTGATTGATTTTATGCAGTAGTTTTTCGTTGGTACCCTTTCAAATATAAAAAGTAATAAACTACATTTTTTACATATTTTACTTTTTTTATCAACAAAATAAAAATTCTATTTAAGCATAAAAAGATTATTAGTATGTATCCAGAAAATGTATTGACAGAATACCAGTGTCAAAATTGGTTTGCAAATTTTTTGATCTGCCAATTCTGATATTGAAAAAGCATTAGGCTCTGGATGGACACTTAAAAATGATGACTCAATAAAAGTGTTAATTGATGCAAGTTGCTGAGAGATTAAATTTATCAAATTCTAACATTTATGATAATTTGAAATGCTTAAGCTTAATCGCAAAGCTTGACTTGATGTTCGTATAGAATGAAATTTTTGTTATCGTACTGATGTCTGATTTGCTTCTCAAACATCAAGAAAATTATCTTTTTTAAAGTCCATTATCACAGGTGATCAAAAATGGATTGTTTGCAACTGTGTTAACACAATACAAAAGATCATAGAATAAAAATATCTGAAAATATATTACTTACGTTAAAAAAATGTGTTTGTTCTTTTTTTTAGAAAATTCATAATAAAATACAATAAAAATTGCTCATCTTATAATTTATTTAAATCAGTGTTCTTTTAGCTTCAAATGATAAATTTTTAATTCTTTTTTATAATAAAAAAAATCTTATTTTAATTTATTAAAACAAATTTAAGTAATTAAATATTTGGCAAAAACTGAGAACAAAATGTATGAAATAATTGGGAGATCTGTTTTAAATCTTGTACATTATTATTTCTTTTCATTCTTTCCAATTAGTTATTTATATTTTAAATTAATGATTTTAATTTCTTAGAATGGTTATTGATGATTTATAATGTAATAGGAACTGTTAAAGGAATTCTTTAAACAAATGTAAATATGTCTACTCAATCCTGTTTATTATTGCTATTTAATTATTTATTAAATACAGTCAAATATTTTTCTAAATAAATAATTATATTGAAATCCTAAGGTTGACCCTCATATCAATTTATCTTGAATGTTTTTATTTAGCATTTAATTACTTAAAAGTCTAAAAAAATGTCATTATGTCTAGGTATTTCAGTTACTTCATCTTAAAGGTTCTCCAATGGATTCTTTGCTGAAATTTGTTGCTTCTTGCATTGTCTTACAGTTTTATGCTCGTGATCAAGTATTAGGTGAAAATTGCTTTTTTAAGAAGATATTAGATCCTCTTTGGAAATGTGTTTTTAAACATGGTAAAATATTTTCATCATAAAAATAATGTTTAATATTTACTTATATTTTATGATATTGTTGTATTGCTTTAGAAATTTCAAATTTTCAAATTAAGAATATTTTTAAGGCATATATATTAAATATATAATGCATTTACTCAATATTATTTAACATGCTTAATTTATTTTAGATAATTGTAAATCAAAAGTTATTGTGAAGGAAAAAGAATTAACAACTTGTATTGAAGAATTACACCAGGCAAGTTACTGTTTGAAATTAATAAATTTGTAAATTATTTTGTTGTGGAATGCTTTAATGATTACTAAAATGTAAATGATATTTAATATGAATTTGAAGTAGTTAATAAAGTATAACATTGTACTTTACATAGAATTAAACAATTATTCAATTTTGCGAGTCTCTCTAAATTTATTATAAAACATTCAATAATATCCAATTTTTAAATTAAAAAAATCTATTATAAGATTTAATTTCACCCTAGTGAATAAGTTGTGTGTTTTTAATCATGATTTAAATAGCTATCAACTCTTAAAAATTATCTCTAAATAAAATTATAATAGCTTTATATAATCCTTTGAAAATTTCTTTTAGTATTCATTTATGGCTTTATAATATGCACTTATAATTTAATAATAAATCTTTAATCAATAAAGTAAAGCTAATGAATGAATTAAAATATGATTCTGATTTAAATTATCAATATGTTCCATTCTTTTATAAAGAAATATTAACATGAATTACTTAAAATTAATAATCCATATTCACCCTACCTAATAGTTCATAATAATTATTTTAGTAAAAACGCATATTAATTTCTAAGCAGCTGAATTATTTCAAAATGATAATAAGTAAAGAGCCAGTTTAAAAATGTAATTTTAAAACAATATTAATATCTATTTAAGAAACATTTTATTTGTTTGATTGTTTTATAAATTATTCTATTTATTATTCAAGGAAAATAAGCAGGATTTTGTAACATATGTTAAAAATCTTGCACACTTTAATTTAAATTTAATTACTTTGATTTTTAACCTTTTACGTCTTCTCTTTCACTTTTAAATTTTCTAATTAATCAAAACAAAGATATTTACTTTTTTCATGTTTAATTTAAAAGGCATCTTATCTTATTTTCTTTAGACATTTGAAACATGTATTCATTCTAACATACATACTTCTTTTGTAGATATTCATTTCATGTACATTACCATTAAGAAGGAGCTGTATAAAAATATTATTTCCTCTTTTTCACTGTTTGAGCTCCTTGTATAGTTTTTTAGTAAAAGGGACTTCTTTTTTAAAGTAAGTATTATGTTTTTTATATTTGCGTATTTATTAGTAAAAAAAATGCTCAAGTTAACAGTAAAATCAAATATCAGACTCTAAATTATAGGACAATTTAAAGCTTTACAAATAATTTATTGTTAATTTTTTTAGAATTAACGTTTCTACTGCTATTGCAATCAGATGATTACTTAAAAAAATAAAACAGTGTGTTCCAAAAAAATCAATGCTTACTAAAAAAAATATGTGTGTTAAAAATTGTATTGTGGTGTTTACGGTTTGTATTTTACAGATCAAAAGTCAAAGATCTCTTGATTGGAATTCTTAGTGCTGCTTCAATTGAAGAGGCTTTGGCTCTGTTATACGTGGTTACTGTTCCAAACTGTCAATATATTGACATTCATCAAACAACTGTGAATTTTACTAATGGAGATGAAGGTGGTGTAGTTGCTGTACAAAGAAAGAAGAATGCTGAGTATGTATTTAGGGAACTTTGTGGAATTATATTTGCATATGTTTTTGGTAAAAAGTATGTTTACTGCATTTATTGTGAATATATTTAAGAATGTATCTTAATAACTAAAGTTGATTGCTTTAATTGAGTTTTTATTAAGTTTTTTATCATTTCCTTTGTGATTTAAATAAAAAATTTCTTTAAAAAATATTTTGAATAAAATTTTCTTTTTTATCCTTTTGTAGAGAGGAAGAAGAAATTGTTAGTTGTCATGCACTTCTTGGTGTTTTAAGTGAATTACAAAATAAAGATTTAAATAGTTCATTTATACTACTCATTATGAAAGTAAGTAAAAAAAAAGCAGTCTATTCAAAAAAAAATTTGTATTTGAAATTGATGTTTCAAATTAGTTTGTTGCTTTTGAGTTGTGTTAACAAAATCTAAGTTCATTAATAGAAGTGCTGGAAATTTGTTCAACTATGACTTAGTACACTACTCAAAACAATTAAAGGATATTGTAAGTTTTACATAAAATAAAGATATAAGCGATTTTTTTTTTTGCTGAAAATAGAAGAGAATCACAAATGAAAATTTTTCTGATTTTCAAACTGTGGAGTATGACAATTTTGAGTTTGACGTCAAAAACGTCACTTCAGCGGTGTTTCAGCACTTCAGCGGCGTCACAATAAAGTGAATGAAATTTGACTTTTAACTGAATAAAAGACAATGAATACAAGGATGATCGGTATTCAGTGACTGCTTTGTTTCGATGAGTACGATGTCTCAGCGAAGTCATTTATCCGATTCAGTAGCTTGGAGTGTTGTTGGTAGGTTAAAAGTAGGCCAAAGTCAAGCCGGAGTAGCACAACCCATTGGATTGTTACAAAGTGTGATTTCCAGGATCTGGAACGGTGTTTTTGGAGACTGGAAGTGCAGGCCGAAGACCAGGGCAAGGCCGTAGGTGGGCAACAACGCCCAATGAAGATCGTTATTAAGTGTTAACCGCTCGGAAACACCGAAGTATGAACGCAACTCTTCTCCAACAACACCTTCGCTCGGCCACTGACACCACAGGTTCAACTCAGAATGTCCGAAACCGGCTCCATGGTGTAAGTCTATATGCTCGCCGACCGATGGTATGTGTTAAACATCAAGGCATCTTCGCGACCGCAGGTAGTGTGCAACAGAGCATGTGAAGTGGAGGAGAAATGAATGGAGCAATGTTTTTTTTTTCTGACGAGTCCCGTTTTTCTGTTCACCCTGATAATAGGCATATTTTCATCTGGAAGGACCGTGGTAGTAGTGGGAAGAGTGGGACAGAATACCCCGACTCGTGATTAATAGCCTCATTAACTCCATGCCTCAAAGGTGTTCAACGTTGCTGGCCGTCCCTGGAAACCATACCCCCTACTGAAAATGACTTCCTTTGAAGACAACACCTTTTCTTATTCTTTTTTCTCATATGCACAAATTGTGTTTTTTTCCTTTTGTACACAAATGCGCAATAAAATGCATTTTTTTCTGCCAAACATATATAATTTATTCTCACATACTACGTATGTCGACCACATATCAATCAGCTAAAAAGTTTCCCAGCCACAAGATCCACCTAAAACCGCAATATCCTTTAATTGTTTTAAGCAGTGTATTATAAACTAAAAATTGGCTTTTTGTTGAAATTTTATGCAAGAACTGTTTTCTTTTCTTTTTTTTTAAATTAAAATTTATTATAATTTTCTAATTAAATATCGATTGTATAGTTTTCTGCATTAAGTTATAGTTTATTAAATTGCTATTTATAAATAAACCTTTTTTATATATTTTGTTAATTTATTGTTTTATATAGGAATATTGTAGTTTCCATTTGGAAGTTAAAGAAAGTCCATTTGATCCCTATAATCTTAAAGTACGCCTTGCATTTAGTGCTCTTCTTCAAGAGATATCTGAATGGAATGCAGATATAGGGGAAGCTTTAATATCAAATATTTCAGAAGTCGTGGATTTGCTTTCAGTGAGTAATTGTGCACTAAGATTTTGAAATTGAAATAATATTTTTTGAGATTTTATTTTTAATTATTGTAATTTTATTTAGGCATTGCTTGAGAGTATATGTGATTTCAAAACAGATGCTCCATTTTGTGAAGAAACAGCTATGGTTGTTCTGATGATCTTAAGTTCTTTACTAACTAGTGAAAATCATGAGGTAACTCATTTTTTAAAAAATATATTACATTTAATAAACAAATTACTATTTCTTCAAAAAGTGACAAGTACGTATTCTAAGTTGATAGCAGACTGCTCAGGTCTCTTAGCCTTCATTTCACCAGCTCATGTGTTCAACTTTATCTCAGGTATGGATATTCATACAGGTTCAAATTCAATTTCAAATTAAATCTTATTTGAAGTTAGTCTTATTACCTCATGTGCAAAAAGTGATTGCAAATTGACAATCTGAATGAAAATTTCTTAATTCAATTGTGCCGACTGATTGGCTGAGGGGTTAGCGTTCCTGACTCCTGAGCTGTTGATCCTGGATTTGAATCCCGGTTCGGGCATGGATGTTTCTTTCCTTCTCTGTTCTCTCTGTCTTTTCTTCTGTGATGTTGTATGAATGTGACCCGCCCTATAAATGGGTTTGTGGTGGTGTGCCGCTGGTAACGCTACTCACCTCCGTTACTTGGTTCACAGGTGCCCGCTGGGTAACGACAAATGAGTAGCAGTCTCTGGCCTTGTTGTGGCATAGGGTTATACCCTCTTGTGCCCGCCATTGGAAAAAAAATATTCAATTGCAAATTAAAATTATAAACTTAATGTAGCTAAAGCAAACATGCTAACTAAGATAGTCCTTTTTTAATTAATATGATGGATTTAGCTACTTTTTAGACAGTTAATAGTTAGATATATTTTTATTTACTAATATTATTTGAATGTTAGATAAGTTTAGTTAATTTTTATAAAATTACTCACTTATCAACAAATTTCACCCAGATCATAAATATCTTTAGTTTATATTATGTTTTATTTATTTTTAGCTCACTCCAGCAGATTGGGCTTGCATCAAGAAATGTGTACCAAATTTAAAAAAACTGACGGAATGTAAAATTGATCCCGATTTAAAAGACATGTTGAAGAGTATAATGGCACATATCTCTACTCGTGGTGCTGCATGTTTAACTGACTCAGAGGAAATGAAAGAATTCCTGAGAAACTATGCAGGTCTTGCAAATCAAATTTCAGAAGCCAACAATGAAAGTGAAGGTGATTCTGCTTCAGAGAAAGAAGAAATTAGTGAAGTGAAAGAATCGAATGGTGAGGTGGACAAAATTTTGAATACTTCAGATGAAAGTGAATCTCAAAAAGTTGAAGACTCTTCCAAAGTACCAAAGAATGAAACATATGTTAACAATGAGAAAACTATTTGCCAGAAGCTCTCAACGGTAACTTTAGATGCCACATTTTCTCATAAATCCAAAGATTCATCAAATAAAAATTGCTCACCATTTCAAATGGCAGTTAATGATGCCAGAAACTCTGATATTCCATTCCGTGCTCATGGACTTATTTTCTTGGGTAGACTTATTCAAAAGAATGATGAAGAAACACTTCAGAAAAAAAAAGAAGTACTAAAAATATTCAGGGTAATGTGTTCCTAAAAATGTTACTTTTAAAATTTCTAGGATATGAGTCTAATCTTCCAGTTTCTTTTATTTATAGAAAATATAAGCAGTAATGGTAAAATGTATTATTAGGTTTTTTAAATTGAACTACTTTGTTAATAAAATTAAATATTTAAAATTATCCTCTAATTTAAAATTTTAATGCAAGTTAAGATGTTAATGATTTGATACAAAGTTAATGTGCTATTTAAATAGAATAATAAAGTTAACTAATTATATATTTTTTGCAAGAATTAATAAGCATATTAATGTAAAATGTCATTTAATCAAACTTAATGTAAATAAATATAAAATAAAATGTTAAACATTACTTCGATAATTACTTACATTATATTTTATGTTTTATGGAAATTTTCTCTTATTTTATTACTATTTCCTTAATGTAATTTTTTCTTAAAAATTTCTAATTGTATTCAAAATATTAATTCCTTAAACTGTCTAATTTCATTTCTTTTAGAAAAAGAATTTTTAGCATTCTGCATTTTAATTTTTTTTAAAAAACGTTTCTGTTTAAATTTTTATTGAATAATGTTCTCCATTAAGTCTGTTCTAATCTGTGATACAAAATGTATTTATCCTGGATTTTTTTTAATAGTAATTATTTTCATTTTTCCAACCTAATTAGATATTTTATTTATATGCATTATACAAATTCAAAAAGGATTTCAAAGTATTTCACAATTTTGATCAATGATAACAATCAGAATGATAATTAATTTTCTTTTGTAATGTTTTTCCTCTTTTTATAGGATAATATTCAAGATGAGGATTCATATATTTATTTAGCAGCTATCCAAGGGATGTCAATTCTCGCAGATCTTGATGCGGAATTAGTTCTTCCTGTTGTATTAGAAGGATATCAGAAACCAGAAGAAAAATGTGATATTGTATTAAAATTAGGAGAAGTGTTATTAAAAATCTGTAGACTTCTAGGTAAATTATTAATTAATTTATTTAATTTTTTTTAATGTCTGTTAAAATTTGTAACTGAATAAAAAATTACAAATAAGTTTTTTTATTAAGTTAGTTAACCTACCCCAGCCATCTAATTAAGCAGTTAAAACTTCTTAATATTATCTCCAGTCATCAAGATTATTAGTTCATGAAACACAGTACATATTTGTGTTTTATTGTAGAATAGGCTCTTATGATATCATTGTTTATCATTTAGGATGAGTTGTAATCTTACAACATGTGTGTAATTATTTTTTAACAATTTTTCAAGATTCTTCAACTAGCAATCTCAGCAGCTTTAACAAAATTTGGATATCTTCTGCTGATCACGGGAGTACAGAATTTTTCCCCTACCTATATATATACAATAATTGAATTGTATGCTAACTTCAACAGTTTTTATTATATGTTATCCAATAATCTTGGAAAATGTCTTTTCAGAGTGCAATAGTTGGCTAGTAAATAAATTATTCTCCTCAAATGTAGAATTCCTTATATCATATTTTCTGTTCTGTGTAACTGTTAACCATAAACAAATGCATTTAATTTTATAAGTATTATTTTTATCTTATGATATTTTATTAAATATTTTTTATTCAGAAAATATATGATTATTGAGCTTTCAACCTTTAAATCATGCATAAAAGCTTTGTGATGGGAAAATAAAACATATAAGATCTAATATTTTGAGTTCATAATTGACTAATAACATTAACATATTACAAAGATGAAACTAAAAATTATTTTAACATAAATGTTTATTCTATATTAATAAACTGTTTTTTGCTTTGTATAATTGCTTTCTTTTACAGTCAAGTGAATAGTGTGAAACTTTAAAATTGCAATTTATATGAATTATTATTTAATATTTTACATTATGCCAGTTAATTCCTAAAATAAAATTTTGTTTCAAAGAATAAAATTTTAGTAGAATTTTTCTTAAATATTATATTCTAAAAAAATTACTATGGCCTTAATTAAAATTTTTGTGCAATTCCAATGTTTTTAGCATTATTACCTTTTTGTATTAATGATGTATTTGGAGTTTATTAATTTTTCCTTTTAGAAAGGAATGAATGCAATTGATTTTATTTAATGAAAATAAAATCAATATAAAATAATCATAGTTTAACACAATTTCCAAACTTTTATATTCATAAAATTGAAATCCTACCATTAATGATGCTTTTGTATTTCTAATTTATACAGGTGATTTAATATATAAATACCGTGATCAACTGTTACATTCATGTTTGGTGGGGACAAAACATCCTGATCCTCAAATACGATCTTCAAGTCTTTCAAATTTGGGTGAAGCTTGCATGCATTTGAAATTTAATATTAGTGGTCATTGGCTGCAAGAAGTAAGTAAAATTCAGCCTAACACAATTATTGTAAATTCTTGTTACTAAATTAAATTTGATTGGGCATATTATCTTAGGCCGTATAACAGTAATTTTATAAATATTGCATTGGTTGTTAGTGAGGTAAAACTGGTACTAAATGTAATAATGTAAATTATTATATATAATGTAAATTATTTCTTGTAAAGCTATTTGGTTTATCATTTTGGCTGATTTATTTTTATTATCTTTGTTCTTAATTTAACGAAAACAGTTCGGCCCTTTTTTTTACCAAAATTGATTGCATTTTCTTTGTATCAATGTTTATTATTTACATGCTCTTCAAAAAATAAACTAATTTCAAAATTATAAGATTAAAAATACTTTTGTAACTTATACTATTTATAATAAAATAATTTAATTTAAAAAATTCTATTTTTACCTTATCCTGATTGCTATTAGTCTGAGATAAGGCAACTCAATAGAGTTCAGAAAAAGACAAAGTTTAAAAAGTCTTTAGCATAGTTAATTACTGATACATCAATAAGTCCAAAACAAGTGACCAATGATCTCCAGACGTCTGAAAGGCATTGCATATTAGGCAAGTTGGAAAGTCTATTAATCCAAATCTGCAAATGTTTAGAAAGGTAGTTTTAATTTAAAGTTGGCAATATACCAACAATTCTACACATATCATGGGGAATGGGATTTTTCATCAGATCATTCCAACTCTCCCTTCATCAGTTCCTTAAAGGGCCCTCTAAGATGTGTTTTAAATCTAGCATCAATGATTTCTTTAATACTGTGGTATTGAACAGGGCATCAGGCTGAGTGAAGTTGGGGCCACTCTTGGCTAGAGTCTCTTAGTTCATTTCCTATGATTATACAATGACTTGGGATTTATTGCAGGATGACATTTCATTCACTATTTATCAAAGGATCAATTTCAAGCTGACAGCTATAGACAGTTCCTTATCCATAGCTGTATTAGATGGCATGATGAGATAGCTTTTCCAATTTTAATCAAAGCCGTTTGTACAGAAGCTACTTCAGCATCATAGTTGGTACAATTTGCACCGCATTATTACTAAGACTAAAATTATGATAGTAAGCACCCACCACAGCCTTACAATCAACACTGATAGCAAAACATGCTTAAAAAAATAATAAAATATTTTTATTCTGTGCAAAATTAAGATTTCAACAGTATTTTTTCTTTTATATTACCATATTTTCCTGTTTATAATCTGTAAGAACTTTTTTTGAGTAAAAGAAAAAAGCGTATAATTTGCAAATAATTTTTTTTCAGTGAATTGTCGAAAATATGTACTACTGATAATGTGCTGTCATGTATAATAAAAAAAATATATACTATATAATTAAAAATATAATAAATAGAAAAAAACATGAAAATTGTATGTATACATTGTAAGAAAAACCTCTGATTGAATCCTAATTAGATCCATCTCATTGAAAAGTGTGATAAACTAAAATGAAAGCACTAGCTTGATCATCAAGAGTGAAACTTATCGATTTTTATTTCTTAATAACTTTCAAAACTAGGTTAGACATATTTTAAAAATAAAATATATTTGTTTTCATAATTAAATGAAAATCTATTTTTGAACTGTATATTAGGTACAATTTTTCTTTTGTACTGCACATGCTTTGTTTTTTGCCTAATATTAATGCATTTTCTCCATTTTTTTAATTTACCTTTTTTGTAGCTTTTAGCTTAAAATTTGCTGTATAGCGTATGTGCTTTCGTTCTACATAACAACGAAATAGCTCAGGTCAAGACAAAGTGGGAAATGATAATATGCACGAGTTCTTGTAATCTTTCTGAGGAACCAAATTCTTTCTTGAACATAATTGAATAAAGCTGATTATACTAATTATTCGAGTTATGGTGTCATCTGTTTTTTATTTTAGTAAACATGAATGGCCTTTGTTTTTTAAATTTTCGTAGTAAGCTTTTTTGATGGAAACTGTTTTTATCAGATTATCTGTGGCCACATATAATACGCACAATGAAATTCAAAACTTTTTTAGCATATAATTTGTGTATTATATACAGGAAAATATGGTGCATATGCTTTTTTTAATTACTTTTAATTTTACAGTTTTAATTCTTTGTGATTAAATTTTAATAATCCATTGTTTATTTTCTACAATTGTAAAGTTTAATAAAGTACACACATATCTATGTGTGTGTGTATATATATATATATATATATATATACATATATATATATATATGTGTGTATGTATATATGTATATATATATGCTTGTATTAATGAAAATAAAAGATTTCTTGAATTTAAAACTTCCAGATATTTAATGCTGGCTAAATGTTTAAGTAAGTTAATAAAATTAACATTGGCTCTCTAAAGTGTCAACTAAGTATGTTAAAGAACTAGTGCTCAAAATTTTCTTATATATTCTGAAAAATGTTGTTATTGATAGTTCTAAATTGTCTCAGTATTTGAAGTTTATACATCAGTTTTATGCATTTATGTGAACAAGTTGTTTTAATTATTATTATCTAATTATTTTTGTTATACTTTTTTATGGTGTAGATACTGGTATGTGTATTGTCATTTTTGAAAACAGATAAAGATTTGGAAGTACGGCGTTGTGCAGTTATGGTTATTACTTTGCTGTTAAGAGGAATTGGTAAAGATATGCTGCAGGTAAATTCTAATTCTAAAGTGATTTATTCCCCCCATTTTGAAATATTTTATTTTCTTTAAATGTATGTGAAAAATAGGAATGATTGAAAAAGGAATTTTTATATTTCTAAACTAAAAAATAATTTTTCTATTGTAAACTGTAATTCAATTATCTATTTCTTTCAAGTATCTTTTAAAAAAATAATCATAAACCTGTCAATAATTTGATATAATTTTATTTATGAAAGTTCAGACATGTTTTAAAGTAGTTGTTTCAATTTGTAAACTACACAGTAAATTTTTTTAATGACATGTATTAAATTTCATGTAGTAATAAACATATTTGTATGAGGAGTAAAAATTTACAATTCCTGTTACAGGTGTTAGAGAATGAAATCTATACCATTTATACTCAACTGAAAATTGTTCATAACACAGAGCAGGATGGTGTTTTACATATGCATTCAACTCTAGCAATTGATGAAATAAATCTTATTATGAAAGAAATTTTGTGTACTAAAGGACCTCTTACAAAAGAGCTACGAATTCTACACTAGTTCTTTTTAACTTTTATAATTTTTGTAAATATGTATTTTTAATAAATGTTACAAATTTTACATTTGTTTTTCATATTTATTATGTCAGAAACTTTATACATAAATATTATATTGTAAATAATGTATAAATTCAATCCAGTTGTAATGTAAAAATTTAAAAAAATATTTTAAATGTACATTTTTTTTTTCAAAAAGTGTGATATTCAATAAAAGAAATTATACCAAATCCTTATGATAAAATGTAAAAAAATAAAATAAAAAATGAATAAATAGAAATTGATAATGTTGCTATGTTAATGGTTGTTTATTTCAAATTTTGTATACTTTAATTGAATTATAGTTACATGAATTCCTTGATTGTTGTGACATTTTATGATAAATAATAAAAATCGAAGTTAATTTTATTGAAAAATTAGTGTTCGAGTTTATTAGTAGTATGATCTAATAAATTAATATAAGCGTTCATCATTTATAACAGGTTGTTCAGCAAATATATAGAATGACTAATAAACAGAGTTAGTTCAATTCCTTGAAGCTCCTTAAATTCCAAAAATATTTTTAAGGACTCTTGAAACTCCTGGAATTTTGATTTGACTCCTTGAAAAATTGTGAGTTACTCCTGGATCTTTTGCTTACCTTAATGCATTTATTATTTTTTTAAAGAAAATATTATAATTTTTTTGATTTAATATATTTGAATCTTCAATAAAATTTTCCAAAACTCTAAATGAGAATTCTTAATGCTTCTACTAGATGGCGGTGCGATCGTTATTAGATTGTATTCTTAACTGCTTAAAGATGTAGTTCAGCCTCAATAATTTCATGATAATCCGCTGTAGTAGTGTTTAGATATGCGTGTGAAGCAAAGTAATAACCAAAGAAGTTTGTGGGAATGTACGGGTATTTGCGTGGTTGCTCCACCAAGCGCATCATTCCATCGCCAAATCTAAGCGCGTACAGTCAAAGCATGGTGACCCAGGTAGCGCAATGAGTTGTAGGAGGAGCTATTGTAGTCAGGAGAAAATGTGATTGGATAACCAATCACACTTAGGCGTTCATAGCTCATAAGTAGAGCTTTAAACACCTAAGCTGCGTTTTTGTTCTGTTTTGATATTATTCTTTCTTAGGCTTTTTCTAAGATTATTTTTTGATCGATTTTCTTGTATCAGAAATGCATCCATTAATTACCAATATGTGACTTTATAGACAGACCTTATCGTAATTGTTCCTCACAAACAATGTTATAATTTTTTATAATTAATTGAGTTTAACAGTAAAATGAAATGGGAATTAAATTCAATAATTTTGCACAATAGATCTTTAATATTAGTTGTTAATTGCAATCAGATTTAGTACTTACTATTTCATAAATGTTTTAGGTGTGCGAATTGATTTCAATAATTTTATACGAGGTGTATCTATTAAATAACGAGACTGACGCTGCGGCGGCAAAAGTGCGCATGCGTAGTCCGCCATTGTCTGTCAGCTGTTAAGGGGACTCCTTCCGCGCCATATTGAAAACGAGCTCTAATGTTAAGTCTATAGAGAAATTTAAAAACATATTTCTCAAGTTCTATTATAGCTAGACCTTCACATTTTGTAGGTTTTCCTAATGCACAAAAATAATAATTTATTCTGTTTGGAAATTTATTTTTAAAATTATTTTAACTATTTTTAAATTGGCTCAGTAATTTGATAATATGCTTAAAACATTAATAATTTAAATAAGGTAAAAAATTTAGAAATTTTAAAAACAGACTTAATATGTACATATATTTCTAAATGCCAACAAATTTTTAATTTTATCTACAATAGAATTTTTTTATTTGTCTGCATAAAACTTAAAATTTTTCGCAAAAATTAGCAACGCCCACATGGCGGATGAATACTTGGTTGTTTGAATAATCAATCCAATCAATTGCATGCTTTAGTCAACAAGTTCCTCCCCACAAACTAAAATTTGAAGTTTGGTTTTTCGCAGTTCTCTAGGAGATAATTCGTGTGTTCCCTTCCCTCATACCCAGCAAACGCTGCGGGTGTTCCTAGTATCCGGTATCTTCCTGTAAAAGTATGCTTTTAAATTGGCACGAGAAGGGACTTTTCTTTCCCCTTTACTATATACGAGAGGCTCTGATGATTTCCTTGTGACGAATCTTCATCTTTCCAGAGCGGTCCTGCAATAATTTTCTCGAAAAATGATGGGCATTATATATGTGTGTGTATGTATTGACTTTAAACAGCTAAATTTATTGAAAACATTTCAAATTTATACAGTTCTTATGTAGTGAACTTTTTTAATTCTTTATTTATATTTTTGATGCAATTTTTCAAGAAGTATATCTACATGATATGATATTGCAATACATATCTATAGACACTGCAAAATTCATCAATTCCGTATTTTTTAATCTTTGGTTTATAAAAACTTCTTAAAATTTGCTGTTTTTCTTAATTTTATATTTGATTCTAAGTTTATTGCTTACTGAGTTTGGATGCAGAATTAACTTGAACATTTTAACAAAACCTACAAAATATATATTTATCCGTGAAAAATGTAATAATTGTTTATTATCAAATATAAATAAATATTGTGTATATATATATATATATATATATATATATTTCTTTTGATTTTGAGGTTATTTCTTCTAAGTTTCAGATTCTTGGTAAGTAAAAGCATTCCTTTCTAAATCGGAATACGTATGTTTCGATGATGTTTGGGACACTAATAAATATGTTCATAGGCTTTACACAATTCAAAATTTTATGAAGAATATCCCGCTTATTAGTTATTATGAAACTTGTAAAATGTAGGAAATTGGGATACACTGTTGAACAAATGTGTTATAGAACATTCTCAGAGTTTGGTAAATGTTACTTTTATTAATTCAAATATGACATCAATGCACCAAAATTAAATCTTTCAAAATATATTCAAGCATTTAAAAAATGCATGTTGTGAGTCATGGCATGCAAGTTTTAGTATTCTAAAAACTAAAAATTTGACATGCATTACATATAATACATTTGTAAAATTGTATCCTCCTTTTTTATTCTCTCTCTCTCAGTAGGAGAATATATCACATTTCCTACGAATTTTATATTACTGATATTGAATGGTTCAGCGGATATTACGTATAGGATCGATATGACAATCAGAAAGATTTATTAAAAAAAGCTTTAAATGAGGCTTTTGGAAAGTCAAGTGTTTTTTGAAATCTCTATATTCAATTATAATTTTCCTCAAGATTTATATCCTATTTTTTATTAATGAAATCTTATATCTACCAACAATCTAATAAATTTTGATAAAATTACATTAAAAAATGTTTTATAATTTTATAAAATCTGTCTCTTCAGATTTTCTTTCACAAAACAAGGGTTTCTACTAATTATTCAAATTATCATTAGCACTTTATACTGCCTTTGTTAATCTGTTTAATTACAAGAATAGATTTAAAAAATTGTTTTACTTTTAATCTATCTATACCAGTCCATTTTGATTTTTTTAAATATCCATGGTAAATCAAATATTTATAAAGCACCCTTCTTCCTCAGCAATGAATGTGAAATATCAACTGGAAAAACAAAAAATTAACACAATATTTTATATATTATAACGTCACCGTTATTGCTTGCATATGGAATTCCAGATGTTGGGGGAAAGCTTGGATACAAATTGTAAGACCTTGTAGGGGCTGGGGAGATCTTGGACCTACATGTGGTTGTCCGGAGCACAACACTTCCGCCCTGGCTACATTCAAATTTTATGACTTTCGGACACAAAAAGCCGAAATCTCTCACCACTGCCAGAAGGAAACTTGGTCGGTAGAAAATGGTTCCTCGAAAGGAGGAAGAAATGTTGTTGTCTTGTGCCAGCTAGACTGGCAACATGGGGTGTGCTGCTCCACGGGGAAGAAATCCATCAAGTGCTGTCCGAAAGTCTCGTTCTGAAGCACTCATAAAAGACTTCTACACGAGTTTTTATTATTGCCTTGTACATTTTATTTACAGCAATTGTAAATAGTATAGGAAGACAGATCCAAGTTTCTTTTGCTCAAGACAATTGAATGCGCTATTTCTTGACGTAGTTGCTACCAAAACCGAAGAAATAAGCATTCCAATCAGTTACGTACTTCAATTAGAAGAAAGAAAAACAAAGGACAAAATTTGAATGCATGGAGAGAAAAGGACGATTTATTCTGGAAAGAAGAAATGGAGGATAAACTAAAAAACTTTTACCATGATTGCTTATTACCAGAGATAATTGATCCCAGATAGATGTATGCGATCAATGAAAATCAGAGATCATCCATCTATAATCGAAGCGAAAAATAAAAAACAATACGGCAAAATAAAGTTTAAATAATTTTAAAAAGTAAAAAATCTCAAACATTTTTTGTATTAACAAATACCAAAAAAACTTCTTAAAATATTAATATTTTTTCCACACACACACACCGATATGTACAGATTGTAAATTTCCAATCTTTAAATATAGAATATTATATATATATATATATATATATATATATATATACATATATTATTGAATGATTGTGTAGCTATAATAACGTAATTATATGATTATTTTATGTATTTCAAATTTCAATAGTCTTTAAAATAAATGGAATACAAATTTTTATGCTTTCACTAGTTTATTACATACTGGTTTAATTGTAAATTGCGTAATGTATTAAAATAGGCTGTAAGTATCATGTAAAAAAATAAGTGTTAAAAAAGATTAATAAACTATCAGCAACTGTTGTTCAGCGGAAAAAGTTTTTCATAAACAAGTGTATAGTATAACATTTTTAAACTTCCCAATAAATTAAATAAGAAACGAAAAGTTGAATTTGTCGAAAAAAAAGCTGAGAAATTACGATAAAGGGGTGTATTTGTAGTGATGTGTGAATTCTATCACATCATTGTCATAAAAATACACATACTCGAGCGTATTCTTATCACATTTTTTGAACTACTAAATGCACATCTTTGAAGAAATTTCTTCACATTTTATCTTTAGATCATGAATAATTTTTTATTCAATATCTAACATAGAATAAAAATTACATTATAATTTATTTTACACATCTTTTTGAATATATTAATATACTAACAAAAATAACATGTGATTACAATTCATATTTATATATGTACGTACGTATTTAAAAATTTTATTTTTTAGAAATTTAAATCAAATAATTTCATTTTTATAATCTTTTATACATTTTGGTATAAAGCATACGCAAGTGGAAGTTTAGAAAATTATTATCTTTATTTAGCAACATTTGTTAGTAAACTTATAATATTTTTATGGAAAAGTAAAGTTAATACCAGCAAATAATAAAAATGCAAAATATGTGGTATAAAACATTTTCATTTGTTGATGTCCTAAAACATATTTTATGTCGAAAATTAAAATTATGACGAAATCAGTTCAAAAAGGTATGACTGAGATGCGAAAATACTTTTTACAAAATGTATAAAATGCCACTATTGAACTCAGTATAATAGCACTCATAATTTTCGAAAATTAGAAAAGGATAAAAATAAAAGTGATGGCTGAACTGCCTTTTCGTTTCCTGGGTGCGAACAGGAATGGAATTCAACTACCAAGCAAATAGGGCCTGCGTACGATATTTTACCGCCATGAAAAAGAGAAAAGTTGGCTCATTACGCATACACTTTCCCAACTTGACCCCAGAGTAGTAGTGTAACGTCTTTAGGAATCAACTAGAATTGCTCTTTTCTCATTCAGTTTGCCTTGCAATGTGTTCATATATATATATATATATATATATATATATATATATATATATATATATATATATATATATATATATATATATATATATATATATATATATATATATATATATATATATATATATATATATATATATATATATATATATATATGAGAAAAATCTTAAGAGTTGCATTTTCATATTTCCAGCTTTAAATATATTTTCATAAACAGTAGTATTGAAAAATTATAAAAAGTAGATGATTATTATGTGCTGAAAATAGTTTAAATACCTCTAAAAAATGCTTAGTTCAAGTGCAAAAACGATTAAGAAATTAAAATCAAATGAAGAGAACACTTTTAAAAGACGCACAAAAATTAAAAACAATAATATATATAAAAATACTTTAATAGGAAAATATAAATTTGAGAGTGATGGAGAAGAATAATTTATTTATTTATATACCTATATAAAGATGAGAAAAATATATAGCTAAATTGTCGCTTGATACTTTAAAATGAACACTATAAGATCATTATCTTCAAAATTTTATGATTTTTGGCGAGTTAAAATGAAAATAAATACGCTAAGAATTAATATAAAAACAATATTTAAAGATGATGTTATGAATTTGGCTGCAAGCTTGGAGCTCTGATGTTGGATACCTGGAGTTCTGAGATTTTGTTACAGATGAAGAAAATTTAAGAAATTTGAAAATGGTATATACATTGAATTTAGATGAAATGTGAGAGCCTTATCTATTTTACGACATTTCGAGGAATTTAGAGTATTTTGTAATGTTTATGATTTTATTGAGAAACACATTCTATTTTAATTTATTGAGAGGCTAAACTTTAACACACATACACACAAAAAAGATAATTTGCTTATTCCCGAAGTGAAGATTATATTTAATTCTTAAATTAAAGACTCTATTTTTCTTGAAGTGAATTCACTTCTTCACATACGAATGATGATATCGCCATATTTGAACTCAAAAGTGCGGATTATGTAATAGGTTATATTGTTTTTAAAGTTTGCTTAGAAATATATCAAGAAACAGATCAATCCAAATAGAGAGGTAGACTTTCCATTCCTACAAAAATCATTGACAAAAATTATAAGCAAAATATACGGAATTTTCCGTAAATTTTGTATCGAAATATTTTATAAAGCTAGAAATGTTATTCCAAAGTTAATAAATAAACTACATTATTTTCTTTCTTTTTTTAAGAGAGATAAGAAATTCGGCATTTTTGTCTATTTGAAAATATTTTTAAAAGTGAAGTACTTAGAGAGAAGCGCTACTGTTTTGCTTTCTCATAAGGCCCATTAAAAAAGAATCAAATCTCGTAAAATCAAAGCAAATTGAAATTATATCAAGAAAAGTAAATAAGTATATTTTATATTTTTATTTGAACATTGATATTAAGTTTTGACATTTAATGAATAATAATAACAAAATTCATAAATTTTTTTATGCATCTGTATACTTTTCTGCTGAACAGTAAATAGAATATTTCTTCCCAAAATCTCTAAGCAGAGCTTTTTCTCTCTCATTGCTTGACTAAGCTCACAACGGATATTTCCGTCAAATTTGAGAAGCATTTGAGCCAGCCCTATTTTTTCCTCACTCATGAGATTTACAGACATACAGTTCCAGGAAGGAATACCCTGAGGCGAGAGGGGACAAACAAACTGACCACATATGCGGAGAAAATCTGCGTCAGAACATGCTGAAGGAAATTAGGATACTGATATTTTGAGGAAGGATTCCCAGGCCGGCGCATGAGATTTCCGCTGTCCAAATCTTGGCGACCGTAATGTATCTCTATGGAGTTTTTTGCTAATTGCCTTGAGAAATAAAGGAATTTAGAGCAAAATTTTCAGAATTTTTTGCCACCAAACGTTGGACGTAAGCTATAAGATTATTTTGTGAGTCATTAAATAATGAAAATGACAACGTTTATGCGATTAATAGTCAAAACTGTTTTATGGTGCTTACGGTTTGCTACTTTTCCTTTAAAATCGTCCTTTTGGCACAATCTGGGTTTGCTTATTTTGGTAAAGAAACTTCCGTGTTAAAAAGTAATATCACTATTCCTAAGATACATAATATATTTTAATTACTGGAAAAGCTTATTTAAAATGTAAATTAAATTTAAAATTAACATCTTATTACATGGTATCTTGTTCGAAGTGTTTATCATTTTATTTATATCTGAATTACAGAGTTTGTACATACTAATTTTGTTATGTTTTTAAATTTTGTATTTCTCGGCCACCACATTTAATAAAAATAAAATGAAATAAATAGCTCACTAAAATGCAGAACTTTAAAGTTTATTTTAGATTATATTATATGCTAAGTATGCATTACTCTCAAATTATATATTGTAAATATATATTACTTATTAGTTAGTTATAATGCGTAAAAAAGATTATTTTTGTTAGTTATTATGTGTAATAAAACTGTTGTTATATTTACAGTTTAATATCGGAGATATATCTCAACAAGAATTACTCTGTGCAATGGCATTCCTGGATCTGAGTAAAACTCCTGGTCCTGATGGCCTTCATGGACAAATGCTTGAAAATCTTGGTCAGAAGGGGAAAAACAGAATTCTTGATCTATTCAATCAATCTTGGATTAAGGGTCGACTGCCCACCGAATGGAAAAGAGCCACCATCATCCCAATCAAAAAACCTGGCAAAAAGTCTTGTTCTCCTGAAGATTTTAGACCAATCGCACTGACGAACATGCCTTGCAAAATCATGGAGAAAATGATTTTAATAAGAGTACAGTGTTATCTGGATAAAAGCAATCTACTGCCCAGTGAGCAATATGGCTTTAGAAAAGGTCACAGCACTACAGACCAAATTTTATATTTCTGTCAATCCATTAGAGATGCCCAGAATATCAAACCCACTCACCACTCCGTGGCCGCTTTTCTGGACCTCACAAAGGCCTTCGATAGAGTTTGGAAAGATAAACTGATTATCAAACTTCACGATTATTTCAAAATCTGTGGCAATGCTTTAACATGGATCGCAGACTTTCTACAACACAGATCTATCAAGGTGAAGGTTAACAAGTCTCTTTCAGGACCATTTAAGCTCAGCCAAGGTGTTCCTCAGGGGTCAGTGTTTAGCCCTACTCTTTTCACGATGTTTTTATTTGGCATTGAAAAACTGAATTCTACCAGAGTTAGGGTGGGACTGTTTGCAGACGACATTGTACTCTGGAGCTCAGGAAACAATATTAATGATATTGAATCGAGAATTAATAATTCTCTTGTAGCTGTGTCCAACTTTGCCAAGGAACATAAAATCAGTTTTAATCCTCGCAAATCAATTGCTACTTTCTTCACAACCAATAAGCGTATATATAATTATCAACCACAACTGAAGTTGGAGGGACAGAATCTCACTTATGAGAAGCACCCCAAATATCTGGGATTTATTCTGGATCAAGAGTGCACTACTAACAAGCATATCGAACACATTGTATTGAAAAGTAGAAAACGTCTTACCATTCTTAAATATATTGCGGGTAGCGACTGTGGAGCCGATGCAACAACCCTTAGAACAACATATATGACTTTCATTCGGCCTATACTTGAATATGGTTTGCCAATTTATTATTGCGCATCCAAAACTAACCTTAAGAAGTTAGAACAAGTTCAATTAAGTGCTGCCCGGATTATCACTGGTTTAAGACATAGCTGTCCTTCTGATATTGTTCTTTTTGAGGCCGACTTGCAGCCGCTCCATACTAGAAGACAAGCTGATCTTGTTAAATACTATAATAAACTCTCTAGTTATGGC
This sequence comes from Latrodectus hesperus, assembly GCA_037975125.1. Classification (NCBI taxonomy): domain Eukaryota; kingdom Metazoa; phylum Arthropoda; class Arachnida; order Araneae; family Theridiidae; genus Latrodectus; species Latrodectus hesperus. Next base: position 78,566,521 of record CM075862.1, read on the forward strand.
CTCTGCAACAAGACCTCCATGTATCTTAACAGCTGGAGTAATCATCAAAGATTAAAGAAGGACAGCCCTTTCAGTCTGGCCGTCTCTCTTCATCTACCTAATAGTAATGTTGAAACCAACTCAATACAGTGCTGCTTGAATCCTGCAGAAGGACTCCCCAGGGTTTACTTTCACTTTAACTTAAGTACTCATGTTAATAAGAAAGACTACATCCCAGAACATCTTAGACAACTGACCTTGGAAAACCTAAGCCACATTCCTAACAATGCCATCAAAATCTTCACTGACGGTAGTAAAATTGATATTCTAGCAGGTAGTGGCATATATATTGAAACCCCTCACACTAATTTCACTCTTTCTCATCGTAATCCCAATCACTGCTCTGTCTTCAGAAGTGAATTGATTGCAATAGACCTGGGACTAGAAGCTATTCTTTCTGAAGAGGATTATGGTGACCTATGGATCTTGTCTGACAGCCGTAGTTCTCTCCACCATCTTAGTAATTGGCTTCTTGTAGGCGACAAGATCAGCAACTCTATCCTGCTTAAATTAAAGCTCATTTCACTTAATCATGATGTTCACTTGCAATGGATACCTTCACATGTGAATCTCCACGGGAATGAAATGGCCGATAATCTTGCTAAGGAGGGTTGCAGGATTTCAAATACTCCCTCTTCCACACTTACTTTTCTGGAGTTTTACTCCCGGGAAAAATCAAAAATCTCGGAGGAGTGGAAAACACCCCCACCCATAATTGGTACAAGGGATCAAAACCGGGTTTGTCCCTTGACCTGCCGTGTGACAGACGTACCCGGACTGTTCTCTCAAGACTTGCTAGCGGTCATATTAAGTGCCTCACTTTCAACGAGGGCAGGAAAACTTTCGTCACCTGCACCAAGTGCCAAAATCATCAGGCTTCTCCTGAGCATCTTTTGGATTGCATGAGTCTCTCTAGGGAGGATCTCTGTAGCAATCCTCTTTTAGTCTTCGACTTCCTTACAGTCAACGAACTCGTGGATCTAGTTCTGACTCCGTCAGACATGGAGGATAAGCAACAACAACAAGAACAGTTTAATATAATTTAATAAAAAATAGTTTTTCTCTACTAGTCCTTTTTATAACACTATATGTTAGTTTTATAATGGGCTTATATATTGTAAGTATGTACTATTGCTTGTCAGAAATATTATACTAATGTAATAAATTGCTTACAATGAAAAAAATGTTTTTTGTATTTGTATAACAAAATTTTATTCAATTCTTAAGAAATTATAAAGAATAGTTTCTGTACATTATTTACTAATCTTTTTTAAAATTATATCTTTGAGAAAGTCCAATCCAAGAATAAATTCGTCATTTATATCAGCGACATATGCCAAATGATGGTACACGGCATTACCAAATGCAATGTTTAGATTGACTTTTCCATGCACTTTAATCTTATCACCTGTCACAGTTTGGAGGGTAATGCAGGGCGGCGTCCAGATGAGTTTGTCACCAAGTTTGCGAGCCAAATCTGTCCTAATGATAGTTACGTTGGCTCCAGTATCGATTATCATTCTGCAGGGAACTTCGTTGACATGTCCCATAACGAAAAGTCCGTTGTCGCCGCTACTTACGGAAGAAATGTGAAACGATTTGAAATGGGGCTTCTGACGAAGATCATTTCCATCATCTTTTCGTTTCGGGCAGTCTCTCTGAACGTGTCCGACTGCTCCGCAAGTCCAACACAGAATTTTCGTGGTTCTGCCACCTTTACTCAATTCTAAGTTACGGAATTTTCGCCGCAGATCTTCGATTTGCTTTCTGAGATCATAGTCCGTATCAGTAGTAGAGACGGCTCTGATTGAGTGCCGGTCTTTACGCGCGGCCTGCTGGGCAGCCTCTATCTTATGTGCGTAGACTAGGGCAGATCCAATATCTTTGACATCGGCGAGTCTAAGTGTTTTCTGTATCTCCGGATCCCTCACACTATCGATGAAGTGATGGAGAGCCAGATCCTGACGTGTCTCAGCTGGGCAGTCCGAAAATGCTAGATGGGAAAGTCGCTGAATATCGGCAGCCAATTCTTGAAGACTTTCACCCGCTTTTTGATAGCGGGACTTTAACTGTAGTCTGCTATATTCTTTAGTGCACTTATCTCCAAACCGCAGCTCAAGCGCACTCGATAGGGCTTGGAAATCGTGCCTCTGCTCCTCCGGAAGCGTCTCGAGGATGTCAGCCGCGTCTCCTCTTAAAGAAGCCGCCAGGTGAAAAGCTTGGGCTCGGGGATTCCATCCATTAGCTTCCGCTACCATCATAAACTGGGTCTTGTATACTTGCCAGGATGATTTCCCATCAAATGTTGAGAGTTTAATATTGGCTAGGGAAGGCACAAATGTCACGTTGGATTCCTCATGTTTGTTTGATATTTGCTTCTCCAAGCTTTCAATCTTCTTATTCATACTGTCTAATGCTACTTCAACGTTTTCTTCTATCTCCAGAACTTTAGTTTCAACTGAAGTTACCTTATCTTCCATTGCATTCATCTTCTCCTGAATGATGTTGGAGAATTCTTCTTTAACACTTACAATGTCCTTCTTAAGTTCCTCCTGTCCAGATTTTATTTCTTTCATCATCTCGGTTTTCATCTCTTCTTGTCCAGCTTTCATCTCGGTTTTCATATCTTCTTGTCCAGCTTTCATCTCAGCCATCTGCTCCGCTAATTTTTCGAGAAGACTTTTCATTAAATCCATATCCATTTTTCTTGTGACACGCTGCATCAACTCTTCAATCCCACTTCTGACACCAGTTGTACCGAGCTTCACGGGTTCGTGTTGATTGAGAGTTGAATAAAGCAATCACTTAATGAACACAAGACTTTTATTCGTAAAAAAACTTCACTAGATAAACGAAATTCCCGCTGTAACAATCACAATTATACAGCTACAATTCGTCAGATATAACAAGAAACAGCTTCTAATCACAGGTCTCAAATACCTCAGACAGAGAACAACTAGCAGTCACAACTAATCGTCTTCACTCACTGATTGTCTTCACAAAAACTCTACTCTTCCATGTCGGGCTGCGGTATTTATACCTGACTTGGCGATGAAATCTACCAATTTCGCCAAGGTTCTGGAAGCTTCTAGGCTATCTCGAAAAATATTAATCCTAGAGCTTAGGTGATGGATGTTTCCAGAAGTATCGATTTCTCGCCAAGTCGCCAAAAATCTCGCCAAGCGTCGCCAAGTCGCCAAGAATCTCGCCAACTGTCGCCAAATCATTAGGAAATCCGCTTTTAAACTACAACACGTCTAAATACCGCAATTTTTGCCCAAAATGTGAGAATTTCTGATCTGTCTGAGATATTTTAAGACAAATATAATCATTATTTATAAATTTGTAACAATATATATATATATATATATATATATATATATATATATATATATATATATATATATATATATATATATATATATATTATATATTATATATATATATATATATATATATATAAACAGTAAATTTAACTGATAATATTCAAAATACAAAGGAAATTACAAATTCCTAATGTAATGACATGTAAGGACAGTTTGCATATGAACTAATTTGTTACTATTTAATAAAATTCACAAAAATAACTGTTATGTTAATGATTACAGCACATTATTCTGACCATTCATTGATAAATTTATCGAGAGTACATTTAAAATAATGATATATAAATAAAGGAATCCGTACAAAGTAGTTAAATAATGACGATAAGTTAAAATATGGATAAAGAATACCTGAACAATCAAAAACTTTTACAAGATGGAAGGTTCTATTATACAATATTCTCAATAATTTCAATTTTAATGCTGTTAATCGTTGATGTGGAACAGCGCACCCCATATTGCCAGCCTGGCTGGCACACGACAACAACAATCGTTGATATTCTACATTTATAGTTACACAGACATAAATGTGCTTTGCTGATTTTGCATGATAAAAAATTGTCCTTCCGAATAAACGAAGGTCTAATATAAAAAAGAAGAATGTTTTGAAGTTGTTTACTTACTTGTTCTATACACATTTTCACCGCAAAAATAATCTCAGATTTCACTTAGATAAAGAATAGCATTAAGTGATTTTTTTATTTTGTTTGTGAATTATATTTTTACTTAAATACCACAAAAATAAACATGAAATTTATTCATCCGTCTAATTCATGTTTCTGCTCTTTATCGCTGTTTCAGGTAAGTGTAATGGGTAATGCTTTGGTAAATGACAATCTACTTTGCAAATAGTTTATGAATTTAGGCTCTCCATCCCCTAAGAATTGGATTGATTTTCTTGGTGAAGCGAGCGTTGGGAGAATGTGACTCTTTAGTTTTTGTGTGTGCATCTATTTAATCATGAGGCTTGTCCAGATATCTGTACCTTTAATGAGTGCCAACTATACATGTTAAAGGTTTCTATATTTTACCTCGTATTTATAACTTTAGCTTTATCTATAAAGTATTAAAAAAGAAAGTATATGTGATGGAAATGCTTTCATAAAGCGTAAGAGACAGATTCAATATGCTACCAAAAATCGATTCTTCAGACTGTGGAAAATTTATTGGTAAACGTGTTATTTTTCTGTGACAACCTACTGATTAAATAATTTTAAGCTAGACCAGCTAAGTTATATTCTTTGACCTATTTAAAGAGTTTTTTACTAGTAAAGTTTATCCACGTAAAATACCAGAAGTTTAATATATTTTCAATAGTTGAAGTGTGTGACAAATCAATTCTTGACTGCGTCACTTTTCAAAATGCATTTTAACTCGTAAACCAACTGGTAAAGTTCGGCATTCCATACATCTTGCCAACCCAGAAGCTGAATACTCAGATGTTTTTTCTTCAAGTCAACATTTGATGTGCTTGTCTACTGTCCTGGGTGAATATATGTTTCGTGTTTTGAAATTTCTTTTGAACCTTAAGAGTTTCATAGAACTAGTTCTTGTAAACAAAAAAAAAAAAAAAAAAAAAGACGTGGAATAACACAATATGCAATCATATTTATTTACGAAAGAATATATATGTGTATATATAGGGTGCGTCAAAAAATATTTATACACAGTTTGAACCATCATAAAAATCCTGAATCTCACATAACAAGTTTCAATTTCTGAATGAAAGAGAGAATATAGCAATATATATATATAAGATAAAACATAAAAAGCATTAAAACTAGAATTTTTTGAAAAATTTGAAAATTACTAAAATATACAATAAAAGAATAGGAGGAAAGCATAGTGATCACGTCTTCATCAGGATGAAGATGGTCAGTTATGCAAAATAAACATTCTTTTCTGACGTGCACGAAGGACAAATATCTAAAATTCTTCGAGCAATTCCCCCGAAGAGTGTTTTATGCGAAGAGCAATTCCCTATGATTTATTAAAAGAAAAAGTATAAAGACTTTTATTTCGAAAATTAAAGAATATATATATATATGTGTGTGTGTGTGTGTGTGTATACTTTAATTTACAAAATAATTAATACATACATACAAGCATGCACATGCATATATATATAAAGAAAAAAAAAAAAACAGTAGAAAGGACAACATATATAATATCAACACCCATGGAGGAAGAAACCTCCATGTCAACACCAAAAAATCAGAATGAATTTATATATTAGAAAAAGTAAAGTTGCCAAAAGTAAATTTGAAATTGGAATAAAGATATAGTTGCCAAGAATAATTAAATTCAAAAAATTAAAGTAATTTAGAAACATGCAGTAAAATTAAAATGTGTTTAAGGAGGTTTAAGGTTAAATTATGTTTAAAGTGATAGAAAGTGAAAGAAAATGAATATAGGTGTATTCGGGATTCTCTTGTAAGAACTTCAGAGCTTGGGTGGCCCCTTTGTAGTCGTAAAAACTATGCATTATAGTTTTACAACTACAGAAGGGCCACCTAGCTGACCAACTACGCATAGCTGACCATCTCCCTCCTGCTGAAGACGTGGTCCCTATGCTTTCTTCTTATTCTTTGTATTGTATGCTTGAGTAATTTTCAAATTTTGTCCTTCTAGTTTTAATGTTTTTCGTGTTTTATCTTATTTATAGTGGCAAATCTTTCTTCAGCTGCTTTTGCGCTGGCTAGATTTCTTGCAATATTTATGTATTTTGGTATGGTATTTTGTGATATTGTATTTTCAGTATTGTATTCATTACTTTAACATTTTTATTGCCTTATATATATATATATATATAGAGGGTGATCATAACTAAACTGCAAATTTAAAAACGCTGTAAAAAAAGAACCACTGCTCAGAAAGACCTGAAACTTCCCCAGAATGTACTTCAAGCAAGGGGATTTTGTTTGGTGTGGAAAAAAATTATGAAAAAAGTGTTCAATAGATGGCGCTGCACAGGCGGCTGTAGGTTAATTACATGAATTCTGACATGAACGATAGTCAATGTGGCTGTAAGCTGAACGTTAAACCAGTTGTGCTATTGTAAGTCAAGCAGATGTTGTGGCACTCTTGGTGTAAAGCCTATTCAGAGCGACAAGGTGGTGCCACATCGAATAGGAAAAAATCGGTTTTTAATTGTCCTGCGGCCAAAAACCGTAGAAAAAGCCAACAATAATTCGGTTTTTAATTGTCCTTAGTCTTCTTCAAGAAATTTTCAATATGGTGTCCACCATTTTCTGTTAGGAGGTGTAAACGTAAAACGGTATTTTCTACAGCAGCTTGGAGTGTATCAGTGCTGATGTTGTTAACGTGCTGAGTAATGCGGCATTTCAAATCCGCTAAGGTGTTTAGTGGAGCACTGTACGCAACATTTTTCAGAAATCTCCAGAGCCAGAAGTCACAGGGAGTGATGTCCGGTGATCGTGGTGGCCAGGGGGTTGGAAAATGTCGGCTGATAATACGGTCATTTCCGAAATGGCGTTGCATCACCATCGACAATTAACGAGAATTCAAGCTACTCAGCATTTTATACAAGACGTTAATTTGCATACAACCACCTGTGCAGCGCCATCTATAGGCCACTTTTTTTCCTAATATTTTTTGTCACGCCAAACAAAATCCTCCTCTTTGAAGTACATTCTGGTGAAATTTCAGGTCTTTCTGACCAGTGGTTCTTTTTTACAGCGTTTTTAAATTTGCAGTTTAATTATGATCACCCTGTATATATTAAATAAAGTAATGTGGTTTGTCTGTAAGGGGTCTTATTGCGCCTCTCAGCTTTGAAGGCAATATAACAAGCGAAAAGTACGTAATAATGCTTGCTGGTTTCCTATTTTCTGACATTTGTCCGTTATATGGTAATGACCAGTTTTATTTCAAACAAGACGATGCACAGCCTGTTTATCGTCTCGATTCACAAGCATAACTGAATCAAAGTTTTCCAGAACAGTGGATAGGAAGTTGAAAGTCAATCGAGTTTCCTACATCCCCCCCTGAACTCACAAAGCTGGACATCTTCTAATGATGCACAAACGTAAACCACGTAACCTAAATACACTTTAAGATGAAATTGAAGAGGTGTGCGTAGAAATCTCCCATTTGGACTCGTTAGTGCTCAATATAAGGAATATAAAAATCAAAAACTTTTATTGTTAGTGAAATTATAAGCACAATACAGCAAAAACATAGAAACATATATATCATATTTTACATCCAAGTGCCTATAATGTCAAGAGCTTAAATAAATACTTTGTTGTTCATTTAACTCATTTTTATAAAAAATGATTTTATTAATGCATGTGGTACCAGTTATGATATTTCAATATTAATATTTGCCGCATCTTTAAAAGAAAAAGTTAGGTATAATATGGTCAATATTATAACTTGCCTTCTCTATAAATAAAATTATTTCACCAAAAGACTCCTCATGCGTTTTTAAAAGCAGTGAAAGGAGAAATCAAATTATTTAAATTGAAGTTTGAACGGTAGTTTAAGTGCTTATTGATGATTTTTCATATTTTTTCTGCAATTAATTTTAAAATTATTGTTGCTATATTATATCCATATGTCTGATAAACACGTAAATTACAGGAATAAAAATTAGTATGTTTATATTTTATTACTTTCCTCTGAAAATATGCCTCTATTATATATGTATTATCATACTGTAATTTTTATATGTATTCTCCTAATTATCAAAACTGAATGTATGTAATAAGGGAAAACTTGGGAACTAAATATATTTATTGTGAATATTTGTATATGTTGAAGTTACTAATCACAGATTTTTTACAATGGCATAAATTTTTTGCACGCATTTCTCATTATTCAAACTCTAAAGCATTCGAATTTAAGATATTATGTTTTGTTAATGCAATAAAACACATTATTTTGCAACGTTTGCAGAGCTTATTATTTAATCTCGAAGATTTTTACTCAGCTCACATAAAACTCGATATGTAAGTATATATTTATTCAACTGATTTTTTAATTATTTCATTTTATACAGTTTGTTCAGCTAGTTTGTAAGATTATATAATAAAAGTAGTTACAAATATGCAAAAGGGTGAAACAATTAAAAATCACACAATTTATTAAAAAAAACTATTATCAATAATGAATGATATTTGTTCTCAGCTCTATTACTAAAATCCATACAACTTGTAGGTTTTTATATGTATAAAGAGAATTTATTTATCAAGAGATTTTCTCATGCTTTCTTGAAAAATTTTGAGTACAAAGATCACAGGAAGTTAAATAAACTGCTTATCACACAACTGGATTATATGGATCAATCAACAAACTAGGAGAGATAACACCCTTCCATAAACCAGAATAACTCCTGTTAATAAAGTAAGCAATTATAAAATATCCTATCCAAACATAGATGTTGTTTCCGTTTTCCCAGTTCATGGGAATTTATTTTCTTTGAAGGATATCTATTTTGCAACTCCCTTACAATAAATAGTAAAGTATTATAAACTCATTATGAGATTATAATGCAAATTAAAAAAAGCACTTTATTTAAAATAATTCAAGCTACAGGTAGTTTTGAAGATTTATAGGTTATACTTTTAAATTTAAAACAATGAAAATCGAAAAAAAAATCAGAACTCTAAATTAGATTCGGAAATGTGACAGGAGAATAATCAAACTTGTAATAATCTATATTTAATTAAAAAAAATTATTTACTTTTTTTCAAAATAATATAATTATTTTCAAAAACAAACATTTTTTAGCAATGAATGATGTTAATATATAAAGTAAAGATAAGTAAATGTACTTATAAATTACAGTGATTTTATTTATTATGTATACATTTTATTTACCGTTAATTAAGAAATTGATTAATTGTGCTTCTTCAATGTTGATCACTTCATTTTTTTCTAAATCCACACTTTAAAATGCTAATTCACTCAAGCGATCTTGATTCATGGTTGATCGTAAATGTCAGAATTAATTTTAATTTACAAAACGAACGTTCACAACTGTATAACAATTGACGTTGAAATAATAAAGATTGTTTGCACTCTCACATAATTTTAAAAACATCTTCAAAATACTATATTATACAAGTTAAAAGCTTCAATGGAGTTTAAGATTTAATTTCTTTGAAACATTGAGTTATCTACTTATATATTTTTTATTATAAAATCATATAAATATTCTCAGCCAAATAAATTTGTTATATTTTTTATTTTTCAAAATTGATGCACACAGTATTTAAGTTTTCTTTTACTTAAATTCTCACTGGGAATTAGACTTTGAATTATTGGTATAAATAGACCTCGTGTACAAAAAAAAAAAAAAAATTTAAGATTCATACCTTTTGTTTTGAAGAGTTTTTCTCTGTCGTTTACTTTACCAATGAAGAATTTCTACTTATTTTTAATGTTTAATAAGACTTTCTTACGATTTTGAAATATTTATTTTTTTATTCACAATTATTTTCTTGTTTATTATAGTTTTTATTTTGAATAATTTTCATATTGTTTTACGCGCGCTATAGTATATTTTCTTTTTTATTCAATAATTTATACATTCAAAGATCTTTTTATTTTTTTAACAGTGCAAAATAATAATTATGCCCGATTTCATTATATTCCTCTAAAATGATTTCTCTCAAGATAAAACAGGCTTTTGTTGTTAATTGTAATAATTAAAAATAGGTGTTTTAAATAAGTAAATGTAATAAATACGTGCTAGATAGAAAATAAAATTTGATATTTCTTTTTTTGTTCTATAAGTCAAGATTTTAAGTACAAATTTCCAAACTAAATTGATCGTTTTTAACAAAACAATGTGACTTGGGGGGACACGGAACGTTGGTTTGGGTAAAAACGTTGATAAATCAATTATCTGAATTCACGTGTTTAAATTTTACCGAAATATGCTTCGGATAATAATTTACAAGCTTAAAAGTATGGAACACAAAGATTAATTTGTGAAATTACTTGTTAAAATTTAAAAAAAATACCATTAAAAAATTTAACTTTTATTTTATTTAATAATTTTTTTAAAAAGTTTTATAATAATTTTGTCAACATATAATTATTTCCTTCAATTTATAATTTTTAATTTAGAGGTTTTAAGTTTTTCTCAATTTTTTTAGTAAAAACACATATGTATAGGTTTTAAATAATATCAAATCATTGCATTTTCACATATTATTCGCGAAAATCTAATACTTTATAAAAAATACATTATTTCCTTATTAGAAAATAAAAATTACGTTTCATATATTAATATTAAATTTTTTTCACACACACACATTTTCAACAATCCTCTTGAAAACCAAAATTACGCAGAATTAAACTAATGGTATTTGGGAAGAAGTAATGATATATTAACGATGTAAACAGTAAAAAGAAAATGGAAACTAAATATATGTATTTTCCTCGAATTTGGTAATAACTACGTTTCGATTTTCTATTATGGTTCTTGATACTAAAAGTGAATCTATGACTTCTCTGATACTATCAACACTTTTAAAATGATTTTTAGGAAATATAATTGATATGAAATTTATTAATTTTAAGAATATAATTTGTTTTCAAATTTTCCTTTTCTCATCCTTGTCAATATTAATTTTTCTTTTAAAATGAAAATTCTCAAAGTTTTGACCTACAATCATCTAGATATAGATTGGATTTTATCTGTTAGTAAAAGTGCAATACAGCATTTGGCCAGATGGCAACAAATGAGAGACAGGACTGGGGTTTCAATACTTTAAATGTTAAAACGGATGTCCGTATCGCATCATATTCACCTACAGTGGATTCCTTCTCATCTGGATCTCGAGGGGAATGAGATTGCGGACGCTTTGGCCAAAGCTGGTGTGGCTGAGGACGGTGTGCCGTTGGCACCTCTTACATTTCAGGAGATTCACTCAAAGATTAAACACGAGAATAAAACCACTTGGATTGTCCCTCCTGAGCATCATTGGTACCACTGCGCCCGTCCAGGTGCTTCCCTGGCTACTGGTCTTAATAGACAGAACAGATGGTTATTGCCCGTTTCAGAAGTGGCTATCTTAGTCACTTGAAATTCGTCGAGGGTACGAAGATATTCGAAATGTCGCTCCAAGTGTTTAAATGAACAGGCCTGTGCTGAACCTATTCTTCAATGCCTTGGTCTCTCCGGGAGAGATCTGATGGAGAATCCACTTATGGTGCTGAACTTTTTGAAGGTGTACGCTCTCATGGACCTGGTCAAGAGCTGCTGACCTCGGGGGCATGCAACAACAGATATAGATTTGATGAAGCCCTAAATATTGAATGTAGTAATATTTTTAAATATCTCTCTCTACTTGTACTTTATTCATTTTTAGGATGTTACTGAACATATCCTATATGGTAATATAGGAAGTTAATCAAGGTGTTTCTCAAAAGGATAGATTCTGAGATTTAGTTTATTTATCTGATAAAATTAGGGGTACTATAATTCTATCACATTTTTATGCATTCTAATCGAAATTGCAGTGAATAAAACAAGACATACCTATTCATTCAATTTAGTCGAAATGAAAATTTTCTCAGTTGATATGCGTTTTTTATTGATTATTAAAAATGCAAATTTTAAGGACATCTAACGAAAATTTTTCATTTGTAGTTTAATTTTATTCTGAGAAGTTTTCATCAATGATATTTCAATTTAATGAAATTTCCTTTTTTGGGAGCTATGATTCATCATGTTACTGTTGTCAAAATACAATTAAAATTTAACATTTTTTATTTACAACAGAAAATATAAAATATTAATAAAACATTGCTTGTTAAATAAAAAGATCTAATTTCTAATAAAAAATTAATAGCATATTAAATAATATATTTCAAAAAATTAAAATTCCTAAAATTCTTTTCATTTTGATTTTTTGAATAATAATCACATCCAGAGAGAAGTGCTAATGATGTATTTATCAGCCGAAGCAATATTAATTAGATATTACATTCTTTATTTTGAATAGAAAAGAGATTTACTTAATTAATCAGTATTATAAATTAGCATAGGCATGTAACTTGACTTAGACAACTCATAAAAATAATAAGGAACTCGCGTAAAAAGAACCATGAATCTTGCTGGATATTTCATGAGAAGGCAAAAAATTATATCTCATGAGCTTACTTTCTGGGAATCTCCCTGGATTATTGATCCATAAATCAAGATACGTAACATCAACGCAAAAATAATTTGCTAAATAACTTTAAACTAAAATAGAAGACATTACAAATGTATAAAATGTTTAAATTTATAACTGCAAATGAAGCACTAAGGTAATGAAGTTAATTCCTGATAAACAATTTAAAAAATAATATGAGAGATAATATTTTAACTAAGGATACTTAGATTCTCTTATTAAGAAAAAGCAATTTGGCCAATGTGCATTGAGGGGATAATATTTTTAAGGAAATAAACAAGTACTATTTCCTTTAAAATATTTTCCTCTTAATGTACTGGACAAGTACTTTTTTTCAAAATTTTAACAATAGGTAAGAGTTTTAACTATAGGTAATTTTAACGTTTGCAGTTTTATTGATAAAGAAATAATGTGCTTTATCAGAAAAACTAATAACGCGAAATACTTTTACCTATAGTTAAAATTTTGAAAGAATTACAATTTATTAATAAATATCGAAATTTATTTAGGTTGTTGAAATTCATTTAATTGTAAATAAGTATTGAAATTCTGTTCTAGGATAAGTATTGAAAATTACAATATTGATGGATTTTGAAACTTGATTTGATTTCTAAGTTAGTTAAATAATCTATGAGTAATTTTTAAAGTGATATAAATAAAGGAAAAAAAAGGAATATTATAGAGACATGTATATGTGTGTGAACTATTAAATAGAATATTTATCAAACCATCATATAGTTAAGTAAGTTGCTTACCCCCGAAAATCAGAGAAAATTCATTATTGTAATATACAATAGAAATCAGCTATAATTAAAAAAATAGAATGCATTTTAAATTTTAAATGATATATATATATATTAAAAGAATAATTTTAATTTTTTTCAGTATTTTTGATTCATTTTCAGCTATATTTTATATAGTCTTTCGAAATAATTGAAAAATTGTTTCTGAATAACAGCTAAATGGTAAATAAATTAAAGCATATACATAATAAATTTTTTAATAATTTATATGACTGAGAATTTCTTTCTGAATGTATATTTCATAAAATTAATCTTTTTCTTTTAACAAAAAAATCTAAAATAAGACAAAAATATTGCTTATTGAAAAGTAAATTTTAATTTTCAGATTTATGAAAATTATACATTAATCTTATAATACTCTCTAAAGGATATAAATATATCATAAACAATTATAATTAAATTATTAACTATGGGTATGAGATCTGATTAAATTAATTCAAAATAACATTTTCTATCAAACTAAGGACATCAACAGTTTTTAAATATTGGATCAAATGTGGAGTTCAAAATCTCCCATACTCTAGTGAAAACGTTTGTGTAAAAGATACAAAATTAAAAATAAATATACATGAAACTACTGTTTTCTTGAATGATTATTGATATTTTTATCATTTTTGTAATAGATGGAGTAATAAAGTAAAAATATTGTGCCTATTTCTAATCAATAAATGTTGATAATCAAAAAATAAATAAAATAATTTTCCATGCTTTGGGTGAGTACAAGTCTTTAAACACTTATTTCAATAATAAGTTTTATTTTATTACATAATTAATTCCACACTTTTTAAGGGTTTGAAATTAAATATCGAATTTAAATTATTTTTATCAACTGAAATTGATAAAATAAAAATAAATTATCAACATAAATTTAGATTAAGTAAATTGATGAAGATAAGAGTAGAAATTTTATTTTAGAAATAGTTAGATAAATGATCTATTTTGATTTTAGAATCTATTCCGCACACAAATTTTATGCAATTTAAAAGAAAGATAAATCTCACAATCATTCTGTCACAAATAATTTATTAATTAAAAAAATTTAATATTTTTTTATTAAATAGAAAAAATTGAAAATATTTATCACTTATTATAGTAAGCGATTTTAAATATTGCATTAATTTGCTTTTGTATTCAAAAAATATTTGCTTGCATTTTCCACATTTGCTTACATTATTACACCCTCTACTAGTTAACGTCATTACCACACTCCTTTCCAGATAATTCCATTAGGTTTGTATTAAATAAAAACCCTCGCCAAAATATACCAAGTACGGTTAAAGTTTCCCTTGAAGTCACAACTTCCCGTAAATTCTCAGACTAGGAGACAACTATTTTTTTTAAGAAGTGGAACCAATCCAGTCTTAAAGATAATCTCGTTGCATACATGCAAACAAGTGTGCAGCAATCTTAACTGTTCACATATCACACCATATTAAGAAAATTTTGCATATTTATTTATTTACCCATTACATGTGACCAAATGACATGAATTTATAATGGAGTCTCTTTTTTCTATTCAATTATTCCAAATAATAAAATTTCCATACTTTTCTTTAGTTATGCACATTACATATGTATTTTCTTTGCATAGCTGTCTTGCAACATATGGAAAACTAGCAGATTTTTTTTAAGCAGAGCATATATTAAATCACAAAATTTAATGCTTTTTATAGCATATCATTTTGAACAAATATAAAAATAGTTTTTCAATTTGTGTCAACCAAGCACAGATTTTAAATATAATCCCAAGAAACATTTTTATTTTTTAAATAGATTCTTAAAATTTTTAAATCTTATAAAAATTTGTTATTTTTCCTTTGGGAATAATAAACTAATAAAGTTGTTTGTGTAGAAAGACAATAGTATAAAAATGAGGAATTAATAGTTTAGGATATATAAATAGACCTAATATATAACACTTGCATATACCTGAAAAGTGTAAAAAATATTTACCTGAAATAAAAACTTAATCAAAGTACTTAATAAATTAATCAAAGGAAGCTAATCATTAATTATAGTCTCAATAAAATATTTTCAAAACCTAAAATATTTTTTATTGTTTTTATTTTTATTCTGTTTGACTTTTTCATAAGTCACAAGCAAAATGAAAAAAAAAGCTATAAGAATTTTAATGCATTAATTCTGCCATGTTTACTTGCGTATAGATACAAATAAAAATTTAGAATATTTTAGGAACATTTGATAACTTTTAGTGAATAAAAAAATTTCAAATGATTTAATGGGAAAAAAAGTAACTTGAATGTGGAACTAAAATTATATATGCTCAATTTACTTCAATTACAAAAAAACTAACACAATTGAAATACACTTTAACTATATAAGAATGTGGAAATCAAACAAAAAGGATATCCCATAGTCAAAAGTATGTATATTTTTAAAATTACATTTGTAAATCATTCATAGTTAAATTTTACAACAGTTCAATAATGCAATATGGAATAAATTCTAAAATCACTGATTGATGATAATTTTACAATGAGGAAAATAACTTGAACCTCAATCATTTCCTATGCAGAACACCAATTGTAATGAGCATACATGTGTATTAAGTAATTTTTGTCAGTATGCAAAAATTCATATTAAATTCATTGAAAGAGATTTAAAAATATTAATATTATATTTTGTTTTTATTATTATTTTAATTTTATGTAACTTACTTTAAAACTCCTGATGTAAAAGACTGAAAAAATTTGAATCTAATTAACAGGCAAAGAAATTTAAGAATCAAAAGGAAAATACTGTTTTTAATATTAAACTGCACTAATATTTTAGAACTATAAAAGTAGTTTTTTTTTTATCAATAAGTATATTTCTGTTTCATTTTATTATCATGTTCTCCATTTATACTCTTAATGAAAAATATAATAAAGAGAAAAAATTTTTCTTAGAAAACGTTCTATTTTTAACACAATTTGTAAATCTTACAATGATTTGAAATAAAGAAAGGACTAAAATGTTACTTAAATTACATATTTTAACTGACCATTTTGAACTTCTTACAAATATACTATCTACTTATAGTATATAATTAAAGCTACTTTCTACAAAACATAAACAAAAGTTTATTTGTATAGATGAACAGATACTGAAGAATGTATAAGATTTTAAAAATTACAGAATATATTTAAAAACTATTAGATATAGTTATGCCTTAATATATGGGACATTGTATCACAGATAGTTCTAAGAAGCTGAACACTGTCACTATTACACATATTGTAAAAGGAAATATTTACTCAGATAAAATAAGCATAAGTGTTCAACTCTACTAGAAACAGTGAATATATTTTTCATTGCTGTAATTAGATACATTTGAATCATGTTTTGTCAAACAACATTGTGTGATATATTTTAGGAAAATATTATAAACTTATTAAAATATGGGAAAATAATCTACAACAACAATTTAAGTAGTTTTAATTTATTTTCATGACAATCTTTGGCGATAATAGCACATAAAATGATACAATGTAAGAAAATAACACACTATACTAATAACAATTATTGCATAATATCTTAAATTTAGGTTTTGAGTTTGATTTTTAAGATTGGTATCATGGACGAGAAGTATGTGAGATACAGTGTAATTTTCATGGTTGAAGAGTATCAGTATCCCTATGAAATTAAATTTAGTGCAAAATTCAGCAGATATTTGGAAAAATTAGAATTTAGCTGTTGGGAAGCTAATTTATTTCAATGAAAAATAAATCTTTAAAATCTTATAGTTTATCAATAAATTTTATTATTATGTATTTTAATTTTTTTTAAAAAATAAACACTTATGCTTATTAAATTTTTTTATTTATTACATAATTTTATGAAGTAATTGTTGTGTTAAAAAGATATTGTTTTGTTTATAATTAAAAATGTAAGTTATTTAAATCGATATTGTCTGTATTTTAATGCTGAAGATAAGCAATTGTTATAATTTTTCATTATAAATATGAACTGCTCGATATTCTTTAAACCTTTTTCAAAGAAATTTTATTATAAAATTTTGACTAATAACATAAGGGCTATTCAGCATTATAATAATACTTATAACAAAGTCGTTGTAAGTTTAAGATACCCCAATGTTCCTCCCATCCAATATATTATTATTTGACAAAAAGTACAAGCATGGTTTTGAAAAAGTATAATTTTAATGAAAAGTTTTCTGGAGAAAAACTTATAATACTTTTTGATAAGTAGCAGGGTTATAAGTAATTTAAATATATATAAAAATTAAGTCATTCATTTAAAGTAATAACAGAATCTCCTTATAATTTTAATGGTTTGACATATCACACATAAAAAAAAATTTCATATATTATTATAGTAACTATTAGAAATGTCCAATAAATGTAACACTAAAATGCAATGTGAAACGATTTTTTGGTTAAATAAAATTAAAAAAGGTTTAGCAAATATTTCGCAGTTCAACAGAGATGATCAAAACCTATTCTCAGCATTTCACATTAAAGAAAGTTTGAAAGTTTACATTATTTTAATACTTTCTTCAATATTTATATTAAGTAGTATACACCAGGAATTTTTATATGTATGTAATTTATTCATGCAATTTTTCAAACTTACAAAATATTTTCCTTTTACTAAGTTAACTAAACTTTTTTTTAACATAGTTTATAATTAAAAATACAAATTGTCTTGATGAGAGACTAGAATAAAAATTTTAATTTTCACAATTTACAATAAAAAATAAACTTAATCGACTCATAATTTATTTTTAAATTTTTGCATGTAAATTATTAGTATATTGAAGGAAATAACTCATTAATTAATAAGTCTGAAATTTCCTTTTGAAAAATTAAAATAATGTTAAATAGTAAAGCTTATAAAATGCAACATTAGTTTGTATATTGATACATAAATTGAGTATTTTTATTAAGCTATTCTTAAAAAACATTTTCACATAACACAATATTGAAACTTAAAAATAAAGGAAACTTTTATTAGGAAAGTTATTTTTTTAATATATACATATATTTTTCACTTAAATTCAAATAATTACAACTATTTCCTTCTTCTTGACCTTAGGGGGGGGGGAAGAAATTCAAACATCAGTGGGAAATTAAATGTTGAATTATGGCATTCAGAAAAACAGACTAGTTATATGTTGAAGATTTTTCTTATTTATTATTTTAATAAGACGCCAAATATTTGTCAATGTTTATGGCAAAAAGTTCAAGACTCATAAGCATTTGGAATAAATATATAACGTTATAATAGCCTGTATTCTTCAACTACAATAATTACACAGTACCTTTCGACAAAGCACTCCTCCCTAACATAAATTTTATGATCTATTTCTGGTTTTCAAAACAAAAATACTGTTTACAAAAATACAGAGTAAATTTGAATTACAGACAGAATTTGACATTAATATATTTAAATATTTATTAAACATACATTAAAATTACACAAAAACGAAAGACTAATATACAAACACGAGACAAACAAAAAGATATAGTATTTTACAGATATGCTAAATAATTTAAATAAATGAAAATATGTTTCATATCTCAGCTGATCAGACTTAGTATCATCCTTTACAAATGATGCATATAAGCATGGAATTGTTCCCATATAACGCTTTATTTTTGCAATGAATTATTTCTTTGAAAATAAAAATCCAGATTTCAGGTGGCAAGTTAAAGGATCGATGTGAAAACTCCAATGTTTACAGCATAAATTACTTCATGTTATTTTAATTCCTTTGATTCGCAGTGAAACTATAAAACCTAAGAAAACATAATTTAAAAAAAATTAGCGTAAGATCATATTAAAAATGAATTTATAATATTTCAAAATAAAATTTTTTTTATCATTAAAACTGATATGTTGAAGTCAAACTTTGTTTTTTTATTTACAAAACGAAAATTAACAGTGAGAGTAAATAAATCATATACTAAGCATGCATTTCAAGATTTATCAGGTGATTAGAAAAATTCCCTCATTTTTACTAATATAATTTACTAAGTTAAAATTAATGAAGAACTAAATTAAACATACATACTAAGCATGTTTGAAAATTCAACAGTTAGTTGCTTAGTTTGTTGCTCAATGATCATTTCTGCATACAAAGGACCTATATTTTAAAATGGATTCCAAAATATTATAAACACCTAAGCCTAAAATAGGAATCGAACCCACAAGCTATTAAATTAACAGCAAGATCTCTTATCATTCATATAAGGATTCATCAAGTGACTAAAACTTTAAATTATTGTGCACAAAAAAGCTAAAAAAGATATCTGATCATGTAGAAATAATTCATAGAGAATATTTTCTATTGATATGCAATATATATATATATAGCACAACCTTCTTGGATTTAGTTTATTGTTCCATGCTCAAACAATCAAGACAGTCCAACAATTCAGCCCAAAAGTTTTTGAATGGAATACATTGGATTCTTTTTTCATAATACATCAACAGATATTTCAAAAGCTGTAGATTTTTATTTTTGTTAAAAAGAAATAGGATGAAAATTCTATGAAATTTATTGAAATCTAAAACTACATTAGAATATCAGCTGTTTAGCTTACACATTTTTTCTAAATCTATAACCAAAATAGGTATTGGCAGTTATCTGGTTTAATAAGATTTTAATATTTAAAGAATTATCTTAAATAACACTAATTAAATTATCACTTAAGTCTGATATTAATTTATGTTCTAGCTATGAAAGCCTTAAAATAGAATTTGCAGTATTACCTTTTTTAATTTTATTTTTATTTCTTTTTTACGTCTTTTATTAGTAATATATTTTTTTATAAGTAAAATATTTTTTAATATGGCTCAGCATTTTCTGTAATGTAAATTATAAATATATTATTAATTATAAAACAGTTTGATAAATCCTGACTTGTTCCAAAAACATTAGTGGGACTCTGCTCTATCATACGATATATTTCATAGAGTGGTTTATGGAATTCAATTGTGGCCTTACAACCACTCAGCAAATGCAGAGCATTTTAGATATGCAATTAAGATCATGTTTGAAGAAACGATAAACAAAATCCATAACATGATAAAAAATTATCATATAAAAGTGAAATAACTAAGGTAAACATATCCAATGAATATAAATTCAATATTTTGCAAAAAGATTTGGACATAAAAATGTTACCAGCAAGATGTGTGATGTGATTGCTGACAGTGGATCAAAAGAGGAGATATGTATCTTTTCAAAGCAGTGTTTAAACTTATTCAAGCACAATCCAAGCAAATATTTGTGACACTATGTTATAAGTGATGAAACTTGAATATATTATTATATACCAGAAATAAAAAAAACATAGTAAATAATGTACTTCTTCAACTGAACAGCTTTGAAAAAGGTAAAAACAGTTTCATTCGCCAGAAAGATCATGACCATATTTTTCTACAGCCCAAAAGGCATAATCTCATTGATAATATTGAAAAGGGGAAATGATCACTGCGTTTTTTTTATTATTTTATAATTTACTAGGAAAAGATGAAAGAAATGTAGCTCCATTTATCCAAGAAAATGCTTTATCACTATGATAATGCACCCATTCACTTATTTGTAATCAGTTACTAAACTAGATGAATTATAGTACATTTTTTTAACATTCTTTAGACTCCACTGCATGCATATTTAAATTAAATTTATTTTTTGGACTTTGACTGTCAATTTCTTTACATATAAATTTTTTTTTTTGGCATTTCATACTGTTATGAAACAAACAAACAAATAAATGACTCCAATTTTGAAACATACACATTTAATTAAAAAATGAACAAAATTTACAAGGAGCCATGTATGGGTTCGCGACAATCTCTCTCGCCTGCTTCGCGTACAAAGAGAGTCTCTCTGAAAATCAAAAAAAACAAAAAAAAAAAAAAACATAGGATCTTAAAATCGAAAGTGCCGATGGTGAGACATTACAATACATCAACTGGGAAAGCATAATATAAATAATTCTGTAATTAATATGTATTCTTCTTTACGATAACTTTTTGTGTAATTTTTTCAGTTTTGTTATTAATTAAGTTACTTTCAGATATATACAGGGTACTTTCTTTCTTATTCATAAAATCCTTGACAAAAAATTATTGAAGAAAGCATTATTTATCAAAATATTAATACACTTGCTAGATAAATGAACTAACTATTTATGTACATAAAAGTGAGAATTCCTTTTTTAAGCAGTTAAAAAGTGGTATTTCTAATGATTCTGGTGCACTAACACAACAAAACACATTTTATGTTTGTACTTCATTGGGCTTTGAGATTTTTCACAGCAAACTTCATTTGAAATTTTATTTTTAATTATAGTATTTACCCTTTTTTATTAGTTGGAATGTCATTCATGCATATTTTTAATTATTTAGGGCATACAAATTACTTAAATTAGAAATTATGAAAAAAGACAAAACAGACAGTAAATTTATAGAATTAAAACTTTAAATCAGATTTAATAAAAAGAAATCAAGTCTTTATCATAAAATATACGAAGGAAAAAATTAATGTAGACGAACATTTAAACATAAATTGATTAAATTTTTTTTATGAAGACTTATGATTTATTATATATAAACACATCTATCCTATTTTTATTATTTTAGCGAAGTAGTAGTAAAAATTACTGTTTTATAAAAATACGAAAAAACACAAAATCTAAATCCCCACCCCTTTACTTTAAAAATTACATGCATACTAATATACACACATACACAACATGCAATAAACATTTAATTCCTTTTCATGATTAAGAAAACTAGTTTATAGATCTCTAACTAATGATGATAATTGGTAAAATATTAAAATCTAAGTTTACAAAATATCACTTTTTATCAAGTTTGAATGAATAAACTTGAAAATGTCACATTAAAAGTGTTAACTGACAGCAATACTGATTGCTTTCATTTTTTAAATATTTTATTTGCTTTGTTTCTTATAATCATTTTTTAAACAAGTTTTGAAACCTAGTAATAAAGATCTAACTCTCTTCTTTGTGAACTCCTATTTTACAAAGACAAAATTATTTATAAAATGGAATAGAAAATCTAAAATAAATTTTATTTAAAAAATTAAATTTGTCTGTGCAAAACAACTTAATTAATAATAATTTCAATTCATTTTCATAAAATTGGAAAAGGGTGGGATTTTTATTGAAGCCTGTTTCTTTCAAATGGCCCTCTCTGATTAGCACATTTGCAACTATAACAACCAGCCAAGCATGCATCTTCAAAAAAAATCGACTTACTTTTTCCAGCATTTTGTTGAGCAGAAATATACTTCCAGTGGCACTTTGAAGCGACTTGTATTGTTTATGTACACTACAGTTGAAGCTAATTTATATAGATCCAATACAAGTATACAAGATGATACATTTTGAAATACTTTTTTCCCACAAGGACATGGGCAATGTTCTATAATGTAATTAATGAGAGTTCTAGGCAAAGTTTCAGGTGAATATGGAAGGCTAGAAAATTATGTAAATAAATATAAGTGAAAAGCAAGTGAAATATAAAAAATTTATGAACATATGACATTTACAAATTTACAGAAATTAATAGGATTTCAATTAATATGTAAATATAATAGTTTTTATACTAGAAAGCAGCAAATTGAATTTAAAACATAATTTATATTCCAAATCCTATTTTTAATGAAATATTATGCCTAGAAAATTTTATTTGAAATTTCATACACTATTTTCTTAATGCAAATTAAAAATATAATTAATATCATTTTAAAACACATTAATAAAAATATTACTGCACTATTCAATAAAAAAATAAAAAAATTTATTTCTGTATTAGGTTGCCCTTTAATTTTGTATGATAAATGAAGTACAAATTGATTTTTATTTTTACCTCAAAAATCAGTTATGCACATTAAATTTCTTAAATTACTTTTGAAAATTACAGCTTTTCTCCTTAAAACTCCTGTCCTGAAAATCATTTAAAAAGGAATTTCATGTCAGTTAATAAAGGATACTAGCGCAAAAAAAACATTAATTATGGAATTATTTTAATTTCAATTTAAAAAATCCATGAAATATCATGATTTATTAACAGTTACAAATATAAATCTAATATCAATTAAATCTTGAAATTTTAACATATATATATAAAATGTTTTCTAATTGAATTTTACTGATTTTTATAACTGATCAACAGAATTAGTCAGCAATCAAAGTAGTTACATTCCCACCCCCCAAAATCTTTATTTTTTACAGCAATAAACGTTGCTTTCGAGCATGAAGGAATGTGTAATCCCAAGGGAATGGATATTTATACTCAGTTATGCATAGATAGTAATCAAAATAATAGAAACACCTGTGAATAAAAATAAGTAGTATATTTGCAGTGTTTTAAAAATATTCAATTATATAAATATTCAATTTAAAAGTATAAATGTCCAGTTTTTTTAATAGAAATGCATATATTCTGGTAGTAATGTGGTAACTTTAAAGTTCTCTCTCTCTCTCTCCCTTTCTTAAAGAATAAAATGTCAAACAGCTCAGATTTTCTAAAGAAGCTAAAATGTAAGAGCTCATCTACAGCAAGAGCAATTGTGACTGAAACATTTCAGCCTTTAAATGTTTTTGAAGTACAATGACAAAAGACATCACATTATACACAAAGCACAGCAAGAAAAGCCGAGCAAAATAAAATAGTGGGTTTTAAAAGAAGCTCAGTGAGACCAGTGTTTATTGAAGTGGATCCTAATGTCTAAAAACGAACGAATGCATCAAAAGTAACCACAGGCACTCAATCACCACCTGGATTCTCCTAAGTCAATCATTACAGTTAAAAGGTATCTATAAATAAAACAGTCATGACAGAGTAGCAATTTTCAAACCACTTGTCATAGTTGCTAATTATAAATGCCACCTACAGTGGTGTCACACTCACAAAACCGGCTCGAATGAGTAATATTGACTGATAAACCATCTTTCAACTGTTTCCTTACAGCAGGAAGGGTGCGAATTTGGAGGACATCTGTACAAGTCCATGATCATTAATGTCTCTTTCCAACTGTTAAACATGAAAGTTGATCTCGCCTATGGGCAGCCCTGTTGTAATTCTGGATCAATTGTAAATCTAAATACAAGGATCACTGAGAAAAGTAGAAATTTTTTAGCTAATCAACTGCCTCCTATGAGGCAAAAACTTTGTATCATGGTTTGATGAACACGAGGATGATGTGAAACCTTAATATAATTGAATTATTATGATCTACTTTAAGTGTTAAATATAAAATTGATATCAAAATGGTTTGATATTCTTTTGTCAATGAATACAATTTTTCATCTTATTTTCATATGTGCATATAATGATAGTTGTTTCAGCAAATACAAACAATGGTTTCACATAATAAAAACAACATTCTATATTCAAATAATTTCTATTTTATAAGAATACAAATCATAGTTTCGTTTATAATGGAAGCTATCATTCCTCAATAAGTTAAAATAAATACTATGTGAAGAATTGTTTTAACATTTATTTCTAAACCTTTATTTTATCTAATCAAATATTCACTTCAAGAATAGATAAAGGAATTACATCAAAATGAAACACATAAATTAAAAAAAACTTACTTGTACTTAAGAACAGATGTTGCAGCACATTCCATTAATGTTGGCACTTGCCACAGAGTTATAGGTCTCAGTACAACATCAGTATCCAAAGGATTATGAAATAGATCCAGGGTATCAAGTTGTAATTTTCTAATTCCAAATGGGAGAACCTATTGTATATTTTTTATTATAGCATATAAAAACTAATCTTGAATCAAAAATATAGTGAAAAATGTAATCTGACTGGAACTATTTATGATGGTGCTTGTACATCAGAAAATAATTAAGAATAATTTTTGTTACTTTGAATAAAAAATTGAAGGAGCAATAAATGGGCTGATCCAACAAATCATCTACTACTCAAAAATATTTTTATTGCAATCTCAGAAAAGAATTTATAAATTTTTCAAAACGTAGTTAACAGAATACAATATTTTTAGAATTAAGCTATAACAAATACACTTATTATATACACATATGCATCTGTATATATTAATCTTAAGTATGTAAAAAATATAAGTTAATAAAGTAATTTAATAAGAATATTTTTTAAAAAAGGTATGATTAAAGAATTATATTTGTCATAGCTTAATTTTTAGAATTAAACAAATTTTATAACAGAAACATGCTGTGGTATGCAAATGTTTAACTTTTCAATGTATTCATGTAGAATAGATGGTGGCAGTGACTTTAAAATGTATTTAAATGAAAAATTTGTATGACAGGTTTCTTATACACATACTGCATTTGCATGTTTTTATCTACTGGAAAATTGATTTGTTTATTGCATACAAAGGCTAAATTAGAATGTGGCCTTTAGTTTAAAGTGGATTCCGAATTACTAGAAACATCCATGCCTGCGATGGAAGTCAAAATCATGAGCTGTTAAACTAAAGTCATTTTGTCTAGCAGCTTGACTACAAAAAAAATGTTTAAGACACTTTTGATTTTGACAGAAATCAAACAGAATACAGCATTTTCGTTTATTATGTTATTTATATAGTAATTCAAGTCAGCTAAACTCTGATGGCTATTAGTAAAATATGAAATCAATGGATTCAGGACAGTCATATGGAACATATGCTAGATCACAGCTGCTTGCAGTCACTAATATGGAAAGAGTTATCTGCATGATCTTAAAGAATTATGCAACCATGCCTCAAATCCTGATTTAAGAAATTGGGTAATTTGCAAGACAATAAATGTCTGTGCAAACAGTTCAAGAATTTTGGAAACAGCATGGAATTTCAGATGCACTATTCTTGATGTAACAGATAGCAAATCTGTACACTGTAATACAGGCAGTAGTGTTTTAAATGGTATGATCAACAATCTGTATGTACGAATGACATGACACCTTATTTTTAGATACACTTTAGTTTAGTTTAAAACACTATGAAAGTTGCATCCATGCATGGCAGCATTGTGGAGAGGCATGTCACTAGTACATATTTTTGTCATCATGTTGGTCTATTGCATCCAGTAATAACATGTTATCACTGGATATCTGGATACACATTTCAGGCACCTATTGCCCAACATTTTGAACAGTGACAGTTATTTACCTTGTGTTAAGGCTTATGACTTAGACTTAAGACTTATATTAGAAAATATTGTATTTCAATAGAATATGCAACCACATGTTGCCATAATATATAAGGAATTTTTTTCTCTCATTTCTAGAACTAATCATTAATCTTCAACACAAAAGAAACTCAAGATTCTCGTATGAATTTTAAAAGTAAATTAGATCTGTTTCACTATAAGAGTGAAAAAATCCTCTACAAATTTTGCATTGCAATTTAGGAACAGTGAATTTTAACAATATATATAATGTCTAATTAATATTCTAAAAAAATCATAGAAAACTGTTCTTGAGTTGAGAAATTCAACAATTTATGCAATTAAAAAACAATATTTGCTTATTAATATTGTGGTTTTTAACACAGTACAAAAATATATTTGATAATATTAACTAGTTTTTCTAGAAAGAATACCATATCTGATTATAATGTGTATATTGAACAGTTTTGTGCTAATGTATTGGTACTCATTGTTAAATTATATGGCTAAAACATGAATAAACTCTTTTTTAATTAGTATTTTTATATAAGCTTGATAAGAATTTTTGCTTAGAAAGATGATTTAAATAATTTAAGCAACTCTTCTAAATTTATCAATAAAATTAATTAAAAAAACTAATTATTATTGCATACCAATATTAAAATTTCATATTTATTAAACAGGAATATAAATATTTAAAACTACTTAATATTTTAAAAATATAGTACTAGTTTATCAAATCAAATAAATTAAATTTTCAGAAAATATATTTTTAAATTATAGAAGGACAAATAAAGATTTTTCAATGTACTCACTTTTAATTCATTATGAGAAGCACTAAACATACGTAGAGATTCTAAACTCTGAATATTTCGTGGTAATTTTTGAAGATTGTTACCTTTCAAGGAAAGAACACTAATTTTTTTCATTAGGCAAAAATAAGGTGAGAGTTCTCTAATCTAAAAAATACAGAAAATATCATTTATAGTACTACCATAGTATATAGGCATAATCCTAAAAAAAAGTATACATAAATACTAAAATATATTTAGAATTTTAATACAATTATCAAACATTAAACTTTGAAATTCATGTACAGAAAATAACTGCCTTCCTATGCAACTCTTCTTTTGCATCAAATTTTCCAACCCTAAATAAGTTTTAAATGTATTTTAAGCATTTCATGTTTCCTTCATTTCTTCCTGTATTTTTAGCAGGATTTTTTTTAACTTTCAAAAATTTGTTTTGTAAAGAAGTGTATACATAAATATTTTACACTTTGCAATAATCTTTGAAAGTGATTTAAAAATTAAACAAATGGTGTATATGCAAAGCCAAGATTTTGTATTTGGTACAATAGATAATAGATAGAATGAATTGCAAGATATTCTGTTTTATCTTTTAAGTCACTTGGAATGATTCTACTTAGTAGGTTGAGTTGATTGATACAAAATCGGCTTAATTATATGTATTTTATCGTCATCACAATATTAGCATTTGAATTTTTTTTAGAAAAATACAAAATTAAAAACTAATGCTGAGCAAAATATGTGGAAGCTATAAAAAATATTATTGGATGTTATCAGCTGATATAGAAACAAACCAATAAACTTTAGAAAAGTATGCTCTATTACAAAATCTTATACTACTATGAATGTAGTGAAATGAATATTTTTGAAAGATTAGATAGTTTGCCCTGACTGTTATATGGAGCCTAGAGCTGTAGATTGAAAGTAAGGCTAATTTATAAGTCATATGTATTGAAAAGAATATTGAGATTTTCACTTGATGTTTGAATCTGTTGTTGCACCCGCGTACTTCCCTATACCTAACCTAGAGTTGCGTTCTACCAGTTAGTGTAAATTGCCAGGGGAGAGTTATCACAAATTAAAAGCAAGGATCAAGTCTCAAAAACCCCTTAATACTTGACCTACCACCACAGAGGTGACATATCACTGGATGATATTACAACTATTACTTATTTAACATGCTCCAGCTAGTTTTAGACATTCCAATAATGAGAACAATGGCCTAAACAATCAGGTCACTGTGGCCAATTTAAATCTCTGTTGCATTCTTTTAATTATTCTTTGAATCTTATGTAAGTATCGTAAAAAAAGCATAACTAAAAGAAAAGTACAAGTTTGAGAGTGACATCACCTCCCTCAAACTTACATAATACTTAAACATCTTTTTAACTCACTGCATACATTCAGAAAAATGCCTGTTAACATACAGATATGATCCATTCATCATTCTATCATTTTTTACACATAAGAGCTAATTTGATATGCACATGCAATTCATATTAGATACTGAAACATTTATTTACATTGTTCACGGTGGGAATTGAATCCATAACTTAATAATACAGAGGATATAGTTCTTACCATATTAACCATTAAGCTTAGCTAAATAATTGTGGATAATTTATAATTGAGCATTTTAAAATTAGATAATGAGAGATGTTTTGGTTTGTCACTCAGCCAGCATTTTTTGCACATAATGGCTAATTAGAACAGGACCCATGTTTTAAAATGATTTTCGAACCACTACAAGCATTCATGCTCAAGGTGGGGTTCGAACACACGACCTGAAACAAAGGAAAGAATGCTAATCATGAGAGAAATATTTCACTATAAATTATAAAATATATTATAAAATTGAATAAGGTGGAATAAAAAGTAAACACTTCAAAAAATTTTGTTCATTTTTAAAATTGAAAACATAATATATAAAACATAAAGTTTTTGATGGAATTGTGAGTTTTCAAATGAACTCAAATATATATATACTAAATTCATATAGCGAGCAATCAATACATCATTCAATTTATAAAATATTTTTTGTCATAAGCATCGGTAAAAATCAATTTTCAATTTATCTAAAAAAAATCGAGTTTACTTGAAAAATATTTTAAGTGAGACAGTATATAAAATTTAACAAATGCTTTGTTTTACAAGATTAATTATTGATATTGTAATAAATATTCCAATCATTACATTATAAATGCAAAAATATTTTTCTAAAAATATAATTTATGAGCCCTATTCATCATCTATTATCAAAATATATTTATTTTCTTCAATATTTTTTGAGCTACACATGGTTTAGTAAATATTGAAAGAACAGCTTATACTTTACAAATTCTGCGTCTGCTTTTATTTAAAAATTTTTAAGCATATGAATTTTTTGCTGTGGTTAAATTCTTTCAGAACTTGAATGTACTATAATTATTGTATTCTGTTCATCTTTAAAAACTTATATTAACCACATCATTCATTATTTCATGCCGATAGCGTCATCAATATTTAATGAAAAAATATAATTTATTTTGGAAAAAGTTAATTTATTATTAGCTAATATATGAAATAATTGAAATAATGATATGATGTAAGCTAAATTTTTTAGAGTTACAGTGGAAAAAGAAAAAGCATTTTCACTGAAAAACATAATTACGTGATTAACATTCCATCAAGCACAAAATGACTAATTAGCTTACTAACAGGAAAACCTGAAGTGTCTTCAGCTTGATAATTTTTGATCAACAATAACCCTTATTATTTTGATAACTTCCAGTATTTTGATAATGATTACAACAACTTATCTTTCTTGTGCATATTTAATGCAAAATTCAGGCAATTTAAATTTTTAGCACCCCTTATAATACAAATGTACACTAAATTTTTTTTCCAAATATCTATTTCCAGCTGCATTTATTTCATACAGTGATGTCAAAAAAAGGTTTAATTTCCCAACTAACATTTCAGTTTTAAATCTAAATCGAAGAATGAGATAATATGAAATTTTCTGCTTTTAACTTCCCTAATGTCAGCAAGAGATGTGATAGCTTGGTTGGTTAGGGCATCATTATCAGAAGAAAGTGAATTTGAATTAACCGAAAAATCTATCATGTGCACTAAAGCAGCTGGGCCACATTAAATAGATCATGGATGCAATGTCCTCCAAGCAAAATAATACTTCTGGGGGTGGTAGGTCAAAAATTAGGGGTCTTCTGCATTATCCTGCTTCTAAATTACAGAGATTATCATCCAGCTATTTCCACTAATTGTTAGAGCCCAACTCTAGGCTAGATACAAGTATGGGGGTGCAAAAACTAATATCTTCAGATATGCTTTTGGAATCTTACCAATTTAACATAAAAATGAGTTTCCCAATTCAAAGAGTTGACATCACAATCATTCTAATCACAGTGATACCCAGATTATGTGAGGAGGATGATAAACTCTGCACTCTGACCAAGACCAATTAAATTTCAGATAAAGCAAGTCTCAAGTAGTCTTTTAATAAATTAATTTTATATCAGTCATTAAAGGGAAATTTTTTTGAAATTGTCTTTTAAGACATAAATTTTAAATTATAATCTCAACTTCCAAAAGATGGAAATCCGTTCTTAAGAACAGAAAAGTGACACACCAGCAGTATTTCTACAAATTTGAAATTATGTAATATCAACATCAAATTTTCACTTAATTTTAGAAAATGCTTTAAAAAACTTTAAAAAAAGCCAATATATGAGAATTAAAATTTTTTTAAGTGTTTTCTTATTACTAATAATTTTAAAGTGTTTTCTTATTATTTACTTAAAAAAGCTATAAAGATGCAATTTTATATGACTTACAAGAAATTTAGCAAGGATGCAGAGAACACAAACAGATGCTTTATATTCAGTAATTTCCATTCTCATCAGATAGTTTTTAATTTTTCTCTTACAAATATAATGGAATATTAAATTGCTTATTTGAAAGATAAAAATATTCTTAAATATTGTGAAATATCAAAAATACTTTCAGCAAAAGGTGAATATTTCTACAATACCAATGTTTAGTCGATTCCGATAACTAGGAAAATTTGATGTTGCATAATAGATAAACAGCTGAAGGAAATAGTTAGGTATTTATAATGCCTACATCATATAATTACTTTCTGAGAACAATGGGTTGTATTCACACACTATAAAGGAAGAGATACAGAAAATTTTAAAGCACTCATCCAAACTGATACATATGGAGAAAATCAAACACAATACCATATCCCTTTGTTCAACAATGGTTAGGATTGAGACTGAGTTTTTTATTCAGAATGTAGCCCATAAAGAGCAAGAATATTGTGAGTGTACAATAAATTTCTTATCCTTGCAACACTTTCCTCATGGCATAATTAATAAAATTTAGCAATTTCGAAAATTCAATAAGACAAAAATTATTGGAGGCTTTTAGTAATGCCCATTTATAAGGATATTAACATTAAAATATGTATAGACAAATTTTTAGAAAAAGCTTTAAAAAAGAAAAAATGTTAAGATTTAAATTACAACACTGGATTTCGACTTGAATGCTAAAAACAAAATTATGAGAATATCAAAAAATTAAATATTAAGAAAAATGTAATTATAAAACTTGAAAGAGAATATAATTAAGTTGTTAAGAGAATATAATTAAGTATATTTTAACACAAATATAAGAAATGACTGACTTAATTGCTTAGAAACTTAATTAATATATTAAGAATCACAATATAAATAGAAATGTATACATAAATGAAATACATAATACAATTGTATTTATTTTAATTATAACTTTATTAAATTTATTTTTGATTTTTGAATCAAGAATTTTATTTTAAAAAAATGAAATATCAATTATATATTTAGATATGTTTCCATCATTCTGGAAATAAAACACCAAAATTTGATTAGTTCCAACAAATTTTTAAAAATATTATAAAAAAATGTTATATTTCATTTGACAGGATTATTAAATTATATTAACATGCAAAATTTTAAATAAACTAACGAAAATTTTATTAAAGATTGCTTGTAACAAAGAATTAAGTTTAAATAGTGAGAGTTGATCCTTTTGCATCTCGTTATTATTTCTCAAAGCTATCCATGAACAATAAAACAGAAAATATGAAAAATGCAACAACAAAAACATTCTGTACAAATCTAGTGTTTGTAATATGAACACTAAAAAATGCCACGAAAAACATCATTTTAATATTACACATTAAAAAGATGCTTTTCATTGCATATGAATGGATATTACATATAAGAAAATATTTGAAGGAAATACATTTCTGGTACTTACTTATTATCTCATCGAACTTTTGCGCTATTAAATGTTTTTAACTATGCGATTTAATGCCATATAAATGACAAATAAAGTTTTATCTATTAGTTACAATGAAGATAAAAGTAAACTATTCTGCTTTTCCTTCCCATCAAAAAATATCAAAATTTGCAAAATTCAACAACACGTTTTTTATGCCAAAAAAGATCGATGAGATAATACACAAGTACCAAATTCCTTAACTGCAGCAGAGCACAAACGATGCAAATTCATGTGACTGATGATTCAATCTAACACAATTATAATATTAAATAAAAGATATATAGTAAATTAGAATACAAATATGAAATTTGTAATGCTTTATCTAAAATTTAGTAATTATGAAACATTTTATTTTCCCAAGCACTATAAAGAATGGCATACATGCACTTTCCTAGATAAATATATTTTCTGCTAACGATCCATATAGAATAATGTATACAAGAGAATAAAAGTTTGCACATGGATTTTTTTAAAATAATTTTACATATAATTACACATAAAAATATTCATCAATTTAAAAGAATTCACAAAAAATCTTGAAACAAAAATCTACAAAATGTTTGTAGACAAAAAATAAATAAATAAATAAAAAATTTAAAAAATTAAAATAAAAAATAAAACAAAAAATTTATTTTTAATTTATTTATAAAAACTATTCATGGGAAAAATATATTTTTTTCCTTAAGACACTATAAATGTTTTAATACTATAAAAGAACATAATAGAACCTATCAAGATAAGTCAAAATAAATATAGATGTATACTTGTAAATACAAACCTTATTGAATGATAAATCCAACACCTGAAGATGTTGGCCAAGTTGTGAGGTAGCAAGTTCAGCAGGAAATGTTTTTAAATCATTGTGATGCAAAATAAGTTCCTTCAATTTCAAATCCCCAAGAGCTAAAGGTAGTTCTTTTATAACATTATTTGCCAAGTCCAAAACTTGAAGATTTTGTAGCTTCAAGATTCGTAGATCTATTTTTCGTAAATAACAATTTTGAACTTGTAACCAAGTAAGACTATCTGGTAATCCAGTTTTAATAGGATAATCACTTCGATGCATGATAGCAAGTTTTTGCTTTGGTCGATCTACTTTTGTTGGTGTAGGAGAAAGCCTTATTTTTCCAGTTCCTTGACCAACAATAGTCAAGCCAACACCATGCAAAAATCCTTTTAATTGTAATGGATCAGCCTATAAAAATAAAATAAATGAATATAGTACATAGTTCATGATAAAACAATAGTTTTAACTATCTATATTAATAAGCTATAATACTTGTTTCACATATTCTTTAAATATTTTAATAATTATAAATCATAAAATAACTACATAATAAAAGCTCAAAATTTTATTGAGAGTTTTTAACATGGATTAAAATATTTTTATACCAAGAATTATTTAATAAAAATAAAAACAATCTACAAAATTTTATCATATTTACACTCTAAAATTTAGTATTACTAATTTCTCAGAAACTTTGGAGGGGATTCTTAGTTAATAAATCAACTTTCCATGCAACAAACTAATTACTCTGAAAAATTCTAAAACATTATTAGTTTCAAGATCAGGGATGCACAACCTATGGCCCGCGTCGCCTTTAAAGTTGGCCCGCGAATGTTAATAAAATAAGACTAATTTAAAAAGAAATGAGACTCTTTCAAATAAACAAAAGAAAAAATCTGATTGGAAAACAATTCTACATCAGAATAAATATTTTACATCTGTACATTAAGTTCATTTTTTTATAACGGGAATTTTCAGTTTGTTCTCTTCATGGCTACCCAAGAGTATGAATGTTTGTATAGGAGTTCAAAATGCAGCTGCATGTGCAACTTACTTACATTTGTGAGCAAACTTTTTCTTTAATGAATTTAAACAAATCAAAAATAAGAAATAGAATAGCAGATGAGAACCTTTCTTCTGTTTTACGTATTGCCACAACGAATCTTAAGCCCAACATAATATCAATAACTACAAATATTCAGTCACATCCATCACATTAAATTTTACTAATTTTTTTCAAAATTTAAATTGTGTTTTTTGTATAAATACCAAAAAGTTTTCTCTTGTTATTCAATTTCTAGTTTTTTTTCTAGAAATAAAGTATTTTAAGCATATCTATAATGTTTGTGTTTTATTCCTTCATTGTATAATGTTTGCATGAGTAAAATAAGTAAATTAATAATTGTAATTCACATGCGTATTGCCACAAAAAAGTGTTTTTACGTTTATAACATGTTATAACATTTACGTGCTGCTTGGCCCTCGACTTGATCTTTTTTCATATTTTGGCCCTTCATTCTGAAAAGGTTGTGCATCCCTGTTCAAGATATTCATATAAAAATTGATTTATAGTATTTATTAATATTTTCCACAGTATAAAAAATAATAAATATCTAATTTAATTAATAACATATCAACAAATTAAATAATAAAGCAATTTGCTTCATTACATTAAATATATTTTGCATGCGTAAACAGCATGTTTCTTTCTCTCATCATAATAAAAATGATTAATATCACCATGTGGATAGACTTCATGAAAATGCAAAGGTGGCATTAAATGAGTTACTAACTTATTTAAATATTCGCAAATAAGAAGGAAATTTTGATTACCATTAAGACAGATATTTTATATATTGTATATAATTACTTATTTTCAGTTACCGACCATTTAAACAAAGATTTTTTAGAGAGATTCAGAATTTATTAATATATATTAATTATTATTTCTAATGAAATTAGGTTAATATTTTTGCTGTATAAAATGGAACTTGATGAATTTTTCTAATAAAGAAAATGATAATTATACAAGTTTTATCATTTATATAAATGCATGTATGTCTATTTATAAAATTACATACAAGTATCAAATGATTTTGGTGTCTATTATGTATTTCCTCAAAAGTTGTTACATATTATTTTTCAATAGTTAAAATTTTTTAAATAAGAAAACACATTACTATATATCTTTAAATACATAAATGTATTGCTGTAATAATTTGAAAATTTTCATATGGCACCTGCACACAGATCTTATAAACTTAATTTAGTAAGTTAACTTTTCTTTGGGGAAGTTACACTATATGTGCTTGTACCTATTTATTTTTATTGTCTAAACACCTCTTGGAAACAATTATGTGTGAGCAGGATTAAATCTTCACGGAATTTGTGCGTCAGGGCCTTTTGGACCAGGTGTAAATTTTCTTACACCAGGGGGATAAGTAACAACTTTTATTTTTGTAAGTCATCTATCTTGCCATAAAATAAAAAATATATTTCAAGTTTAAGATAAGTAAACATTTTCTATTTTAAATTAAATACAAAATTTTACTTCACAAAATTTTTTGTTGATAAGAAATTTAAGAAATTACTTAACAATACATTTATCGAGAAATTATATAGATTGTTTAAGTTGCCATGTAAACATTAAGTATACATAAAACAATCTTGCATTAAAAACAAAAAAATACCTATATAAATAAAATTTATTTCTATTAATCAACATTCATTACTTTACAATTTTTTTTCCTTCCTTTATTTTTCGATAGAAATAAGTAGAAATTTTTTTAATTACTTATAAGTTCTTTTATTTACTAACTTCTAAATGAACAGAAGCTATCTATTTTTCTTTAATTCCAACCATTATTTCATTAGCAAATATATTTGGATATTTTTCTAAATTTTCATATGAATAAAATTTTTATTTTATTTGTTCACCAAATTTTTGTTCAGGTAAGAACTGGAAATTGCTGCATGGAAATTTATATTATTATTTATTGGACTGTATCTTGTTATGCTACTTCCTTTCAAAATTTTAAATGCAGCATTTTTAATTAACTTAAACCAGATTTAATAATGATTTGAATTCATTGAAAGAGTTTTATTCCATGTTGTAATTAATTTAATCAATAAACACCATTTGGGAAATCAGGTCACTTCAAAAATGAAGCTATACAGTTTCCTCCTTTTTTAGAATTGCCATAGATACATAAAAGCTGTGGAAAAAATTAATTTAAACTGCAATTAATATTGGTTTGAATTCAATATAAAGTTGCTTATGCTATAATTCTCAAAATCCTAAAATTTTCTTGCTTCAAGAATTTAAGGATATTATTTGTCCCCTTTTAAGATTATTATAAAAAACATAACTGTTGAGTGGGAGAAAAATACATGGCATTGTGGACCCCCTTTCTTTCTTTTCTTTTTTTCCTATGTCAGGGAGTTGGTCGCATTGGCTATTTTCCCTCTAGCAGCACAGTACAAAATAATCTTCATATGATAGTTGTCAAGTTTAAGAGAGTTGATGTATCTCAGAGATGGGTAAACAAACAAATGTCTAAAATTCATATCCTCTCCTGTGGAACATAGGGGGCTTCTCCCTTCTTATTTCTTCATACCCAGTATAATTGTTTAAAAAATAACAATATTTACTTTTTTTTAGATTTTGGGAAAATCATAGTTTTTATTCACCACAGAGAATGTTTTTTTTTTTTTTTTTGCTTTTATCCAGTGATAAAATATACTGTAAAATAAATAAAGATCTTTAATTTCTCGCATTAGCTACAAAATTAAAAAATTAAACAAAAACAAACAAAAAAAGAAAACCCTGTAATTTTTTAAAGCTTTCAGTTATTTTACATACTATAAAAAATGTTTTTATTATTTACCTAAGTGTTCACAATAGTGCTACACAGGATTTTTAAGGTGGTTAATTAAGAACTAATGTTATTCATATTATTGATTTAGCTTTATTGTTTAGTTATTAATACCAGACAGCAAGATGTTATTTTAAGGTACATAGTTAGCTTGATAAATTAAAAGGAAATACTTAAAAATACAATCATGAATAGAAGCACTGATTTTTAGTTATATTTGTTAAGTAATATTTTTTATAAAACATTTGAGATTTATCTTTTTAGCAATAATTCATTAAGCCTTTTCAAAGTAATAAATTAAAGAGAAATCTTCAAAATTTGAGTTTGCGCAAGATTTAAATGTGCTTTGGTTGGCCAGAAAATTGTACAACATGTGGCATGTGTCTGCACCAAGTCATTGAATTTTACCAAAATAAGAAATGCAATATCAACAATGATTAGTAAAATTAAATTAACAAATTTAACACAAATATATTAGATGAAGAATATAGCAATTTTTTAAAAGTTTTCTATATGAGTGCTAATGTGAATGCTTTTAAAATTTAAACTATTTAAAATATTTAACACAAATTAGAGCTATAAACTTTCAAAACTTCTTAGAATTGAAAAGGGATTTGTGAAATAAACTTATTCTGATATTGCTTTAAGATGAATAATCAATTAAGAAAAAATAAAATTTGTATTTTAAGATTAACTTTTTTAACCCTTAACTATTTAGGATTTGCTCTCCATTGCCATGGATTTTTACACAGGCATGGGCATTTATGCATTGTATCAGAGTAAAGAAGCACACTTTAAATTATAATTGCTTACTTTTACAAAACAAACATAAGCAATGTCAAGGACATTCTATTGCATTCCAAAGCCATGGGTCTAGCTTTATTGATACCAACACATTTCAGGGAAACATACTTCAGAAAAGTGTATTTATATGGCCAGGGTACTCAACACATTGGTTTAGAAAGATGTATATATATATAGGTCCACGTCAGGCAAGGGATTAATAATTTTTAATTATACACCTCTATATATATATTAGAAGCATACATTATACACTCATAGATAATACAAATAAATAAAAGTGCATCAATTTTAAAAGAGAATGACATTTCTAAATTTTAAAAAATATGAAGTTTTTATTCAGAGAAATTGTATATTGTTCAATATTCTAAATGGGATTTCAACTAATAGAAATTAAATTGTTATAAGGTTAATTAATTTTATCAAAAAGCAAAATAAATTTACATTAAGTATTTCTTATATTAATAAAGTAATTCAGAACATATTTAAGTATATTAATATTTCTTTACAAATAAAACCTTGTTAGTTTAAATTATAAAAAAGTTTAAAGTGTTTGAAAATTTATTGACTGTTTACATAAATAATTTATAATATTATAAAATTGTATGTATACTCACAGATCTAGGCTAGTTAACCTAATTATTCCTGCTACTCATTAATGGGCAAGTAAAGCTTGATGGTGGCTAAGAATTTTATCTGATTTTAACACACTCACACAGG
Organism: Latrodectus hesperus; assembly: GCA_037975125.1. Lineage (NCBI taxonomy): Eukaryota > Metazoa > Arthropoda > Arachnida > Araneae > Theridiidae > Latrodectus > Latrodectus hesperus. Next base: position 78,605,360 of record CM075862.1, read on the forward strand.
CATTATCATATTATAATGTTATATAAACAAACTTTGAAACAAAGAATAATTACTTTCTAAAACACACAAAATTTGAAGTTTCTATAAAGAAAGGTTGGTTTGAACAAGATCTTTTAATTTAAAACAGATTCTGAATTACAACAACCAAGAAATTCAGAAAATATCTAGTTATTTTAGCTAAAATAAACTTTTTTTTAAATTATATTGTCCATTGTAAATCTGTTTTAGATTTATTATGAAAGATTACTCATTTTTGCTAAGGTACATTTGGTATTAGAGCTTCGATTTATTTCAAGTCATCTTTTCCTTATATATGTACTGCAATTCATAATATAGTATTTTGTAATTAGATTTTTGTTATTGAAAGCACAGGGTCATGTAAAATCAAAACTAAAAACCCGTAGATGTAAAAATAAAAATTATAATCATATTTCAGATGATCAAAATAATTATTTGTGAAATGAAAAAAAGGAATTACTTTTACTAAGTAATAAAATGTTCTGGTATCACTCTTATTGCAAATGCTAAGGTAATAAAAATAATTGAAAATCATAACAGTTATGAAGAGTGCAAAAGATATAACTAGTATTTAATAAAACTTAAATAATAAATATTACTACCAAGATTAGTTAAAAATCTTACCTTACTGATAATTATGTCATGTGGCGGCAGTTTAAATCTTACAGTTGCTTTTCCATCATTAATGAATTTTGTAAACAGTTTATCCACATTGTTATATATCTAAAAAATAAAAATGTTTTAATTTTATTTAAAAATTTATACAATTAATAGTTCTTAGTATGGTTGGAAAATTCAGATTCTTTTTCTGTTACTTTTTATGCATTCTTAACGAAAAAAATACTGTATATAATTCCCTAATTAAATTAATTACAGAAAGGAAATAATTTTTATTTTAGAAACAATAAGTTCTCACATTGTTATTAATAAGAATTTAAAAACTATAGTAAAATGAAAAGGATTTATAACAATGTTATAAGATTGAAAAATGTTATTGGCATACATGATTACAAAAATAATTCCACCAATGTTATTGATAAAATATAACCTCATAGGAGCATAAGCTAAATCTTATGCTCTTGTGAGGTTTGGTCTACTTGATTTAGACAGATGCAAAGGGGAGTAGAAGGAAAATGAACAAGACCCGCAAAAAATTTTTTTCTTTCTGTTTTCAAAGTTAAGACAGTAGTAAATAGTAAGAATTATATTTGTATTTTATTATTTTTACTAACATGACTTCAAACATTGGACATTGAATTACTTTTTTTATTTTACATTAACATTATACTATAAAGTAACATTTTTTTCTATACTGGAATCTGAATTTTTAAAATCATTTTCATTGTGTTTTCATTGTTTTATCATAGTGGAATATGTTTTATCAAGGTATCATATGGTGATTTAGTAAAAAATTTTGTTTCTTAATATTGTTTTGGATTTTTGTTTTAAAATAGCTTAAATTATTTAAAAAATGTTCAAAGACTATTAAAATTATAAAAATTACTCAATAAAAATTAAAGATTAATATAACAGTATTACACTAAATAAAAAAAATGCATTTTAAATCTTTTTAATTATGACATTAAATGATGAACAAAATAAAAATTACAATAGCAATTATTAAAAATAATATGGCAATTTTAAATTACTATAAATATTTTTTAATTTGCACTAATTGTAAATTAACTTTCCCAAGTAACTTATTTAAAGACACAACTTTTGTGATAATCATAAATTAGTTATACTATACACATAAATTTTAAGTTCACATTTTTAATATAAACTGTTTCATATTAAAGAAAATGATACTAATAACAAAAAACACTCACTTTATACTTGGTACCCTTAGGGCTTTGATGAGTACACAGAATTAGATAGATGTCCTCATCGCTATGTAATTCTTTTTTCTTAGATTTATGACATAATGCCAAAGTAGCAACAGTATGCTTTTTATTCTTCGCATTTGTTGGTGCACCTCTATTACCAACTTCCACCGCACAGGTAATTTTCATAATGAATTATCTAAATTTTTTTAAAGAAGCACAGTTAATGTAAAACAAAACTAAAAAAATTCTCTGAAATAAATTCCATTATAATATTTTTATAAAAAAAAATAATGGCTTAATTTTACTTTTAGAACCAACTGTCAAATGTGATTCAATTTCATCAAACATACAGTTACTGTTGCAGAATGATTTCTTCACATAAGAATGTCTGATCAGTGAAAGTCAACTGCAGTTCAATGAATGGTTGTTACAATCCTAGTATTTTATTGGATATAGTTGTTTAATTGCAATCTTTAATTAAGTAAGCATTAGTGAATTTATATTCATTCGGGGATTTGCACTTTTAGCTGAATCTTGTTTAAAAATTATCCTAGTTTAACTCTAACCTATAAAGCACCTGAGAGATTGAGAATAATAAGAATTATGAAAAAAATTCTATTTGGTCCCAGGTTTAAATCCCGGTTCAGACGTGGATGTTTCTTTCTCTCTGCATTTATTTGTCCTTGTTTCTGAAATGATGTATGAATGTGCATCCTCCTATAAATGCATTTGTGGTGGAGTGATGTGAGCAATGCTACTCGATTAAGTGATTTAGTTTAAAGATGCCCACCAGGTAACAATAATTGAATAGCAGTGTTAGCAGCCTTGTTGTGGTGAAGGTTTAGACACACTGAGCCAGCCATTATTAAAAAAAATATTTACATTAGAATTGATGTTCCTATTTTTCATAGAATTCGTATTTATAATTAAAAAAATTTGTTCCTATGTTTTCATTATTTGTATTTTCATGTACAAAATTAGTGTACATATGATTTCTCTTTCAAAATCCATAGATACATATTTATATTTATTATTTATCCATTTTAAACTTTATATTTAAATTCATAAACTTTTTCCAGAGAAAAATTCACTATGTCATTTTAGCAGCATTTCTTCCTCTTAAAAAAAAAGTTTAAATATTGGTATGATGGATTATATGGTGGCTGTACCAAAAACAACATTCAAAAGAGATTAATACAAAGTTTTAAATAAGAAATTTTGATGAAATAAGTTCAAATCCTTTTTTGATCTATTTTTATAAATGAAGACATATATATTGAAATTATAATAACTAAGTGTGATTTTATAAAATTAGATTAATTTTTATCTGCATAATCACTTAAGATTTTAAATATAAAACTTAACACATTGTCGTGAATTAATTACGAAATTGGTAATAACTATCACAATTCAAAAAAGAAAATCACCTGAATAAAATAACGAGAGTAATTTGGCGTTACATATCAAAACAAGTATTTCAAATATAAATAAAATGAAATCAATTTCGTCAAAAATGTCAACAATATTACTAATTTACAAACAAGTGTATAATATACTTCAAACGTATATATTATATACTGTTAGAAATCTTAGTTATATATTTAATAAAACAAACATTTAAGCAATGACAATGCATCTGATGCAAATAATAATTTGTTAAATTGTATGCTATAATTTGAGACAAAATTTATTTAAAAACTAAATATGTAACATACCTTTTGGTGAGCTGGTCAAATTATTCGTTTCTATTGTAGTCAATCTACGACCCACGTTATATTTAACTAACACTTCTAATATACTGTGATAAAATGAAGTTGATCAAAGCCATTATGTTCAAGCGACAACGATTCATACACAGCTATCGCAAAAAACAAAAAACATTACAAAAATAAACAAAAGTTTACAACTAAATGGAAATTTCGAACTGAAATGAATTCAATTGCAATTACGGTTACATAAGAATTTCTGAAACAGTTATTTTCTAAAATTTTTAAATATGAAAAGTTGACAAAAAGAACGATGCTATAAAATAATATTTCACACAAAACACAACTCTAGTACTTAACATTTGTTATCATGGAAAATTTATTAAATTGTGATTGATTAAAAATTGTAATTCGATATAAAAAAAAACCCATCGAAATTAAATGGAGTTTATACAAACCGTAGTGTACAGTAGCTTGACTTCTGAGAAATTGCGATAAACCACCAGAATACGATAGCATGAGATTGACCTTCATTTACGTATATTAATTGTAATAGAGATGTGGAATGTATTCTACTTGATTTAATAACATTTTTAAATCACTGCATTATTTTATTCTTGAAAGAATTCCATTTCTCACGTTCTTTTATACGTGAATCTTATTCTACATATGTTAAGCAACTTGCAAACCTATAAAAATCATTCACCCGAATAGAAATTAATACTTCTCGTATTCAATATTCATGTTTTCAAATAATGAATCGTTAATATTTTTCTGCTACTTCTCATCTGAATATATCTTAAATGTTTTAGAAAACACTCGTATCAATATAATTTATGCTATACTGTGATACATGCGTATGCCTAACACACGAATTTTTTTTCCTTTGTCAATGATTTTGATTATGTGTGAGTGCTGATTGTTAAAATATTTTAATAATAAGCATATGATATCATTTCAATAACCCAGAATTTTAGATATGATACATTGAAAAATATACTTTAAATGTTTTCCCTTTCACTTGCATCTAAGATTTTATTTACGGACATTACACATACCCAGGTCTTCATTAAATCCTGTTGTTGTTGTTACATATGACAATTGGACAAGCCAACGGCTGGCTTTCGAAATTAAGTCAGAAGGGTGCGTCTTTCGTTTAACCAGAGCACCAAGAAGGTGAAAGTACGTCTTTGCCCTAAGATTCCTCCGATAGCGGGCACCACCAAAGGACCCACCTTCTCAATTTTAACATTGATCTGAAGGAGGAAATTTTCTTCAGACCATTGCACCCAAGATAACTGCTCAACGACCGAAAACAGAACTTTCAATTCCACAGACTTAACGAGAAGGTATATCGCATGTACTTGGTATATCTTTGGCGGCAATTGCCATCTAACCCCACCCTTCTGAACGGAAGGCTGATGCTTTAACCACTAAGCTACCAGGGTCCTATAATGAATGTTGATTGTGTTAATTGAAACGAATATACACTACTGGCCATTAAAATTGCTACACCAAGAAGGAATGCAAATAACAGAACGATATTTATTGGACACATACATTATAGTGGAAAGAACAAGTGATTAGATTTACAGGAAATTAGGATGCATAGATCTTGAGAAATCAGTACCCAGAGCAGCCACCTCTGGCTGCAATAACAGCATTTATCCGCCTAGGCATAGAGTCAAACAGAGACTCATGTACGGGGATCTCAGTCCATGCAGCTTCAACCCTATGCCACAGTTCATCGACAGTAGTGGATGGTGAGTGATGGCATGCCAATCGCTCGGCAACCATTGACCACACGTTCTAAATTGGTGACAGATCAGGAAAACGTGCTGACCAGGGTAACAGTCGAACCTGTTCTGTATCAGGGAAGTTCAGAACAGTACGGGCAACATGCGGTCGTGCATTATCCTGTTGAAACAAACATTAGGGAGGCCTCGAAGATAGGGCAGAGCCACGGGCCTTAACACATCGGAAATGTAACGGTTGCTTTTCAAAGTGCCGGTAATGCGAGCAAGAGGTGATCGAGACGTGTATCCAATGGCACTCCATACCATCACTCCAGCAGATGGGCTGCCGAGCTGGCAGCCGAATGGTTAGCGCTCTTGCCTTCGGTTCAACAGTTCGTGGGTTCGAATCCCACCTTGGGCATGGATGTTTGTAGTGGTTCGGAATCCACTTTAAACCGTAAGTCCCGGTCTAATTAGCCCTCGTGTGCAAAAAATGACCGTTGAGCGACAAACAAACAAACAAACCAGCAGATGGGCCAGTATGGTGATGTCCAATGCAAGCTGGCAATGCGCGTTCTCCACGATGCCTCCAAACACTGATGTGGCCATCATGCTCTAGTATACAGAACCGAGATTCATCTGTAAACATGACGTGATGCCATTCCCGCTTCCAGGTTCATCGCTGATCACACCATTGAAGGCGCTCCTGTCTGTGACGCAGCGTCAATGGTAGCCGAAGCCATGATCACCGTTCAGAAAATCTATGCTGCTGCAAACGTTGTCGAACTGTTCGAACAGAAACTTGTTGCCTTGCAAATGACTCCATTTCTCGACTCAGGGTTCGTGACGTGGTTGTACGATCCCTTGTTACCATGCGGATAAGATGTCTGTCTTCTCTGCTGATAGTGATGGGGAGTCACTGAGATCCTGCATGACATTCCGTATGATTGTCCTGAACCCATCGATTCCATATTCGGCTAGCAGTCATGGGATCTCGACCGACCCGAGCAGCAATATTGCGGTACGATAAACCGCAATCCCGATAGGCTATAATCCTTCCTCGATCAAAGTCAGACACGTGCTGATAGGCATTTCTTCTTCTTATATAAGTCATTACAACAACTTTCTTTGCCGTAAACAACGTTGAAACGGAAATTGAGTATGAGAAAACTGCTGTCAAAACTCTGGTTTTATACACATTGTAGATGTCGCTACTGTCGCCTGCTTTGTATGAATGCGCTGAAAATCTAATCGTTTGTATATCACAGCAAGTTCTACCTATCATGCAAATTTCACGTGTTTGGTGTGCCGCTTTCCTGGTGCAGCAATTTTAATGGCCAGTAGTGTATATGATTAAAATGATCTATATAATGATTAAAATCTATTTTTATGCATGATTACATATTCAAAAATATGTAAGAAAGCAAAATATATCAGAAATGCACATTAGCTCATACTTTTCAATATTAAATTTCTTTCAAAAATGTTTTGGAATACGCATTTCATTAAAAATTATGCTTTAATGAAATGCCTTCATTAATAATCATTTAGTGAGGATATGAGAAAATTTAAAAAATTCAAATTTACAGAAATAAAGTTGATATTGAATATTTTGATTATGTTCAAGGTATAATCAAGATTATTTTTAAGGATAAAAATATTTCCTTTTCTAAACGGGAAACATTTCGAAAATTAAAATTTTTTTATTCATGTTTTCTTTAGCTATCGACATGAATTATTTGCGAAAGTGAATGAAGAGATCTTAAGGAGAAAAACTCTTCAATCTTTGTCATTTAATTATGGATCAAAATTACAAAGTGGTTAGCTATTTTTAATCCCTTTCGTCGACGGTAATAAGTATTATTAAACAAACGCAACATTTGATATTTACTATAAATACGTTGGTTACTTGGTGATGTTGAGGCGGGAAATATTACTCTTGTGTAAATAAAATTGCGAGTTCAATGCCTGATTAAATAATGGTTATCCTGACAAGATGGCATATATACGTTAAATAACTTATGATGATACAGTGTATTAGTTTGTGGGTAAAGATAAAAGCTCGGCTGTCGTCTTCTTCTTCATTCTAATCCCCATTGTTTAGCAGGGCTAAACTAGGACCATAGTGTCTTGAACCGCCAGAAAGTCTATGACTATCAAAAATGATTCGTAGATGTCCTCTTTATTAAGTCCCAAGCAAAAGATAATATGCTCCGGAGACGCACTCGCCAAGTTGCATTTGGGACAAAGCACGTAACATTTATATCCTTTGCAGAATGAAATGGAACGAAGATGTACACTTCGGAAGAGGGTGAGGTAGTTGAGCTCCGCCTGTCGCATTTAAGAGTGAGGGAGCCTCTCGGTGAGTAGCTTTGGCACCAATGGTGCTAGGGTGGAAGTGACCAAGGTTGATCTTCTTGGCACTGGAGTATAGTTCAAGGAAGGTAAGTGGGGCAGATGGAGCCGAGGTCTTATTAGTACCTGCCTTTGCAAGAAAGTCAGCAGCTTCTTTGACTTGCAGGTTAACGTGGGATGGAATCCACTGAAGAAAAATACGATCCTGCGATAGTTTCTTCAGCTTTTGGAGAATAGAAACTCCAACAAAGTCACGAATGATAGACCAGCTAGCAAGATGTTGGATGGAACTCTTGCTGTCCGATAGGATCCAGATTTTTCTTTCTTTAACAAATGGTTCAATGGCTTTGAGGACCGCATCGATAGCGATTAACTCACTGCGGAAAACGGAGCAGAAATCTGGGTTACTTCTTTGTATCTTTACACCTTCAGTAGAGTCAAGAATGGCAAAGATTCCATTGCAATCTTTGCTGCCATCCGTGTAGATCTTGATATCATTAGCAGGAATATCGTTGATGACCTCAAGCGCCAGTTGTTTTAAGAAGGCTGGGTGATAGTTTGTTTGTTAACGGAAACAGGGAGGCTAGTGTGTAAAATGACATTTCGCAGTCCTTCAGATGGGTCTATAGGTGGATTTTAAGTAATGCTGTTCAACATTGTTCTTTATTAACGTGGTGGAATATACTTGGCTAAATGGACTATTTCTTTTAAGACGTTGGTTATTTGTCCAATTCTTTAAATAGGAAGAGGTTCGGTTTTGGCATCCAAGACTATAAAGTTTGTTGTAATATTTTACGAAGCTCGCTTTTCCCCTAAGGTTTAGCGGTTGCAGATCCGCTTCATAGAGAACAATGTCATTGGGGCAGGAGTTAAGAAGGCATGTGATGATTCAGGCTGCACTAAACTGAACACGTTCCAATTTCTGGAGACTAGATTCAGATGCACAGCAATAGATCGGGAGTCCATATTCCAAAATAGGTCTTATAAGGGAGATGTAAGTATTTCTGAGGGTAACAACGTCAGTGCCCCAATCACGACGAGAAATGTACTTTAATGTGTTGATTCTTTACCGGCCTTTTTTTTTTTAACTAGATGTTCGATATGTTTATTACTCAATATGTCTGGATCCAAAACGTATCCCAAATATTTTAGGTATTTGACAGAAACTAGAGGCTGGTGATTTAGAAGAAACTTTGGGCAATAGTTGTATAATTTTATATTGGTTGCAAAAAAACAAAACAGGTATTAGACTTTGTGGGGTTGAAATTCAGTTTATGTTATTCAGCGAATCTCCATACCTCTTGAAGGCCAGAATTAACATTATCTTCAAGATGTTTCACTTCATAGCCTGATTTCCAAATCACAATATCGTCTGCAAAAAGCCTTAGCTCGGCTGTTGCTTCCGTCACTTGATTTTAATTCAAAATTAACAGGTGACTGGTTGTGTTTTTGGAAGAAGGATTTTGTAGACAAGCTGGAAATACCATAAACAAACATTAGCCGATGGTTCCGGTTTTGTCGAATTTAACACATTTCGAAGATTAAGGAAGACTGGATCGGGAGGAGGCGGTTCCCGAAACGAGAAGCAGCTAGCTCTTCATTGAACAACTGCCGGTTGATTGGAAACCAATTAACTCGATTTATTTTTGGATAAGTTTATCATTAGAACTATAAGCTATAATTTAATTTCATATTAAAAAAAAAAATTTATTTCCTCTTCAGCTCAAGTTGAGCGAAGACTTATTGCCTTTTCGGAATAGCAGCATATACTGAATACAGAAGCCATAAGTCTGGCTTCCTCTAAAATTCAAGTATTGGATATTCAACAAAATGAAGATCTAAACATGGATTTAAACATGGCAGGAGAAAGCAATTACGGAACAAACTTCCTTAGGACCACAGAAAACGACATGAACTGTCTTTTAGCTGCAAAAGAAAATGGAGTAAACACATTCAACATATTCTTAAAAGCCAACAATGGAAGGTCAATTCCTAAAAATAAACCTCGGGAATTGAAAAATGAACTGATAATGAAGATAAAAAATTTCAAAAAGATCTCTAACAAGATAATAACAAGAGACGGTCGATTACTAATGACAACGCAAGACATGGAAACAGCTACAGAAATATTAAACATCAAAGATTTACAAGGGATCCCGGTACACTACCAAATCCTATGGGAAAGCATCTCTACCAGGTTTCTGCTATTTAATATTCCAACTGAAACTTCACTTAAAGAGATTGCAGAGGAGCTGAGCGCTGAAAACGAAATCCCAATTTTAGAATTAAGAAGATTCAATAAGAAAAACCGTGAAGAGTCTCCAGTTCTGGTATCTATTCTGGGAATAAAGATACCAAAAGAAATAAAACTGTTCTTCACTAACCATAGAGTGGAGCTATTCATAGACAGACCTCGACAATGTGGTAAGTGTTTCAAATTCACTCATAACTCTAACAAATGCCCTTACGAAGTATTGTGCGTGCACTGCGGAGAAAAAAACACGGAGAAATATGCTTAAATCAGATGAGATGCTCAAATTGTACAGGTTTACATAGAGCCGATTATAATGAATGCCCAACAAGGACAAAAGAAAAAGAAATTCTCAAATTTAAAGCAGAAAATAATTTAACACTAAGCGAAGCTAGAAGGCGATTCGCAAACAAAAATACCTTATATGCAAAGAAAACTTCCATGCCTATAGCCAGTCCAGACGTAGAATCGATGCAAGGGATCTTTGATAAATTGGCCCTTAAGCTGATAACCTCAATTGAAAAAATCATAGAACAACAACTAACTAAAATTTGTAACATGTTTAAAAAATCTTTAGACTCTACTGTGGATAAAATCAATGAAACAGTCTTTACTAAAATTAATGAAAAAATTTCAAAGTTGACTACACCAATCTCTCCTGAAAGAGAAAGGAAGAAAAAATCAAAGATAATAAAAAATCCCAAAGCTTCAAAGTCAAATCAAATGGACTGTCAGCAAAGCGAAACAGAGGAGAGATAGATCTCTCAGATTTCTCTGTTGGATAATTACAGTTACCGACTTAACCCATTCAATTATAATTTCATATTTGAAAGGATTTCAAATAAATAATTCTTATATCCGTACTATATAAGTGCCATAAATCTTTAGTTAATACATTTTTAAAATGAAAATTGTGCAGTGGAATGCGAGGAGCGTTACCAACAAAATAGACATTTTTAAGTTAGAACCTTTCATTTCCGCAGATGTATTAGTGATACAGGAAACTTTCCTTAGACCAAAAGACTTATTTAACCTAAAGAAAAAAATCATCTACAGAAAAGACAGAGAAAATAGAAACGGTGGCGGCCTAGTGATTGCAGTAACAGAATCAACATCATCAAAAGTAATTTATAAGAACATATACAGCAGCAGTGGAACAGAAATATTGATCGTGAAAATCATTAATCGGAACGACACTATTAACATATTGAACATATATTCACCCAAAGGAAAAATTGAATACAGAGAATATCAAGATATACAAAAATATATAACACAAAAATGCCTAATTTTAGGAGACTTCAATATCAAACATGACCTATGGGGCGGGGAAACTAGCACTCATCAGGGACAAATATTGGCCGACTGGATCAACGAACATAATCTCTGCATTCTGAATTCATCTACTCCGACACATATTTCTCCTGCAGGAAAAGGTTCAAATATAGATCTATCAATTTGTACTTCTAACTTATTTCCACAATGTCAAATCACAATAGAAGAAGATTCATGTTTTAGTGATCATTTCCCTATAGTCATTGACGTTCTTACCTTAGATCAAACTCCAAGAGTGTATAGGACACGCAGATGGAAAGATATCATCAACCAAATAAACGAAGAGTTGTGTAGTGAAACTAACAGTTCATATGACAGTTTCCATAATATTACAGTTAAAGCCATAGAAGACAACAGCCATGAGCAAAAAATACCTGAAAAGCAGTACCCTCCATGGTGGAATAATTTATGTAGTAAATTTTCATTTCTAAAAAAAGTGTACCTAAAGAAAGCCAGAAATACCTTAAAAACCAAGAACTGGATTTTGTACAAAAAATTTTCTGCAAAATTAAAATATATCATAAAATCGTCTAAAACTAAATATTGGGATGATGTCTGCAAGAAGCAGCAAGACCCGTACCTACTTTTCCGTATATTTAATTCAATGAATCGCCGATACAGAGATATCCAAAATTCTAACCTCCTAATAAATGTTAACAACCAAGAACTACATTCACCAAAATCCCAAAGTGAAGCTTTTGCAATACACTTCAATGACAAAATATACCATGAGCCAATACCAATCGACTACTCTGGATCAGAGAATATGAATATAAATAAAAAATTTACAATCAATGAGCTCAAATTAGCCATTAAGAAAACTAGAATATCCACACCAGGAGAAGACAAAATTTCTGCAAAAGTATTTAAATCACTAAATGAAGTAAGCACACGCCAGATACTTCAAATATTTAATGATATATTTGATCAATGCTCTATTCCTGACAGCTGGAAATCTTCTATTATAGTACCAATCCCAAAACCAAACAAACCACAATCCACATTAAATTCATACAGACCTATATCTCTAACCTCTGTTCCTGCTAAAATATTCGAAAGAATGCTGTCCTATAGAATCACAAATTTCCTAATTTCCAATCAGAAGATAGAAGAACGCCATCTAGGGTTCATACCTTTCCGAGACAGTCAAACTGCAATACAACTTTTTCATTATGATCTGCATCAGGCAAAAGCCCAAAAGAAATTCATTATTGCAATATCACTGGATATAAAATCTGCATATGATTCAGTGTACATTGACGGATTAATATACAAATGCCTACAGTTGGGAATAACAGGAAAAACCGCCAAATGGATTCACAACTTTCTACAAGATAGAAGGATAAAAATAAGATGGAGAAATACATGTTCAAAACCAGTTCAGTCAACAAAAGGAGTTCCACAGGGAAGTGTGTTATCCCCCATTTTATTTACAATTTTCATGTCAGACTTCCATGAAACTATCCCCCAAGGAGTTAAACATATAATATATGCAGATGACATACTAATTTACTGTACAGGTGAAAAATTGGAAATAATTAAGAAAAAATTGCAAGAAACTTTGTATAACATAGAAAAATGGAGTAATTACTGGAAACTACAAATAGCTTATCAAAAGTGTTCAGCAGTAAACTTGTCCGGGCGTAGGGAAAATCCTGACTGGTCAATACAGTGTAACAATGAAAAAATTGAATGGAAAGACAGCCTAAAATTCTTAGGAATTATATTTACAAAAAATGGAAACTTCCGGCCGTTCGTAACATACATTAAAAATAAAGCATCTAGAAGAATAAATATTTTAAAAATACTCTCTAACAAAAATTATGGAGCAAGATCGCATCATCTAATCCAGTTAGCAAAATCATCTATCTGCAGCATTCTACACCACACTAGCAATATTTTTAGCTTTACAAACCATTCAGTTACAAAACCTTTAGAAACAATACAAACGTCGGCACTAAGAATTGCATTAGGGTTACCAAGATTCACTCCTAATATTCTCCTACGAAAGATTGCAAATATTGGCACAATAGAATCTGAATTTAGGAAAATGTCAAGCAGATTTTGGCTAAAACATATCTCATTGGAACAACTATCACCTCTCAAAAATATCATCCAAAACAGCTGCAATTCCGTGGAAAAGAAATATCACATACCCCTAGTGAAAACAATAGAGGAAGAAAACATTAAAATTCCCCACTTTATCCAATATAAGTATCCACAAATTCACTCTCTAACCAATTTCTCCATCCAAATCGACAAATACGATTTCCAAGATAAATATCTAACCAATCAAGAAATTATTCAATTTTTTAATGATTTTGACAATAGCCTAATAGATCAACCTAACAGAATAGCCACAGATGCATCTAAAAAAGAAGATATAACCTCTATTGCTGGATGGTCAGAAAAAGGATCATTTGGATACAGAGTTAATAATATAAATTCGGTCTTTTCTGCTGAAGCAATGGCGATCTGTCAAGCTATAGATGAATTAATCATTTACGAAAGAAGAAATATAATATACACAGATAGTAAATCTGTCCTTATCGCACTGAAGGAATGTAACCAAAAATCAGCAAGCATAATATTAAGATTAAAACACAAGATATGGCAGGCCTCAAAATTCTTCAAAGAGCTCCAAATTATTTGGGTTCCAGCCCACAAAGATATTATAATAAATGAAAAAGCTGATAAACTAGCCAAAATAGTCACAAAAGATGATGTAGATATTGAGTGGATTACCATAGAAGATTTTTACTCATACATCAAAAGCAACATTGAAAAATCTCAAGACAAAATATTCGAAAACAGTAAATATTACCTGAGGATTGGAGACATCCCGGAGTGGAACTCGATGGGGAGATCTCTCAATTCACGCAAAGAGGATGTATTGCTTGCCAGAAGCCTGGCTGGAATGCTATTGACTCCTTCTCTGCTTTACCGTTTCGGTCTAGCAGATTCAGACAGATGCAGTTCATGCTATGCGGTTGATAATGCTGAACATATAATCTTATATTGCCCCAGACATAAACAGGACCGCAAACAATTCTTGCATAATTTAAAAATACAAGAGAAAATAACAAACTACAAACAGTTGATCAAAATCGTCACATCTAACTCGAAAAAACTAAAAACGTTTATTAAACTCCTCTTAAGCATCAACAGATTTTGAATAAAGATCTTACTAGAATAATAGAGACAAAAGCCGGAGCAGCTAAAAGTCTCAGAAATATCTACCAACCAACCAACCAATCCGGTTTTGTTTGTTTCTGAAGGTCTAAAATCCATTAAACAATTTTTGCTTTGATTTGCAATTTATAAAAAATTAGTTTTCTTACATTGATCTTGTTTTTTATAAATTATTTATCTTATAAATTAATATTACTGTCTGTCTTGTGGTTTTTTTCTAACGAAATTGCGAAAACTAGAATTTTTCAAAGATGCTCAGTGACAGGAATGGCTTGTTCCTTATTTGATCTCTCTCCTATTCTTGCTTGACATGGTAGATTTATAATGAAATTAAAATATGTTTTGCACTCAAAGAGGACTAATTTCTGTGCATACTCATGTGTAGAAATTTAAGGTATTATTCTTTTAATTTAAAGAACATTAATGCATTTAAATTTCAGAGCAGTATTTATTTATGTGTAAGTTGAAACTAATAGTTTTTATCAGTTCTCACTCTGCATATTTTAACTTTATAACTATATATTGTATTCAGCTCGGAAATATCGTATGTTTTTGTCATAAATAATCGGTTAACAATATTCTATTGTATTCATACTTGAGATATCATCAAATTTAATACTTACCTTTTTCTGAGAATCTCAAACATTTTCATTAAAAAAGTTACTTAAGAAGGAATCAAATAATATATTTCTTCTAAAAAAATAATTAAAGAAATTAGAAGTAGGTTTTTATTTTACCATATATTTTATTTAATTTACTATAATTATTGCCCAAAAATATTGTGAAATTATTAAATTTGTAATTACATTGTTAGTAGAACAAGTATTAATATTTTTGGCTAGATTTATTGATATAAAAATCTTGTTAACAATAGTATATGAACTGTAATGTCCATATACATTAAGCTGAAGCTGAATCCATATACATTAAGCTGAATGCATTTAAAAAAGCATTAATATCATTTTATTTATTTATTTTAGTATTAAAGTATTTGTTTTCTTTTTACAAATTGTTAATTTATGAAATAAGTCTTTATATATGAAATATTCTTCTTCTCTTCTTCTTCTTCGAATTGGGTTTGTATGTCATTGAGCACCTCTGCTTTTAATATATATATATATATGAAATATTGAAAGTTTTCTTATTGCATATTTTTCATGATATAAATATTTTTTTTATTGGTAGATTATTTACTTTTGTTTTCTTTATACTTAAAAGATTTTCAGTGTAGTTTGTTATTTTTTCTAGCTCTCATGTAGTGACTGTATAATAGCTATCCAAATCCAATTTATCTTTAATTTAATAACTACAGAAAGATATACCCTTTATATAAGAAAAAAAATATTTTAGTTATCTTAAGTTTATATTGTTGGCTATTTTCATTTTTCAATCCTCAACTCAAAAGTAACTATATTTGTGTATCTATATACTATATTTATTATATGCTTCAAAAAATGTACACACATTTTGAACCATCATAGAAACCCTATTTCTTGTTCTACAAAGTTCTGGGAAAAATAATACAAAATGTATAATAATTAATATTGGTTTTTAAGTTGAATTTCATAATTTTTGAAATACTTTCATCAGTTTTATTTATAAATAAACTCTCTATATTTATACTATTGAAATGTATACTTTTTTTATGTGAATTGTAAACAAATGTTATTTTTAGCATAACCTTGTTTAACTACATTGTAATCTCTGAATTTGTTAAAATATAACATATTTTGCCATAATTATATAAATGCCAAGTTTTTTAGTGATTAAAGACTGGCACCTTTATAATAATAATGTACTGATTTCTTTTGCCGCTCAACTTGTCTAGTGGTCAGCGTACTTGACTGCGGACAAGGAGGCTCTGGGTTCGAATCCTGGTTCGGGTATGGATGTACTTTCTCTCTCTATTTATCCTGTCTTTGTCCTTTCCTTATATGAATAGGTTGTGAATGGTTGCCTATCCTATAAGCAGGTACCTGGAACCAGGGGGTATGTGTACCTTCCTGGGGCTTGAGCACAGCCACCAGGTGCGTCGGCAGGTGGTGGATAGCCGAATGTCCTGTAGGAATGACAGGATAGCCTTGAATATAGAATCAGAGGCCGCGAACCAGCTCCCGTAAACCCTGGTGTTATGCGTTCCGTGCCTAGGGCTAATTGGCACCGCGGTATTGGTGTCTTAACGGAGCCTCTAGTTGCTTGGCGAACTTCTAGAGTAATTTGCCTTGCCCAGTAACTCAGGCAATGCTGGGTGGACTTATATTACCTGAGCTTTTTAATTGTTATCTTGTGGCTGAAAAGACACAAGAAGTAACAAACCTTTCTGCATTTGCAGGTGAAGCCTCTAAAGTAGACCTTACTGAAAAAGACAAGGGAACTCAGAGGCAATCTTGTAAAGGGGCAGCAATGTATCCTTCACTTGAGGTAGAAATTACCTCTAAACCATCTTCTTCTGGTGAAAGTCGGGAAGCTATTCCTAGCATGACTGAATTTCTGACCAGATGGAACTGTTTCAGCAAGACCTTATCTGCTGGAAATGTCATATGCAAGAGGAAACGGCAGAGCATGTCATTTACGAATATGAGGCTCTTGCCCTCCCTAAATTAACTTCTTTAGGCTTCATCCATACTAGAGAGTTACACCTAGACTCCATTAAAGGGTTATCGGACTTTATTAGTAAAGTGGGTGACCCGAGCAACTGGAACTAGGAAACATTGGGTTTGGAGTTAATGGTACAAAATGCTAATAAAAGCAGAGGTGCCCAATGACATACAAACTCAATTTTAAGAAGAAGAAGAAGATAAGCAGGTACCTATGGCATATGTGTACTGAGGAAGTTGGACTCCACACCAAAATATGGTTCAGTTGGAAAAGTGGAGCAGCGCACTCCATGTTGCCAGCCTAGCTGGCACACAACAACAACAACTGATTTCTTTTGTATAATTTTTAATATGATAATTTTTAACCTCAAAATTATTATATAATTATTTTGAAGTTTTTATTTACATAGTTATTCTTTCGCAGATTTCCAAAGTTTTGTAATATTTTACTGTATGCTGAATATGTCAAGGTCATCAAGCATTGCAAAACTAGATGAAGCAGAAAGTTTGGTAAAGCATTAACTTTATATTCCATTGCTTTAGTTTGGTAAATGCATCCTTGGGGATTATTTTAGAGTAGTAGCTCTTAATCTGTTTTTCATGCGCTTCTGGTGGTATATGGTAGATTTTTTATGGGTAGTTTATATGTGTGAGAATGATACTAATAATAAAATACATTAATTTAAAAAGATTTATAAAAATATTAAAAAAGTAAGGATTTGATTGATGTACAATTGATGAACAAACAATGTGATTGATGATTAGTAAGACAGTTGTTTAACAGTCTGATATCCCATTTGCAATAAAGAAAAAGAAAAGAATATGATATTTAATTAATTCTCTATCATATATCAGATAAGTATATTTTTGTGAATAGGAAAAATGATTCTTTTTAGCTTTGGGCATACTTATGTCTCCAAAATGATATTAGGTTATCCTGGGTAAAAAAATATTAAAAACTGCTGTTTTATTAAATGTTTATGGAGCTATAAAAATGAGTTACATTCCTTTTTCTTTGTATGTTGAACTTCACTAATTGCTTTTTCATTGTTGTACCTTTAAAAGCAAATGAATACAAACTTAACGTATTCATCCATACATCCATTAAATTCATAAGTCAATTTTAGACCCATTTCTTTATTTTTCCCATAATTTTGGCATATTTTAAAGGATTGTAACTCTTGGTTTCAACTAATTTGCACTATTGATGAAAATTAAGGACTTCTTGCATTTTTATAATGATTAAGCATTTATATGCACATAATTTACTTTGTGAAATTGCTTATATAAAATGCTTGTTTCTTACTATTTTCAGTCTATTGTTGATAGAAGAAAGTACTTTTTTCTGAGTTGTAATCGTGTAATAAATACTTATATCATTTATTATATTACTATAGAAATTGATTAGGGATATAGAACTGAATTAAATAAAATGCTTGAACTTGCCGAAACATGTAAAAAAAACAAACTTACAATTTTGCCAAAAACTGAATAATGTTAATGGGGTACTTTAAAACAATATTTTAAAATTCATACATTGTCTGAAATATTACTTTTTACTGATTTGAGCAATTTTCCTTTTTTAAAATCTCAAATGTTCACTGGATAGTTATTTTTATTATTTGCAGTATCAAAGTGTTATTTAGCAAATAATAAATGATACATATTAATATTTTCTGAATCATTTCATATATTTTGCTACTTGTAGATTAAAGAGAATTAACTTTTTTCTCACTTTATTTTATGATTATGATAATTATCTTTTATGAGAATTTCGCATATAAAACTTCATAGGTATTTCCTTGTGTATGAATTAAAATTTTAATAAAATAATTATTTTCCATTTTTTACTTTATTCAAAATTTTAAAATGTTTACTCACCATATGTTTTTGTAGATCGTAATTTTCTTTTTTTAAGTCTTTGAAATGTGTATCGGTTTTATGTGTAATAATGTTTTAATCTTTTTCCTGAAAATATGTAAAATGCATGGCTTATCCTTCCTATCTAGTTTGATTTTAAAAGAACATTTCGGAAAAGATATGGTCTATTAACATAAAAGTATTATATTGTGTTGTAATGAAAGTTTTCTACGACATCTTATATCACCAGTTTACATTTGTATGTTTGTTTATATTTTGTCAGATGATATTTTGTATTTAGAAGGAGATTTGCTTTTGAACACTCTGTTGTGAGATCTGTAAAAGCATCATTAAGTACAAGAAGTCTGAAATGGAATTATCACATTACCAGATTAGAACCATCATATACTTCCACTTCTGTTGGAAAAAGTCAGCTACAGAATGTCACCAAATCATGTGTATAGCTTTTAGTATTACTATTGTATCATATGACAGTGTGAAGGTTTGGTACTGAAAGCTCAAAAGGAAGGATTATGACTTTGGATATCAATGTAAGGACAAAATTCTGGACGATCATCATTTGTGATGAAAAATGGATATACTTCAACAATACAGGCTGAAAAGGGAGTTGGTGATCCTGTCAGTAGTATTGCAAAGCAGAATTTGACTAACATTAATTCATGTTTTGCATTTGCTGCAATTGCTGTGGTATTACCCATCAAGGGTCTCCAGAAAAAGATAAAACCATTGACAGTAAGGTGTACAGTGAGATGCATGTCTATGTTGACACTGATATCAAATCCAAATGTTGAACTGAGTTCCCGAACAAAAAGTATCAGCATTCAATGGCTGGATTTTGTATAGACTTCAAAATCTTTTACTACACCCATCATATAACTGCAATGTCTTTCCTTTGGACTTTTACTTTTATCACACCTGCAATTATGTCTTCTTGGTGCTATCTTTGAATCCTGAGCCATGCAAAGATGAATGAGGACACCTGCAAAGAGGTTGATTTGTTTTTGGACTTGCAATTATTAAGTTTCTGGGCCGAAAACTTTGAAAAACATACTAAACATTTGCAGAAGAGATATACCTGGATGGTGATTATTACCAGAACTAAAGATACTGTTTTCCTGTTTTTATCAAACGTCATAAAGAACTTTTTGTGGAAAACTTTCATTACAACCTGATGATGTTACTTAGTTGCTATTTATTAACATAATTATCTATGTGTCAGTTTTTTACTTTGGTTGTTTTCCAGACAGAGTTACTCATTTCATGTTTTAAACTACATTTGACATGCTTTTAAGTTTAGAAATATGCTTTTTCATTACTTCAAATGATTTGCATTCATTCATATGAAACACTTTTTAAAATTACTTTGACTCAGATGAATAAAATATAAAAGATTTCAGAAAACAATTATTTGTTACTTATTCTATGTAACTAGAATTTTGATGAATATGGAACTTTTTGTGAGATAAAATTTTCATTATCATGATTGAAGTTAAGAATTTTATTAATACTACTGCAAATACATTTATATGAAAAGTTTTAGGAGCTAAGCCAAAATAATTCAATGCTCGTTAAAGAATCTAAGGAAATAAGTTGTTTTGAATAAAAACCTGTATAATCATTTGCTTTCTTTATTTGAACAAATGAATATAATATCAGGCTGTGCTGATAATTTTTCTTGGAAAAGTTCCAAATTGATGACAAATTTAATGTTTTTTTTTTATATAATTCGTAACACCAATAAAAACTATGTATGAGCATATTTAAGATTTGCTGTGTTCTAAGAATAATTCATCTCCATATAAATAATTTAATGTATTCTCATGATTAATATTTGTTTACATTCTTCAAATATTTTAAAACTTATTTTACTGGGTATTAATTAAATGAGAGTACAATTACTTAAATGTTCTGATATTTTTAAATACAATATATATAAATACTTTTTCTGTATGCTGCTAGGTATTAACCTATCATACCATGTGATTGTTATCCATTTTTAACATATCTGATTTGATCTTAGGTCAATATTAATGGTGAATATGCATTGTGTGCAATGCTTTCCAAACTTTATAATATCTATTGTGGACTGCATCTTTTGACAAAGTTCTGAATGAAAAAATCTCATTTATTTGCAATGCCCAATTTTCTTTAAACAAATTGGTGCATGCATGTGTTTGCCTATTAGTCCATTAATTTCAAATCCTATGTGTTTCCTTTGCCAAGATTTTGATCATTCCAAGATAGCATGTAGAGCCAAACTGACATGCGCTCATTGCTTAGCTGTTGGTCATTATAATCTAAATTTAGTGAGGAAGAGATTTACATCAATTGTAAAGGTGATCACCTTTTTTTTTCTCAAAATTGTCCTACATAGCTGGTGAAAAAGTATCACCTTGATTAGGGTTACAAATAGATGTTCTTGTTCAGAGGGATACAAAAGCTTTGTATGTAAAATTTATAAAAAATTTGGTATGTAAATTGCTTGCAAAGTTTGAGTGTAATAGAAGTGTTGAAAAATTTAAGCATTTACAATCATGCTGTTGTGTTCACAATTTTTGGAGTATTGGGATTCCTTTGCTTGCAGATGTATGATAGATCTGTTGGATCCACATAGGTCTCAGTGGTAATGAAATGGCTGATGCAATTGTTAAGTCTGCATTGCCTCTTCCTCAACCATCAATTTTTCTTTTAGATGTGAGAAAATTAACTTATTCCTTTTCTCAGGAATCATGGAGCATGTAGGTCGCCAACAAATTGTGTACTATTTTCCCAGATCTCACTTCATGTTCAGTTTTACAGATACAGGGTACTAATGTCAGATTAACTCATCTTCATATTAAACACATGTTTTATACATAAACATCTCTTTCTGAATGAATCAAATCCATAGTGTGAAACATATGATGAACTATATGCAATATATCATATTCTAATTTCGTGTTGTGATTTTTTCCTTTATCTCATTTTACCTTTTTTCATAGTAATATAACATTGCATAATTTGTTGGAGCCAACCTACCACAATTTTTTTGTGATTTGAAAAAGAATTGGCTTTTAGATTTTATTTAATTTGTACTGTTTAGCTAAATCCTACTTGTTCTAACGTATGTCAATTTCACCAAACCTATAGATTACTTTGCTAGAATGGATTCATTTGTCAGTACTATGACATATTCAAATGCGTGCATTTGTTTGGAGTTCTGTTAACCCTTGTAATTTATGTTTTGTATTTTATTTTTTTTAAATTTATATTTGAAAAATTGCATGTGAAATTTTGAATTTATTATTTTTTTACAGTTTAAAAGTTAGTTGGATGTTATTTGGATATTATAATTTTATAAAGTTGTTTAATATATAACTAATATTTTTGAAAGTTATATGTAAAATTTAATTTATTTGTTAAATTAACTTTTTAAATTTGTAATGTGAGGGAGGTTAGGATGAGGTGAGAACTTTTAATTGAAATGTTTGTTTGATTAAATACACTATTTTACGTACTAAATTATGCAATTTATTAAGTGTTTTAGAAATATTTAAGATAAATATAGGTTTCTTGTTGAATTGTACTGCTCGGTTAATTAATATCGTGTGTGGTAATACTTGGTAGTTAATTAGAAATCATGTTTTCATAAAAGTGAGTTTATGTTATTGCTTTAACTTTACATTTGTCATTGCTTTAACATTTATGTTATTGCTTTAACTTTATTGCCTTGTTCTTTTCGCATAGATCATGCTGCATTGGATATTTTTTAACATGGGCACCACTGTCCAGTTAGAAACCTAAATTTTTATAAAAATTGATTTTATTTACATTATTGATTTTAATTTATGATGTAGTTGTTAATAACTGATTGATATTGTTATATTAGGTAGTTAATTTTTGAAGTGTATTTTTTGATTAATTATAAGAAAATAATTAAAAAATTGGTTATGTATATTTCATTGATTGAGTAGGAATTGTAGAATTAGATTTTAGGGTTATTTTATTTTAATTTTGTTATATGTAATTTTATATAAAATGCAAAGTTAATTTTCTAGTCTTTCATTTTGCAGTATTTTTTTTGTAATTAAATATAAGAAATATTCAAAATCTCCAATTTTGAAATAAAAAATAATGTACATTCGAGATTTTGAAAACCGGATATATTCTGTGAAATAAAGTAGTTAAGGTTGGCAAGATAGCTGCAGTGTTTTGCTTAAAATTAGAAACTGTGCCAAACCTGTACTGGCTCATAGGATTTTACATAAATTTATATTTTAAGCATAATTTATTTTACATACATTGAATATTATTTTTATTTTCTATGTATGTATATTTTACTAGTTTAACTTGTTAATTGATTTAAATTTATATTTTATATCAGTTTTTAATGTTGTTTGGGTTTTCAAAAAGAGATATTTTTATGAAATTTGTCTTGGTACAACTTCTCCTTTTTGAACTTTGGCCATAAAACTTAATTAACCAATAGTAAGATTAATAAATTCTTAATAAATGTTTTGAAAAAAAAATAGAGAAACAGAATTTAGGATTGGACAGTTTAACTATTTTAAAAAGAATGAATGAAGAATTAAAGATTCTTTATTCAATCTTCTTAAAACTTTTTTTTAAATTAACATTTGTGTAATTATTTTTTTGTGTCAGCATGTTAAGTTTCAAAAACATGAAATTAATTTTAAATACATTAATATTAAATAAGTTCATGTACACTGAAAAAAAAAGAAATTTTAAGGAACAAGCTTTATTTATGTTTATTTAAAAACTCTTAATATTTTAAAAATTTTCAAGATTTTTAGTTAATTTTTAATTGTGTCTTATTTAATATATACATTCATTGTTAAATTATGTAACTGTTTATATGTAAATTTTAGTATTAAATACAATTTAAAAGTTCAGAAATTAAAATTTCAGAAAAATACAAGGAAACATTTATAGGTAGTAAATAATATTTGTTCAGCATTATTGGCATCATAAATTTTATTATATAATGTATAAAATTATAATTAAAAATTTTTTTTAAAATTTTTATTGTGTTATTTACTAAAGCAGTTTATATGATAGTTATTTTTTAGGTTCTTTTGAAAAGTCTGTATAAATAATATCTGTAATTAAATTTGTGGATTACCAAAGAATATTTTATTTTATTTGTGATCTTGGTTTTTTTATACATTAGAATGTATTGGTAAAAAATGTTTAAACTGAAGAAATCTTTTCATTGTTAAAAATTATTTTTCATACTATGTATTTTTATACAAAAATTATCAGAAAAAGCATTGATTTGTAAAAATATCTACTTTATTTATGTTACTTTTAATTTATATATATATATATATATATATATATATATATATATATATATATATATATATATATATATATATATATATATAATATATATATATATTATTTAGATATTGTATTTTTATACTTTATAATTTTTGTTATTTTTGTTTCCTAAATATTAAAAAATGTTTGCATTTTAAAAGTTTCCTTCACAAATTACATTTTGGGGAAAAAAGAGCAAATATATTCATAGCTTTTTTTATATGTATTAATTTTTAATTAAATCATATTTTGTAATATATTTTGTGCAAATTTAGTCTATTTATTATCTGAAAATTTATTTTTAAGTTTTAACCTTGGACTTGCAGTTTTGATTTTTGACTAAGAATTTTTATGTACTTGTGTATGTTGTGCTCAAATTTTGAATATCTATATTGAATGAATAATGAAGATTTTATTGCATTCATCTAGAATACAAAATAGTTTTAAAAATAATCCTTTTTTTCCTTCCTAAAAGTGGCAAATATAAATACATAAAATGCATTTTTACTTTTATGTATTTTTAACTATTATTTTTTATTTGAAAATAATTTTAGATTTGTCAAACTTTGTGTAAGTTTTCTGGGGAAGAACAAGGTGATCTTTCCTTTGAAGAAGGGGAGTCATTAATTGTTATTGGTGTGAGGTATGCTTATGTCATAAATATTATTTTAGTAAAAATGATAAATATGATAATATGTATCTAATTTTTGGATTTATACTTTTTGAAAATGAAAGATATTTTGGAGTAACTAATTGTTTGCTATTTTAATATAATAAATGCCTTTTAAAAAGTTTAGTACAAATTATTTTATTTGAAATCGACAAGAAATTATAAGGAAGAACATTTTCTCTTAACGAAGATTTTTCTCTTATTTCACAAAACAATTCTTCCAATATCCAATCAATTAGTTTCTATAATAAATATAATCAAGCATATAAAGAACACCATAAATTAAAACATCAGGTACAATTTATTAAATCATTGTGAATTAACTCAAAATACTCTGTTTGATTAATTTAATATCAGCTAAAAGTGTTATGATTTTTAATTTTTTCCACAGAAATGAAATTAATATGATTTTAGTTTTTTCAATTTTAAGGATAAAATATATTTAAATTTGAGAAAAAAAGACATAGAAATTTTAAAATTTTCTCTCCTTGATCTTGAAAAAAATAATTCATTATTGCATATAGCAATAATTGCTAAATAATGTTTTGCAAAATGCAAAGTTCCATAGAAAATTAGTGTTTTGCAACCAACCAGATTCATTTATCCACAGAAATCCAGTGTGGATCCAGCTTCTCTAAACAGCTGGGGGAACAGGATATTTTCATAACTGAAAGTTTATGAATAATATGTAAAATAAGTGCAGTTAAAAAAAAATGCTGTAAGTTTTTTATATAAAAGAATTAAAAATTTCACGTAATTATAGTTTGGATAAATAAATAATCATTTTTAAAAAATTTTTCTAAGCTATTATAGTTTGAAGTTTACACAAATAATTAAGATTAACAGTCAAAAGTTTTAACTCAAATTTTAATAACAATATATTTATGTCTTATCTAGAAAATTCTTTTATATATTATTACTAAAACAAATGTAGTACTATCATGAAATAACTTATTTTTGACTCTCATTAAAAACTACTTCTGTGAAGAGCTGATTCCTCAATTCTGATTTTTGCTGTAAATATACATTGTGTCTTAATGAAAGTTATAGATGTTTCATTTAATTAAGCCATGCTATTCCTACTTGTTGGTAAATCTTTGAGCAAAATATTGAATAATTACTTATAAGTAAATGTCTGTATGAAAAATTGCATGAGAATATATAATTATGTTCAGAATTACATAATTAAAAATTATAATTTAAAAAAATGAAGTCATGGAAAAATTTATTTAAACATACATAAAATACTGTACTATTAATTTGCTTTTATGAAAATTAAAAAAATTAGTCTTTGATAGCTTTTTTTTTCTGTATGCATATATATTTTTATTTCTATGTAATGTTGTTTTATATTTCAAAATTTATTTGAATGATTTTGGTAATGCATTAAAATTTTTAAAGGATTTTAGGTATTTCAAATTTTAAATAATTGTTTTTATTGGTACTACAGTTTTGGGCAGGCTTTAGTTTGCTGCAAAATATTCCTCCAGACAGCTGTGTTGCTGATTTGAATTCTCCAATTGGAGAACTTTAAAGTATTAAGGCTGTAAAGCTTAAGTAACCTTCCATATCAAAAATTAAGTTTATCTTTTCTATTTATTTATAGAGAAGATGGCTGGTGGAAAGCCAGAAATTCTTCTGGTAAAACAGGATATGTGCCATCAAATTTTCTAAAGGTATTTATGATTTATGTGTTCTCTTTTCCTCAATATTAAATATTAAGAAAATATATTTTAAATGCACTACTTACTAGTTGTACATCTTTTCATAAAATGATTAGCATTATATAATTATATGTACCCTGAGTATTTTGTGTAAATAAATAATATTTATTTGCAAATGTACTATTAATTTGCTGATTATAATATTTTGCAATATTTTAAAATTTATGGTTATTTCTGTTTAGGTTCCAAGTGATATGAAATGCATTGCTAAACGTAAGCTAATTTAATTACAAGATTTATTTCAAATAATAATAAACTTATTTTTTTATCAAATTGTTAATTAAATTTTTTTTTCTAGTTGCTGTTGAATCTGAAAAAAAGTAAGTGTATAACAATTTGATTTTCACTCTTGTATACTGTGACCACATTTGCTTATAAGTATTGACCCAATTTACTTTAGTTAACATTAAAGAATCGCAAAGTGTTTGAAGCATTTTGCTTCATGCACTAAGAAAAATTCTGTAACTGATATATGGGATTATGAAAGAAATATTAATCACTCATGCAGTGGTACAATTCCTTATTGCACATTCAGGCATTTGAAATTAAATTTTGCCATTTAAAAAAGCAGATTTTTGTAGACATAGCTGTAAAACTTTGCACAACTGCATCAAAAGAAAAAACAAACTAAAAATTTACAAATTCACAAATTTCAAATGGAATTTAAGGTGTGAAATATGAAATATTTGTGAAATATGAAGGGTGAATTGTGAAATATTTAAAAGGATGAAAAATGCTTAGAGGAAGCAAAACTTTTGTTAACAATGTAAATTTAAGATAAATATACTAAAAATCATCAAAAGTCTACCTGGAAATTTCAAATATTAACATTTTTCAACTATAAAATTAAAATATGCAGTTATCTGAATCATGATTTAACAGTAATTTAAAAATTTAATCATTTTTTTAAAATTGAAAATTTAATTAGGTCACTATTACTGCATTAATATTGTGATATTTGAAATTCTTCACAGGAAGAGATCAGAACTCATTCTTCTCTAATCAGTTGATTCAGTTAATATCAACTTGAAAAAGCTTATTCAAATAAAATTTTAATTTTAGATTTACTTCAAGAAGAATCCTTGTTTTCCAAAATTAATATACATTTATTAACATATTCATAGATACGTAGGTGATTATCAAAATAATTGAAACTTTAGATTTTTATAGAACCCTTTATTATAGAGAGAGAGAGAGAGTTTATTGTAAAACCACCTTTGGCATGTAATGCAGTTTAGATTCACCTAAGAATCAATTCATACAAATGGTGAATAGTAGTTAGATGAATATTGTGTTACTCATGAAGATATGGTGAAAACTCTGGGAGAGATGGTGGTAGAAGAAAAATAACATTATTAAAAACTCTAAAATAAATAATAATTGTTCAATTATATTGAGAATAGATGACTGTGGGCCATGTTAAATATTTCACATTGTCCTTGTAGTCATTACATTGTAGTTTGACAGCTCCCAGTGCAGAAAAATGAGCATTATCACCCTGGAAGATTTCTATCTTTTGCATAGAACAAAATTTATATAAGATAAATTTGGTCTGAAAAAATTTCTGTATTCTCCCCAGTGATCCTTTCTTTCAAGTTTTGATTGATCCAATTATAAACCATGACGTACACAGTTACACATATCATGGCAGATCCACCTCCATACTTAACAGTTGAAAGTAGAGAATCACAATAATATGCTTGTGCAGGCGTTTTCCAACTGTACACTTATCCTATTGTAGAGAAAAATGTGAAAGACAATTTGTCAGATCATATTATTTTCTCCCATTTATGAATTGACCAGGTTACCACTGTGGACAATGTTTGCCATTAACATCTGTGACAAGTTATTGGGAATGGCATCTGTGCTGTTCAGGAAGGTGCCTTGACAATGAAGGATATAGATATTGATTGAACTCTGTGGTCACTTTTTGTGCAGTTATTTCTGCTTTGGGCACTACAATCCGCTTTAATACCTATCAGTCTCATTCACTGATCAATTCATACAAATGTTGAAAAAGTAATACGTGTATATATGAATAAAGCATATGAATAAGGAAAAATAGTGGATGGAGAGACATTCTTTCTCAGAACTATTTTTCTTTGTCTAATAGTTAGGTTGCTTCTATCACACTTCTTCTAGTTAGATGTGCTCCTACACATTTTCTTCCTTAAAAATCTGAGAAGTCTGACATTTAAAATTTTTAAAAAAAGTTCAAAACTTGTATACACAACTTTGATAAAGCTACTACTTACTGCCAGAATATATGCGTTTCTGTTTATAAAAGATACTAGTAGCTATTGCATATTAATATTTATGAAATATACTAAAAATTTCACTTTTATTTACAGTTGTTTCTATTTGGTAATCACCTGTATATATATATATATATATATATATATATATATATATATATATATATATTTTCTCTTATATATATATATATTAAAGGAGAAATTTTTTTTTCTTATTCTATTTAACAAATTATGTTTGATATTGAATATCTCTTTATTATCACTTTTTTAATACAATGTGTTTTTGTTTTCAGAAAAGAGAAGAATATTTTAAATCAGGTATTTTTTTCATTGTATAATTTCATAAATCAAACTTATTATTTTTATGTAGACATTGTAGTTAATGTCTGCGTTTATATACAATTTATTTTTTGTGTTCTAAATGTAATGACTTTACTATTTGAGAATTCAGTAATATACATGATATTCTGAGGATATATTTGATGTTCATATATTCTATGAATAATTTAAGTAACATTAGATTAAAAAGCAAAAGCTTGAAATGTGTGCAATAATTTTAATTCTCTGATATGACCTGATGTACTTGAAAGTATTAAATGAAAATTCAACTTTATTAATGACAGTAAATTAATATTGGAATTTAAAATGTTATCTTTCCTTTATTCTGCATTTTGTAATCATGTTAACATCTTCAAAAGGTAGAATGATGTTGAAAATCATCAAAGGAAAGGTTGAATAGAAAAATAATTACCCAATTAAGAAAAGACATTACATTATTCTTTGAATATTCTTTTCTATCACAATGCAAATCTGTTATTAGATATTTTATTATAATTTTGTAAGCCGTCAACATAATTTGGAGTATTTCACACAAACATATTTTATAATGTGAAAATATTTCCAACATTAATATAATTAAAAAAGATAACATTGAAATTAAAATTCAGTATTATTTTACATTTTATTATTATTCTAACTTTCAGTTAGATTATCTACAACTTATTTTTAAGTGTCATGTTTGCAATAATAGTTATAGGGATTTAAATGCATGCACATATGTATCTTGTATTAAAAGGAATTAAGATCTTGAAGTTAAAAATAAGTTTCTTCAGATGGAGTAATTCAGGACCTTAAACTGCTTAATAATGAAAGAGAAATAATATATTCTTTTTATGATTTTTCAAAAATGCCTTTGGGCTAAATATTGCTGATGATTTAGCTTGAATGGGTATTTCTTGTTCAACTAAACACTTGACTGATTAATTTCTGTACAAATATATATATTGAAAATAATATTTTGCCAGTAATACCTGTTTCATGAAATTTTCACAACTGAAATTGAAACAAAATTTTCATATTTCAGAATATTTAAAGAAATTTCCACTTATTCTATCCTAATTGTGGATATTGTTACTTTGTTAAAAGTGGAAAATTTAAACAGGTTGAGCTAAAAATAGTAATTTTGAAACTATTTAACTCTATTATCATTTATAATTTATTTTATGAATCAAATGAATAGTATTTTTTATAAGGAAATGTCTGATTTCTTTTAATATCTTCAATATCATTATTTTTATAATTATGACAAGATTTAAAGAATGCATAAAATATACTGTGTATTCCTTAAATACATTCTGTAAATCTTGCCATAATTATAACAATTACTATTTGTACAAATATTATGACAATATATTTTGAATTACATGAAGGAAATAACATTTTGAATAAATTAAAAAAAATTATTTTTTCTTTATAAGATAATCTGTTTTTTTTTTTCAATTCAGTAATTTTTAAATGTTTTATTTAATAAGTTAATTATAAAAATATTTGTAATAAATTTTTTTAACAATACTATGTTTTATTTCCTATTTCAGGACTCAAGTTTTTCATCTACAGATACTAAGTTACCAACTGGCTTTCATCGTTCAAAACTTCTAGAACTTCTCATGAAAGGTAGAATACATTGGGCACAAAACTTGATATGATACAACAATTTTTTAAAAAAATTAATATTTTTGTTACTGAAAGTTATTTTACTTTTCATATTTTTAAAAATACATTTGTTGTGCTATTTTTATTATTCTTTTATTTAGTTAGAAACTTACTTTTTTTTTATTGAATTACATATTTTTTCATAATGTTATAAAAGCATATAGCATCAATTTAAACATAATTAGTCAATTGTGCTGAAGGAATTGCTGCAGACAATTATTTATGTTTAATAGTTACTTGTAGTTATTTATGTTTATTATAATATCGTATTATGATTATTAAGCCATTTGTTTCTACATCACTCGTAAAGTGTTTTTCAAAATATACTATACAAAATAATTTTGTAATTTTCTGTATTAGTTACAAGGTTACTGTTAAAAAATTTTTTTTATCAGGGTAACTCATAAAATAATGTTAAAGTAGTTGATACTCTCAGATATACATACATGAAAAAATACCATTAGTCTGGAAAAATATCTTATAATATTATTTAAGCTAAAATGATCAAATTTTCCTTAGTAGACAAAAAAATGTTTGAATAGCATTGAATGAATTTGTAACAATTCCTTAATGTAAACTTTTATTTAAAAAGAATAGGATCTATATCTAATTCTAATAATCTGATGATAATCTGATTCATTGAGTTATATTACTAGATCATTTAATTCTGTTTGTTTCAAGTTGGTAATTCAGTATTTGTTAAACAGCTTTATTATGTGCTAGTCATTTATTTCATATCTGATATTAAATAATCTTGGTGTTCATAGCTTATGTTTCTGGGACATTATATTGCAATTCTTTTGCAACAACTAGTTTCCTGATAAAATTTTTTTTTTTACACAGTGATTAATTATTTTTGATAATTTTTTGCAATATATTAGAATTACAAAAAAGTATCAAAAATCAAAACACTGGTATTGAAAATGTAAAAAATACTAGTGTTGTATGTATGAACACATTTAAGACATAAGCTTTACTGCGGAAATTTTGCATAAGGAACTGAAATCAAACTTATCATACTTTATTATATATTCTTGGGAAATTAGTTTATTTCATAAAGTCATCTTTTTATAAGTTACTGTCAAACCAAAAAAATATTTATTTGGAAGTAAAAGACTATATTTAAACATTACTTCATAAAGTTTTTTATACGATAGTCTTTGGCTCTCTCTTAGATTAAAATACTTGAGATTCATTTTTTAAAAAAATATTTAAAACTTTGCCTTGGTAATTTTTAAATTTTTTCATTCAGTTATATTTTATAGATAAATATTATTCTATGGAGTTGTTTAGATCAGTTGAACGATTCTCAGATAAATATATAATCTTATTGAATAATGGCAATTAGTAAAAGCTTAATGATGCTTTGAAATTGTTCATGTTAGTCAGAAAAAATGTATAGATCAATGTTATGACATATTAGAAATTTGTTAACGCTAATAATTAAAACAGAATATATTTTCAAAATAATTAAATTTATTTAAAAGTAGGTGTTTAACTAGAAATCCAAAAAAGTAGTATCTAATTTGTACTATTGCACATTTTACTGCTTAATATAAGATTAAAAAGTATAATAGTACAAATATTGTTGTATAAATGTTTACAAATGTTGCTTGTAATGTTGGTGTTGTAAAAGAAAAATAATTAATAAAATTTATTTACTTTTGTGTATGTGTATATAAATTAAATCCGTTTAATTTATATTCATGTGTATGCACTTATATTATATGCATGTTAATTTTTTTTTAAAATTTGATCATTTGTTATTAAACTATTAACTTTAGAGTTATAAATTTTTCATTTACCTTAAATGTAACATTAATCAAATCTATTTAAAAGGAAAATTAGAGCAAAATTGGATTTATGTTACAATTTTTTAGAAATATTAAGAGAAAAATATTTTCTAAACTATATGTATTCAACATGAACAGGACATTTCTTAAGATTACTCAATATCTTTTTTACAGCATAGCAAATAATCATTTAAATAAATTTTTAAAATTGGGATTTATTAAAGAAAGTAACAACATAAGAAATTTTATATTGTAAATAATGATTTAAGTTATATTAAATGGCAATGGAATAAAAATAATTGAAAAATTTATCAATAGAATAGTTATCAATAGAATAAGTTATCAATATGTCCTTTTAAGATTAGCAATATATTTTGATTTAATATTATTTAAAGTAATGCTGCTTACATCTTAAATAAACTCTTATATAGCATTCATATGCTATATTTTGTAATTTTAATTAAAAAAATACTTAAATTTTTAAAAATGATTATTTTAAAATCTCCAGTGTTGCTCTAATCAGTTTTATGGGAGAAGTTTCAAATGTAAAAAAAATTTGTTAGTTTAATAATATGCTCTTCTTTTGATATAAATATTTATAAATTACTTATAATATTTTTATTCCACTGGAAATGTGCTAGCATCTAGCTTTGTGATTTACTTATTTTATTTGATTTGCATTATGAAGGTATTAAAGAATATAAAAATAGTTTCTTTATATAAAAATTGAAATTTTCTTTATTTTTAGATTCTAATTTTACCATGGGTGCTTTTATGACTCCTAAACTTGATATGTTTGGTCTTGCATTTGATGATATTCATTATGAAATTCCTACTGCCTCTGTAAGCATTTCCTTTACATTAATATATACCTGCATTTAATTAATGAAAATATGTAGCTTATTATAAATTTTGAGAGAAATTGTATACTTGAATGCAATTTATGATTATTTTAAAAATTTGTATTTTGTTATTCTATTGTTTACAATGCTTTTATACCTGTAAATTCCTTATTAAACATGTTAAAAATCTGCTCATTTATGATATCTATATGTGCAATATAAACTTTTATGTAAAGTGTACATAAATTTTATATGTAATTTATAATTGTATATAAATTGTGTGAAATTAGAAATATGTTTTTAAAAAATTAAATATATATTTTTGTATATAAATACATTTCATAAAATATTTAAACATAATGAAATGCAAATTTATTTATTATTAAATGTTCTGTTTATTTATAAATGATAAAAGCATTCTGTACTCACCAAATACATTGATAGTTTATGCTCTAAACATATGTGATGTAAAATTATTAGCTTTAGAGCTGTAGTTCATTTTCATTTCACATTTTAAAGCAACATTGATCATTGTTATATAAAAGCAACATTGACTCTTGTCTTAAGTTTCAATACATTGTGTAAATAGCCTTAGAAAAAGTTTGTCTACTTTTTATCTGGAATTTTCATCCACTCTTGTTGGATTCTGATTTTTTTTTTATCTGAAGTTTTCAAATTTCAAATTATGGGTTTCAAGTCACGTAATCTGTTCACCCAAATCTCTTGAGTCATTCAATTAATTTTATTTTCTGATATAATTATGTGTATCACCTTGTATCTGACTATTTTATTTTATAAACTTTTTTAAAAATTCCCTTTAAAGAAAATTATTATTATTAAGAAAATCTTTTTTATTGAAATTATTTAATTAGTAGGAAATAGTAAAATTTATTTTAATGATGATTTGTAAACTGCACAAAGTTTTTTCTTTCTCTTTTTGAAAATTATGAAATAAACAAATGTCCTTCAAAAACTTATTAAATGGTTTTGCTTTTCTGGTCTTCTAAATCAAAAGTTGGCTATATTTAATGTACTAATTTTTAATATGTTATGTCAGATATGACAAGAATTGAAGAATTTTTTTTAAAACGTTTTGATTTAGTTTTGTATTTATAGTTAAAGCCCAACAGTACTTTTATTGAGAAAATTATTGAATTAGTTGCTGTAAGACAAGTTCCTAGACCACCTTCAGGTAAACTTCTGTTGAAATTCTATAAATGTTAATAAGTTCCAAGTATATATTTTTTTCTCTAATTATATTCTAAAAATATGTATTACATAATTTTTTCCACAAATGCATTTTATATTTTAGGATATGCAATAAAAAGTTGTCGAATAAGATTATGTCTTCATGATGGAAATAAGGTAAAGTAGGTGTATAGACTTATATGTTTGCTTTTCATTTTAATCGTACATTTTTAATGTCTTTATATTCAATGTGTAATATCTTAAAAGTAGTTATAATTGTAAGAAATAACAAAGCATTAAATTTGTATAAATATTTAAATAATGTTAAGTAAATATATCAAAATTTATTATATGGCATGGAGTTTATTAATGATTTTTTAAAATTTGAATAGAATATACCATAGAGCTATTAAGTTTTATATGTATAGAATTTCATTAAATAATAAGACTGAAGAGATTCTTTTATTATTTAATTATCTTTTTAATGAATAGATTCTAAGCAATATACACACTGTAAAAGCAAGGCAAGATGAAAATTCACCAAAAATATGGACTTTTAAAGTAAAGGTATTGTATTCAGTTATTAATTTTATAATAAACTAATCAATCAAATGAATGAAGAAAGTTCTACTTTATTAAAAAAATTAGTGATGTTATATAAAAGAATATCATTTTTACCTTCATGATTTGTTCTAGAATGTTAAAAATTTCTTTATATTTTTTCCAAATGTAATTTTTTATTTATTCATTCCTTATTGTTTTTTTTTTATTTCTTGACTTGTACTGACTGGCATATCATGTTTTATTTTTTTCTTATTTAATTACCAAGACCACCATTATCTAATATAAAGCATTAATACAAATCTGCAAATAAACATTTCTTTTTTTAATTAAAATTTATCAAGCAATGAATAAAATATAATTTTTAAAATTAAAGTTTAAATATATTATTGAGTGATTGAAATATGCTGTTCTTATTTTGATATTTTTTATTAATTTTAAATATTTAATTTCAAATTTATTGAAATATTTTAGACTGAATTTTTTATTCACTTTTTAGTTGACGTGAGATGTTCATTATATATGTTAATTTTTTATATTAATATTATATAAATAATTTTTTTTAAAATATTAATAATTCAAACTGTATGGAAAAGGCTTTTATATAAAAATGTGCGTTAAATTTAAATGTATTTTAAATTTTTGGAAACATGGGTATAAACATTTCAAATCTTGTTTGATTCTCTAAAAGCTATATGAGACGCTCAAAAAGCATATATTAAAATATTCTTATGTACAAGTTTTTACTTTTAAACAGGAAAGTATTATATAAGCTAGTGGAAAATATAAGAAATAATATTAGAAAAATATAAGCCAGTGTTTGAATGGGTAATTATGATAATTTTATTTAAATAATAAATTCGGTTTTCAGAAATGTAATTTAAAGTTTAACTTTTAGCTCAAACATGAATGCCTGCAGTGCTTAGGAATTCACTTTTCAAATTGTATTTCTTGAATTCAGAATTCCCCTAATATGGGAACGGTTACCATAAGCAACAAATTGAAAAATGGTAATTAAATGAACAATGGATAAAAGAGATTATTTATAAATAGCAACCTATAGCAATGAAAAATATTTCTTTGTAGTACTAAAACAGCTTAAAAATTATAATTTTGTATTTTTTAACCTTCAGATTATTTCTTTCAATTAGTGTAGGAGTCAAATAAATGAGACAGTCAATTTATTTGAGTGTCACAGATCTTAATAAGTAGTTTTTCTTAAGTTCAATGATTAAAATTTAAATTTTATGTTACTTTCTAGTTTTTGTTCTGTTAAATCATAAGATAATAGTTTAACCAAAACACTGTTGCTTTATATCCTGCTTTATGTATAATTTTATTCATTTTTTTGTGCATATTAGAAGAGAAGATTTTATTTGTTTAAATAGAATATTTCTAAAATTATATTTATTATTTAAGTTCAAATTTTTTTGCATTTTTAAATTTTTTTTCTTTTGTAATGGGGATAAAAGTCATTGATTATTATAAATATTGCTTCAAAATCTTGGTTATTTTTATTGAGAATAAAATCAATACAAACACAGTAATATAGAATATTAAAAATTTTGCATTAGTAATTATAATGTCACTGGTACAAATTAACACAATATTTTGTAAAAATATTGATTAAATTTTGTATTTAATGAAAATTAATTCATAGTTTTCAAATTGTTAATTTTCAGTGCCATTTACTGACTAAATTATATTACTGATAATGTTATTATAATTAACTTCTTAAAAATACAATTGTGATTCAAAGATTATAGAAATCTAAAAATGGAATTTATTATTTAAAATGAAGTATTGGTTTTAGTATTACTGCATTTTTTAATTCCAAGTATATTTTAAACAATATTTTTCTAAATATTTTATCAATCAGTGATCACATATACTATAAATTTTAGATTATTAATCTAAATATTATATTTTATATCACATACTATATATTATATCAGTATATTAAATGTTTTAAACAATGAAATTTATTTTATTACATTGATTATAGACTCTTATGTTTTTCATGATTAAATAAACAAAACTATGTAATTTATAATTTACTTTTTAATCTCTACAGTTATCGTCTAAGTCATCCAGCCTTGAAGATGGAGAAGTATTTATCAGAAGTGATATTGTATATCCCACACTCGGTAAAATAGTCTTTGTAGGAAATTTTTTTTATTAGAATGAAATAAATTTCAGTTATTGTTAAAGGCAATATAATTTTTTCATTAAATTTTGCATCTCTCACATCCAAAATAGAGTTGATTTCTTATTGTATAAGTTATTATTTTTCTTTAATATTTTGTAAATAATAAATAAAACTAGTGAATTACTAAAAAGATATTATTTTAATTGATGGAAATCGAGTTTTAAATCTATGAAATTGTACAAGCTATTTTTATCCACCAAATGTGTTATATGAATCTTATTTGGTTAATTATAGTTATTTTTCATCAATCTAAATAAAAAGTCATTGCTTTAGTTTGTAATAAGGAAAATCTAAGGAGAGTAGTGCAATGCTGTTATGTATTTAATTTTATGTGGAGTTTTATTGATAATTTTAGCATAATGAAGTGGTGAACATTTCACTTAAGTTGTTATTTTTGGTTTGATATTGTTGAAAAGCAACAGAAAGAAAATTGAGTTTTTTATATATAAATTTGAGTTATCTTGTATTTAGTTGGCATTTCTTTAATGAGCTATTTCATGTTCGAAATTTGTTACCCTCTCTGTTATCTCCTTGAAATTTTTATTATGGTTTCATTCAACTTATATCTTGAATGAAGTGTCTGAAAATCTCTGAAATTTTTGGTTAATTTTAGGGATTCTTATTTTTTTCAATACTGTTACACAAAAATATATTTGGGAGTAAAAACACATACATAGCTGTCAATTCTACTGATTTTATCAAGAAACTCCTGATTTTTCATCATTTCTCCCAATTTCCCAATAATGTATGAAAATCTACTGATTTTTGGCAATTTCAATGAAAAACCTAAAAACATCTAAAATTTTGCCTGAAAAATTATATTGAATTGTTTTAGTAGCTTAAAGAGTCAATGAAGAATGTTTTATTAATTGATAAGTTTAAAAAGTTTAATTATAACTAAATGTTCCCAAAATAAGAAATGTTTTGAACATCACTTCAAAAATTCATTTCTAAAAGAAATGCTAATTTAACTTATGAAAAAATAAATTGCCATTAGTTATTCGAATTTAAAATCTATTATGTTTTTTATCGCCAAAGTATTTGATAATTTCTATATCCTTGGAGGTATTTGTCACTAAATTAAATTTATTCAGTAACATATTTTATGTTTTTATGTAATTTTATAAATTTAATATTTGTAATTGCGCACTTGTGTAGTAAAGGTTGCCCTATAAAATAAAAATTAAGACTTAAATGTTGATTTTCTTTTTTTACATGTAATATATTCTATTTTTTACAGTTTCTTTATCAGGTTGATGAATATTTTTATTAAACTAATAAGATTAACGAAAAATATGTTTAACATAAATCATTCTCAGAATGTATAATAGAAAGAATAAAATTGTCTTCTTGAGGTACTACCATTATAAACATTCTAGTTTCAAGTAAAATGTTGCTAAGTAGTGTCTCCTGATTTTATTTCCTCCAAGGTTGGCAGGTATGCATATAGATGTATTCTTGTGATTTAAACCACTCCTTTAAGAGGAATCCTTCCGCGCCATATTGAAAATGAGCTCTAATGTTAAGTCTATGGAGAAATTTAAAAACATATTTCTCAAGTTCTATTATAGCTAGACCTTCACATTTTGTAGGTTTTCCTAATGCACAAAATAATAATTTATTCTGTTTTGAAATTTATTTTTAAAATTATTTTAACTATTTTTAAATTGGCTCAGTAATTTGATAATATGCTTAAAACATTAATAACTTAAAAAAGGTAAAAAATTTAGAAATTTTAAAAACAGACTTAATATGTACATATATTTATCAATGCCAACAAATTAATTTTTTTACTTTATCTACAATAGAATTTTTTTATTTGTCTGCATAAAACTTATAATTTTTTTTTGCAAAAATTAGCAACGCCCACATGGCGGATGAATACTTGTTTGTTTGAATAATCAATCCAATTAATTGCATGCTTTAGTCAACAAGCTCCTCCTCACTCACTAAAATTTGAAGTTTGGTTTTTCGCAGTTTTAGAAATAATTTGTGTGTTCCCTTCCCTCATCCCCAGCAAACGCTGCGGGTGTTCCTAGTATCCGGTATCTTCCTGTAAAAGTATGCTTTTAAATTGGCACGAGAAGGGACTTTTCTTTCCCCTTTACTATATACGAGAGGCTCTGATGATTTCCCTGTGACGAATCTTCATCTTTCCAGAGTGGTCCTGCAATAATTTTCACGAAAATGATGGGCTTATATGGGACATTATATATATATAGACTTTAAACAGCTAAATCTATTAAAAACATTTCTTATGTAGTGAACTTAATTCTTTTATATTTTTGATGTAATTTCTCAAGAAGTATATCTACATGATATGATATTGTGATACATATCTATAGACATTGCATAGTTCACCAATTCCATATTTTTAAATCTTTGTTTTATAAAAACTTCTTAATTTTTTGTTTGATCCTAAGTTATTTGCTTGCTGAGTTTGGATGCAGAATTAATTTCAACATTTCAACAAAAACTATGGTATATTTATTTATCCCTGAAAATATCAAAACTTTTATTATTAAATATATATACAGTAAGACCCCGCTTAACGCTGTTTCGTTTAGCGCTGTTTTGGTTTAGCGCTCTTTTATTTCAACCCGGAGATTCCACGAAATCGCTCGCAACATACGGGGATTCCCTGAAATATTATGCAGTGATAGGTTTCAAATACATATCCGAAAGAGTGTACTTGTGTTTCTTGTTTGGTGCGGTATCGTACAGACATATTTTTATTATTCAAAACATTTGTTGACATTATTGTAAGTAGGTATTAATTTACATATTTAATACTATATTACCCTGTCAAATATTTTGATCTTTAGTTTTTACTATGGGTGATAATGAAAAAGATAAGAAAGCAACCAGAAAAAGCATTTCACTCAAAACTAAAATGGAAGTGATTAGAAGATTAGATTCTG
This sequence comes from Latrodectus hesperus, assembly GCA_037975125.1. Classification (NCBI taxonomy): domain Eukaryota; kingdom Metazoa; phylum Arthropoda; class Arachnida; order Araneae; family Theridiidae; genus Latrodectus; species Latrodectus hesperus. The sequence continues at coordinate 78,645,734 of CM075862.1, forward strand.
GTGAACGTCAAACTCTAATTAGTGCTTCATTGAATTTGCCAACTTCAACAATAAGGACCATCATGAAGAATAAAGAAAAATACTGTCATCGGCAACTACAACTACGTCAAGCTCTGCAACTAGAATTACCCGTTCTAGAAATAATATCATAGAGGAAATGGAAAAACGACTGTCTATATGGATTGACGACGAAATTGACCGCAATGTGCCATTAAGCCAATCTATCATAATGGAAAAAGCTAGAAGAATTTTTAATTACATTTAGGCTGAGACAATTGACACAAGTGAAGCTTTCGTTGCTAGTCGAGGATGGTTTAATAGATTTAAACATCGAAATAACCTTCACAACATAAAGATTACAGGAGAAGCAGCAAGTGGTGATACAAAAGCGGCGGCTGAATTTCCAGCGATATTAAAAAAAATAATTGAAGAAGGATACTATCCTCCAGAATTGGTTTTTAATGTTGATGAAACAGGCTTATTTTGGAAAAGAATGCCGAAACGAACATTTCTATCTCGTGAAGAGAAATGGGCACCAGGATTTAAAGCTGCAAAAGATCGCTTAACCCTTCTACTAGGTGTTAACGCAAGCGGAGATTTTAAATTAAAACCATTACTAATTTACCATTCCAAAAACCCAAGAGATGAAAAGCAATCTAAATCAACTTTACCTGTAATTTGAGAGTCTAATAAAAAATCATGGATAACTGCGAAAATTTTCCAGGATTGGTTCACTGAACATTTCTGCCCGTCTGTTAAACGTTAATGCGAAATTAAAAAACTTGAACAAAAAGCACTTCTGTTAATTGATAATGCTCCAAGCCACCCAACAAATTTATCAGACTTAACAACATGCATTCTAGTCGAAGTGGTTTTCTTGCCGCCTAACACAACTGCCTTAATTCAACCAATGGACCAAGGCGTTATATCAAATTTTAAGGCTCATTACTTACGGCGAACCTTTAAGCAAATGTTTGAAAAAAACAGACGGAAAAGAGAACCAGTCCATAAGAGAATTTTGGAAAAACTACAACATTGTGAATGCTGTAGAAAACATAGGCCTTTCTTGGAATGAGGTAACAGAAAGATCTTTGAAATGAGTATGGAAGAATATTTGGCCGGATTTAAGTAAGAGCGATGACGTTGGACACTCTGTCGATGTGGATGAAATAGTGGAAGAGATAGTGAAATTAACGAAGCAAACCTGTTTTGAAGGGGTAAATGTGGAAGATGTCGAAGAAATAATTCAAGAAGTAGCGGCTAGTCTTTCTAATGATGAGCTCAAGGAATTAACTGAACAAGAAGAAAACAAAAATGTTGATAGCAGTGATTCAGAAGAAGAGCAAAAAGAACTTTCGATGGCGTTTGTAAAAAGGAGTTTGTCTACCATAACTGAAATAATGGATCAATTCATTGAAAATGATCCAAATTTTGACAGGAGCTCAAAAGTAAGTCAGAGATTCTCTATCCGTCTATGAAGAACTTTTAAGAGAACAATGCAAAAGAAAAAGGCAAACAACATTAGATGCTTTTGTCACAAAGAGGCAGAACACTGAAAACGCGGAAGGCTAACTAAATATGACTGACTTAGAATTTTATTTGTTTTTTTTAAGAATATTCGTTTTGTTATTTATATTTTGTTTTTATTTTTGCAAAAAATAATAATGTGGTATTAATTTGGGCTTTAAAAAATAAATGTTTGGTTTTATTTTTATTAAAAAACATGTTTTTTAAATTAATACCTGACCAATTTCCTAGCCATCTTCCCCTAACCCCAATATTTACATGTAAAGATAGCCTCGTTTAGTGCTGTTTCGCATTACGCTCTACTTTGATGGAACGTATCCCCCGCATTAAGCGGGGTCTTACTGTGTACATACATATATATATATATATATATATATATATTATAAATAAATAGATATATGTTTGTAAGTATAGATATATATCTTTTGATTTTGAGGTTATTTCTGCTAAGTTTCGGTTTTTTGGTAAGTAAAAGTATTCCTTTCTAAATCGGAATACGTATCGGTTTCGATGATGTTTTGGACAATAATAAATATGCTTATTGGCCTTACAAAATTTAAAATTTTAGGAAGAATATCTCTCTTATTAGTTAATATGAAACTTGTAAAGTGCAGGAAATTGGGAAACACTCTTGAACAAATGTGTTACAGAAGATTCTCAGACTATCGAAAATATCACTTTTATTAATTCAAATATGACATCAATGCACCAAAATTAAAGCTTTTAAAATATATTCTAGTATTTAAAAAATGCATGTGTTGTGAGTCATTGCATATATTTTTAGTATTCTAAAAATCAAAAATTTGACATGCATTACATATAATACATTTGTAAAATTGTATCCTCCTTTATTATTTTCTGTAGGAATATATCACACTTCCTACGAATTTTATATTACTGACATCCAATGGTTCGGCGGATATTGCGTATGGAATCGATAGGACAATCGGAAAAATTTATTTAAAAAAAAAAACTTTAAATGCGACTTTTGGAAGTCAAGTATTTTTTTAAATCTCCATATTCTATTATAATTTTGCTCAAGATTTATCCTATTTTTTATTAATAAAATCTGATATCTACCAACAATCTAGTAATTTTTGATAAATTTACTTTCCAAAAGTTTTATAAAATCTGTCAGCTTCAGATATTCTTTCACAAAACAAGGGTTTTTTATTAATTACTTAGATTATCATTAGCAATTTATATTGCCTTTATTAATCTACTCAATTACAAGAATAGACCTAAAAATTTGGTTTACTTTTAATCTACCTATACCAGTCCAGTTTTATTTTTTTAAATATCCATGGTAAATCAAATATCTATAAAGCATCCTTCTTCAGCAATGAAGTGTGAAATATCAACAGCAAAAACATTTAACATAGTATTTTATATTTCACCGTTATTGCTTGCATATGGAATTCCAGATGTTGGGGGAAAGCTTGGATACAAATTGTAAGACCTTGTAGGGGCTGGGGAGATCTTGGACCTATATGTGGTTGTCCGGAGCACAACACTTCCGCCCTGGCTACATTCAAATTTTATGACTTTCGGACACAAAAAGCCGAAATCTCTCACCACTGCCAGAAGGAAACTTGATCGGTAGAAAATGGTTCCTCGAAAGGAGGAAGAAATGTTGTTGTCTTGTGCCAGCTAGACTGGCAACATGGGGTGTGCTGCTCCACGGGGGAAGAAATCCATCAAGTGCTGTCCGAAAGTCTCGTTCTGAAGCACTCATAAAAGACTTCTACACGAGTTTTTATTATTGCCTTGTACATTTTATTTACAGCAATTGTAAATAGTATAGGAAGACAGATCCAAGTTTTTTTTGCTCAAGACAATTGAATGCGCTATTTCTTGACGTAGTTGCTACCAAAACCGAAGAAATAAGCATACCAATCAGTTACGTACTTCAATTAGAAGAAAGAAAAACAAAGGACAAAATTTGAATGCATGGAGAGAAAAGGACGATTTATTCTGGAAAGAAGAAATGGAGGATAAACTAAAAAACTTTTACTATGATTGCTTATTACCAGAGATAATTGATCCCAGATATATGCGATCAATGAAAATCAGAGATCATCCATCTATAATCGAAGCGAAAAATAAAAAACAATACGGCAAAATAAAGTTTAAATAATTTTAAAAAGTAAAAAATCTCAAACATTTTTTGTATTAACAAATACCAAAAAAACTTCTTAAAATATTAATATTTTTTCCACACACACTCACCGATATGTGCAGATTGTAAATTTCCTATCTTTAAATATAGGATATTTTATATATATATATATATATTATTGAATGATTGTGTAGCTATTATAATGTAATTATATGTTATTATTTTATGTATTTCAAATTTCAATAGTCTTTAAAATAAATGGAATACAAATTTTTATGCTTTCATTAGTTTATTACATACTGGTTGACATATATTCTTCATAAAGCTTAAGAAATAGATTTTTTGTAGATAATATCGTTCTGAAGAATTTCAGAGGAATTGCTGTTTCCTACTGCTGTTGATAGCACTATTTAATTGTAAATTGCGTAATGTATTAAAATAGGCTGTAAGTATCACGTAAAAAAATAAGTGTTAAAAAAGATTAATAAACTATCAGCAACTGTTGTTCAGCGGAAAAAGTTTTTCATAATCAAGTGTAAAGTATAACATTTTTAAACTTCCCAATAAATTAAATAAGAAACGAAAAGTTGAATTTGTCGAAAAAAAGCTGAGAAATTACGATAAAGGGGTGTATTTGTAGTGATGTGTGAATTCTATCACATCATTGTGATAAAAATATACTTACTCGAGCGTATTCTTATCACATTTTTTGAACTACTAAATGCACATCTTTGAAGAAATTTCTTCACATTTTATCTTTAGATCATGAATAATTTTTTATTCAATATCTAACATAGAATAAAAATTACATTATAATTTATTTTACACATCTTTTTGAATATATTAATATACTAACAAAAATAACATGTGATTACAATTCATATTTATATATGTACGTACGTATTTAAAAATTTTATTTTTTAGAAATTTAAATCAAATAATTTCATTTTTATAATCTTTTATACATTTTGGTATAAAGCATATGCAAGTGGAAGTTTAGAAAATTATTATCTTTATTTAGCAACATTTGTTAGTAAACTTATAATATTTTTATGGAAAAGTAAAGTTAATACCAGCAAATAATAAAAATGCAAAATATGTGGTATAAAACATTTTCATTTGTTGATGTCCTAAAACATATTTTATGTCGAAAATTAAAATTATGACGAAATCAGTTCAAAAAGGTATGACTGAGATGCGAAAATACTTTTTACAAAATGTATAAAATGCCACTATTGAACTCAGTATAATAGCACTCATAATTTTCGAAAATTAGAAAAGGATAAAAATAAAAGTGATGGCTGAACTGCCTTTTCGTTTCCTGGGTGCGAACAGGAATGGAATTCAACTACCAAGCAAATAGGGCCTGCGTACGATATTTTACCGCCATGAAAAAGAGAAAAGTTGGCTCATTACGCATACACTTTCCCAACTTGACCCCAGAGTAGTAGTGTAACGTCTTTAGGAATCAACTAGGATTGCTCTTTTCTCATTCAGTTTGCCTTGCAATATGTTTATATATATATATATATATATATATATATATATATATATATATATAATATACAGCTCTAAATATATTTTGATAAACACAGTAGTACTGAAAAATTATAAAAAGTAGATGATTATTATGTGCTGAAAATAGTTTAAAATCCTCTAAAAAATGCTTAGTTCAAGTGCGAAAACGATTAAGAAATTAAAATCAAATGAAGAAAACACTTTTAAAAGAAGCACAAAAATTAAAAACAATAATATATATAAAAATACTTTAATAGGAAAATATAAATTTGAGGGTGATGGAGAAGAATAATTTATTTATTTATATACCTATATAAAGATGAGAAAAATATATAGCTAAATTGTCGCTTGATACTTTAAAATGAACACTATAAGATCATTATCGTCAAAATTTTATGATTTTTGGCGAGTTAAAATGAGAATAAATACGCTAAGAATTAATATAAAAACAATATTTAAAGATGATGTTATAAATTTGGCTGCAAGCTTGGAGCTCTGATGTTGGATACCTGGAGTTCTGAAATTTTGTTACAGATGAAGAAAATTTAAGAAATTTGAAAATGGTATATACATTGAATTTAGATGAAATGTGAGACCCTAATCTATTTTACGACATTTCGAGGAATTTAGAGTATTTTGTAATGTTTATGATTTTATTGAGAAATACAAATACACACACAAATTCTATTTTAATTTGTTGAGAGGCTAAACTCTACTTAACACACATACACACAAAAAAGATCATTTGCTTATTCCCAAAGTGAAGATTATATTTAATTCTTAAATTAAAGACTCTATTTTTCTTGAAGTGAATTCACTTCTTCAGATACGAATGATGATATCGCCATATTTGAACTAAAAAGTGCGGATTATGTAATAGGTTATATTGTTTTTAAAGTTTGCTTAGAAATATATCAAGAAACAATGTCGAGATGCCTGATCAATCCAAATAGAGAGGTAGACTTTCCATTCCTACAAAAATCATTGATAGAAATTATAAGCGAAATATACGGAATTTTCCGTAAATTTTGTATCGAAATATTTTATAAAGCTAGAAAAGTTATTCCAAAGTTAATAAATAAACTACATTATTTTCTTTTTTTTTTAAGAGAGATACGAAATTCGGCATTTTTGTCTATTTGAAAATATTTTTACAAGTGAAGTACTTAGAGAGAAGCGCAACTGTTTTGCTTTCTCATAAGGCCCATTAAAAAAGAATCAAATCTCGTAAAATCAAAGCAAATTGAAATTATATCAAGAAAAATAAATAAGTATATTTTATATTTTTATTTGAACATTGATATTAAGTTTTGATCATTTAATGAATAATAATAACAAAATTGATCAATTTTTTATGCATCTGTATACTTTTCTGCTGAACAGTAAATAGAATATTTCTTCTCAAAATCTCCGAGCAGAGCTTTTTCTCTCTCATTGCTTGACTAAGCTCACATTGGATATTTCCGGTGTCAAATTTGAGAAGCATTTGAGCCAGCCCTACTTTTTCCAGGAAGGAATACCCTGAGGCGAGAGGGGACAAACAAACTGACCACATATGCTGTGAAAATCTGCGTCAGAACATGCTGAAGGAAATTCGGATACGGGGCGTTATATTGTCCACTTTACCCCTATTGCGGTTAAGTGGTCTTCTCATTCCCCACTTAAAATTCGCCCCCCATTGAGATAGGAACTATTTTTTCTTTGTAAACAGGTGCTTTGGCGTGGCTTATGAGTTTAAATTCACCAATCAGTTCTTTCAGTCTTTGTAAGAGGGACTACCCCCAAACAACTGCGCTAGGTGGCGCTGAAGCTCGTTTCTAGATTTATTTTGAGGAAGGATTCCCCTTAATATGTATCTATTGTATATGCAACTCATAGCCCTATTTTTCTTATATACCCACAAGTTTTAATTAGTTTTTTTTTTAAAAATCACCAAACATTGACATTAAGTTTTGATATGTCTTTGTATTTTTCCTATTCTCATGAGTTTGTTATTGAACTTTCAACATCAGTCTGTCAAAACACCAGTATTTGTAACAAATGTTTATAACATATGAAAAACTAAAAAAATTCTTTCGTATATTCCATTTATGATAGAAAGTATTAGTATTTTTTATTTATTAATGAATTTTATAATAATCAACAAAGAAATAAAAATATTTTTTTACAAAGCAAATGAAAAAAAAAATGTAAAAAATAATCAGTTTGAAAAGAGGAGAAACAATGTAAATGCATTTATTCAGACTTTCTCATACCATTTATTTCAGAATAGATTTAAATTATTCTTTTACTTAACTAAGGAAATAGCAAAGAATGTTTAAATTTAAAAATGCCAAAAGAATTTTGTAAAAGAGAAATTTCATTTTTTTCCAGTTATTGTAAATAAGCAATTTTGTTTTTATGTTCCAATTAAAAATTTACTTATATTATAAAATAACTCTCTCAACTTGAAATTAGAAGTTTTTATTTGATGAAAAGAAATTATTTTGTATATTTATTAAAATTACATTGTAATCATTTTTTTAAAAATATGAATAAATTATAGTGATTTTTAAAATTTGGAATTAAGTGTTTCATAGATAATTTAAAAGAGATTTCTTTTAGACACTTCTCAGTAAATTGTTTTCTTTTATTGAACTATCAGATTCACACTCATTATTGATTATTAAAATTATAGAATTAGTTATTTGTGAAACGTCTTGGATGCTATTTAGTTAAATTAATCAGACTTAATTTTAATATTAACTTCTCATTTTATAAAAAAATATTATTTAGATATTACATTCAACTTGTTATATTTGATCCCTTTAGGTATATTGTTTGAGCTAAGCATGTGTTTTGAAAAGGCTGTAAGTATATAACTTTTAATATTACTTTTTAGAGCTCTAGATAAGTAATAGTTAGTTTTGAAATCATTTTCATAAAAATGAGATAGAATTTTATATTTTCTAGTTAATGACTTAAGAGCAACTTATGAAATTAATAATCTTAAAAATAAAGATTTATAGTTTTTCTTTGTGCTTTTATCTCCTGTTTGTAAATTGATGTTTACCATATAAAAATATATATTACATGCAAAGAATATTTTTTACCCTTGACAATATTTTAGTTAATTTACTAATTATATTAGCTTTGTTGGAAATGTTCTACTGATTTATAAATCATTTTAATGTTTGTAAAGCAAATATAAAAATTTATATTTGCAGAGTAAATTATTTTATACACTTGTATTAAAAATAATTAATAAATTTTATTTTAATATTAAACAATTTTTAAAAGTTGTATTGGATAATAAAGTAATTTATAGTAATTTTTTACATTATAAAAGTTTGCATTTGTAGATGCCTATTCTCATTTACAAATAATTCCAATATTCATTTATTAAGAATTTTGTAAAAACGTTCTCTCTTTCTTAACAAATGGATTTATAAAAATTCTATTTAAATTATTTAACTTTAAGTTAAATAAATTTCATATCCTTCTATATGAGCTTTTTCCCTGGTCTTTTGTGTAGTATTTTTATTATTAATTGAAAATCAACTTTTATTTATCCAATTGTATCATAAGAAAATAGAGCTCAGTTAAAATTTTATGCCTTAAATACATTTTAATTGTTGATGTATTGGATCATATATGAAAGCACATGACATTGCTTGTAGGATTGGATATCCATTGTTTATATAACTACATTATTATTTTAAAGTTCTTTGGAAACTTATCTCAACTTCTTGATTTTCATTATTTCCTTTATCTTTATGTTAAATTTTTAATATATTAGATAATAATTTTTAAAACATGATATTGATATTTTGTTAACATATTTTGACTTACATTCATTCAATTATTAATCTTAAATAAATTTACAAAATGTTATATATTTTAATGGTTTCTAAATGTATAAATTGAATAAATATTAAAGTTTTATTTTTAAAATCTGTTTCATTTCATTCAAATGCTATAAAGTATTATATTGACTGATTTTTGACTTTAATTTGTTTAATTTCTCACTTTACAAATGAAAACATGTGTAACATGTTTTTTTAAAATACATATTCAGATTATCCACTGTTACCATAACAATGAATTTTTCAAAACTGAACTCTACTTATCATGATATATTTTAAAAACATTTTCTAACTCAGACTTGAATGACACTAATAGATTATTTATAATGAGGGACCATATCAAAGTATTGTCACTACATGAAAACGTTGTTAGAAATTTTTTTTTACATATATGTTTTTATATTTTTATTTTATGAATAATTCTATATTTGTGCAATATTTTACAGTCTTGAATTTCAAGCAAAGTAATAAAATTTAATCTCATCTTTTGAACAGAATGAAATAAATCATTGATTCAGAATATAGACTAGAAATTATGGGCTGTTTAAGCAAATAATGTTGAAAGAAACTATTGGGTTTTTTTTGGCAACAGAATTTGATATGCTATAACATACTTTTATTTCTTATGTATTTGTAAATAAATCTGAGGTTACATATTACTTTTTAAGATATAAAATTCATGTATTTCTTAACAGTTGAAAAGGATCTTGTATTTGATGTCGAAAAATGAGCCTAGTTATTATTTTATTAAGGATATGATACTCTTTTTAATTTAATAACCTATTACATGAAATACATTTGAACACAGGATATGTAACAAATCCTTTAATGACTTATTTTATGATTACAATATGAATTTATTATTTTTGGCTTATAATTTTGTGTAAATTCAATCAAGTAACTCACACAATCAGTTTTCAACATTTATAAGTGGAATCAAAAGTGTTTGCAGGATAACTTTAAACTTAAAAGGAAATTGCATTGATAACTTTTAATATGCATATTTTAATTATGAATTTTTCAATTAAAATCAATAATATATTTGTTACATTAAAAATGATTATTCCCTTATGAGTACCATATTTAGATCTGACTACTTTGCATTTAAAAACAATAATTGTTGCTCTACAGTTTATGTTACATTAATATTTTAATATAGGCAAGAATTGTATATACACCACAAATATTTTTTCTCTCTTTTTATTCATTGTCTGTTTTCCAAAAAAAAAAAATTCAATCATTGATATTTTTTTATTTTCCAGTTTTGTGAAGAACATGAAATGAGCTGTGGATGGTCTTTTATGAGGTTGCTGAATGAATCTGGAGCTACAATTAAGAACAAGTAATATAAAATAATTTTATTCACATTTGTATTTATTTTGTTTGCATTATTACACTGCTGGCCACCGTAAACCCAACAGCCTGAAGGGAGCATGCAAATAATATGAAATTTTCTACTTGCATTAGCAGAAGTGAGATTTGCAAATGATTACAATTTCAGTGTAGACGGATGTCACACACCTTTGTGGCGTCACTTCAAAGTACTATTTAAGGCTTGGAGATTTCAATGATTTCAAGTTTGGCAATTGTGTATTTCTTTTGGTTTTTTCAAAATTGTCAATTATGCTTTGTAGAAAACAGAGATAAATTTTTGATCAAGTATCCGAGTTCAACAGAAGAAGAATAGTGACCTTCCAAGATTGTGGATTGTCTTTCAGGGAAATTGGTAGCCATGTTTGATAAAACCAAACAACTGTAATGCGGATATGTGATTGTTGGAGGCAGGAGGGTACGACGAACCGACATGTTCGATCGCATCCAACTCAGTGCACCACTTTACGTGATGAAAGGCAAATTGTACACATAGAAGTGATGGATCATTCAGTTGCATCATGAACCATAGCACAGCACATTCATTTTTTAACCCATCATCCAGTGCCTGCGCATACCATTCAATGCTGTTTACAGCAGAGTGATCTGTCCACAAGACATCCATTGCTTCTTCTGCCCTTGGACCAGAATTATAAACATCTCCGCCATCACCACCACACTGTTCCTGCCCTGGGTATTGTGGTATTGGGATATTGGATATCACTCACTCACTCTAGCGTGCATTACTGGTACTTTAAACAGCCAGCGTTACATCTCCAAGGTTTTGGAGAAAATTGTTCTTCCTTACTTCAGTGCTTGCCTGCTGCTATATTTCTACAGGATGAAACGCAACCATATGTGACGCGCATTGTCCAAGGGTTCTTTGTCAATCACCAGACTGAATTGTTTCCCTGGCTGGCTCGCTTTCTGGATCTTTCGCCAGTAGAAAACATGTGGTCTATGGTTGCTCAACGATTGACCCAGATTACATCCCCAACTGACACACTAGATCAACTTTGACAACACGTGAAAGGTGCTTGGTCTGCTGTACCCCAAGAACTCATTCAAAGTCTCTTTGAATCAATACCGAGGTGTGTGGCAGCGGTGATCTTCAACAATGGTGGCTATTCTGGCTTCTGATTTTGGCAGGAACCACACTTCACAGAAGTTTATAAATTTAATCATTTTATATTTGGTGAACATGTTATCTACAAAATAAATTTTGTTGTGATATCTCATGTCTTTCTTGTTGCAATTTGAGTGGCCAGCAGTGTATTTTTGGAAACATGCAATAAGGAGCATCTTTCTTAAATTTTTCTTTTAATGAATATTTTATTTTTTAATTTATTTTTGTTAATGAAATAAATTTTAAAGGATGATTTATCTTCATAAAAATTCGATTTATCTTCATAAAGTTATGCACTTTTTGATGAATATTTCTTAAATTAAATAATAATTTTTGATAGTTTATGTAACTTCTGAATTAATTTCTTTTTCATATTTTTTATTATTAAAGTAATGGGTTTTTTATTTTGATGTGGAATTATTTTATACATTAGAAAGTCACAAATTTGACTTCATTTATTAAATGATTTTAGCAAATGAAAATATTTTCTCAAAATATTGCAAAATTCTTTTTAAACAGAAAACCAAAGTTAAATGAGGTTATTATATTTTGAAACATGAAAACGTCGTGCATCTTATTTTCCCATCCAAATGATCACTTTAATCTAATCATAAACACATTATAAAATATTTTGGTTAGTGAATGTTCAATAAAAGAGTTTAAAATATTGTAATTGATTACAATTTTTCAACTCGAGTAATTTTGTAAGTACAGTGTGTTCTTATAAATAAATTTCATATATATTTATGTATATATATATATATATATATATATATATATATATATATATATATATATATATATATATATATATATATATATATATAAAGCATGATTAAAAAAATCATAAACATAAATAGAAAAAATATAATAATAAATAGAAAAATCATATGCTTAGCAATACATTCAGCACGAAAGCAGCTTAAATAAAATTACTAAAATATGATTAATCGTAAATTTTTATAAAATTAAGCAAATGCTGAATGGAGAATAATAAAGTGAAAATAGGAAATATAGTAAACTGATGGAACACATACTCAATAGACAGTTCAAAACTTAAAAGAAACACAGAACAAAAGGAAAATGAAATGAAGTATCAACATGGACAGCTTATTCAGGAGGTGTTGACCATATTGGCACAAAGTATGGCTATTCTGCATTGGTTCCAGACTCAAGTCTTAATGAAGCCGATATACCTCAAAGCCACATTAATTGTGTCAAGCCAAAGTATCAAGCTAAAATATAACCCAAAAATATAATATTGAATCCAAAGTTACCAAAATACACTATTAAATTTATAGTAGTCAAAATCAAATTCAATTACAAACCTGCAAAAATTGCAAATAAATAATGAATAGAGGAAACCAAATACATAAATTGAAGGACTAAGACCTTCAAGACATGAGTGACCCTTCTGTAGTTTATAAGTACGCCTTATTTCACTCTTATAAGCAATCTACCAGCAAAATAATGCTTTATTTCAATATTCAAAACATCATACTTATGTGAATTATTTAATTCCACTTTAAAATTCGTGAAATCCAAACACCAATCAGTATTAACTAATCAGTATCTCATAGAATTACTGAGAAGTGTGCTGTCACCAATTATTGACCAAATTTTAAAGGATTATCAATTTAAGTAAATGTATGTGTTTAATTTTTAATATTTGAATTCGATACACGTATTTTGTATTTTTATTTATATGTTTTCAAAAAATGTAATTCCTGTAAAAAAAATTAATTATATTTTTGCATGCAGCTGACGAAAAATTTCAAATTTTGAAAAATGGCTCAAATTATCAATTAGCTTGGCCACTCCTGTATTATTGTATACTTTTTGCGTGATAATTTATCTTTCTCTTACTTCATTTCAGAACCAGAATATTAAAAGTTCAACAGTCTGAATTATTTGCAAATCATCTTTCTCACATGTCTTCGCCAGGTAAAATTTATGTTTGAAAATAATTTTTTAAATTTGATTTTGAATTGTTTTTGATTTAGCTTGAAGCAATTTTTAAATTGTTATCCTAAACTTTTATTTTTCATTTTTATCTTATCTTTATTAAAATATCTCTTCATTCTTTTTAAAATATTAGAATATGTGTTTCACAAAAATAAATGTACACCAAAAAACTCCATATCTATACATGAATATCAGCATTTTTTGCAATCTTGCAAAGTTTTGAAATTGTTTCTAAAGATTTCATGATTTTGCCTTCTTTTTCTTATATTTTGATTTTTTTATATGTTCTATATAAATATTGTCAACTTAACTTTTTTATTTGTATAATTCTGTGTTGCCATTTTATTTATAATTTTTAATGATAAAAATTAGAACACATTTTTTATGAGAATTTTTAAAACTGGTATTCTAGAGTTGTGTGTGTGTATATATATATATATATATATATATATATATATATATATATATATATATATATATATATATGGTTTAAGTTAATATTAATTTTATGTAAATATGGCATTCTTATATGTAATATACACATAATTAGAATATTTTTGCATTGCATTTTATTATTTATTTTTAATAGACTTTTTTAAATGCAATTTAAGTTAATCCTGAAATATTTTACTGTTTATTAGGGAAAACAGGATTATGGCAAAAGATTAGAGACCAGCAGAAAATGGTGAGGATAGTAGTATCAATATCCAATCCTAGCAGAAGTACAACTCAACAAATGGGGTAAAATGATTCTTATGTTTTATTTCAAATAAGTTTGCTTAAAAATTTGTGACTGTTAATTTTACTAAAATGAGGTATCAAATATGATTTGTTTTTGGTAATGGGGGATTTAAATATTCAGTTGCCTTTGCAGTAAATGCTGGCTGGAATACTTATTTTTGAAAGTAGCTTGCAAATATGATTCATTAATATAAAATTTGAGGATTTAGAATTAAATTAAAACATTTGTTAAAAATAAAATTTACTGCAATAAAGAGAGTGAAACACAATTAAAAAATTGTTTAACTCATTATGTGCCTCATGATTATTTCTATATATTTTATTTAAACAAGATAAATTTGGTTATTTATTAATAGTTAGTATAAATCTCTTAATATTTAGTTTATATATAAAATATGTTTAGCTTGATTAGATATATCCTCATATTTTTAGTTACCTCTCATCAAGACTCCAAAATTTGGCATTTTATGATAGATATGAATTTTTACATTTGTATGACTTCAATCATAGTTAAGTGTTATTTATCTTCACTAATAGTCAAGTGTGATTTCCTTCAATACATATAAATAATTTTTAGTAAAAATTGACGGAAAATATTAAGAAATTGAATTTGTACCGAATACTTATGTGGAATAAAAGAAAGTTTCAACTCTTGAAGTAACTTTTAAGTGATTTTATTATTTAATATAATTTTTAATAAATGAAAAATTGACAAGCATTTCTTATTACTTTTAACAAAGTGTTTTGAATTACCATTAATGAATAATGCAAAAAGGAGTGATATAAACTGATAAAAGAGTGATCTTCTTCTTCTTCTTCTTCTTCGAGTTGGGTTTGTATGTCATTGAGCACCTCTGCTTTTATCAGCATTTTGTACTATTAACTTAAAGGAGTGATATTTTACATTTTACTGTATAA
Source organism: Latrodectus hesperus (assembly GCA_037975125.1). Taxonomy (NCBI): domain Eukaryota; kingdom Metazoa; phylum Arthropoda; class Arachnida; order Araneae; family Theridiidae; genus Latrodectus; species Latrodectus hesperus. The sequence continues at coordinate 78,660,864 of CM075862.1, forward strand.
TGTAAAGTATCAATAGCAACAGTAATTTATTTGAAAAAAGTTAAGATGCTTTTACATAAATTAAGCATTATGTTGAAATTAGCAAAATCTTACTTGAAAATTAACAAACATTTTTCTGTTTTGATTCATAGTAACCATATGTAGAGAGTTATTTTGTTTTGATGCAAGTAAAAAAAATTTTAAACTAAAATTGTTTTATCATTTTAAACTATTAGTTTATCTTTAAATGCATTAGTAATTGATATTTGTAAACATATATATCTGCTTTTCTTTCGATTGCTATATTTTATGATACTTTTAATGCTTTATGGTAATTATTACCTTGATAATAAGCTGAGTAATATTTTCTGCCAGAAATTGAACCTCTTCTTTTTTCAATGAAAAAAGCTAGAAATTCTTTACATGAGCTTGTATTCTAATTTTTCTCTGTTTGCTACAAAGCAATCTTTGCTATGATATTATGGAAATTATAACACTTTTTCTCTTTCTCTAAGAATTATATTTTATAGTATAGTAGTGATAGCAGATCAAAACAAACAGTTTTTAAGCAAACATTAATTCATATATCAATATTGAATCTAGAGTAATTAATATAGTGAAAGACTGCTTAAAAGTACAGAAAAACTTTTAATTTTCTTGTTTATGAACTTAAAGGCTTCATGAACAGAAAATTTCTTTTCCTATTGTCAGTTACTATGATTCTTTTCAATTATTTCTAGATTTTTTGCATGGTGATTTTTCCTATTTATCAATAACTTTTGAATGCTTTTGATAAGTTATTTAAATATTATTCTTACATTGTAGATTAATAAAATTGATAAAACATGATTCTTATTTATCTTCATTCATAAAAGTTTTGAATTTTATTAGCATACTATTTAGGTTTTCATTATTAGATAGTGTGCTTGCTATTGAATGATTATTTTAAGCTGAAAAATCACTAGAAGCAATTTCTTATATTTTCCTTTTTGTTGTAGTTTATTGTCATAAGTCATTAAATGGTTTGCAATATCCAATCTGTTGTTATTTATACTGGTTTTGTTATTAACATTGTAATGTATCATTTAATATTTATATCAATTGATCATATTGCAAAAACAAAATAAAATATTTGTACATTTCAAAAAAGAAACTATTTAAAAGAGAAGTTTAATTATGGATAAGAAAAGGATTTTATTTTAAATAAAAACATACCTTTCAATGAAAAAAGAAAAATGAAATAATTTTTATTTATTTTGGAATTTTTTAAACTGGAGTTATTTTGTATATAATTTTCTATAAATTTATCAAATGAGCATCATATTTGATAAAACAATGAATTTATTGTCAATAAAAATATTAACTAATACAAAAATTGTGGCAGAAGTTAAATTGAAACTTTAATATTTTTGTTAAACTTCATTTACACACTAAGAATTATTTTAACTTATTTTAGGTAATTTTTATATTATTTAGTCTATGGCTATTTTAGACAATTTATATGTCTTTAAAAAAAAACATGAAAATTGTGCCTAAATTTAGCATTTTTCAGCTTTAAGCTTTTCTTTATTTTAAATTATATCTTTTTCTACAGAGTATATTCCTTAATTATATTAGGTTCATTCCAACTAGTCTCCAATTATAATTAAATAAGTTGCACTAGACTTATAAGGTAATAGTTTGATATTTTCATTGTTTATTCAGTTGCAAATTTGGTGAAGACATAAGAATAAATAATTTATTTGATTTATAAACAAATATTAATAAAAAACGTAAATAAATTTATGTAATGAATGCTAAATTTCAAAAATCTGTAACATATATTGGAATAAGAATTTTATTGTTGTATGCTGTGTTAATACTGTTTGTATTTTTATATTTAATGTATATTTGTGTGCATTCATTCTCACCTTTACTGCACAAGTTGAACTTTTTTCTGTTTTTTTCTATCTTTTTTATTTTTTAATTGATGTATTCCAATAATTCCATACTTTAGTAATAACAGAATCCTTGCTAGGAAAAATATAATTTTTTTATTAAAATAATAATAAAAAAAATTGTGCACCTGTGGAATATATTTCTAAAAGTTGTTAATTGTCTAAATAGAAACATCTATTTATTTCATTAAATATTTGATTTTGATATAAAAATCTATATTTTTTTATTTATTAGTAATTTAAGAAACAATATTTTTCTTTTCATTAAAGTCAACAATTATTTGGTGCAGGACTAATGATACTAATAATTATATTTTTATTATATATGAAAGAGAATAAATTGTCTTAAATCCTATTTTGACTGTATGTTTATCCATAATAAATTTATTTCAAAGGTCATAATTTGTGTAATTTCTACTTAAAATATTTATTGGTTTATTAATATTACCCAATTTAATTTTTCTTGTATTTTATAAAACTTCTTTATCATTTTTTTAATATAGAAAATTGGAATAATCTACAGAAAGGAAGAACAAGACATTTAAAATACATTTTAAATTATTGTTATTCATCATTATAAACTTATAAATTTTTATAATTGTAACTTTAAGGAAAATTAGTTCTTATGCATTTCCAATGTTATTTCAATTTGTTTTAAAATTATATATTTTCTATATTATTTTTGAATTTAAATATAACAATTAAATTGTATTATAGGTACTTACCATCAACTTTAATCGGACCACTTAGTTGTGTACCTATTATCTCCTTATACAGAAAAGTAATGTGTGATGACCTGTTGCAAAGAGCAAGATTTGACAGCACTGGTATGTATATATATATATATATATATATATATATATATATATATATATATATATATATATATATGATTTTGTTCATGTATTTTGATTTATAATGTCATAGTAAATTAAACTAAATATGTGGTATATGACTGATTGATGCGGGCCAAGACCTACATTGCCCGTATCTTTTTTCCTGATTGAAAGCTTGGGCATTGAATAATGTCATAACACATGTATTTATATTTTATTGTTAAATTGTTAAGTTTAATCAAGATAAAAAAATTGAGATAAATATGATCGAATGTAAATTTAAAATATTGTATTTTCCTTTACATAATCAGTGGATTATATGTTAAAAAGTTTCATATTTCATTGTGCCAATTATATTCTACTACAGTTAATTTGATAAAAATACATTTTCCATAAAAAACTTACCGTAAAGTCTGAAGGAAATGCTGTTTATGTTTTATAAAATAAATAATATGTGATGCCACATAAATTTTCTGATTTATTTCAGCTATAATTAATTTTGTCCAATTATGTTCAAGAGAGGATTTGGTTGCTAAGAGAGATATTACAGTCCCCATTGGATATCATCATTTTGCATTTTGTCTTGTCCTGAGCTGTTTTGTTCAGAAAATATTCAAGCATGTATATTGTCATGTGAAAGCAAAAGAGTATAAGTTACATAGCAGATTTTAAACTAAAAGTTATAGAAAAAGCAAATAAAAAATGCTGACAAGCACATTAGTGTTAAGTAAAAAAACAAAGCATGCACAGTACAAAAAATATATATATCCAATATGCAGTTCGAAAATAAACCATTTCTTTCCTTTAATTGTGAGCAAATCAAATTTTTATTTTAAAAATATGTCTAATCTTGTTTAAAGAATTATTAGAAACTTATAATCAATAAGTTTTACTAGAATCTTTTCAGAATTATTGCAGGTGAAAATCGATCTGGTTCTTTCATCTCATCTAATCGCAGTTTGCGATGAGATGGATTAAAATAGGATTCAATCAGATGTTTCTAAAAATAAATGTTGTTTCTATACAATTTATTTTTTTTAAATTTTAGTGTGTGTTTTTTATTTTACGTGACACCATATTATCAGCAGTATATATTTTTTCGAGTATATACCAAAATAAATTGACATGAATTTACAATGCTGCAGATTATGTGATACTTTTTTTCTTTTAATAGAAAGAAAAGTGTAATACTCTAGTGCAGATAATATACAGGAAAATATGGTGAATAGAATATATCATTAATCAAAATTCCTATAATAATTATGACTTTTATCTCTTGTGGATTTAATAAATGAAAAAGAAATGATTTTTGTTAACATTTTACAATAGTGTAGAAAATAATTCAAATTAAATTAGAACTAGATTTGCTTTGATTGGTACAAGTTATTATTGAAAATTTATTGATAAATGCAATGATGAAAGGAAAAGCAAAACAGGTATAAAATGATAAGTAGATATTTATTTTTTTAATGTGAGTCATGATTAAATATTTATTTAACAGTAATATTATAAATAAAGTTTTATTATTTATAATATTAACGTTAATATTTATTTAACGTTAATATTATAAATAAATTATAGAAATTTAACTAAATTAATAGCATTACACAATCATAAAAAAATTTTGTTCTAAAAATTTTCTATACAAAATTGTATTTAGTTTTATTAATTTTTTTTATTTGAGGTTTGTGATTAGAATTTAAGGATATCTAAAAGTTTAAGGTTGTTATTTACAAGTTGTGAATGTGTGTTATCAAAATGATCATAATGATGGAATTAAGTCAAGTTTTATTATAAATTTATAGGATTAACTATATAATATAAATTAAAAGCTTAATTATGTAATATATATTGATAAAATTGAGCTGTATTATAAATTGATAGGATTACTTGAAATACTGGAAAATTATTAATAACCATTCTTTCGAATTTAGTGCCATTTTATTCCAGTGAAGTATTTGAATTTAGTGCCATTTTTTGAATAAAATTATTATAGTAATGAATTTTGGCTGTTATATTCTTGATAACTTGCATCTATATATTTTTTCAAGTAAAGTAATTCAAATTTTCATTGCTATGTATGTGAATTAATGATGTTGCACAATATTATCAATGTACATATTGACTATAATTCAAAACGAAATCTGCAATATTTTTAATCGTGATAATCAGTATGTACTGAGTTCCATTTCATAACATTTCTCTTTTTAATTAAACTATTTATTTATTTTTATTAATTAATACTTTTCATATGGTTATGTAAGGATTAGAATAATTGAAAGCTTATTGATGCATTGCATTACTTCCAATATTTATTTATATTTTTAATGTTATTCCTTGTTTATTAGTATTTGATTAATATCTGTTATTTTTATCCTAGATTGGATTGATTCTCCACTTATTGCTAATGTGAATAAAATTTTTAGTGAGCCAGATATAACAAATTTTCTTAGAGTAAGTGCAAGTTAATATGTAATTTAAATATATTTTCTCATAAATACGGGCATGTAAAAAATCATTTTTTTACTTAAAGAAACTCATAGCTATATATATTATAATGTATACATAATTTTCATCTAATTGCATTCAACCATTAAATTTTATTGCAATATTTAAAAGAATTAAAAAAATAATAATGAATGGAATAAAAATGCTGGATTTTAATTATTATAAGGAAGAAAATTAAATTATAGGAAATTCAAGTAGTGTATGGTATATATCTCATTGGCCCTATAGTAATTTAAGACTATCCCACTTGCAATATTAAGCTATTTTATTTATATATATTTTTATATATTTCTTTTTCTCATAGTGAAATGTCTACATATCCTGCAGTTTCATTTTTTCATACATATAGTGCATTTGGGAGAAATATAAAATAATTATTTGGCTATATTTTTACACATTTCTCTGAAGTACCTTTCTATTTAAAATAATAAACAATTTCACTTCAAGTAACTGTAAAATTCTAAATCAATTAGCTATAACGATTTACTCAAATTAATTAAATGCATTGCTGGCCACCCAAAATGCAGCATTAAATAAAATCAGAGATATCACAGCTAAGTTTATTTGCCTGGTAATATGTTATGCAAAGATCAGATGATTGAATTATTGCTGCTTCTTGTGAAATGAAGATGATGGTATAATAAATAATTAGTGTAGTTGTTGGCTATAACCATTGCCATTTGTATTAATGTAGAATCAAAGACTTCATATATAACCTTTGGTTATAACAATTCATGCTGTTTTGATATATACCAAAGATTATCTTGTTTAGCAGTAAATGTATTCCAGGTCAGTTGTGGAAACAAATCGCATATTTTTGATGGTAGAAAGATCAGAAGAACAAGCAGGCCAATGAAGTAATTCAATCTAATAGTTAAAGTAAAATTCCTGATCATTTCGTGCCACATGTGGTTGTGTATTATCCTGTTGTAATATGGATGATGGCAAGTGATGAAGCTGTAGAAAAGACCATGAACTCCAGCACTTCAGAGGTTTTGCATTGTCTGTTCAGTGTACCAGCAATGTGAACTTAGGGGATATAGGAATGAAATCTAATATATCACTCCAAACCATGATATTGTGTGTTGGACCATTGTGGTGGTACATAATACAAAAGTTTAGCAGTCTCACCACAGTCTCCAGATTCAAACTTGACCATCACAATGTTTCAGGCAGAAGCAGGATTCATCAGTAAAAACTTTTATTCATTTCACTGTCCATGTTCATTGTTTATTGCACCACTAGTAATGCAAACTATAGTTTTGATGCTAAGATAAACATAGCAATGGTTGGCTTTAGTTGAACTTAGAAACTTCTCAAAAGACGCCCAAAGCATAGTCACAAAGTTTCTACAAAACATATTCAAATAGATTACAAACTAAAAGAAGCATGAAAAAACCAGCTATTTTTTCTCCCTTTATTCAGGACTTGTTGGTGTGACTATATTCATCTATGATGTTCTAGTGCATTGCAGTACTCAACACCTATTATTTACATATCTTATCACTGCTAATGTAATGTTTGGCTTTCTCATAATGTATTCTTTATTTTTTCCTTTTACTTTATTCAACATGTTTATTTGCTATCTCTTCTTTTTTCTACTATGATAAGTTTTTAGTTACATTATATTTGAAGTTTCTTTGCTAATTACTCTACTCCCGATCCAATTAAAGTAAAATCTTATGATTATTATCAATAAAATGTTGATTACTTTTGAATAATATCCAGTTAAATATATTTATTCAATTTTTTAATTGAGATTCTTATTTGAAAATACAGAAAATGTCACTTTATTAAAATATGTATTATGAATTTATGCTTATTATATAAATATAAATTCAATGGTATTGTACTCAGATTGTTTAATACAACTGTATTACTTCTATTTGTAGACAATTCTTTTTGTCTCTCTTATATTTGCAATTTTTTATGGTGTTAAACTTACCTGTTTTAACTTGTGTAAGATCATTCATTGTGAGTCGTTTGAAATCTTACTTAAACATCATATTTTTTATGTTTTATTATTGGAGCACTAATAGCTTATAGATTTTATTATTTTTATGAAGCATTTAATATTATCATAACTCTAATTTTTTTTTTATCATTGAATATGTTCATATGTACAATTGAGCAAATGAACAAAAATGATGAGGATTCCTTACAGTTTTAAGTGAAACATATTATGTACCCATAACTTCTAATAAAGTTCATTTAAACCATTATTTTGTCTGAATTCAAACAAGAAAAGAATGCAATAGACGTGAGTGAAAATGTATTGAAAGGTGAAGGTTCAATTTCTGACAGTACATGTAAAATAGGGTTTAAAATGTTAAAAAAGGGTTTCTTTTGATATCTGATAAGCTGAACTCTAAGGTACAATCTTTGATTAAGCATTGTAAAAGCAACGTTCAATAAGAAAGAAATCATATTGTTTCCTAATCTAATTAGGCTACATACTTCTTTAGAGATTCGTTAGAAACTTATAGATCTACGTTGTAAAATTCTGCCACTTCCGTCATACTACCTAGATCAGGTACCTTCTGATTATTACTTGTTTTTGTCTGTACAAAATGTTTCTGAGCAAAAAATTCAAAAATAAAGATATCAGACTAACATTGATTTAATATCTTGTCTCCAAGAATAAAGAATCTTTTGGAAAAAGAGGGACATACAAAATGCCATCATGCTGATTATGATGATGTTAATTATTTTATTCAACAAAGTTTATTCAATGCATAAAAATTTATTTTTTTATTTCATTCTAAAATCTATCAGAGCTTTTTGGTCAATCAAATATATATATATATATATATATATATATATATATATATATATATATATATATATATATACATACATAAATATTAAAAACCAACAGAGGCAAATAATGAATTAATTTCAAAATAACTTATTATTAGCTTTGACAAAATTTTATATTTCTTTTATAAAATTGTGTTTCTTTGAGATTAAAAAACTTCAAAAATCATTACAAAATGTAGTTTATTAATAGTAATTCTCACATTTTTTTCTCTATACATATTCATAAATAACACTAAAAGATAAAGAAGGAAAAAACTCTATGGTTACATAAAATGTTACTGAAATTGTAATAATTTAAGTTATTAATTTGTCATTATTGCATGTTTGTGTCTCAAGATACAAAATATTTTTGAAAAGCATTTGATCATGTAATTTGCTTTTAACTAACTGAATTTTTAACAAATATTTTGATTCACTTTTTAGAAAATACTTTTAGAAATGTAATTGAGAGAAAATTAGGAAATAAACAGTTTATAGATTAAATATTAATTTTTGACTCTTGCAGAGTAATATCAGTTAATTTTGTTTACATAAATATATATGACAAAAACTTATAAATTTGATTAAACTTTCTCAATTTTATTATGATTTCAAAATAATTGCTTTCATAATCATCTAACTTTATATCATAATTATTTTTTTTATTTTGGTGGTTTATTTGCTTATTCATTTATTTTGCTATCTTTATTTACTTAAAAATATTATTTTACAATGCTATCCATCCAAGTTTCTATATTTCCTTTATATTGCTTTTATTTATCTTATGTATAATTTTATGTTTCATTAATGAATTTTTCACTACAAAATCGAATGCTTTAAAATTTATTTTTAACAGGTATTTTAAATTAACAGGTATTTAAACAGGTATTTTTAACAGGTATTTAAACAGGTATTTTAAATTTCTTTTTTATTTCAAAGTATAAATAGTTTGTTATTTACTATTTGAAACTTATTGTTAACTTTTTGGTTTTATAAGTTTAAAGTTAATATAAATATATGAGAAATAATTGCAATTTAAATTATCTCAGAGGTGTTTGTGCTCCGGGGAAACCCCGGAATTCCGGGGATCGTCGTTCAAAAGGAAGTAGGAATAATAAGGAATTATTTATTTTGATCTGGGTAATTTTGCTTGCTTTGAAAGCAGAAAACGCAATAATTACGTCATTCAATACTTCATAATTGTTATTTTTCATTTCTACCCCCCTTCTCGAAACTCAAAAATGTCGGTAGTAAGTCCGTAAAAGTTTCCGGGGATTTTTTGGGGTCCCACAAACACCCCTATTATCTGTAATCGATGTTTATTCAAGTACAAATATATCATAAAATATTTTAAAGTTCTATTTGTAATAAACTGTGTAAATAATTTCAATAAAATTAAACGATATTTAAAATAATCATTTAATTTTATCGTAATCATTTGACTATTCTTATTATTTTATTTCTTCTTGAAATATTGAGATATTTTATTTTTTCACTATAAAAATATTTTGTATGAATGCACTTTATAATTTAAATATTTGATGTGAAGAAATATTGCAATGTTTATATATTTAAAGAATATTTTGTGGCACATTTCAGAAGTTATGGATGGAAGAAATGAAAACATATAAATCATCTAGTGTTGTGAGTATTATACGCATGTATTCTGTGTATTATTTTGTACTATATGTTCCTTAATGTACTTTAAATTAATAGCATATCACAATTATGTAAATTACATGATAAAAGAATAACACATCACAATTATTCTTGTTATGAATTGTTTTTTGAATTCAACTATTAAGAATTTTTTGACGTAATGTTCAAAATAATTATTAAAAATTGTAAATATTTGAGGAAAGGAGAGATTTTTTTAAACATATAAATAAATTGTATCATATTAAAACAACTGTTATTTTAATACCTTTTCACAATCAATTATAGTTTGTTTTAAGATTACAAATAATTTAAAGTATTCTCTTAAATTATTTTAGATAATTTATTCCATGATCATAAATTATTTTTGTCTTTAGTATCTCAGATGATATCTCCGGTAATAAATTTGTAATATATATTAATAAAATGTAATATTCGTTACTATATAATTTGCTTACTTATGCAAAGTTGTATGCATTTTAAGAATATTTATGTATTAGTTTATTTTTTTGTGTTGATATTTTAAAATCAAAACATACTTAACAATCTTCATCAGTTTAACATATCATTTTGATATTGTTTAATTATTTGTTAAAGCAGATAAAATATTTTGATTTTGCTACACATTTTTTAAATCAGAATTAGCAATAACAATAGATAACTCATTAAATAATTGATGATTAATAATATAATTCATTATGAATTTCTAATTTAGAAATTTTTAATTTCACTTTTAGAGAAGGGAAAATGCCAAGAAAAGAGCATTTAGAGAATTATTTATAAGTATCATATTGCCTGCAATTAATTCAAATTCACTACCACCTATTGAGTTTGGAGTTTGGGAAAATGAAAAAGTAAAAATAGTATTTGTTTCTTTATAACATATTCTAATAAATGTATCATTTATATGTAAATTATAATGGAGAAAACTGTTACTTTATATAATATCTACTTTATCTTTTTATTTGAATCATCTTATTTGATTCTATAATTTCTTATTGTTATTTAAATCTATTAATTTAAATTCTTAAAAAAAATTCCAATGTCCCTAAATTTGTTACTAAATTTATTGGATGTATAAATATTTGTTTATATATTAGTCATACAGTAGATTTTGTAATGGATTCAGATGAATTAATGTGAAGAATAATGATTTGTAAAACTTCTGTAGGTGCTTTTTTGTCATAACTCCATGAGAAATCATCTGAAAGACATGAAATTCAGAAATGAAAGGCTACATTTTTTTCTTAAACAGTGATAAAAGCATAGTCTTGCAAAAATGAATATAATGCATGTCCTATGGAATGACTAAATGTGCTTTATTGAACTCATAGCATTGTTACTCGATTGTCCAAAAGAAAGAACAACAAGCAGATGTTCCTTAGTATGGGATATGCCCATTCCTTACTGTAATGGTTGTTTTGCACTGTATCTCCATAATCCGCATCACATTGTTGTTGTTTCTCAATCAGCATTTGTTTCAATTGTTGAGTGTTTCCTGAATGATGTTATCATATCCCAAATCATCTCACACATTTTATGGGGCTTATATCACAGGAACATTCAAGCGATATCTTCCTTTTCCAGTAGCTGCTGAACATTTATAGTCTGATGTGGTTATCCATTGTAATCTATTAAAAACGAAGTTTACTACAGTGGCACCTTGGGTCAGATGCATGTGGGGAAGGGTAGCCTTACAACAGCGATTTCTATCTGCAGAACCTCTGTTGATAATGTAGAGCTTAGTCCACTCATTCAACATAATAACTTACCAGATGAAAACTTCAGGACTACTACAACAATCTCTTTCTGTGATGTTACTAAGATAAAACCATGTCTTCTCTCCAAATCAACTGGAGTTAGGAATTGCTTGTGGCACCTAAGCAAGTCTCACCTGTAAAGAGAGTACATGACTTCATTGATGAAATATCCAGTTTTTGTGCTCGTTTTACCATTCTAAATGGTGGTACTGATAGCCAAGTTTCAGAAGGATGCAGTGGTTAAAAGGTAACTGTAAGCTGTGATACTGGTCGCACCATTACTGTACACAGTTACTGAGCAGGTACTTACTGACTGGTTTCAGGCACGTTTTGCATGTAAGGTAGTTTTGCATGTATCGATCGGCCACTGCAGCTGTTTTGCTGAGGTGGCCACGCTAACCTTTCGAATAGATGTGTCTATGATTTGACAGGTTTTATAAATGCCCCAAACAACATTTTTGTTGATTCTGAACTCTTCAACTATACTGGTCATACTCCTGCAGCCACATATAAAGTTGTGCATGCACTCTGGCCATATTTCATGAAAGAATTCATTTGGTTTCTCAGTGAATATCTGATTGTATCTCCATCCTGCCTTTTATTCTAGTCTTGAGCTGCTCGCATTGACCGTTCGAGTTTTCCTAACATTCACATTGCTTGTGACATTTTGCTGCTAATAATTGCATGCACATGGTTTTCCTGCTGAGTAATGTGTTTATTTTATTGATCACAAAAACTACTTTTCAGCAATTTCATTGCATTGTTGCTGAAGTTTTGCACACTAGTGTATTTGCATATTATAAACTTAAGAGGTGATAAAAATGCAGTCATTTAATTTTCAAAATTGTTCACTATTTATTTTAAAATATTTCAATCTTATCAATACATTTTTTTAACATATGTGTTTTTAATTTAATTTAGTAATATTAATAGTAAATTATATTTGAAAAATTTTTTAAATTAAGCAGGACAAATTTAAAGCATCCTTTTTCCGTCACAAATAAATCGAAAATTTCAAAATAATTTGGAAACAGCTATTGATGAAAAAAAGGAAGTTTGTATGTTATTTGTAAAATCATAAAATCTTTACAGAAATATCACAATCAATTACAATTGTTGCCAGTAAGTAGTGTTGTACTCTAGCTAAAATGTGTTGTTCAAGCAAATTTTTTTTAATAATAATAAGACTATTCTTTGCAAAAAATCATATCAAAATTGATTCATAATGTACCCCATTCATTGTGTAGAGTTGGTACAAAGCGTCACACTCCTTTATATTAATAAAGAAGAATGCCCTTCTCTGGCATATCTGATCTCAAATTAATTTAGCGGTGGAAGACTGTTACTAGCAGGTGCCATTCAGTTTGATGTACAGAGAGTAAATAGAAGTGTTAAGTCATATTATAGTATAGAAGTAAATTTATGCCAGATTTAAAAAAAGTGGAATTCACATGAAAATATTTCGAAATTCAATGCTCAGAGAATGATTGGTGTTTGAATGAGAACCAGATGCCGTTTTCATATTTTAATGCAACTGAGATTATGGATTGGTAATTGTATAGGCTAGATTTGTCACTTTCTGCATTAGAATTAATTCGGTTGGACTGACAGTTCAAAATCATTCTGACGCCTACAAGCATATAGGCTTGAAAGAGAATTAATTTCACCAACTGTTGAACTGAAAGATTGATCATATAGTTGGTAATCTAATACATATATTATCAAAATATTTTTTTAATATGAACCACAAATAACTATTCAATTGTAATTATTTTTAATTTTTTAACATGATCATTTCATTGATTTTTTTAGATGTACAACATATACGATTATTTTTGATGAATGTAGTTACTATACTATGTTTGTTTCAAGTGATGAGGCTAAATATAACTAAAATGCTAATTTTCATGAAGAAAAAATTATTATAATTCATAAACTATATGCAATCAATGTTAAATAGATTATGTTCCATAACTAGTTAATCGTTCATGAACTTTTCTTTGTTGCTTAGCTCTAATAGATAAGTTATTAAATGTTGGATCTAGAATGGAAAGATGTGTAGATTTTTAGAATTTTATAGTAGAATAGTTAATGTGAATTCATCTATAATTCTTCAAATGTATTTCTTTCAACTGTGAATTGACACAATAACTAGTGCAATATTTTAGACATAATTGTAGATAGTTTTGATTTTATGTTGACTTATAACCCCTATTAGCATTTTGACTCTTCAATGGAACTTTTTAAAGGATTTGTAGATTATTTTTACAATAGAACATTTAGTTAACTTGATTTTGAATAACTGCTTGTATTCTGTTAACTTAAGATCAATATTTTTTTCTCCATTTGATTTAAACAAAAAGTACTAGTATTAATAACTACAAGCTAATGGAGTTCCAAAAATATATTGCAATATGGTATACAATATTTTATACTCTGTATTGCAATGTATGTTTTTAGGTATTAATTTTCTTTCATATTTCAATAATGAAATTATCAGAAAAGTGATCTTTTGGGTTTCAAAGGAATTTTAGTATGGTGCTTTATAAATAAAGGGCTATATTATGCAGCTTATCTGATACTTGTTTCTATTTCTGTATCAGTTTTTACAACTTTTCCAGTAAATATAGACACAATCCTTGTTTTAATTTTTCATGTATTTAAAAATTAGCTAATAAAGTTGCATAATTTCTGAAACACTTTATATTTAATTGTTACTCTCATAATTTTCATATTTAGCATTCAAATATAACTACAATATCTGTAATTAAAAAGATAAAAAATTTATTCTTTTTTAAAAGAATTCATGCATTTTATTGCTGAAAATAATGTGTAACAATGTTATTTTATTACATGATAATATTATAATAGACATTTTTTCCCTCTATTTAGTTAAGAGAACAGGAATTCTCAAGACTTATTAGCATTGCAAAAAATTGTAAAGGAGGTGTTTTGGCCTTATCTTCAGAAATAGAGTTTCCACCTTTGTCAATAAACATGCTTTGCACACGAATAATTCATTAAATTTTGACACATGTTTTTAATAAATATTTAGTCCTTAAAGCACGCACAAGTTTTTAAGCAAATGAATATTTTACTTTTATGACTATTATTTATCAAGAATTTAAATGTTATGGCAGTATATTTTTTCACATAGTTAAAGAGAAGAATTTATACAAAATAATTTAAAAGTGAAAAAGTGATATGTAGATGCAAAATCTTTCTAGTCATCAATCATATTAAAATAATTTATGCTAAAAAGAACATTCAGGTTTAAAAAAAATTCATTAATATTTTAATATATTTAAATGTGGAATAATTTTTGGAAAAGAATTGTGCTATCAATTTCTCAACTTTTGTTTAATATGGAATAATTATCTGGATTAATCATCATAATTAGAATCTATAAGAAAAATAAATTGGATTTTATTTTTCTTAAATTAAGTAAGCAATTATACAAATAAGTTACTTTTATAAATATTTGACACTCTACATTATTAATTACTAGTCATATTTTGGAAAGAATCAGATCATTTATAACTTTTACATTTATTTATTAATTAAAATATTTTCTGAAGTATTTTACTAGTCAAATGATTTTACTTAAAATTGCATGATATTATTTTGTATTGTATTGTAATATATTATTTTGTATTTAAATCAAGAAAATCACACTGTTTGTATAATCATAATTGATATTGTTATTATTGTTGATAATGCGATATGAAAATTACACTGAAATTTTTGAGATACACTTAGGTTTTTAAAGCTATATTTATTGAATTTTAATATTGTCAAAGAAGTCTTTATAAACTACTTGCAATTGTCCTATAGAAAATCTACAAAATTAAATAGTTTAGATTACGTTAAAATTTATGTTGAGTTAATTTTTTTCTATCTTTCATTGCCTGTGCTTATCTTAAAAATTTCAGGTCAACCCTTTATACAGAAATTCAAGAAATTTTTTAAATGGCTTTCTGTTCTCATTTGTGAGCCATCTTGCTATTAAATTAGTAAATTTATTCAAGTAAAACTAACATCGATTTTATCAACTTTGTAAAATGCATATTTTTATATAAATAATTTGAAAATAAATTTATGAAAGCTATGTGACATTTGTTATAAACATGGTGCATTATGTAGACATAGAAATTATATTTGCATTAAAAAATTCATTCACGATTTTGAATTAAGATGATCCAGTCTTTCATGAATTATACATGAGGGAAAAAAGATTTATTCATTCCCTAATCTGTGCAATACAAATCTGAACTGCAGATTTTTAAGCAATAATTGAGTAGCTTGTAAATAAACATGTCATCTGGCATGAAAGCAATTAAAGTGATATTAGAAAATTATTGAAGTTTTAATATAAATATTGATCATAGACTAGAAATAAAGTTTGAAAATTTATTATAAAATAAATATTAAACAAATAGATCTCTCTACACGATGAACTAAAATGAAAAAATTAAACAAATAGATGTTTTTCTATGAATTAAATTCCATGCATGCAAAAATAAATTAATTTTTGAACGAAAATATAAAATTCCAAATTTTTCCAGGTTCAGTTTCTTTAGTTTTATAATTTTTTGCTTCTAAAACTATCTTGTCTAATGTTCTGAAATGAATATCTTGAATTTATACATGCTTATTAGCAAATTTAATGACAGTTTTAATTTCATGCACCATTCTCGATTGGACTCTTATCAAAATGTGTAGTTTCATGTGTTCATGGAAATAATGTCTCAAAGCAATAATGCAGCACCTATATCATGAACTTCTTCTTAAAATTGGGTTTGTATGTCATTGGGCACCTCTGCTTTTATCAGCATTTTGTACCATTAACTCCAAACCCAATGTTTCCTAGTTCCAGTTGCTCGGGTCACCCACTTTATTAATTAAGTCCGATAACCCTTTAATGGAGTCTAGGTGTAACTCTCTAGTTATGGATGAAGCCTAAAGAAGTTAATCTAGGGAGGGCAAGAGCCTCACATTCGTAAATGACATGCTCTGCCGTTTCCTCTTGCATATGATATTTCCAGCAGATAAGGTCTTGCTGAAACAGTCCCATCTGGTCAGAAAGTCAGTCATGCTAGGAATAGCTTCCTGACTTTCACCAGAAGAAGATGGTTTGGAGGTCATTTCTACCTCAAGTGAAGGATTCATTGCTGCCCCTTTACAAGATTGCCTCTGAGTTCCCTTGTCTTTTTCAGCAAGGTCTACTTTAGAGGCTTCACCTGCAAATGCAGAAAGGTTTGTTACTTCTTGTGTCTTTTCAGCCACAAGATAACAATTAAAAAGCTCAGGTAATAAAAGTCCACCCAGCATTGCCTGAGTTACTGGGCAAGGCAAATTACTCTAGAAGTTCGCCAAGCAACTAGAGGCTCCGTTAAGACACCAATACCGCGGTGCCAATTAGCCCTAGGCACGGATCGCATAACACCAGGGTTTACGGGTTTTTATCATGAACTTGCTTTCATTTTCTTCTTAAACTGATGAATTTATATAAAGGATATTTTAATTTAATTGTGTCAATCAATGACAAATGATAACTGGATCATATTAAAAAAATATTAAATCTGCTGTGATTTTGATCATATTTTAGTAAACTAAAGCAGTTAATGAATATAAACCAGCCAATTGCTAAAGTTTTTTATACTTATATTCATATTTTCAAATTAAAATGTGTATTATCCTTGTAAAGAATGGATTTTGAAGTACTAAATACATTTAAGAGAATAAAAATCTTTATTTGCTTCCTAAAAAAATTTAGATTTTTTTTATTAGAATCTATTTCTAAAAATTATCATAAGCAATCATTTCTAAACTTACTCTAAAAATTAATGGCATCATTAATCGAGAAACTTAAACACTCGATTTGAGACGCAACTCTGATCATGCTGAAAGCGAAATTCTTACTGGATTGTTTAAGCTTCTGTATATTGGCAACACCCTAAATAGTTAATATATTCTCTATACTCCCTATTAATATTTTCTACAATAGAATATGTCAGAAACCAGTTTTCTTAGTCTAAGCAATTTGAATTTATTCTGTTTCACTGCCAAATAGACAACCTTTTCTGATGGAACTCGTTTCATTGAATTGAACTTAAGATTTAATCTGCTCTAGGCAAGGATGAGTTTGGTTTGTCTGCCATTTTACAGATCGAATTGAAAGTTTGGAATCAACTGCTACAAATATCTATGCGATAAATGGGATCTAACTCTGGAACTGACATGAATTATCAATTTGTCCAAAGAAACAACAAGTTACTTATAGTGTCTGCTGATGTACATATACACACTTTGATAAAATAGGAGATCTGTAAAAATACTGCAGATTTTAAAAATCATGAAAATATTAATGATTTCTGTTAATTATAGTTGCACAGATTTAAACAGATGCAGCACTTAAAAGACAAAATAATAGTTTTTTTTAGTTTTTTTAATAGTTTTTTTTTTAAAAATGAAGATATGTAATTAAAAAAAACTAAATTCATTAAAGTAATTTTTCCTAATTGCTGACATTGATAGTTTATTTCAACGAACATTCATGCACCTTTTCTATTATATATATTTAAAAATATCTAGATTGTATTTCATTTTATCATTTCTATTGCCCTGAAGAATGTGTATAATCTTTAATCTCATAAAATATTTTTGTTTTTCTTTTTATAAATATTTTCATCTTAGCAACAAATTTAACTTTTCCGGCCAAAAATATATAATATGGAATGACATTTTCTTACATATTTAACACTTAAGAAATTCCTGAAATGTGATTATTATAGGAGTTATGCAAATTTTGATATAATTATTCAAGAATCTAAAAAAATGTTTGTTTATTTTATTTGTAATATAGTCTTTACTAGTAACAAAGAATTTTTTTCAAGATTAAGAGGTCAAATTTGTGTACATCAAAATATTTCATATTTATTATTGTCAAATTTATCATTTAAGCTTTTTTAGATTTTTTTAATGTAAAACTATGTTATTTAAGATTTTATAATATAGATATCTATAAATACATAAATACCAATACCTTATTTAAAGTACACTTGTATCTAACGTAAATTTTAAATAAATAAAAAGAACAAAATTATGAAAACATTAGATTTTATTTAAGCTTTGATTCATCAATAAAAACATCAATAACAGTCAGCTCTTCTACAGTGTCGTTTTTTTATTTCCTTGTGAGTTTTTGTTCAACTCTTAAAGCCATTATAAATAATCATTTATTATAATATCTGTTTTTTCAGAAAAAATATGGTGATAATGAAACAGACCTGAGAAAAGAAGGATTGAGAATAATTTTCAAGTGATGTTTTCTTACATAATGAGCTTGTCGTGCAGTTCATTGTATTACTGTTATTCTCAGACACATAAAGGTCACATTTACAAAAATAAAAAAAATCAATATCATTCAACAAATGATAAATATATATATTTACACTTATAAATTTAAGTTACCTAAGGAGACATACAACAACAATACTACCATTGACATAAAACAATAACAGACATTTACAAATTATACACATATAAACATACATTTAAAATTTGATATCTTCATGTTTAACGGAAATTGAGAAACAAATTTCTTTTAAGAAAATTATAAGAATCTTGACTCATTTTAAAGCACCTTGTGAAATATCTTTTTTTTTCCAAGAAAACAGACAGGATAAGGTCATGAGTAAAACACTAGGTGCTGTCACACATTTGGTGCATCTCTTTCTCGATAAATAAATAAAGAAAAATAGATATATGTGTGTTAATGATATAACAAGTGCTGAATGAAATGCTGATTTCAAATATATTTCTGATTTTTCTTTATAATTTTTGTCTTTTGACGTGAATTTTAATTAGACTAGGAAAATATGAAAGACAACAAGTTTTATCGAAACATCTGTCATAACACACAGTTTGAACAGTGTCTGATTTTTTTCCCCTATTACGACCATAGATTTGGTCAACAATAATTTAAGAACATTTGTTTTTTTATCTTACAGTTGCGGCAAAAACTGCCTCTTTGTCTCATACACAATGTTGTAGCTAATGTTGCAGCATTTAAAAACATGTTGGAAAAAATGTACACAACATATTGTTAGTTTGCCTCTTGACGTGTTTCAACAAAAAAAGGGCTAGGTGTTTTCGTCTAAAACGAAGAACGTTCGTCATGCGCCCAGAGTTTTCCCGAGCTCAAATGAATAAACAAGCTCCCATCTTTCGATGCGGTCAGAGTTTACAAGTCAAAGTTGGTACCATTTTTTGTCCCTGTATTTGAGCAACAGCTGATGTGACTTGTCTGCCAGCATTTCTGCCTCAGTCATCATCATAACAGTGTTATCTTCTAGCTTGCTTAAGTTCTCTCCTCTTTCGTTTAGAGCCTGCAGAGGAACAGGAAATGAGTTTTATGTAACATTTTGATAGTGCAAATTTTAAAATAACCTTAGATAAACACATTCCTGTGATAAGGATAATGTTATAGGAATTCAAAAATTAACTCCAATGATAAAAAAATTGTAGTAACATAAATTTTGTGGTATGCAAAAAATACTATGAAATGGAATTTCTCACTGTAAAATCTGCATTAAATAGCAAATTGCAGCAGAAAGATTTGTCATCTTATTAAAAATGAAGAATTAATAGAAATACTTTCTCAGTATTAAATTAAAAAACACCAAATATAGTTTAAAATTCAATTTTTAACATTATAATAGATTTTTTTAAGATATTAGATAGGATCACTTTGGCTTAGTGGTAGGAATATTGTGTTTCAATTTGAAGATTTTGAGTTTAATCATCCACAGTTGATCAATGAAGATATATGTTCCATTTCTATCAGTGTGGATGCTAAGAAGCTTCCAGGTTTTTTTTTTTCTCTGCACAACATTAATGGTTCTCTGTAAAAAGTCCTGTCATAAAACTTATACACAACATTCTTTAGCTTTTGGGTTCTTTATCATTGGTGTTATCAATCTATACTTTGTTAGTTTTATAAAGGATAAAATTTTGGTAATTTAATTTCTGTTATGAGGTATCTGTTCAAAGGAAGTTTTAAAAGTATTTTTTTACAATAACTACCTTTTTAGGAACTCTTTAATCTAATTGAGAAGAATGTTTAATGCTAATTGAAACTAAATATAGCATAAAGTTATTAGTTTTCCATTAACAAATATAACACATATTATTCTGTGCTTTTATATACTTATTCCAAAAAATAGAAGATAAAGAAATTTTTTTACTAATATATGGTATTAATTTAAATAATTGTAATATATCCTTGAAAAATAATCATTCTCCACTTATAAGTAATTATAATTTCTACTTATTGAAAATTAATAAGAGTCAACCACAAGTTCTCTACACATGTATCAATTTAATAATAAAGGAATACATTATAAATATTAAAATATTTTTTCTAACACTCAGTCACTTTTGGTAGTATAAGAAGCAAATTTGAAAGCTCTCAGTAGTGAATACTTAGTGATTATGCTCTGTCATAACTTTGATATTGGATCCTCATATTTTAAAGGCAAAGACTAACGAGAAGATTCCTGCACTTTGTGCTTAAGAGTTAAGCTAAGTAATTTTCATTTGGAGGACATTACTATTACAATCTATTTTACATGTCTCAGCCACAACTAGTGAACACTGATCTTTGGCTAGGCCAAGTATTGAACCAGCTGGTATTTTAAATATTTGAGAAAGCAAACATTAAAATATATAGAATATAAATTTGAATTTCTTAAAATAGGTAATGAACAAACTGCAATCATATTAAATGATCGGGGGTTAAATTTGAAGAAAAAATGTTTTAAAAATTAAAAATGCAATAAACTGATGAAAATTGAAATTGTAAACAAATGAACTTTGAATAAAGCTTATTTAATTTATAACAGATTAGTTTTATTTTTTGAAATAGAAATAGTATAAAAAATTCAAAACAAGCTTGATTCAAATACATGTTTATTAAAGTGGCTAGAAAAAGGAAGAGTAAACAAAGTTTCAAAACAAACAGAAAATGGCTTAATACTATAAATAGGTTTCAAGATAAAATACAGAATTTCACACTTGACAACAGCTACATAGTAAACAATTGTTTTTCTTTAAATATTGCTTTCACTAAATCAGTAATACTGCTTCCTTCATAAAATTTTTTTCTCCTCTATATGATATTGAATGATGTCACTCACATAAAAATAAGTAAAATTTAATGTAGTACTTCTAAGCTAAGAAGGATATATTCTGATTATAAAGTTTTTATAGAAATATTATAAAAAATTCTTAAAGAAAGAAACTTAAGAAAAAGTGAGCATTTTTGGCATCAAACTTATTTTGGAGAAAAATTTCTCTAAACTTAGGTCAGGACTGACCATAGCCAAGCAATTGACTCACATTCTATGGTAAGAGTGGTGCAAGGTTTAATTTCAATTAATTGAAGAAACATTTTTTATAAGTATAAAAAGTTATCATTAAATTCAAATCAATAGATGCAACAATACTAGCCACTATTATAAATTTAATGTTACAATTAACACTTATCAATGCTGTTATAAATCCGTTTTTAGTTCGAATTAAGATACATTTATTTAACATAGTTTTCTGCTTAATTTTTTCAATACTAAGAGATGATTTATTAATACATTAATTTTAGGAAACTTAATTTAAAAGAAAATGAGCGCACCCATACCTGTCTTGCTCTAAGTAAATCACCACCCAATGAAGAACTCTGAGCTTTCACCTGCTCCACAGTTCCACCAGGATAATGTCGTGCAACAGCTTTGGAACTTTTTCCACTTGCTTCACCAACTATTGGAAAATTTACATGAGTACAAAGATAAAAATCATAGAAAAGATCACAATTTATATAGGGATAATTTTAATGATTATAAAATGAACTTTTCAGTATATTTATGCATTATAATTTCAAATTTACACATAATATCTTTATAATTGTTTAATAAAACAAAAAAATTTCATACATAATTCTTCTTTGTCTAAAATGCTTGGTCCGCCTCCAAATAGGCCCTTAAAAAAACCTTGCTTTGGAGGTTCTGGCATTTCTTTTGTCAGAAACAAAGTACCCATCATATCCTGAAGCAAATTCCTAAAAAATATTGAAAATGTTAAGATATTCTAAATGCTTTCTCATGGTAATTTTCAGCTATTCACAAACATAATTTGTAATGGTGGTCACAATTTTTTAAGCAAATTATGAGACTAAGAGAATACTATTTGCTTTGAATATGTAGAGAATAATAATAATAAACCCATTTTTTATGTAACATTTAAAAAGAAAATATTTATTGAAAATTAAGTAATATTTATTATTTGTGATTTGCATTATATGTCCTATGAACAGAAATAATATTTTTATGTGGAAGAGGCATTTTTATTTAATTATTACTTTAGTTACTCTTTGCACATGAGTGCTAACTGGACTGGAAGACAATTTAAAATTGAATCTGAAATACAAAAAATATCTATACCCAAGGTGGAATTTTTAATCATGAATTCTTGAATTGAAGGTCAGAGAGCAAACTACTGAGCTGTCAGTTCAGGTACCAAAATGATAGATTGTAAAAAATTATGATTTCTTATCTATAAGCTTTAAAGATGCAAAAATTGAAAGTTATAAAGTTATTTTACATTGATGGATATAAAAATTACCTTAAACCAATAATCATATTAAAAGATTATTAAAATTACCATTAACCAAGAATTGGATAAAATGTTTATATTACTCATGAAAATAATTGGTTTTCCATTTTATAAACCTTCGAAGTAATAGTAACAAATTTCACATGTCTTCGTTGATATCTGTGTGTTATATACTGTTATTTTAAAAATTAGATTAGAATACAGTTTCTAATTAAAACTAAATAATATGAAGATCAGATATTATTCTTAACAAAGTAATTCAAATATTTAAAATAGTAATTCTAGTAATATAAAAATAGTAAAAAATAGTAATAGACAAAAATAGTAAAAATAAAAAAATTTTAGTTAATTTTTATACCACTTTTAATTTATTTGATTCCAGCTCATTCTTGAACACATTTTTGTCAAATGCTAATTTTGATTTTTGTCAAAAGCAAATTATTAAAAGATTTGTTTCAAGGGCTTTTCTCTTTTTGCATTAAATTAATTAAAGGTAAAGAAAAATAAACAAGATAAAAAAATTTGCTCTATAATGAATGAATGCTAGAAGTTTTGATATTTTGCCAAGTAAATATATTCTATTTTAAAGCTTAAATTTCATAATTAAAAAATGTAAAGAAAAAAATTAGAGGAAACTAATAATCAATAACATGTAATAAAAGTTTTGTTTTACCAAGGAAATTCCACAAATATTAATTTTAGAGAAAATTTATGGTACACTGGAGTTCAAATTTATTTTCAAAATTCATAGAAATGAAACAAAATTTGTTTAAAAATGAAGTTTTAAAATGATTTTTTTCTTTATAATTGGCCATAAAAATGCCAATTATATATATAAGAAACATTGTTAATAACTTTTACAATTATTGTTAAGAAATTTTACAGGTCAGAATATTGAAGTAGGCATCAAAACATAGATTTTCTATTCTAAACTTTTCACAAGAAACTTCTAATCATTAACTATTGAAGTATTATTTTAATAAATATCCATACATATTTTAAAGAATTAAATAAAAAATAATGCTTAGTTTCTTCATACAGATATGAAGGAATTTAAGGATAAAAAAGTAGTTTATTAGTGCATTTATAATATTTAACAGTTAATAAAAAAATTACTTAAGTTGCAGTACCTTTGCATTGATGGCAGTCAATATTTTCAAATAATTTTCTTATGAATACTAAAAAGTATTTGTAAATTAATTTTTGTCAAATGAATAAAATATAGTAGACTTGGTATGATTCAGACAATAATTGTGGATTAGATTAGACAATGAAAGTATTTATCTCCAGGCTGCACATTTAAAAAGTTATTAACTACAATTTAATTTCTATGTGTATAAATATAACTATGTTTAAAAAATGTGATGCTTAATTTCAAGGCCAAACTGTAATGTGTTACAAATTTATATATAATGATTATATTTGTCTTAAAATATCTCAGACAGATCGGAAATTCTCACATTTTGGGCAAAAATTGCGGTATTTAGACGTGTTGTAGTTTAAAAGTGGATTTCCTAATGACTTGGCGACAGTTGGCGAGATTCTCGGCGACTTGGCGAGAAATCGATACTTCTGGAAACATCCATCACCTAAGCTCTAGGACCAATATTTTTCGAGATAGCCTAGAAGCTTTCAGAACCTTGGCGAAATTGGTAGATATCTCCGCCAAGTCAGGTATAAATACCGCAGCCTGACATGGAAGAGTCAGTTTTGTGAAGACGATTAGTTGTGACTGCTAGTTGTTCTCTGTCTGAGGTATTTGATATCTGTGATTGAAAGCTGTTTCTTATTATATCCGACGAATTGTAGCTGTATAATTGTGATTGTTACAGCGAGAATTTCGTTTATCTAGTGAAGTTTTTACGAATAAAAGTCTTGTGTTCATTAAGTGGTTGCTTTATTCAACTCTCAATTGACACGAATCCGTGAAACTCGGTACAAATGATTATAAAGAAAAGCACATGCATAAATATAAAAGTGCATAGTAAACTTACCCAAATGCTGCCGACATAGAAAATTTCTGTACTTCCGATGGGGAGCAGAGATATAAGCCATGGCCATTTGCACTGATACAAAACGTTCTGGCCAATCTAGAGAAATTTCTGTAAAAAAAGTTTTTCATTACAATGAATCCCAATTTAATGGAAAAGTGCCCTACACTACAAAATAAAATGATTTTTTTTAAATACACAAAAAGAACAATTTATTCTTATTGTACCAAACAATTTTTATAGGTCTAAAACTTTTTTTAACAAATTCTGTGCATTTTGGTAATTTTTTTTTAATGTTTAAACACTGGCAATTGTAGACGTGTGTCTTCTAGAAATAAAATTAATCTTTAAAAAGATTCCAAGAATAAAATCATAAAATTCAGAGCAGCTCATTAAAAGTGAAGATTCATCTGAAAAATACAAGATACAGTCAAAGGATATTAACCACACTCAATATATTCTGGATATTCACAAAAGCTATGAACAATTTCATATATAAAAGTTGCTGAGAAAGCTAAATCATTAGGATGAACGAAATAAGCAAAAAAATTTTTTACAGTAAATATTTTTGTTACAAAATTATTTAAGTAGGAAGAAAAAATTAAAATCAAATATCAATAAAAAGAAATATTTTAAATTTTTTTGTCACCATTTTCAAATTAAATGAAATCAAGTCAGTTTTCATATTTCCTTATTCCTTTGATATGTTCGATATATTGACTTTTTACACCTAACTCCATCTCTTTTATGATAATTACAGAGACAAAAATGATCAATTTAGATGTCTTTGTATTTTTCCTATTCTCATGAGTTTGTTATTGAATTTTCAACATCAGTCTGTCAAAACACCAGTATTTGTAACAAATGTTTATAACATATGAAAAACTAAAAAAATTCTTTCGTATATTCCATTTATGATAGAAAGTATTAGTATATTTTATTTATTAATGAAATTTATAATAATCAACAATGAAATAAAAATATTTTTTTACAAAGCAAATGAAAAAAAAATGTAAAAAATAATCAGTTTGAAAAGAGGAGAAACAATGTAAATGCATTTATTCAGACTTTCTCATACCATTTATTTCAGAATAGATTTAAATTATTCTTTTGCTTAACTAAGGAAATAGCAAAGAATGTTTAAAATTAAAAATGCCAAAAGAATTTTGTAAAAGAGAAATTTCATTCTTTTCCAGTTACTGTAAATAAGCAATTTTGTTTTTATGTTCCAATTAAAAATTAACTTATATTATAAAATAACTCTCAACTTGTAGTTAGAAGTTTTTATTTGATGAAAAGAAATTATTTTGTATATTTATTTAAATTACATTGTAATCATTTGTTTAAAAATATGAATAAATTATAGTGATTTTTAAAATTTGGAATTAAGTGTTTCATAGATAATTTAAAAGCGTGATTTCTTTTAGACACTTCTCAGTAAATTGTTTTCTTTTATTGAACTATCAGATTCACTCATTATTGATTATTAAAATTATCGATTTAGTTACTTGTAAAATGTCTTGGATGCTATTTAGTTAAATTAATCAGACTTAATTTTAATATTAACTTTTCATTAAAAAAATATTATTTAGATATTACATTCAATTTGTTATATTTGATCCCTTTAGGTATATTGTTTGAGCTAAGCATGTGTTTTGAAAAGGCTGTAAGTATATAACTTTTAATATTACTTTTTAGAACTCTAGATAAGTAATATTATAAAAGTTTTGAAATCATTTTCATAAAAATGAGATAGAATTTTATATTTTCTAGTTAATGACTTAAGAGCAACTTATAGAATTAATAGTCTTAAAAATAAAAGCTTATAGTTTTTCTTTGTGCTTTTATCTTCTGTTTGTAAATTGATGTTTACCATATAAAAATATACATTACATGCAAAGAATATTTTTTACCCTTGACAATATTTTAGTTAATTTACTAATTATATTAGCTTTGTTGGAAATATTCTACTGATTTATAAATCATTTTAATGTTTCTAAAGCAAATATAAAAATTTACTTGCAGAGTAAATTATTTTATACACTTGTATTAAAAATAATTAATAAATTTTATTTTAATATCAAACAATTTTTAAAAGTTGTATCGGATAATAAAGTAATTTATAGTAATTTTTTACATTATAAAAGTTTGCATTTGTAGATGCCTATTCTCATTTACAAATAATTCCAATATTCATTTATTAAGAATTTTGTAAAAACGCTCTCTTTCTTAACAAATGGATTTATAAAAATTCTATTTAAATTATTAAATTTTAAGTTAATAAGAAAAATATTGCATTCTAGTTTTCTAATCAACATGAATTGATAATTTCATCAATATTATATTCTGTTATTCTCAACTTCTAAATATTTAAAATATATTTTTAAATATAAAGGAACCTTAATTCAACATAAATGTAATACAAGCTTCAATTAAAAATGTAAAAAAAAAAAAATTACATTTTATTTTTTAAGAAATCTCTAGAAAAATGAAATCTAATCTTGTTTGCTATTCTAGAGTTAATAAGTATTGATATTTTTTGCTCACATTTTTAACATATTTAGGACATTCATAAAGAAAAGGCTGCATTAATCCTTTTAGCAAAATGAGTTTATCAGTATATAATTTCTATAGACGACATGAAGCAACGAATCAATTTTTTTTTTGTGATTAGAAATATCAAATATAATATGCGTACAGAAGTATACAATTACTCTAGATAATTCTATTTTATAAATTTACTGGGTACATGATATTTTTTACCCAAAGTGGAAACACCTTATACTATTATGTAGTTGGTATAATATTATGAAATACTTTTTTTGAAAAAATGTAATTATATTAACGTTTTAAACTGAAATTTCTTTATCATTGTTCTCAGATATATATATATATATTTTATAAATGATTATATGTATTTTTATATTAATGCAATTTTTTAAAAAAATTATTCTATTATTTAAAAAAGTTAGTAAATATCAATTTGTATTATTATGCATAACAATAAAACAAGTAGGATATAAAGAAACAAAATTTTTAACTATAATATGTATAAACTACTACACTGTTGGCCACCCAAAATGAAACTCAAGGAAGACCAGAGATATTTCAGTAAAATTTACTTAGAAAATAACACATTGTACTAAGATTAAATGATTGAAAATTGTCTATTGTAAAGTGAGGATGATGACATAATTAATAGTCAGTAAAGCTACTATTATTGGCTATAACCCCTGCAACAAGCTTCGACACAGAATAAGATCTGGGTAAAGTAAATGGGATATGGAGTGTAAGCAGCTTCACATATAACAAAAATTGATTTAGTGCAGCAAAGGGTGTTGTATCCCAGGTCAATTGAGTGGACACGGACTATACATTCTTCATTGGCTATAGATTCGGAGAACAAGTAAAACAAGGAAACAATTCAATCTGATGGGTAAAAAGATTTTGAACATCCATCCAATGGCACAATATCTTGATGGATATATGGCCGATGACAAATGCAGAAGGTAATGACCACAAGTTCTAACACCTTATATGGTTTAGAGTACCCCCAATGCATATTAAAGAGATGCGGAAGTAAAATTCAGTATTACCCCAGGTAGGTTTTGTATCATATAGAGTTCCTGTTTTGGAGTGTAACAATGTATAGTTCAACAGTTCAGCAATCCCTCTCCATCTTGTCTCCAGACTTGAATCCAATCATGAAGTGACCTAAGAAGCAAAATTCCTCAGTAAAGACAATGCCATTCCATTCCCTTGTTTATGTTTGTCATTCATTGCACCATTAGTGATGCAATTCTTTGTGATTTAAGTCAAAGGTAAATGAAGCAATGGAAGCTTTGGAGATATTCCACTCAGCTTCAAATGACATTAAATAGTAAGAGGACACTAGATGATGAATAACAAGCTGAATATGTTGTGCTATCATTCATGATGTGGCTGAGTAATATATAACTGCCATGCATACTATGCCTTCATCGTGTACAGGGTTAAAATGGGGTGAATGCAATCAGTAACATAGTTTCGCCATTTCCTTTTGCATCTAGTGATTACAGATCCATATCACATTTGCTTAATTTCTTCCAACATTATCACCGATTTATGTGGATAATTAGTTGCTGTTGTTCAGTAAATTCACATGGCTTCTGGTTAGGATCCTTCAAAGTGAAGCATCATTTGCAGCAGTTAGAGATTGGGAGGGTGACCTATTATCCCTCATGTGTTGCTTGAGTTTTATAGGATGGTGACATGTCCACATTAATCTGTGATGTCAAAAGTTCTTCGACTGATATGGCATAGACATGGAAAGAAGGATGCCAGCTCAGGTGCGACCTTGTCAACTTACAATGGTTCAAAATTTCGAGGTGCTTAGTGATAGGCAAGTATTTTAAAAACAATTTACTGGGAGAAAAATGTCATACTTTAAATTGGCAATCTCTTTCTTTTGTAGTGCCAGAAAGTGGTACTGCTGCAGTTGCCTATGATCTTTGTAAGCATTACAATGCTAAGGATTTGCATACTTCCTTCAAAGTGTTGCATTTTAAGTGGTCAGCAGTGTAGAACATAAACTTGTATTACTGGATTTACATGTAAATAAAATTAAAATATGGATATTCATACTAAAACTTACTTCATATTAATTACAGGTAAAAAATCTACATGATGAAACTGCTTCAGACTAGGCAGACTATAAATATTTACATGACCAGTGGCGATATAGCATACTAAACTTGATCCTAAAAAAAAAGCTTCTTACATCAGAATTTAAGATTTGCATTCTTTCAATGAAAAAAATGTTAATTGAAATTAAGCTTTAGTTCCATTAAAATTTGATTTCTGTTTAACAATAAATCATATATGAAATCAAATTTATTAATAAACATACAATAAATGTGTTCAAGAATTACTATCTGGAAATGTGATAATGTTAATTTTGTTGAATGCAAATAAATCAGTTGCTTATGAAATTATGATTATTCAATCAACTATGAAATTTTAATAACTGCACAAGATATTGTATGAATTTAACTACCATATTCCCTTGTATATAATCTGCAGCAGCACATTATTTACAAGGTCTTTTTTGAATAAAAGGCATTGCATAATTAGCAGTGGCGTGTAATCCCAGGCAGTAATTTAGCGAATAATTGAATTATTCACTGCTGATAATGTGATGTTACATAAAATATATACAATATGATTAAAAATATAATAAATTGTACAAAAAAACACACATAATGAAAAACATTTGATTGGATTCTATTAAGATCCACCTCATTGCTAAGTGTGATAAACTGAGATGAAAGCACCTAATCAATCATCATAAGCAACAATTCCAAGAAGATTCTAATAAAACTTATGAATTTTTTGTTTTTAATAACTTTTAAAATGCGATTATACACATTTCAAAAATAAAATATATTCAATTTGTTAATAATTAAATGAAAGAAATGGATTAATTTCGAACATATTGGATACATTCTTTCTTAAGTACTGTGCATGCTTTGATTTTCACCTTACATTAGCAAGCTTGTGTCTCCCCATTTTTAATTACCTTCTCTATAACTTTTATTTTAAAATCCGGTGTATAAGATAGATGTCTTCTCTTCCACATGATGATATCATGTTTTAATTCAAAGTTTTTGTTCTAAGTTTCAATTCGAAAACATTTGACCGCTGTTTGCTGTTGTGTTTCATTATCGTCAGCGTCTAAACATCGAAAACTGTTCTTTTTACTAATTTCTTTTTGTTTATTTATTATTATATTTTTCTTATGTGAAGTAAGTCCATTATTGTTATTTACTTATCTCTTTTACCGGTTGTTTTGAAGAAAAGACAAACCCAACAAAAATTTTTTATTGATTTTCCAGTAATACTTTTTAAGATTTTTTATACTATCATGTGATTTAAAATTTTCTAAAATGCATATTTTTGAAACTTTTGGAAAATTCCTGTGTTACAAAACTTGGCGACAAAAAAAGTCGCAATTTGGGGGGTGATATCCTACTAGTTCCTTTACTTTTATCCCTGACAAAAATTTATACGTAAAATTGTAGGAAAACAAAAGAGATGGTAAAATAGTTCTGCACATAGAAATATATTGAGGACAAATATATTTCACTTTTTTACAGACAATCTTTATAAAATATTACAGTATTTTACAATGAAAACATCAATGAGTTATCTATAAAGTAAACATATAATGATTGTGTTACCTAAATCTTTTAAGGAAGAAACATCTGCTTTAACTGCATACGATACATCTGAAATTATATTTCTGTACAGTGCAGTTTGAGACGGTAATAATATAACATGAGAGCGTCTTTCTGAGGTTAAAACTGCAAACTGCTTTTCTCTGCGGTCTAGGGAAGACGATGAGGGACGACTTGTCAGTTCTGCAATAGAAAATAAATATCTTGTATTGCGTATATATGTCCTACTCATGTTAATAACATTCGTCAATAAACAAATGTTACTAACAGGATTACCAGTAACCTGTTAAATTGTACTTTTAAACACTTTTACATATAATGTAAACAAAGAAATAACAAGAATTTAAGTTAGTTTAATAGTTTTTATTAAATCAAAATATATTAGAACTTGATTCATATTAATCATTCATACTTTTCTTTTCATCCTTTTCTTTCTCTTTGACTGGTTCTAAAGAATCAGGTATCACATTACCAGAAGAATCAAGGAATGATACATTTAGTATTCCTCCTTTCAGACGATAAATAGTACCTATAATTAAAAAAAGAGATAAATAATAAATATTTTATAAAATAAATTAAATTTTAACTGATTGATTTTTTTAGCATACTGATATAGCATTTTTATAGCATTCTGAAAAAAATGATAAAATTAAGAGTGTTTAAGTTGTTTGCAAATGTAATACATTTAAACTGAAATCATATGGCTAATAAATTTGAAATAATTTATTTAAGAGAATTTTTGTATTCAAGAAAGTTAGATTTACACTTTTTTTTAAATTGAATTTTATGAATCATAAAAAAATGAGCCTTAATGATTCCTTATAAAAAATTTAAAATTAAGTTAATGATAAACTTTTCAAGAAAAAGCTAAAGAAAAAATACCAGAGAATAATTTTATGCACTTTTGATTGGGGATATAATTACAAATGATAAATATAGTAACTCAACAAGAAAACAATTCACACTTTAACTAATTGAATGTATTACTAGAAAAATTAAATATTCCACAGCCTATTTTATAAAAAATTAAAATAATCATTTGTATGGCAGAAATTTATAATAAACACACATTCCCCACTGACTAAACATCTTTCAAAATAAAGAAAATGTACTGAAATATGTTAAACATTACATATTGTATAATTTTCAAGAAAACTACCATAAAAGCAACTATTTTTTTAATTCAAGAAAATTTAATTCGTGTTGACATTAGTATAAAATAAACTAACTATCTCCAATTACATTATAAATAATTTAGTATTGCTATCTGGTAAGTAAAATGAGAAATATTTGTTAGGCACAGGAATAGATTGTTCTAATTTTTTTATGCAATACTTTCGAACACTCTAGCCCGAAAATATCACAGGGGCAAAAATTCACCGAGCGATTTTGATGAAATGAGGAGGAAGGAATTAAGTAAAATTAGTTAATTAAGAAATCATGTTAACTATACAGCATTATGGGATAAAATAGCAAGTGAGATTCACTATTTAATTATACAATAACAAAAAACACATGTTGCTTAATTGACACTGCAAAAACTAAGGAAACAAAATTTTTAAATTTATCAATATACTGAATATTTACTGAACTTAAATAACCTAATTTTTATTTGGTTAGGTATGTGTGAAATGGAAAATGGCTAATTAAAGCGGAATGTTTTATACTAAAAATGGAGAAAACATTAATGATGATCTTATAATATTAATAAATATATCATGAGAGCCACTACCTTAATTACAATGGTAGTAAAATCTTGGAATTGGGAAACTTATTTGAGCACAACTCTATGCTTTGAAATTTTTTTAAGCATTATTCGTACAAGATTTTATCAGTGATTTTTCTGCTTATTTGATGTATTTTCATTAGCAGATATACAAATATTTCCATTTTTTAAATTTCAGAGTCTTGCACTCTATAAAATGCATATCATTTATCATAAACTTTTAAATTGTTCAAAATATTTTAAAATCAATATCTAATTTAAGAGTTCCTAATGATTTATTAAAACCTGTTATTAGGTAGTAAGAGAAAAAAAAATAAAACAACTTTGTCTTTTTTTATTACAGTACTATCTTTTAAAAATAAATTGTAAATAAGATTTAAAAAGACTTACTGATATGTCCAAATAAAAATCTTACTTTATGTTTGCCATATTAATAAAGATATTTTTGCAAATTATGAAATTTTCAGATTTACAACATTGTTTTAAGGCAAAAAGTTCTTGGATTAAAACTTTTGCTTTCAAACTTTTCGAAATAGAGAATTTAGTGTTTATGATGTAAGCATTCCAATTACAAAACTAAAATTAAAAGTAGATACTGTTTTGAAAATAATGACAGCTTATAAAATTTATAATTATCAAAAAAAACTTTTTCAAAGATAAATATTTTTAAAAGTACAGTGATTCATTAAATAAACATGCTTATGACATTATTTCTTTACAAGGAAGAAAAAGCAATTTTGATAGAAGCATATAAATGAAGATATTAATAATAATATCTTCATCATTAATATCTTCATAATAAATGAAGATATTAATACCAAATCAGTTATTCATAAGTTGAAATGGGAAAAATAATGAAGTCAAATATACAAAATTTTATTTACCGCTAGGTGATATAATAACAGGTTGTACCAGGCGAGTTTCACCAGAAGGAGGAAGAATAAGCAAGAAAACAAGAACTGATCCTAAACTTGTACCCACCCAGAGGCTTGGACTTGGACAACAATCTGTACAAATATTTCTTGTCATTTTTCATTTATCAAAAAATAATTCTCATTTTGTATTAAATTTATAAACAAAAATATTATTTATGAGCATATACACAACCATTAATTTGCATATCTTTAAAATCAAACACAAGACAATTTTATATCATAAATGGCAACATTATGTAATAATTTTTCAAATAAGTGTATAAAGTTCAAGACTATTTTAAAATTAGGTTTAACAAGAACAAGTAAATTATGTAACTTATTATTGAAAATTGTATTTTAATTATTAATATAATTGTTAATGTTTTTAAAGATTACATTTTATACAATTAGTTTTTAAAATCATTTTAGTAGATTTTAAAAATTTAATGAATTTAACTGAACGCTTAATATGGGGTACATAGCATTTAATACTATACATATATCACTGTAGTAGTAAAACAACTTTTATAATCATTATCATTTTACTTCATGCAAACCAAATATAAGAGATTTCACGGAAGAAATAATAAATAAAAATATTTAACTGCATTTTGATAGAAGTATGTATTTTTTGCTGAAAAGCTTTTGTAAGATACAAATATATTTTGATGGTTTTATAATTCAGAACATAAATGTTTTCCTTACCATTGTTAGTTTCACTTTTTAATTAATAATTTAACAATTACCTTGTTTTCCTCCATATGATTCACAAAACCTTAGAAAGACAACATATTCAGACCCAGCTCCATCATCAGTATTAATATCTTTAATACTAGAAGTACTGGAGCTCCGAGATCTTGAAAATGTGTTTTCGAATCTTTCTGAAATAAAATTGCCCGATTTATATATAGAACCAATTGTTAAATTGTAATTATAATTTTGTATTAAAAATCTACTACACAGTCTTTTATCTTAGCATAACAAACCTTCATAGTAAAATTAATTATTATAGAGTTGAATTAAGCATCATTTAATCTACTTAACTCATATTAAAAAGAATTTTAAAGTTTTCCAATGATTATACATAAATTAAAAATTGTATAAATGTGAGCGTTCTCAAATCAAAACACATTAGCATTAAAAATATTCAGTGTTAAGAAAATTTTATATTATTTTTTGTATTGCTTTAAAAATAGTAGATTTCTCAATTCAAAAATTTTTAAAAAAATGTAAAAAAATTCTAATTAACAAGTTATAACATAAGAAATTAAAAACAGAAAAGTTCAACATTAAAAACTAAAAATCCTTTGAAAGGTGTTACTAGATAACTTGGTAATAAGTAGTGTACATTCTATAAATTCAAGATGTAAATTGAAGCTCTCATGAATTTACACATTCTTTGTTGTCTTGTACTAGCTAGGCTGGAATTATGGGGTGTGTTGCTCCACTTTTATAACTGAACCATATTTTGGTGTGGAGTTCGACACACATGCCATAGATACCCGTTTATAGGGTAGGCAAACATTCAAACCATTCATACAAACAAAGCACAAAGACAGGATAGACAGAGTGAGAAAATACATCCATGCTTGAACTGGGATTTGAACCCAGGACCTCCTTATCCCCAGTCATGCACTCTGACCACTAGACAGGGTAGGTGACTACACATTCTTTAAAAGACTAATTTTTAACATTACTAAAAATATTTAGGTGTCCTTTAATTTAAATTTTAAAATTTACATAAACAATATTTACAAGTGGAGTTATATTCATTGTAGATTATTAGCTTTGTGGCACTCTTTTACTATCTCTCATATTATCTATTTATAATGTATTTTATTATTCAAAAATTATCTATAATTTTTTTTATGATTTGGTTCAATTTCACTTCCAAACTATAATATTATTAAAGTAAGTAATGACATCACAAAATGAATAGTAGAATGTAATATGAAAAATTTAAGTAAAATCTCAATAAAGAAATTAGTTAATAAATAAAAATGCACTGAATAAATATATTATTCAAAGTTGAAACAAAGAGTGAAGGATAATTCAGTGGAGAAATTAAATTTTACCATTTGTATATTTTAAAAATATAGTAATGTAAATCTTAAGCAATTGTATTAATTATTTTAATTTTATTCTACCTCATATTTAAATTATATGGGTAAAGTAAAAGTCAAGAAAAATAATTTATTTTGATTTTATTAAATAAAATGTAGTTACCTTGAGATCTTGCATGTCTCATTTCAGCATGCATTGATCTTCGATGAGGATGTGATCGACTTGTTGGACTCAAACAGGCATTTTCTGATTGCTATAAATTAAGCTGTTAAAATTCTTTGTAAAAACATACGATTTAAATTGTTAAAAATAGTTCTTTATTTAATAGAGTGTCAAATATTATTTCACCAATTTAAAATTTATTGGCAAATATATGAAAACATTATAGCATCTTAGCTTAAAACTAAATTATTATTTTAAGTGAAACAATATATGGAGTATGATTAATATTATTACTATCAGGCAACCTTATTATAATTCAGTTGACATCGGCAATAATTAAAATAACAGAACTATCACATAAAGAAACAGAATTATATGTGATTAATTTTAGCACATAACTCTAATCATTCTTTAAGTATATGGTTAAAACTATAAATAATTAACTACCATTTATAACAGTCTCAATGATTGAGAATTCAATTCCAGTATGTTGTATAAAGACTTATACAGATTTTTACAAGTATAACAGCAGTAGATTTATAGGATTTGATTTTTTCCCCTAAACAATTATTATAGGTCAATAATGTTAAGAATCAAATTCAGATGACTAAAAAATTAAAATAAAAATTATAATTCAATTTTTAAATACTTCAAAATTGTTTTAGATAGGTCTGATTATATGCAATAAGTTATCCTTAAAAAATCATTATGGAATTTCTGCTACTGTTTAAAATCTTTTTTAAATTCTATCTTCAATAGCAAATAATTGTTCCATTGAAAACAATCCAAATTACGATACACTTATCTTTGCCCAAAGCATGACAAAGCTACCTTCAATATACAAAAAGGTATTTATATAAATTTTTATTTTTTGCCTGGTTTAGTTGGTTTAAATAATATTGGATAAATAATGATGATGAACTCTGAATGGCTTTACACAGTTTAAGCAACTCTTTATTATTATTTTTAATTTTTTTTTTAAATTTGCCTGGAATTTCATTATTAATTTAAAGACCTAATATTCAGAAACATAAAAAATACCCTTGGGAAAATGGCTGTAAGTTCATGATCAATATTTTTTAAGTAAGCAGGTTTAGTTTTAGTTAGTAAATCCAGCTTCATTTTTTAAAAAAAATTATGCATTTGTAGTCCCCTTATTTTCAATTCATTCACTTTTTCAAAACATTTAAATTAGGATTTTTTAAAGTAAAACATTGCATTTTTTAGTTTAACAATAAGACAATATCTTTACTTAATACATTAAAAATGTGTTAATGCAAATGTTTGTCATTATAAATAGAGAACTAACAGTTACACTTTAATTTTATTATTTAATTGTAATATTGTGGTTGACATCAGTTTAATTTCTAAAATATAACTGACAGCATAAAGTTTTAATTGCAACAAATATTATAAATTTGTTATGTATTAAAACTTTTATTTTTGTGATAATTTTGCAAACTATAAGACGTTACAATGGTTTTGGTAATAATTAATAAAAGTAATTGAAGATTTTATAATATTTTAATAAAGGCAAGCAATTAATAAGTAAAGGAATGATGCATTAACAGAAGAAAATAAAAAATATATTATATTTATAGGCTTTGGATGATTAAAATACAACCAATTATCAGACCCTAGAATTGCTCATGATAGATGGAAAATAAGGGATAATGATTGATGGAAAACTGACTCCAAAATTTTTGACAAATAGAAAGATTTTGTGTTTCTTAGCAATTATATGTTCTACAACAGTTTTTGACGAATAAAAATATAAAAGAAAATTATATATAGTGATACAGTTTCCACTTTATGCAATACAAAGACCTCTGAGTCATACTCAACTCACATAAATATAGTTAGATGGAACAGCTTTAATTTAGGACAATTTTCAGAAAAACTTTAAAAACACATTTTTTTTGCTAAATATCTGAATTTTTTAAAGATTATTTACTTGTTTTTTCTCTTTTTTAGTTTTTACCTTGAGATTTTAATTGGGAAATACTTATATTTTTTATCTGTTTTAACTGACTGATGAATGGTTTAGTCTATGCTCAGTTATTCATTATAGAAACTGACAAATTTTTCAATAAAAACATTTACCTGTAGTGATTTTCAAAATTTCAGTGTATTCATTTATCCATTTGCTAGTTATAAATATTAAGAATTCCATTCATACTTAAACGTTTTGAACTTTAAATTCATAGTTTTTTTGTGCAGTTGAGAAATTTAATATTGCAAAATCAGGATACTATAAAATATAAAGAAACATGAAGAGATTTAATGGTTTGTTTGTCGCTCAACTGTCATTTTCTGCACACGAGGGCTAATTAGACCGGGATTTACGGTTTAAAGTGGATTCCGAACCACAACAAATAACAATGATCTGTTAAAAGATCTACATAATGTTATTAATCAAGGGTTAGCAACTGGATGATAAAAAAAATCATAAGCTTTTCTCAAGTTCTACAGCTCACCATGGCGAGGGGATGCCACTGGGTGGAGTGGGCGAAGTACTTCGGGAATGTATTCTTCTGGTAGGGTTACCAAAGTGTGAAGGCTACTCTACACTGTGCCCAGCTAAAGCCTGTAGGCTCCGGAGCTAAGTCAGACTTCTGGCACCGGTGCTCCAGGTCCCTGACCATAGAAGCTGCCTCTTACCCCAACCATGATTAATTCATGCTTGACTTTTTTAGGGTGATTGGACTCATGGACCTGATCTAGCTTTGCTGATCATGGAGATTGGAAACAGCAACAGCTTTTTCTACCCATAATTTCTTTTTAGTAACTTAATAAGAAAAATACAAATAACTACCTGATGAACATAGTGCACAATTTCTTCAGATCTTAGGACAGTACTTTTAATTTCTACTTCTGATGGAATATTGCTTTTGTTTTGCATTTCTGACATTATGATACATTAAATATACAAGCACAGCTCATGCTATTTAGAAGTTAATATTTTATCAACACTTTTTTGCAGTGGGTAATTCAATATTTATTTTTCATTACTTTTTTGCGGTATGATATTAATTAATGGTTTAAAAAGGCAATACAATTCTTTGAGAAAAAAATGACAAAACTAGGATTTAGAATTGCTACAGAATTTGAGTGGAAAGATTTGAGATCAATTTACTTTGACACAAAAATTATTTCATGTCAAAGCTATATTCATTCCATAAAAATGGTACATTTTTATAAAAACCAGAAATCATAGTTAATAGTTATTGTCTTTTATATATGTTATAGAATATTAATCAACTAATCTCTATTTAAGATAATTTAATCAGGTCACTGGTTATACAAGCTTATTTAGCATTTAGTGATACCTCCTCACATGGAGAATGTCCCTGATCTTGATCACAGCTAGAATTAGCACAGCTACTTGTCCTTCTAGGAGATTTAGGAGGCCTTTGGTAAGGGTCAGCTGATCCTATAAATAGTTGCAAAACATCAGAAAAAATAAATGTTTTAATATTAAGTACAAACTTAATCCTCCAAATTATATCAACTTTTAAAAGCTATCTTAAAACATTTCAAAATGGTTTTACGGCTATTGAACTTTAGAGCACAATTCATATTTTCTAAGAAAATCACACAAATGATTAAGTATACAGAATTTATAGACAAAGAAAAATTTTAAATTATACACAATTTCTTTTAAAATTAAATAGAAGTTTCACACTTCATGTGAGCCATATATTATATATATATATATATATATATATATATATATATATATATATATATATATATATATATATACTTAAAAATGACTATACATTAACTTTATATATTTAAATATACTATTAAGCAAGTGAGAAATTTTAAAATTGATTTTTTTGAAATATTTACCATAAAGATCAGGAGTTGTCATGTTTAGTAGACATGTCTTTTGAACAATATCAACAATGGCAAGCCCATGTTCATTACCATAAGCCATTCTAAAGATAAAAATGAAATAAAATTGATTTTTTGCAATGTTTGTTACATTAATATAAAACATTTTGCATAAGAAGATTTATTAGTTAATTAAGATATTTATTCATATTGAGACAAAAATAAAAGCTATTAATTTTCTAAATGAAACTATGTTTAATTATAACTTAAAAACTTATTAAAATACTTTTAAGATTAAAAACAAATACTTTAACCATGTTAAAATTTAAAAAAATTATAAAAATTTTTAATACTTTTTATGAAAAAATACCAAATTATTGATGAAAAAGTTAAATAACTTCTAATATTAGTTAAAATGAGAGATTTCTCACAATCAAATACACACAATTTTGATTAACATACTGAATAATCTATTAATATAAATGATGCACATCATTATTTAAATTATGAATGTATTACTACATTTTGCTATTAATTTTATGGATAGATTAATAAAATAACAAAGGAAATTTTTCTCAGTACATTTCTTATTTATGAAAATAGCATGCATTAAAAATTAAAGTCTTCTTTAGTGAAATGAGCTAAATATAAATATTGTAGCAATTTTAAATTTGTTACTTACAATGCGAAAATATCCACTATTAAATGTTTAATCAAAATTGTTCTTTCATTTAACACATTTAAAAACATGATTGCACATAAAATAACTTCTGTTTAGCTTTATATTTCAATTTAAAGTCTTAGGATAAGTGTGATTCTATTTAGTCTTATCCTTCAGAAAAGAGAATTTATATATTTTGTGAGTTTCCAAAAACACAAAAAACATTTTTCATTTAAAAACATTATTGCATATAAAATATCTTTCAATTAATTTTATTTAGTATTGTTCGGAGAAAGAATTTATAATCACTTTATCAAGATTTTCTAAAAGAATAAAAAATAAATAAATAACTATAAGTAAATTAAAAAAACAAACAAATAGTTTATGAATTGTAATTAACTTAATTGAGAAAATATCAAGATTCTTTTTTAAAAATTTATTAATTATAAAATGGATATAACAAGTTTCTAAAAAGGATCATCCTTTCAAAAAATTATGACATAAAAGAAATAATATAACAGGCTAAAATAATAGGAACAGAAAAATTTTTTTACAAGCAATATCATGCACACATTTTCTAACAAAACATTGAATTTCCCACAAAAATTCAGTATAAGTAAAATAAGGAAATTAAAAATTTCGAAATTTTTGCAGGAGATTCATGTTTAATATGTCTTTGCTAAAAATTAATACCATGCAGTGTTAAAAGTATGTAGAAAAAGCATACAGCCCATATCCAGCTTGAAGGGCAAGTGCAGTTATCTTAGGTTGAGGTTCTCCTTCTACACCAGTAGTTAAGCACACTAAGTGAACATGAAATCCTGCAGCCATCCGCACCGGTCCTGTACGCACTTTAAGTGGAAAATAGTTTTCTGATTGGGAAGGCTAAAAAAGAATAATCAAATGATAGAAGTTATAGTTTTCTTTCTTAATTAATGAGGAAATGAAGACTTTAAATGAAGAGAAACTGAGAAATAAAAATCAAGCCTAGAATTTCTAAGAACTTTTTGGAGAGATACATTCGATGAATAAAAATTGCAAATTGTATGAAATAATTTTTTTTACTGAATTTTAAAAGGTTGTAGTAATCTAATTTAGAAAAGGATCTTCAATAAAAATGGTTCGATATAATAATTTCTTGTTTATTTAATATTGGAAACTTAAATAATGAATTTTTCATTAATGTTACCTTTAAAAGTTCATAAATTATGATATAAATGTCATTTACAGGATTATGCAAGTAAATACAGAATGAATTGGTATTATAGTCACAAAATGCTATGAAAAGTTAACCATGTTCAAAAAATTTTTTGAAAAAAATTATCTTAAAATTTACTATAAGGTAAAAGGTATTCATAAATTGTAGAATTTTTAAATAAATATTGAAGAAAATAAAAATAAATTCTCTTTTTATTTAATTCAGTATTTTCAGTTGTTAATTCTGAATGATTTTTATTGTGTATTGTAATTATAACAGATTTATATACATATAAATATTTAAATAAAATAATATAACAGTTTAAGCAAGGTACTAGATGATTTACATGGTCCTAATATTGGTTGATAATAAACAAATATTGACAAAACAATCACAAGCTCTATCAATATTAAGGCATCTCAAAGAGATTGAAATGGTATATTGTTTAGGATAATTCTTTTATTTGAAGATACTAATTTGATTCTTGTGGATAAATAGTGTCTTAATCTGAATGTCATATTTAATATTGTATAATTTTTCTATATGACAATATTAATCATGTTGATAAACTAGTTTAAGAATTTTAGCAAAAGTTCAAGTTGGATAATTTATAAGGCCACTTTATGGCCTAGTACTAGACATCTTAAGAATTGAATTTTTAAAGTTTAATCTCAATTGCTGTTGAATAATGAAATTGAGTTGTGTTTCTACTTTTTACATGCAAATTTGTCAATTTTCAAATTTGCCTTTTTTAAGGTTGCATTTGAGACAACCAGACATCTAAAAACTGTTGCGAAGCATTTTTAAGCATGCACTGCATATTTATCTTCATGGAAGACTTTTTTCAGATAATTTTTTTATTTTCACTTGTTGCAAAGAAGAAGAAAATCTCTCAAACATCCATTTTGACAAATGTGCAAGAAGTGCAATATCCATCTAGCATTGTTTAATGGAAGAAACTGAGACAGGGCATTACTCTAAAGAGCATGGTCCAACTACTAGGCTATGCTGAGCATAAGAAGAGTCTTTGGGAGTTCATATGTCCATGCAACTTGTAAATATGGCCAACTATCTATGAAAAGTTCTTCTAAAAGGCAATACACAGTAGAGAATAGAAAGTTTTACAACAGCCGTTAGTTAGTGAGCTGTCTATTACTCAGTATCAGATTGAAATCTAGAGACCCCTTCTTCAGACAGTCCAGATTTGGCCTGCAGCAAACTTCTGTTTTGTTAAGAAATTGATGGAATTTTTATTTGGAATGAAAATACTTTCAGACAGTACAGTGATAAGAAAATTGTTGAGCATGAAATCACTGGAAAGAACAAGAGTTTTAATACTTAGATACAACATTCAAATAAACATCTAAATAGATTTGATAACTATGTGGAAATGTGATCAGTAAATATCACTTCAATCTTTCATGTACTTTTTATCTACTGCTATAAATTCAACTGCTTCTTATTTATCTATAAGTTTTTATATCCACATATGTACATTATTGCTTATATTAAGTGTTGCACATATAACAATCAAAGCAACCAATTAAAGCCATTGTAATTATTTTTAATGTAAGAAATTTCCATCAAGAGACAATAAAAAAATAAGGGGAATTCATTTTAAAATTTAGAGTTTAAAATAGTGTGCAACAATTGCTAAAAATTAGGCAATATCATCAATGGAAAAAATAACAGGTTTACAAGGGTCTTTTGTATAAAGGGGGAGACTAACTCACTTTTCGAATGAGGTCTTCAGCCTAAACCTCGAGCGAGTCCATGATTAATCTGCGAGATGGACAATGCAGCATCAGTTTCATTTGTCAACATGTTCATAAGAGTAAAATGCAGCTTCTGTCATCCAAGGACTGGAGCACAAGGTAGAAGCCTGTCTTGGCTCCATGCCTGTTAGTGTTAGCTGGGAATGATCTTCTCACCTTGGGTGACCCTATCAAAAGTGTATAATCCCGACGAACATCACTCACTCCTCCCAGGAACATCCCCTTGCCATGATGAAGCCACTAACAAGACTCGTAACTAAACAATTGGACTTGCAACCAAATATTAAAGAAAAATAGTCCAATCAGTTTAGTTAAATCACAGCAATTAATTGCAGAAAATGTAGAATCTCACTATCTGC
The DNA here is from genome assembly GCA_037975125.1 of Latrodectus hesperus. Lineage (NCBI taxonomy): Eukaryota > Metazoa > Arthropoda > Arachnida > Araneae > Theridiidae > Latrodectus > Latrodectus hesperus. Next base: position 78,704,911 of record CM075862.1, read on the forward strand.
ATTGTAATTTAAATACTTGCAAGGAACTTTCTAATGTTAGTTTTTATGATGGCTTCTTTATTTCTCTAAATAAAAAAGACTGTATTCCTGACTTACTTAAATGATTGGCCTATGAAATAATCAATAAAACTCCTCCAAATGACATCAAATTTATACTCATGACAGCAAAATAGATATATGGGCAGGCAGTGGAATGTATATTAAAACACCCCAAGATAAATACTTCATAAAAACAACATAACCCAGATTACTGTCCCATGTTTTAAAATGAAATAATTGCAATCAACATAGGATTAAAACGAGTCATGAGCGAAAGCAACTATGGAGACCATTGGATTCTATCTGAAAGCTATAATTCAATTCAACATCTCCAAAATCGGGTTCACAGAGGAAATAAAACCACTTTATTTATCCTACAAAAAGTAAAGTTCATCTCTCACCAGCACAAAGTATATTTTCAATGGATCCCATTCCATGTTAATATGAGGGTTACTCTGAAATTTTTGAGATACGCACAGACGAGAATTTACAAAATAAAAATAAGGGTTTAATTTTAAAGTACAAAGTATTTTAACACAGAAGACGATTTTTTACTGACTTACTTCAACTTGTTTAGCGTGGAATAAATTTTAAACAGAAGAGAAAATGGAGTTGACGCGAGAGCATTTTCATGCTATGATTTTCTATGATTTCAAAGCAGGATTAAATCAAGAAGAATGTGTTCAACGGTTGCAATTAGCATTTGGTGATGAATCTCCAGCTCGTGCTACTGTATTCAGATGGTTTAGAGAATTTAGAAGAGATCGCAATTTTCTTCAGGATGAAGAACACACAGGAAAGCCGCCGTCAGCAGTAATCCCGGACAATGTGTCTGCCATACGAAAAATGTTAACCTTTTCAGGACGGGGTGCCTCTGTTTAAGACGCGTTCAGGACGAAGCAGAAGCGAAAGGAATGATGTTACAGGACGAGGGTTTTCTCCGCTAAGCCTAACTTTAGACATATTTTGTAAAAATTTTTTCTAAAGTCCTACCGCCATGATTTTTGGTACCATTTTATATTATCACATAATCTATCTTATAACATTAAAACTAGACTTTAATAATGTTTTTCCTTCAATTTATATGAAAATATATACATAAGAAAGTTGTTTACTCTTTGAGAAATAGTTTTCGACAGTGCAATTCTTGTTTTTCCAAAATTTTAATTGACAAAACACTTCAACATATTTTCAAATTAATAAAAACTATACAAGGGCTATTAACAAGAAAAAATAACAAAATTTAGAATGAAGACTGAGTATGGAAACTCTCAAAGCACGGATAAACGCAAAGTCCGACATTGCATCTGTGTCAGAATCACTAGAAATATCATTTTCTAACTCCTTAGCAAATGAATCATCACTTTCATCTATATCACTGAATGATTCATTTACCATACGTGTATATTCCTCCTCTGTTAAATAACGCTTCTTCGCCAGAATAATCTGGAGTCGAGAATTTTCGAAATAGCAAGAAGAGTGAGAAAATAAAACCAAAAGCAGTAAAAACTGTAATGAAACTGATGCTAAAACCCCTAAAAGACCTTCCATAGTAGCGAAAACAAAATAAAAAAAGTGTTCGGAGAGCTATCAGAAGCGGGAATGCTTAAATCACGTGGAAAGTTGAAGAGCCGAGCTGTGTTTGTTTACATTGCGAATTCCTCTCCCCCAGCCACAGCTGATAGTCAAAATACCAAAAAAAGCAGGAATACGAAAAAAATGAAGGTCAGAACACTAAAACTACGTTCAGTTTAAATATAATGGACACATAGTGCCATCTAGCGATTATTAAAAATTGTTCCAGCTTAAAATGCATATATGCACTGCCCGGCCCTCACTTTCGTCCGTACGAAATGCATATATGCACCATCCGTCGCGAAGAGGTTAAGGGATGATAATCGCTGTACCTATGAAATGATACAGAAGGAACTTAACAGTGGATCTGCAGCCATACACAAAACCATTCATGAAGAATTACATATGAAAAAAGTAGTTTGCTGTTGGGTTCCCCATAATCTAACAGAGCATCAAAAAGAGGAGCGTGTCAGAATCAGTAAAGAAACTCTTAATATGCTGAATGATGGTGGCCATCACATCATTTCTAAAATTGTAACAGGTGATGAAATGTACATACCGTTTTTTGACGTTCCAACACGTCAAGAAAGAAAAGTATGGGTCTTTGAAGATGATCCCACACCGACAATGGTGAAAAAACAACGCACACTGAAAAAAGTGATGTATGCCGTTTTCTTCAGAAGTACGGGATTGGTCAAAGCCATCAAGTTGGAAGGACAGAAGAAGTAACAGCAAACTGGTATACCACTAAATGTCTTCCAGAAATTCTACAAGAACTGAATGTTAGGGGACTAATGCTTCACCATGAAAATGCATCTGCACATACAGCCAGATTAACAGTTGAGTTTCTTAAACAAAAACAAATTAAAGTGATCGAACATCCACCGTATTCACCTGATCTAGCTATGTGCGACTTTTGGTTATTCTTTAATCTAAAAAGGAACTTACGTGGACGTCGTTTTCATTCAGAAGAAGAGATTGATGTGGCTATAAATGCATTTTTTTCATCTATTCGAAGAAATGAATGGCTTGAGGCATTTAATCTGTGCAAAATTCGTCTACAAAAGTGCATTGATGCTGGAGGAGACTACTTTGAACACACCTAAAATTTTGTTAGTATAACTTTAAAAACCTAGTTGTATCTCAAAAATTTCAGAGTGACCATCGTATCTATGGAAATGAATCAGCAGACACTCGTGCAAAGGAAGGACTAGAACACTCTGTCCTTTTCACTTTAGAACTTACATATTTACAGTTATTCTTTTGGCAAAAGGTCCAAAACAAAAAGATAAATGGTTAATACCTTTGCTTCACTATCGGCATAAAGGTAAAAAATCATGACTTTCCCTATCACTCCCTTGTGACAGGCAGATCAACATATGTCTGTCCTGACTAGCTAGCAAACATCTGAAAGGTCTCACACATATTGGGGGTAGTAAAAAAGGTTTCCTCTTTGCCCCAAATACACAGAAACAGGCATCCCCTCAGCACATATCAGACTGGACTGGGAGGATATCCACGACACACAGTCCACTTTTTGTATCGGATTCATTAAAGTCAACAGTTTCATTAAGCTGGTGTGATTCTGTCAGAGCAGATGGGAGATAAGAAACAACAATAACAAATTAATAAACTTATATGGAAAGGTATTCACTTTCCATATGGTTACACTTTTCTATCTTTTGATACAGTTAAAAACTACTTTCAAATGGCAATTAATTCATCAAAAGAAAAATAATAAAAAAGAGAACAATTTGCACAGCTCAGTTGTAGTTTGAATTGAAAAATAGTAAAAGGACATCAATGATTAAATATATGATCAACAAAATGTCAACTGTTGAGATTCCTTACAATATACACCAATGCTGCGATTGCCTGGTTGGTTAGGGAATTCTTGGAAGGAAGTGAGTTAGAATCTTGACTTAACCGAAGGTCTATCAAAGACACCTGCCACATTAAATAGGTTGTAATCACATTGTCTTCTAAGTGAAATGATACTTCAAAAAAATATATATAGGGTTGAAATATCAAACTTTCTTTTTTTTTTTACTTTTATTCCTATCTGAGTCAAAAATTTTAGAGCAGAATAAACAGTTTATTTCACAAAGATTTCCTTTCTGCTATTTTCTAGTCATTATGCTTACTATTTTCATATCAAATGTAATTTAAAAATATATAACACATTCATTAAAAACTTTAGTGAAGTTAAAAAAACAAAAGTATCATGAATTTCTAAGAAATAAAAAATTAAAAACATGACAAGGAAATATTGCAAGATGTGTAATCCTTTCCAAGAAGAGAAACACTGGAGAAATTATTCTTTAATCATGGTCAATGAAGATAATTCTTTACACTTAATTTTTTTGTAGATTCTGTTATGAATTGGCCATCTTTCATGAAATGAGAATCTTGTACACCAGGCAGATGCATGCTAAAAACCATTAATGTTATGTATTAACTAGTGTTGTGTATTTAGTGACTAGTAAAGACATTAAATATCTAATGACTTGAATAGAGGAATCTGGAAATAAATTAAGGTAAGTGGGAGATTCCTATTAACATACTATAAAACTAGATAAGAATTTGTTACAAAATTAGTATAGAGCAATGCGTGTTACATGACAGTAAAGTAAACTTTAAATTATTGAAAAGTGTTTTTTGATACTGAACAAAATTGGTTGATCGATTTATTTCTTTACAGATATTTGTGTAAGAGGAATAATTCAATCAAGAACTTAAATTATAAATGTGTTCTGAATACTGCAAAAAACCACAAGATGGAATTAAATCCATGACTCGTTAGATAGAAAATAATATGTATGATGCCAAGTAGTCACAAGAAAGTGACAGACTTTTGACAACAATGCATTTTTATTAATGTAGTAGCAGCATTTCACCTGTCCTATTATTCTTCAATACTATAATGAACAAAGCAATTTAAATTAAAATTAATTTGGCCATGTATCCAAAAAAAAAAAGCAGATCTCTCAAAATTTAATAAAAAAAAATGAATTTTATCTTTATTTGACTTGATGAAAATAACTTAGAGTTAAGAAACTTTTTGTTCAACTAAAGAGGATGATTGAAAAAATGTAATATTAGGATACTGTAATCAGTAAGGTATATAATTTAATAGAATAACTTAGAGATCTCAAACACAAATTATTAGAGAAGTACATAAAATTAAATATTTTATTTAGAACATACTTGTTTCCCACTTTCTTCAGAATTAGACCGTCCAGAACTTTGAAAAGAGAATGAACGGTTATGAGATTCACTTTCTTCTGATGCTCCTCTACTTTCTTCAACATCTGCTTTTATTGATATTTCTAAGACCTGTAACACAGAAAAATTAACTCAAATCATACAATTACATAAAAGAAAGAATCATTCATATCTCAAATTTCAGATAGGTTAACTAATTTAACAGATTACTAAATAGCAAATAATAAATATGGCATCATACATACATTCATATCAATGGAGGCATCATTCTTTTTAAAATTATATACAATAACGTGACCACTTGATCCAGCGACAGCTAGAAGTCTAGTGTCTCGACAAAAAGCAACATTATCAATAGCAAAAGGGTCTTCATCTAACTCATCTATACTCCTTGGCTTTGGTCTTTCAAAAACTTTAGTTGTTTTTAATTTGTACAAAACTTGAAAGGAGACTAAAAGCAATAATTTTAAGAATTACTTTAACAATTAAGGTAATCTTAATTTTGAAATAGTCTTACATAGAAATAAATTGTTTGAAAAGTTTTATATTAGAAACAAATAAACCTAAATCCTCAAAATTACCTGACGAAGCATCCCAGAACTGCAGAGAACCATCTGCATGCCTGTAAAAGTTCATATTTCAGGTACACAATTTTAAAATCAAAGTTCTATTTAGTCTAAATTTCATTTCTCAGTATAGCACATAAACTACATAAATAGTATACCCAGTTATCACGATTTCAGGATAGCTAAGTGTTGCAGTGCCCCATTCGCCTCCATTTATAGGCCAATCCTATTTTAAAAAATATACAGGCATTTAAAAATATGCAATTTTAATAGATTTAAATAACTTTCATGACCTATGCAATGTTACTTAAAATATTAATTATAATTAGGAAAAATTAAAAAACAATTGACACATAAATTATCAAATTATTTTTTTCTATTATTTCCAATGCATAATTCACAGAATATTCAATTACACTTTAAAACAAATAAAATAACAATAGTTGTTTTAAAGTTTTATGATATATGATAAATATTTATGATAGTTATTTAAAATATTATACTGTACAACCAATACATTAACCAATTTCTTTGTTTTAATTGATTTGGCATTCACATTTCAATAATGTTTATATAAAACAAATTACATTAAATAATCGATTTGTAACTTACAGAAAGTTCTTACTAATTACAAAATATTTAGTGAACTGAAACATAAATTTATCAAAAACTCAGTATTGGCATAAAAATCTATTACATAAAAATAGGGCAAAACATTTTAAGAAATTTTTTAAAAATAATGATTCAATAACCACAATTTAAAAATCTTTCATGAAGTTTCTCATCTTTGGTCTCATAAAGAATGGTTCGGCATAGAAAATACTGATCTTGTTGGATTTCCATAGTTAAAACATATATGTATTTTTTTTATTCTTTTTTCTGTTTTCAATAATTAATTCCCTAACTCCTGATAAAATATTAAATTTTCAAAATAAAATAATTCAATATCATATCCACAGCTTTTTGTAGATTAATATTACTAAGTTAATCTGCAAAATCTGCAAATTAATCAACAATGAGAAAAATTTCCCCTTTGTGTGCTAATGTTTAAAATAATAAGAAAAATTTAACTAAGAGAAATTTTATTAAAAATCATAAAAGTGATGTTTTGTAATAACAGAGCTATAAAATTGTTCAATATAAGCACATAATGGAAACATAATTTTAAAATAAAAGTAAAAAAATATATTATAAAAAAATCTGTGTTAAAAACTTGTTTGAAGAAATTTGTAAGCATATTTAAACCTTTTGAAAAATGGAAATAACAGAATTAATCTTTATTCCCGGGATCCAAGATAATTTAAGCAGAAACAGATTTAATTTCTATGTAAAAAATTGGGAATAGTAAACTTGGAATTAATATAAAATAAAGGAGGATGCAAATTATTTTAATAAATTAGTAATTTAAAAATTTACTTTTTAATTCAAATTTTAGCAAATGGTCAATTATTTATAAAATTTTTATGATAAATATTTAAACGGAAATAAATATTATTAAGCTTTTTAACATATTGGCAACTATAAGAAGTTATTAGTTTTGAATAAAATGCATAATTACTTTTTCTGAGCAACCACATTGTTTGGTGCCCATTGACCCTACAGAATAGAAGGCTGGTATGAGGTCATTGGGACAGTCTGCAAAATAGGCACAATAGGTGACAGGTGATTTATGGAAGTCCATAGGATATGGATTTTGGAAGCAAGGAAAACTGTAAAGAAAAAAAAAATGCAACTCAAGGTAACACATTCAAATTAAAAAAAAATATAATTTAATATATTTTTGATTATATCAAAAAACAGATTATAATGTAGGCGTTTCAAATGAATTGCCTTCACAAAAGAAATCACAAATAAAAATATTGGTAGTTAATTCTTAGAAATGTAAGCTATTTTAAAGCAATCCATACATTTTTATATAAGGATTTTTATCCTTTCATTAAAAAAGACTTCAAATTAATTCAACTAAAAACATTTACAAAAATTAAAAAAAATTGGAATTTGGTTTTCAAATTTTCTTTAAAATATATAAATTAATTTGAACATATAGAAATAAACTCCTCAATAACAAAAAAGATAATAAATAAAAAAATAAATATAAAAAATATATTCTTGTAGGAACATTGGAAAAAATTCTCTCGTCTATATACAACATTTTTTAAAGGTAAGTGCTACAAAATAATGAAATTTAACAACAGTATATAAGTTGTCAGAAAGAATATGTATAAATATTTAATTGTACATGAATTAGGCATAAAAATATTATAAGATTAAACTTAAATTTTATATAAATAATTTAAAACTATAAATAACTTTTTTCATTACGAAAGAGAAGACATTAGAATTTTTTGCCAAAAAAGAACAACTCATTATTCTCATGAAAATTGTTTATAAAGCAGTTCATAAAAATTATATTTCACATTTGAAAACAATGGGTCTTTTATATATTAATACAGGTTATTATTTATAATATAATGTATAATATAAAAACATGATTCACAAGCAAAAACAATCTTTTAAATAGTACAATACATACTACAAAACACATTACTTTAAAGCAAAACTATAACTACAATTAAATTAGAAAAAAAAAACTCATTAACATTAGAACCTCCTATTAATAGAGAAGTCATTTACAATAAACACAGCTTTACTGAATTTTTAGGAGAATTTACTTATTTTGAAATAACCTTTTTTTTAATATAAATTCTGTTATTTTGTGTCTGCATATTTTACTTAAAATTTATCATTAAATAGTTGCTGATTGCAGCTTCTAACATTTTATAGAACAAAAACCAAAACATGAATTAATATTTAAGAAGCAATATAAAATAAAGTGACAAATTAAAAAAAAAGGTGCGAGAATATCATGGAAATGGACGCATACCCAGGACTAGTGAGATCAACAAGAACAAGATCACGCTCCAAGAGAACAACAATGGCATAAGGTTCCTGATATTCTTTTCATGCAAGAAACAATAACATATAACAAAAGTATAAAAAAATGTGATTATAGTGAAAAGATCAAAATATTAAACATTGCAACAAGAGTAATAAATTAAAGTGAAAACATTTTAAAATTAATGGTATTTTGGCTTTTAAACATATTTAATTAAGTTCAATTATAATATATTTAAAAAAGACACATTAGATTATATTACGACAAGAGAACAAAAGATTATAAGCATTTTAAAATGATAAATGGAATTACAGATGAAATTAACTGGAAAGAAATTCATAAAGGAATTACATTGTAACAGGATTTTTTTACCATAATTGATGTTTAGTGAAAAATTTCTGATTTTTTAGAGAACTTTAAATGTGAAAAAATTTTTATGTACTGAATTTCTCTTGAATGAAATGCATTGTACTGAAGAAGGGCAGTTTTTTAGCAATAAATTCTACTTATTACTGCAAAGTTGGTGATATAAAGTTTTAAATATCATTTTATAAATAATATATTTGATTGGCTAAATATTCCATATTTCTTCTTAAAATTCACAATTTCCTCACTTGAAAAATGGAACAAATTTTGCAGCAATTAAAAAAAAATTTTTTTACATCATTAGATTTAGATTTAAAATTAGGGTGGTCCAAAAGAACCTAGCACCGCGATCATAGGTCTATTGTACTATACCCCTCAGAAAGTCCTATTTGAAGAGACCAGTGGCTGAAGCAAAGTTCAGCAGACATTTTACAGGAATTTCCTGTAACATCTTAGGTTCAATCAAGTGCTGACCCAGGTGTTCAAATCTATGTGCAGAAAAGGTTTCACATTCACATAAGATGTTTTTTACATCATAATCCTGTACTTATATATTAAAAGCATCTGGATTTCCCTTTAAAAATTGGACGAGTTTTATATCAATCGATCATAAATCAAATCCAACATAAATTGGTGATAGCTTAGAAAATCATAGATATATATTTGTGAGATAATGAATTAAACTCAATCTCTAATTACTTTAATTAGGTTATAGAAATAGTTAACTAATTATTTTAGAAACGATATAATCAAAAGGCACTGGAATAAAATACTGTAAATATTTGATATTCCTACAAATACTGAAATTTTGAGTGATGTCATGATAAAATGGAAGTATCAAATTTATGAAATTACTGGAAAAGGATAAATTAATATAATTACATTGACTTAAAAATAGCCAATATATCTAAAAATTTAAAATAAATTCATATATTATCAAAGTCACAATCATTCAGGAGTTTAAAAGTTGATCTTTCACATCATTACTAGTAATACAATATTTTGTGAGAAGACTATATCAATTCACATGGCTATGATATAGTTTACAAGCCGAATTTCACCTCTGACAAATGTGAAATGTTAATTGCAATTATCCACTCTACATCATCACTAGACAGGTAGAGAAACATTTTATAGAGCGATAAGTTGTCCTTTAGCCTGGGAATAAAAAATAAAGTTAATACTTTAAACTGAAGCAGAAATTGAACAAATACACACAGCAACAGAAGTTCATCACTCAAATTTTCACAAAAAATTAGCTTAATATTATAAGAGATAAATTGAGAAAATATTCTAACACAAACAGTAATTTATAATAATACTGAGCTTTGTATAAAAACTTGTATGAATTCATCAGAAACGAAACAAAATGCTTAAAAAAGAGTAAGTAATAAAAGTATGTGTTTTATGAACTAATTGATTGCGATTATGACAGTTCAGCAATAATGAGTATAAACTTTCTTCTTTTAGGCTACAGAGGAAATAATTTAATATAGACTTAAAAATGTTGCATTGTAAAACAAACACATTAAAGTGTATTAAACTATATATTTTTAATATATTCAATTGTGATTAAAAGTATTTGTTAATTAAATTTTTACGATGAAATATTTGATTCAACCATACTCAGAAAGGAAAATTATATGCAGGTAATATATTTAGCATTCTCAAAAGTTAACAAAATGATTCACAAATATATTTTCATGAATTAACAGTAAGAAATTGTATTTTAATAGATTAAAGTAGAAATTATACATTTTAATATCTTCAATTTACAAGTTCAAACTACTTTTATGACAATGAATTGAATTTATTACATTTGCTTTATATATACTAATTATGTAAATATAATGAAATATGTTTCTTATTTGTAACATTTAAAGAAAGAAGAAAGTTTAAGTACCTGTATGCCAAGGTGCCTCACATAATATTATAAAATCAACAATACTATAATCCATCTCTAACACTGTAGTTGATCTCCCTTGTTGAATTGTTAGGCTTGAGGTTTTACCTTGTTCTTCATATGGTAAACCACCAGAAAAAACAGTTATGACTTCCCTAAAAAGAATTATAAAAATTGATGCAATAAAAAAATGACGCAATAAAAAATTGTGTCATTTATTGAAATTATAAAGTAAAATTCAATGAATGAATCACAGGTAAGAGAGATTAAAAGAGTCATGTGTTTGTTGGTTTGCTTTCAAAAATTGCTCACTTTAACATAATTTTGACTAACAAAAAAAATAATAAATAAATAATTGGATATGAATAAAAATTTGATAATAAAGCAAACATGTATGCTTTCAATGTAATTTTAAATGAAAATATCAATCGCTTTATTTCACAGAAAAAATATTACAAGTAGCATATATAAAAAAGTGGTGAAAAATATTTAACAGAAAAAGCAAATGAAAAATTTAAGACTTAGAGCAACATAATTTTATCATTCTTAGAATTAGAAGCAATCCTTTCAAATTTTTGAAAATATTGTAGTATAGTATAGCATTAAATTATGTCATAAAATATTTAGAATTAAAAAATAAACATTATAAAGATTGATTAATTTAAATACAGAACCATAAAAAAACCCATAAAAATGTAAAAGTTTTGTTTTCATATAACAACAAAGTAATAATTGAGATTATAAAGATAATTTAGTGTTGTAAAATTCATAAGTGATAAGGTATTTTGAGATTTTAACACAGCTCTAATTTTAACATATATTCAAATATAAAATGCAATACAAAGTAGAGTCACTTGGCCTTTAAATCAATCAAATACGTAAATTGGTCAACTTGTCATTTACTTAAGGATAAATTTGCAGACAATTCAACTTATCACAGACAGGCATGTGACATTTACAATGCTGCTTTGTTGAAAACTGATTTGTAAAAAGAATACTTTTAGAAGTAGCATACAAAGCAAGACCACAACATCATATGTTTGCGAAGATATTGCAGTTTTGGATAATATTTACTATGGATGACTGAAAATAAAAAATGACAGTTTGTGTATATAATATTATATATATATATATATATATATATATATATATATATATATATATATATATATATATATATATATATATATATATATATATAGAATCTCTTCCAGAAAATGGCCCAATACTTTAAATCACATAAAACCCAGAGTTAAATGCTGACCAATTGTTGGGACAAAATTTTCATTGGCAGATAAAAGAATGAATCTTGGATCACCATCACAACACTTAACAGATGCTCTTCATTTACAACAGTAGTTGGATATAAATGATAATATGAATAATGGTCACCACAAAAGAAAATTAAGCCAAGACTTTTAGATATGTTTTAAATATTAAATCATAAAAACAGGACTACCTACTTTATGATAAATAAGAATTGTTATTTTGAGTGAAATGCTAATATAAAATAATCTTATAAATTGCATTCCAAGGATTCTATTTTTCTGTAATTTAAATAGTAAGCCTTCTTTTGCATCATAAAATTATATTTAAAGTAGATGGAATATCTTCAATTGAGGGTGCATTTTTAATATAAATACTAATGCTTTGTTGGTTGTGAGTAAAGTTTTACAGCCCATGAAAAAATTATAATGCATTTGGTAACCCTTTTTTATAGACAAATTAATATTTTCTTTAATGAGGGCAATTATTTTATCAGAATTTATTTTTAGATTTCTAATAATTTAAGAATAAATTGATTTTGAAACATTTATAAAAATCAGAGAAAAAACTAAATTAAAATATATTAATAATTCATACCCAGCTCTGTTAACTTTCGATTCAACTTTGTAAATTCCATTACAAGGTTCTGGTTTGCCATCAATAAGGGATTTGGCTGAAATTAAGAAACCAAAACTTATTTATTTAAAGAATTTATCACAAAAAATAATTTTAACAAATTTATATTATAATAAACATTAACTATAAAAAATTAGAAAATCTTAATTTTTATATGTCATTGAAAATTTTAAAAATTAGTGAAATTTGTAACAAGTTAAAAATGTTTTTTAAGAAAAGAATATATATTAAAATTTTATGTAATTTTAAATTTATACACCTTAGAAACTTATAAAAGTATTGTAAATATATTGAAGAAAGAAACTGGGGGGGGGGGTGATTGAAATTCAATAGTAGAGAAAACCAAAACCAACTGAAAATTGTAGAAATGGAAGAAATCATAAATGTAATGAATTTCATATTTTAAAAGTTATAAAACTGAAAATTCTTTAAAATAAAAATTTAATTGTTATTTTTTATATAATTTAATTCTTTTCTTACAATAATTCAAATAAAGAATTGAGGATTTATAAAAGCTTAAGTAGGAAATCATACTTTACCTACCTATGCTTTTGTAATTACTTTTTTGAAAAGTATTTGTCAATTAAAATTAATGTAACAAGAAAAATAAGAATAATTATAATGTATTCTATATACAATACATTATTTTACCTACTCCAGAGATTAAAATAGGATTTCTGCAATAAAAAAATTTGAAAAAACTAATTTTTAAATGAATTTTCAAGCTTTCTCACAAAATTTATAATTTTGTATACTCATAAATGTTAGAATTCAAATACTTATACTTAAGCATGATAACTATAAGAAAATCTCAATCTTTAAATATATGAAATATATATAACAAGTTAGCGAGGGGTAAAAATGTCCCAGGTTATTAAGACAATTATTACCATGAGGATAAAGAACAGATACTGGTTTATTTGCCACTTTCACATTCCATGTAGTAAGGCTCCCATCACTTTGGCTGGTTATGAATTGTCTACCTTCTAATTGCCATGTTATAGACCTTAAAATTGTAGACTGTAAGAAACAATGAAAAACTGAAAATTATAAAATTTCTAATTCTTATAAATGATATTCAGTTTTTAAGTTTCAAAAATCGGAAAATATTTTTTACTCAATAAGTATAATCATTTAAAAAAAATTATGCACTTTTAGAAAACAAAATTATTTTTTGAATGACTTTTTTTTTAAAAAAGGTTCAAATCTATAAACTCCAAAAATAAATAAATGAATAAAATAAAATAAAAAAATTGCATTCTTGGTAATATACTTTTTTACTATATTATGTAACATATAATTATATGTTCAAATACTAATCTTGGAATTTTTCTCACTGTTTACATCACAATGGAGATATTATTTGGCAATAATTCTGAAATGTTAAGTTTTTTCTTTCCAATAAGAGGCTTTTGTTTCTTCAATATGTACTTTTTTTATTATGCACTTATTCCATGTCTTTTTATCATACATACTTTAAAATTATAATTACTTTGCAATTATAAATGTTTTCTCCTCTGAATTTTAGGTTTTGCTTTCCCATGTTTATCTTTTCATTTCTATTCCAACAAGTGAAATGTATACAGCATTAAACTTAGAAAATGTTGATAAATTAAAAATATTTAATCTTACAGAAAATAGGGAAATTGTAGGGCACATACAAAATCCAGTAAGATATTGTAATAAATTTGATTGAAATTTATCAAATATTTAAATTTTTTTATTTACATATAACATATTGATTTATATTACATTCAATATCATTTTATTTCTTTGACCTATAAACTGTTACGCACTTTTACTATTTAAAGTAATTTGATATAGCTAACAATGAGGTAGATTTAAATTAATGACAAATACAATTTTAACTTTAATCTAAATCCACCCGCTTGTACCTCATGGGATTAAATACAATTCTGAAATGCATGATAAAAACATAGCAATTGAAGGTACTTTAAAAGAGATGCTTGTACAAGACAAAGAAAAATGAAATTTCAGAATAATTGTATCAAATTTAAACAACTATAGCAGTATTATAAGTTAAAATAATATATTAAAAGTATAGTTTTGTTTCCCAAATATGAAATAATTAGTGATGCTTTATAAATCATTTAAGTATTATTGAACATGGATATAATGTAAAGCATAAGGAATTACATAAAAGGTTGATTTTTAATAAATTTCCCACACTCAATATAATCAATTAAAATGTGAAGTCAAGAGTTACTTTAAAATAATAAGTGCCATAAATTAATTAAATACATATAATGAAAGCATACAATACAAGAAATATTTGATGTATTCAAAATTGTTTTAAATACATTAAAATTAAAAGGATACGTTTAATAATGCCAAAAAGATAAGAAAAATATTAAATAACTTGAAATATGTTGCTCAGGCTTTCAGTTGCTGTCAGTGTGATTTTGTTATATTTTTCTATTTAGGCATTAAATTTTGAAATTCCCAAACATTTCAAAAATTATTTCCATTGTTTAATATATTATTTAAAAAAAGGAATATTGCATGTTTAAAAGGAAAAAAACTCAGATTGTAAAAAATGTTTTCGAAATTTATTAACATTTGTAATAAATAACTTGAATTTATAAAAGGCAGAAAAATTTCATAGACAATCATATAAAAAATTACTCCTTATAAGCATTTGAAATAGTATTAAAAGTTAAATCAAATTCACAAGAACAAGGAAGAATTTGTTTGATAAATAATTCTTCATTTTCAGCTAGTTTGTTATAGCATGGCTTAAGTGTATATTAAGTTTAACAAAAGCTAACTATAAAGAACAGTGAAATTTGCCAAAAGACCAAACATAACTATTATTTTTAAATAATAAATTTAGAAGTTAAATATTATGATTTAGTAACCTACCTCACCAGTAGAAAAACGGGAATCAGCTGCCTTATTCCGAAGATCCCATAAAACAGCTAATCCTTTATCAAAACCAATAAGCAGCTAAAATCATAAACTTGCATTAGAAAAAATTTTCATATGTGACAGTTTCTGAACTATCTCCATGCAATTATAGTATATACATTATTATTCTCAAAAAATATAATTTTATTATATTAAGAAATACTAATTTTAAAAACTAATTTAAAGATGATATAATTCTATAATCAATTTATTTAGAATATTGGAACTGATTTTTGAAAATTATAATATAAAAATAGTTATAAGTGAATAATTATGTATAAATAATTAAGCAATGTAAATATGTAATATTTTAATAATGTATCAAGAAGTTTAAAAAATTAAGAGAATTATTAATTACATTTTTATTACAATACCTTTATTAAATTGGAAGCAATTCGATATTTTTTGGTGAGCAAAAATAAATAAAAATAAACAATTTGTGATTTTGAGAGTTAATGAAGAGACTTCACAAAGAACTTTAATTTTTTATGTCACTTCATTAAAAAAATTGATACCATTGAATAAAATTGTTTAGACAACATAAAGACTAAATAAAATATAACAAATTTAATGATTAATTAACTACTTTTAGAATGAAACTTCTATCAGAATTTAAAAGAAAAATATCTACTTCAAATTTTTCATTAATAATAAGGACAAAAAGGGAGTTAAATTTTATAAGTAGGAAATCTCTGATCTGACAAAGGCGGCAGTTTTTTTAATTCAATTTTGTACAAGTTTAATATAAATATTGGTTTTCCAAGTAGCTCACAAATAATCCATTTTTGTTACTTTTTTTATTCTTTATTTAAATCACTTGTCATTTTTAAATATTTTATACATATCCATATCCATATATATATATATATATATATATGTATATATACATCCATATATATATATATATATATATATATATATATATATATATATATATATATATATATATATATATTTCTCCAAATAATCTACATAAATGAAACTATTTCATGATAACACAGAAAAGAAATTTTATGAACTAATATCCTTGTAACAATAGGGAATCATTAAAAATATAAAATGAAGGAAAAAGAATTTTTTGTAAGAATTTAGAGTAAATTGGCTACAATAATTACTTTGGAAAATAGTAACTATCTTTTCAGATAGTAGAAAATGCTTTTTAAATAAGAAGTCCTTATAAAATGAAAGATAATTCATTTGAGCTATTGGAAAATAATTAGATTACCTTAAGATAAAGAATAGTTATATAAAAAAGATTCTAAATATTTAAATTGTTTCACATTTAGATAAAAGCATTAAATAGATAATATTGGATTTGTGCAAACAGAAAAACAAAACATTTAAACAAAATTTAAACAAAAGTAAACCTAAATTTTAAGCTCAATTCATTTCACTTTAGATACAAGTTCATCAAAATTAAAATTTCATTACATTAGTAACTTTTGAAAAGTGATTCAACATTCCAAATGGGATGAAACTTAAAAAATGGATGTGAAATAAAACATATTTAACATTTATTGAACTCTTCTTATTTTTAGATGCTGCTATTCAAGTTTCATTACATTTGAAGTGGTACACTTTTCAGGAGCACTTAAATGTAGAATTGTCCAAATATTTCAATTAGCTAGTTTAGATTTGCATATGAAATGCAGTGTTTAAAATATATAATAGCAAACATTTGTTTGTAATATAATAGCAAATAAATGTTTATAAAATATAATAGCAAACATTTATATTTTCTTAAATATTTTGAAAAATTTGAGTATTCTTTGAAAATGACACATCTTTAACTTACTTTGTTTGAGTCTAAAGGATTTTCACTTAGGTGAACTACAGAGCCAGGATGAGTTTTGCATGAGCTGGCAAAAAGAAAGCATATTAATCCTTCTAATACAAAATTTCCCTTTTTTAATGATTTAGTATCAATAATGAAATAAATGAGCTCTATTGATTTTTTTTATTAAAAGTATTTTTTGAGTACAATTGAAGTGTATAAAGAAAAATAATTTAAATAGTTCATTTATTCAATTATTAAATTTATTCTTGAGAAATGAATTCCTTTAAGTAATGTTGCAAAAGACAATTTTTTTTTGAGAAAAGGATTAAAATAAGATTGATATTAAACATTATATAGCAATTTTAAATTTATTGCACTAAATAAATGAATTTAAATATAATATATAGTTAGTTTATGTTACATTTGATTTTTGGTTTGGAAAAAAATCAGGAAAAAATAGTTATTTTAAATTAACTCAAAATTTAATTTAATAAAGCATAATTTTACAAAAATCTAGCATATTTAATATGAAACACCAAATATATAAAACTTCACTTTAATTTTACACAAAGATAACATATTCGGTTATAATAGTGGAAATAAATTGTTTTGATTTTCATTGTTTTCATTAATATAAAGAAATAAGAATTTATTAAGAGAATTTAATTTGGCACAAAAATAACAACTATTAAATCGATAAAATTTACCATAATGATCTTCACAAGACATAGCACAAAATAATTATAAAATTTCTGAAAACAATATGCGAAAGTGAATTTTACGTATAATTCTGTCTTCTGTTTAATTTTTCTCTTAAAAAACTCAATAAAAATGATATATATATACATAAATATTTCATTGGAATAAAAAAATTCTTTTTTCAAAATACTTTTGCTATAAAAAATCAGCATCATATTTGAAAATAGATATTTCAAATGTATTATATCAGAAAAAAAAATCAGTGATTAGAATTCTTATATGATCTTAAAGGTATTAAAAAATGTAGCCCAAATTATGTATCTATTTAACATTAAAATTACTGTAATTAAAAATTATTTAGGGAGCTTGGGCAAAGATCAAAACTTCTCTAAACTGATTGACGACTATTGCAAGAGAAAAAATATACTGTATAGAAATTCAGCTTGCAAATATTTGTGCATTTAGAAATCTCTCTGAAATAAATCATTTAATTATAAATAAGAAACTACATTATAATTACTCATAAAAATATTTCTCAACTTACACAAAAAGAAATTTTTAATGTTACATTGCTATTGCTAAGAATAAATATTTCCTAAACCAAGAACAAGGAAGAAAGCATATTGCAGAGAGTTATAATTTGTGGTATAGGCACAGTTAAATAAAGAAAATTCATAATATTTTAAAAGTATATAAAAACTTTTTATCTAAAGGTTCAGTTACTAACTTAAACAAAATAAGGAAAACTAAGAATAATTCAATGGTAAGTATTGATCCATTGCTATCTGGCAAATACTTCTGTAATAAAAAAAAGGAATATGCATAGGAAAAATTTAAAAATTTTGGATTATTGCAATAATTGAAGTAAATTAAACAAAAAGTCAGTGACATTCTGTTCAATAAATATTGGTTGCTAGTTTACACATTTTTTTTAACTAATTATATTTGTATAGTCATAATTTCATGTAAATATACTTACAGTTCAACAGATTTATTCCAATAAATGATATATCCTGAGAGTGTAAAAGATTCAATGTTAACAAGATGCACATTGCCCTTATCTGTACCAACATAAAGCCACTTGCTTTGAAATGGCAAATGACAGTGAGTTAGTCTGTAAGAATGAAATAAAATTTGATAAACGTGAATACTGTTAAAACATCATGCAAACAAAATTATTTCATTCTGGAAAATTTATTAGAAATATTACCTTTCTTTTTGAAATTTTAAAGATTGTGCAATTTCAGGTTTCTTCTGCCTCAAATTGCACATATGAATGTAATCATCACCTGTGACAGTAACCAAGGCCCCCTTAAAAACAGAAGTACTTCAGCATTTATGAAATACAGAATACACACATTACATTTAACAAATAATAATATATATATATAAATAAATAAATAAAATTAATTAATTAAAATAAAAAATAAATAAGTAAATAAATATTACTACCTCATTTATCAAAAATAAAAGCTGCAAAATTGGGAAATCACTATGCTCCATGAAGTATTCCACTCCTGGTCTGCCAAATCTAGTCTCAATAAGGATAGATAAAGCATCATAGCACATGAAATAGATTTGGTACTAAGTAAAAAATTGAAAATAATACATGATGATTGACGTTTTGTCAATTAATTTTTACTATAGAATTATCTTCTACTCATTCAAACTAATCTGATATTTTCATTCCAAAATTTGTAAAACTTAAGACATTTTTCTATAATTATTTTTAGCAAGATCATTAGAAAAGAGATCACAATAAATCACATTTAAAAATTTATTATTTACATATTCTGTTTAGGGAGAGGCATTGAAATCAGGAAATGAACCATATTATATATTGACTATCTTTTAAAATGGTTTTTTTCTTTATAGCTCTTATTTGCTTTTTAGTAATTTTTAATTGTTAGACAATAAGTTATGTTGATTCAAACAATAGTTTTGACACAGAATATAGCAATAGATAAGCATAGGTACAATGAACTGAAAATATTGCACACATAAATCTTTTCTTTCTCATAATGACATAAGTTCTGAAGTAAAGAGAAAAATTCTTGCTGCTAATCGCTGCTTATATAGACTGGGAGCTTTCTTAAAATCGAAACTGATCAAAAGATCTACAAAAATCACACTATACAAAACTATTACAAGACCTGTTCTCACTTATGGATGTGAAACCTGGACTCTAACAAAGACTCAGTCAAATCAAAATGTAATATTTGAATGAAAAGTCCTAAGATTTTTAGTGCTGTAAATGAGAATGGAGTTTGGAGGCACAGATACAACTTTGAGCTCTACAGATTTTTTAAGGAAGCTGACATCAATTATATTAAAATATGTCGCTTGAGATTTGCTGGCCATATCTGTCGAATGGACCCCTCATCTTTGACTTCAAGAATTTTTAATTATAGGCCCATTGCAAACAGATCTAGGGGTCGGCCCAAACTTAAATGGACTGATTGTAGAGGAGGACTTTAAAGTGCTGAAATTGACAAATTGGAGAACTGTCGCCTCCCAGAGAGCACAATGGAGGGGTGTTCTGAGGAAAGCCTTAGCCCACCCCTGGGTGTCATGCTGAAGAAGAAATCTTTACTAAATGTTATAGTTTGTGAAAACAAATAAAAACTTTAGAGTAGAAATGACATGTTTAACCTGATAAAAGTAAATTAATCATTGCTTAAAGGTATAATAATTGGATCTAGAAGACTACAAAAAGGAGAATAAACTGTATTATAATTGTAAAGATTTCAAAATTTGAATATATATACTTTAAACAAATATATAAATTTAAATATTGGTAACATTGAAAGTACATAAAATAGAGTGATAATACACTATTAAGGGAAAAGCTATAAATGAACAGAAAAACTAGTTGCAGGAGAAAAAGCATTATAATAGTTTATTTCACATTATTATGTAAAAGCATTATTTTGTGCATTTAGAAATGTGTCATAACATCGCCAACTGAAGAAGACATTCATAGATTGCGAAAACAATAAAATGGAATTTTATTGTTGAAAATTTATAAAATATCACCCTTGTTAGATATTTTTGGGAAATATGTATTCCCAGAATATTTACAATGATTATGAAAAATACTAACTGGAAACTTGGTTTTAGAATTTATCTTGAAGATATCATATGAGCAAAAAATCACCAAACCATATGATAAATTCTATTATTGCAAATAAAGATTTGTTAATCAATAAAATGATAATTTAAATAAAGATAAATTTTCAATAATTATTCTTTTCTGCTCTTTTTTTGTTATATATTATTTTTATACTTATGAAAATGATAAAATGAAATATAAATTTAAAATTTCTGAACAAAATGTTAATTTCTGTTATAATTAATGAAATAAAGATACTTGATTATTTAAAAACCTATTTTATAACATTTCTTACTCATTCACATCTAAGAGTATAATTTTTTAGGACAGTTGAAATTGTAATAAGATTTTATTTAGAGTAATAATGATCAAACATTATGTCCAAGAAAATACAGCATTTCTTGAAAAATTCATTTTTAAAAATTACATAATTATACATGTCAACAGCTTTAGATTAGGATTGCCAATAAAATGCTTATAATAACAAATGTCATTTTTACTATTCACACATATTCTTAAAATGCAAATTTTAAATAAAGTTTAAATTTATTTGGTCTTTAAATTAACAGGAAAAGATAAATAAAAATGCATCATTCTACTGAAAATTTTTACGTATAATACTGTGCCTTATATTTAATATTCCTTCATGTTAGTATAATTTTCACCTTCTTCATAACACTTTTTAAATACTGTACATAATATTTTAGAAAAATTCTTAAAATTAAAAAAAATCATAAATACATTAGCATAATTAAAATTTTAGGAATTATTTGTCTTTTGAAAGCACTTGTGACATAATTAAATGAATGTCCTTATTTCAAATTATGAGACAGTGCACAATTTAACCAATGAGAATTAATTAAGAGGTTCTTTTGAATATTTACAGCATACCTTTTAAAAGGAATTTTTAAAGATAGTATGCCAATTTTATGCACATTGCAAGAAGAAAATCTGGAATACTCCCAATATCTAGCCCAACAAGTGAATAATTTAAATAGTAGAAAAGCAATAATCATCCCTATTGTTGAATAAAGGTTAGTATTGAACTTAGGACACCTTTTAATTAGAAAAACAGATCCTAACCATTAAACAATGGTGAATTTTTACATCAAATTAAACATGTTATAAAATATAAGGTTCTAACAAAAATTTATCATCTAAATATGAAAAAGGATACACCCTAATGGTGCCAGTGTGGGTGCCAATAGCCAGTAATCTTTGTATGGGGTCAAAGGCAACAGCAGTTGGGTGAAAGGGGAAACCATGTCGAACAGTCTGTAAAAAATAAATTAATGAAAATCCAATTTAACAAAAAATTTATTTGGCACTAACATTTTTATGGTATATCTCAGTAAATATAAATACTATTATAGTAAATTAATATATACCTAGTATTATGGCTATATAAGTTCATAGTACTATAGATATTCATAGTTCATAAATTTTCGAATTTAATAAGTATACTGATTTTAGTTATTAAAAGAACAGTATCATTATTATTAAAAGGAATAAAATTCCATACAGTGAAATATACATTTGATTAAGGTGTGAAGATTAATCTCTTACAATATTTTTATTAACTACTTATTAGAATATACAATCTTATAATTATGGGATTTATATATTTATTTTGACTTTGGCATGCATGATACAATTGTATTTAGAGTGAGATTTTGGTTTAAAGACAAATATATAAATAAAGGTCCCATTAATTTCCTCAATAATTATCAAGGATGTTAACCTTTGTAAAATAAATGCTATGGAATATTTTTAAACTAATTAAATCATTAAAAAAATGAGGATAAAGTTAAAAAAATCTTTCAGTAATTTATCAGTAATTAAGCTACTTACTGAAAGGAAAATTTAAAAGATGTTAATTAGTAATCCTAATGGTTGAAAATGAATATTTTTTAAAAACAATTTAAAAAATAGTGCAACAGTTTTCAGTAATTTCAAACCTAATGACTAGAATAAGTAAACTTAATTAAGATATATTTGAAATCACTTAAAATTGTTTCAAAATAAATATACTATTTAATTATAATCAACTGTTTATAAATTAAGATTTCTCACGAAAAAATCAATCATATAATAAATGTACTCAATCAAAAATCGTCAAAGGATATACGATTTTTTGACATAACCACCAATTCTTGCTCAGTGAAATTTTGGTTTTATGACTTATCAACTAATGTTCATTTTAACCAATTAATAGTTAATTATAATTAACTAATAGTAAGTAATTAATTAAGCATCATAAAAACAAGATTTTTTTTTAAAAAAAGAAACAACTTTTTATATAAAAACAAATATTGCTGCTTGCAAAGAAAAATCTTTACACACAAGCCACCTTGACACTTATTCCACTTTATATTCATGCTCCTTATATTTTCCTTAATTATATACATGCAGAAAGAACTTTTTTTAAATAATCCAGCAGGATTATAGACATGAGACATAAAAAACACTTTTATTTCTTTGAACAAATGTCCAAGATGAAAGTAATCATCAAGCAAATATAGATTGTGGTTAATGAATGAATTATGCAACTCCAGAATTAGGAATTACAGCCAATGATGGATGAGTTAGATGGGGAAACTTCAATAAATAAAAATGGCAATGTGAAATAAAAGTATGTAAAGACATTGCTACATAAGATCAAAGTGATAACATTAAGTTGTGAAATTGTAAAAAAAACTGACTGTAATGATTTATACACACAAATCAGAGATAATCTTTCTTTTATGATCATTGATAAACAAAATTTTATAAGTATTTTACTTTTATATAAAGATGATTTTCAGTTATTGCGTTAAAATACTAAGAATAGTAACCAATATAATTTTGTATGTATGCCTAAAAAGAAAATTATATTTATTTATTAATATTTTATAATTCTATATAAAAAAATGATTTAAGATGAATGAACAAGAAATTTTAATGAAGAAATTAATGAATTATGGTAAAATATTTCATATATATAATGATTCGAAAAATTAATGCAAATTTAATTATATTTTTTAAGCAAAAACGATCATGCATTAACAATGCATAAAAATAAAATTAACTACATATATAATTTAGTTTTCAAATTAAGTTGCAGCCGATTTTTAGTCAATTCAAGAAAGTTGCCAAAAAATACGAACTGATAAAGAAATTATAGGAAAAATAAAATGTTTACCGTCTAAAATTTGAAAAAAAAAATTATTATTTTTTTTTGTTTAATAAAAAATCGCACACAATAAATTTACAATAAAATTATGTTTAATTTGTTATTCGTAAATTAACATTGTTTAAGATCCCTGCATTGGCTATCGTTGCGAGAAACTGAGGTTAACTCTAAAGAAAATGTTTCAGACAATTATAAATATAATTGGAAGAAATGCATTATTGATCATAATGCAGAAACTTAGATAAAATAGATTTGGGTGGAAACGCACGAGAAACGAAATTAAAATGTAATTCAAGAATGTAATTTACAACATGGAATTTTTAAGTGTTCAGTATGTAATAATATACAATGTGAATACAAAAATATTAAGTTTTTAAAAATATTTAAAATATTTATGTATACACAGCCCAATCACATTAATGTGACTACCTGTCAAAAACCAGGGCACAGATGCCGTATAATCCAAGACAAATTCTGAGTTTGGTGTTTTTATTTTGGCGGAATTTCTTATGTATCTGTTAACCTGGTTTCTATTACATCATAAATATGGAGACCTATAAGAATTATGCAGAAAATTCCATTTTGGCAACCTAGCATTCACATCATTGCACATGTCATGTATACGTCATCTTGGCAATATTTCTTTATCGCCAAACAAATTCTGAATTTGACATCCTGGATGATTCAGTATCTGTGCCAAAACCAGAAACATGTGTCTAGCCCAACGACCAACACAGATACTAGTTTCCTCCTGATTCCTCCCTGGTCATCTGCGCAGGTTCTCGCGATGACGTTATTTCTCTGGTAGCGCCAGGGTACAAATATTATTGTTTACCCTTGCTTAGCACTACTACAAACGTGTGTTTGCTAATTTGTTAACATCTGTTAACAGATGTTTGTGTCTGTTAACAGATGTTTAACACAATTGTGATTGATAATTTGGTTATTATGTCTTCGACACAAAATCAAGAAAAACGGCCCTTTTCAGGGCCAAATACTTCTGCTTCCTCTGAAGTTTTTGATTCTGGAATTAATAAAAATATGGAAGAATTTATCTTGTGTCCAGAATTCAAATTCTGGTGTGTGTGAGAGTTCCAATTCTCTGGTATGTGTGAGAGTTCCAATTCTCTGGTATGTGTGAGAGTTCCAATTCTCTGGTATGTGTGAGTGTTCCAATTCTCTGGTATGTGTGAGAGTTCCAATTCTCTGGTATGTGTGAGAGTTCCAATTCTCTGGTATGTGTGAGAGTTCCAATTCTCTGGTATGTGTGAGAGTTCCAATTCTCTGGTATGTGTGAGAGTTCCAATTCTCTGGTATGTGTGAGAGTTCCAATTCTCTGGTATGTGTGAGAGTTCCAATTCTCTGGTATGTGTGAGAGTTCCAATTCTGTGGTATGTGTGAGAGTTCCAATTCTGTGGTATGTGTGAGAGTTCCAATTCTGTGGTATGTGTGAGAGCTCCAATTCTCTGGTATGTGTGAGAGCTCCAATTCTCTGGTATGTGTGAGAGCTCCAATTCTCTGGTATGTGTGAGAGCTCCAATTCTGGTATGTGTGAGAGCTCCAATTCTCTGGTATGTGTGAGAGCTCCAATTCTCTGGTATGTGTGAGAGTTCCAATTCTCTGGTATGTGTGAGAGCTCCAATTCTCTGGTATGTGTGAGAGCTCCAATTCTGTGGTATGTGTGAGAGCTCCAATTCTCTGGTATGTGTGAGAGCTCCAATTCTCTGGTATGTGTGAGAGCTCCAATTCTGGTATGTGTGAGAGCTCCAATTCTCTGGTATGTGTGAGAGCTCCAATTCTCTGGTATGTGTGAGAGCTCCAATTCTCTGGTATGTGTGAGAGTTCCAATTCTCTGGTATGTGTGAGAGCTCCAATTCTCTGGTATGTGTGAGAGCTCCAATTCTCTGGTATGTGTGAGAGCTCCAATTCTCTGGTATGTGTGAGAGTTCTAATTCTGGTATGTGTGAGAGTTCTAATTCTGGTATGTGTGAGAGTTCTAATTCTGGTATGTGTGAGAATTCTGATTCTATTACGAGTGAAAATTCTGATTCTATTACGAGTGAAAATTCTGATTTTGTTATGTATGATGATTCCATTGTGAATGATATGATTGGCTGTGCGAATGATTCAAATTTGAATGAGAGTGATTTTGTTTGCCCTGATTGCTTAAAACCTTTTAAATACAATTTGAAACGCCATGTTTATAAATTTCATTCTAATAACACTATTAATTGATTCTTTGAAAAATCGTAATTCTATTTTATGTCAGGGAGAAAGTTCTAATAATATGGCTCAGTGTGCAAAAAATTTGATTGAGATTGAGAATAGTTTTGTGTGCCCTGATTGCTTAAAAATTCTTTCACAAGTAAATACAATTTGAAACGCCATGCAAATAAATTGCATTCTGACAATTTTGCTTTAATTGAGTCTTTAAAAAGTGATCGATTATTGAGCTGCAAATGTGGGGATTGGCATCTTAAATTTAGTGACCTAAAAAAATCTTACATGCCATCAGAATAAAAGTCATTATCCAAAAGTCTCACAAACAGGTACTTATGTATGTCCCCTATGTCATGGTAATTTTGAAAAGCAAGAAATAACATTTCATTTTTAAAATATTCACGATACTGATATAAATCTTGCTGAACTAGAATTCAATTCCCTTAATGAATTTTTGACATGGAAGGCCGAAATTGAAAAGAACAAAGTTAAAATTTATTTCTTATGGCAATAAACACACTAATAATATGGTGTAAAATATTATAATTTCAGGTGCCACCGTTCAGGAAATTTTAAATCCGAAAGTAAAGGTTTACGTCATTTAAAAATCCTTGGCATCAATAAAATAAATGCATACAGCCCAGCTGGAATAAAAGAAACAGAATAAACAGACGGCAAATGTGTAGTGTCATATCAGCAAGTACATTTGGGCACCAGAATGATTTAGGTCACTTATTTTTAACTGCATATGAAAGAAAAAATATAGCCTCAAAAATTCCTCTAGATAATAATTTAGATGAAATAAGAAATTCTATAACTGATGCTGGTCTTGAGAGAGTTCATTGACTAACAAAAAAGATCTACAAAATATTGAAAAGTCCTTCAATCTGTCTTCTGATTCTGTGAATTATGAAAATGATAGGGTCAGTGTAGATATGTGGGTACGTGAAATGCAAAATTCGGAAAACCCATGCATTTTATTTTATAAAACCCAGGGAGACACTTGTACACAATATTCATTTCTAAAAGAAAATGATTTTGTTTTGATTCTTATGACAGAAGCACAAGGAGAGGTACTGAAAAAATTTAGTTCCGACTGCATATGTATTGATGGTAAACATGGGGTAAATGGATATGGATTGGAACTTATAACCTTATTAACAATTGATGATTTGCGCCAAGGATTCCCATGTGCTTTTTTAATTTCTAACCGATGTGATCAAGTGTTATCAATTTTTTTCTTGTGTATTAAAGAAAATGTTGGGCAAATACGACCACAGGTTTTTATGTCTGATATGGCAAAATCTTTCTTTAATGCTTGGAAGTCTGAAATGGGCTTACTACAAAAACGCCTTTTTTGTGCATGGCATATTGACAGAGCCTGGAGAAAGAATTAAAAAAATCAAATCAATGGTGCTGAAAAACAGGCGAAAACGTATAAAATTATTAGATCACTCTTAGAAGAGAACGGGACATAAATACATTCCATACACTATCAGAATTTTCTTTCTTATATTAGATATAAATTTTATCATGTAAATTTTACCATTTTTCTAGCAGTTATGAAGCTTACATTAATTAGAATATTAAACTATTCCTTTTTATGTAATTGTAATAAATGGATCGTTCGGTGAAATGCACAACAAAAAGTTTACTATTCAGAAAGCTTTAAAAAAGAGACTCGCCAAATCAGTCTTTTTTTATTTATTTCAAAAATCACCATTATATAATAACTAATACATTCAATTGCAATCATATCAATAATAGGTAGAAAAAAATATAAGATATCCCTTATTGATCAGATTAAGTTATCAATTACAGTTGAATATCTCATAAATATATATTAATGACTTAAAATTTTCCACTTAGTTAATAATTTACTAAAACACAGATGTATAATATCCAATTTTCCAATGCAATGATACAGCGAAATCCGTACTACGACCAAGTAGTATTACCGAAAAAAACAGAAACAAGTGGCAGTTGATTCTTTTCCGCATGCCAAATTCCTTGACATAAACACTGCTGCGCAGCTGCGCAGATGATCAATGATGAATAAGAGGAAACTAGTATCTGAGGGGCAGACGCTTGTAAACCACATTAACCACCTTCCGCAGAGTAGGTTTGGGTTAGGTTGTGGCTGGCAGTTTTGGAGCTCTTTGCTAAAGTTGCTTATAGCTCACATAGAGGAGAAAAGACACACAAATAGTTGATTGATTGGTATCGTATTGTTGGAATGATAATTATTGTTGATTGTTCATGGCTGTATTTGATAAAAAGTAGCCGGATATAAATTAGCACTCAGCAGACAAGTTTCATGGTATTACAACATGGTTCCTCTTCGATATGCAGAGACAAAAGTTCTCCAGAGACAAAGTTGCCGGATCTAAATTAGCACTCAGCAGACAGGTTTCATGGTATTACAACATGGTTCCTCTTCGATATGCAGAGACAAAAGTTCTCCAGAGACAAAGTTGCCGGATCTAAATTAGCACTCAGCAGACAGGTTTCATGGTATTACAACATGGTTCCTCTTCGATATGCAGAGACAAAAGTTCTCCAGAGACAAAGTTGCCGGATCTAAATTAGCACTCAGCAGACAGGTTTCATGGTATTACAACATGGTTCCTCTTCGATAAGCAGAGACAAAAGTTCTCCAATGATAGATAAGCACTAGATGACGTTTTTATGAGGTATTATCATTATGCCAAAATATGTAAGTTTTTTTATGAATTCGCATAAAGCTCGAGTTTTCACTTTTGGATTTGCGGACAGTTCAAACATCCAAGAAAATGACAAAGCTCCAATTCCCCAATGGCCATGGTGCACTATATTCGCCAAGTCGCTGATTTTGGACAGTCTCATTTTGTCATGCACGATATACATTTACAAAGGCAGCACGCGAATAGTTCACAAACTAAGCCGTTTGGAAAGACAATGATCATACCCTTTTGGACGTCGGATAAATCACTCAGTTACGCCAATTATTGCAATGTTCTCCGAAGTCCTAACACACTCTTTATAAACTGTGCTGCCACATTAATGTGACAAGAGTGCGTAGTTTGATTTTAGTTGAAAAATTATCAGAAATTGTGAACTCAAGTAACTAAAAAAATAAAAACATTGATTTTGATTTTAAGTATTACTTATTATGGTTTAAATCCAACAACTGTTACAATAGACGAAAACAAATCATCGCAATTATAAACGGAGTTACTCATTTTTAGTATCTCGTGCACTTCTATGTTTTCATTTTAACTTTTTCTATATTTCAGTTATTCGACTTAGGCGATAAATTATAATTAAGTGGCGAGGGTGGTGTCATTGGGTGGAATGGGCGAAGTACGTCTGGAGATTTTTTCTCCTGGCAGGGTCACCCAAGGCGTGAAGGCCATTCCATTATACCCAGCTAAAGCATAAAGGCAAAGGACAAAGTCAGACTTCTTCTTCCCTCGGGCGTCCAAGGTCTTGCACCAACAGAAGCTGTTTTTTCTCCATTTGCCATGAATTGTTCACCCACAGCTGAAGGGCAATAGGAAATTGCAAACCACCATTACCAGGCTCATTACTGGACATACTCGCACCCTTACATTCGTTCAGTGTCAGAAAGTGTTCCCTGTGTGCCTCAGGTGTAATTTCCACCAAGCTTCTCCGGACCATCTGCTCTCCTGTCTGTGTTTGGAGAAGAGAGATCTTTTGAAAACCCTGCTCTTGTTTGGGGCTTTCTCTGGGCGAACGATCTACTGGACTTGGTCTAGATTGTACTAGATCAAGTGGAATAAGGAACAACAACAACAATTATAATTAAGTGATGTATAATTTAACACTCTTTTTGAAATGTTTTTAAGATGTTAAGTTTTTTTTATAGCCGGAATTTTAACCGAAACTTAAAATAGATGGTGAAAATGCTGTGCGGATCTAAAATGTTTTCAGTTTACGATCATTTTAAAATAATTAAACTGTGTTTAGTAACACTAATACATTATTAAGAAATACAAGAAACAAAATATTAACTGGACAAATATATTATACTAGAAATAAATATCCCAGTAGAAAATATCTTGACCACTGACACAAGTTTGGCTAAGAAAACCACCAAAATGAACTTCAAAACTTTTATAATATAAAATATACCAAGATAATTACAATAATGGATTTATAATGGGCGCCATTTTCATCTTATTATTGAGCATACCCGAATAAGCCAATATTGGTCCATATGTATATGTATGTTTTGAATTTCCAAAAATTTATGCACGCGGTACCTTCTTATTTATGTTGATTGTTGGGTAATGAAAAAAGAAAAGTAATATATTTGCAAATTTGGCAGACGTGAATTAAAATTTAAAAAAATTCCGTACAATTAATCTGATTTGGCATTGATCTGAAGGGGGAGTAAATGTCTCCAGACCATTGCACCCATGGTAACTGCTCAACGACCGACCACAGGTCTCTTGATTTCACATATTTAACGAGCACGTATATCGCATGTATTCGGTGGGACTTTGGCAGCATTGGGAATCGAACCCCACCCTTCCAGATGGAAGGCCGATACCCTAACCACTAGGCTACTACGGCCCTTCTGAATGTATAAATTCTAGAAATATGATTAATGACATTAAAAAATATCACTCCCCACGAATTTGTTTTGAAATTTTACTTTTGCATATGATTTTACGTTAAGTGTAAGAAAATTCCAGCTTATAAATGACTAACAGAATCAGTGTTAATTGATGTAAGTGCAAGTGAATCTTGACTAACATGATAAATGCCTGTACCGTTAGCAACGAAGAATGATAATGATTAAAAATATGTTCAAATGAAAGAAAACGTTTAAATCCCGCATCTTAATACCTTGAAAAGTTTTGTTCCGAAAATAATATAGATGTGGAGCACGTATTGTATTATTTACTAATGAGAAGAAAGAGAAGCAAATAGAATTCGTGGTAATAAAAATAACCCACCATTATACGTGTGGTGTTCGATGAAGCACGAAAAATCGATAGATTCAAAGCAGAAAATCCACAAACCCATCGGCAAAGTAACCTTAAAAGTTCACCAGACAATGTCAATCCCAGAAGAAAACCAGGGAAACAAATGATGGATAAAGGAAATGATAAATTTATAGGTTCAATTATTTGATTGGGAATCTTTGGGATCATTAAGCGATTGAGTCGGAAGAAGAATTTGGAACGTATAAATTCCAGAAATTCGATCGATGAGCTTTTAAAGGAAATCACTGCCTCGAACGTGGTTTTACGACGTCAATTCGCTCGATTCACCAGGAGGCCGAATTTTTCTTTGGTTTCCATTTTTGCCTTTTTTGCACACGCCAAGTTCAATAACTTTCTACATCTATGAAACAATTTTCATTTTTCTAATGCGAAATAAGTTTTATTTTTGGTGCACGACACATAACTTATCAGATATCTATCACTTTAAGAAAATGAAAATGCTTTCAGACAATTTAATATTTTTCAGTCATGTCAGACGATAATTTAAAAATCGTTGTCTAATATTTATATTAAAATCCATAACTACAGCTAAGCATGACGACGCCTAAGGCCATCACGATAGTGAATAATGCAATTTTAATTGAAGTTTGTCTGTGGGGATAAATTCAATTTTAAATGCGAGGAATAGAATCCAAAAATCGATAATTTGTTCCATAAATTATAAAACTTTTTATTGGCGACTTTAGTTAAGGACTTAAGCAGTGTTGGTTACAAGCACATGGGTATTGCTACTGCTTCAAAATCAAGGTTAGTAGAGAAAAATCGTCTGCTCGCCTTTTCGTTATTATACTTATGATAACGACATGATGTTTTGATAACACTTAAATTAACGATAAATTGCTATAATATTGTAGTGCAATATTTATTTGAACCTAAGAATTTTGCTAAATTAAGATTTGATAAAAGATATAATTATAAAAAATATTTATTTAT
This sequence comes from Latrodectus hesperus, assembly GCA_037975125.1. Taxonomy (NCBI): domain Eukaryota; kingdom Metazoa; phylum Arthropoda; class Arachnida; order Araneae; family Theridiidae; genus Latrodectus; species Latrodectus hesperus. The sequence continues at coordinate 78,737,239 of CM075862.1, forward strand.
TGAATTTCATATAAAGGAAAAATGAGAATGGATGAATTATAAGCAGTGATAAAACATTGCTCAATTTTATAATACAAAATTTATTTCTATATAAATAAAATTTTTATACACTATAAATTGCCAATTTCAATTAGCTTAGTTACGATTTAGTTTTTTTAATTTAGCTATACCGTTACTATATATAAATGGTAAAATTTCTTTAAAAAAAGTGGGCTTTAAAAATTTAACTACATAAAAAATTAAATGGTCTGGAGAAAATTTCCTCCCCTCTAGATAAAAGTCGGAATTAAGGGAGTGGATCCTCCGGTGCTGCCATCTATCGGATGAGTTTAAAGCAAAGTCGTACTTTCACCTTCGTGGGACTCTAGTTAAAACGAAAGGCGTAGCCTATTGACTTAAATTCGCATAGCCAACGGCATAACGAGCTTGGCTTGTTTAAGTGTCATAAGTAACAACAAATATTGTAAAATTTCTTTTTAACATATAGTGATTTTAATACAAATAAAGTGAAAGATGCAGAGAGAATGCTGTTTTCCTTTAATAATATTTGAAATAGCATATTACATTCTCTGTAAGATGTGAGTAAATGTAAGAAAAGGAAAAAAATCTGATTAGGTAATGAGAATCGCAATCGATTCTAGTAAAATTAATGTTTGGGCTCGACAACAAAAAGAAGACGAACTGGTTTTTGAAAAATTAGAACTTTGGTCTTCAGTTTTAGAACTTAAATGTTCGTTTCCCCCATCTCAGGCTGAATGTCTACCATGATTCGTAATCACTTCAACACTTTAGTCATTATTTAATTAACCTTCATGTGCGAAAAGTGGCTGTAGAAAAGCAAAAAAGACTGAGTATGAACAATAAGTAACCTTTTATTATTACTATTTTTTATATCTTGGAGGCAAATAAAAAGAGTTTCACACATACATTGAATAATAATAATATACACATACAAGCACATATATTCTCCTACTGTGATATTTTTAAACGAAGTTAAAAACGAAAGTATCTCAATTTTTTTTTAATATTTATCAACAATCAAAATAGCAGGGAAATTTATATGTTTATATAAAAAATTTTATATTTGGGAAGTGATTTTTTCTTTTCTGCCTGACAGAAATTGGCACTCTTCATATTCAAGCAGGTTACAGCAATCGTAACACAAATAGGAGCCTATTTTAAAAAAGTCATCCGCCACAGTATTAGGTCCTGAAAAAACGAATTAAATCCTTTTTATAAGAAAACTAAATTTTATTTATTTTCACGTAGAACGATGAACTTTAACGAAGTACCATATCTTGGGCCGTAGCCAATGAGGTCACAGTCTAGCACAGATCTGCCATTTCTCTTTCCAAATGCAGTTCTCTAGAGGTAAAATTAAACGTCGATGTTAAATCAGACGACCGTATTTCGAGTTTTGAGCATTTTATGTAACGATTTGGAACATTTTACGTAATATTGCAGATTAAAGTGGAAAACGAATCTACATTGAAACCATTATTTTACATTTGGCAACTATAATATTTATCTTATCGAATTAAAAAGGCAATCTCTACAAAGCTAATTAAAACCAGTTTTGAAAAAAATACAATGCAAAACTAATGATATCATTGAAAAAAAAAATAGCCTAATTTTTTTAGATGCCTATTACGTTTGCATTTTGTCTTGAGCCATAGATATATTTCGATGGTCCTATTTCAATTTTCTTAAAAGTATAATTTATACAAATTTATTTATACATGCGCACCCACATAAATTTTGAAGTCCTGATATAATGTAAGTTAAAACATTAAGTTGTTTGTTAAAAATTTATATAAAATAGAACAACTCAAAAGTATAGGTGAGATATAGCTTAAAGGAGTAAAAACTATTGTTGTTGTCTTGTGCCAGCCAGGATGACAATATGGGATGCGCTGCTCCACTTTCCCAACTGAACCCTATTTTGGTGTGGAGTCCGAATTCCTCAGTACACACATGCCATAGGGACCCGTTTATAGGGTAGGCAACCATTCATACAAAGAAAGGACAAAGACAGGATAGACAGAGAGAGGAAATACATCCATGCCCGAACTGGGATTCAAACCCAGGACCTCCCTATCCGCAGTCAGGCACTCTGACCACTACAGAGGGTAGGCGGCAGTAAAAACCATTAAAGTCAACAGTAAAATGTACTCAAAAGAGGAAGTATCGCAGCAAATGAAGAAAGAAAAAGGCAGATAGAATACATTGAAATGACCTTAAAAGATCACAATAAGTATTAAAAGTACTACAACTATAAAAATTACATTAAAATAAATAAAAGATAAAAATTAAAAAGAAATGAAAATTATTTATACTTTATATGATTGTGGCTAAGTTTTTTTATTTCTCAATCGTTCACTTTAACCGACATCATAACGAACAGCCTAACTGACAAAACTTGTTTAAAGTCTTTTTAACATTAGCTCGTATTTGTCTTTCGGGAGTACTTATTGTAAATGATAAAATAATAAAAAACGAAAATTACCAAGCACCCACATGAACAGAAGTGGAATGCAGAAGCACAATATTAACATTAATTTTCCTTTGTGGCTGGAATCAAAAGGGAACCATCTACTCTTAAAAACACAGTCCTTCTATTAGGCCACACAGGATAAATCTTATTTTCATTGACACCACGTCGTGGCCTGCTTAACGACCAAACGTTATTGTAAGACATTCTATTGTTCTCGTGTGATTGCTTTCCGGGAGAACTAATCAAAGTCCTAAACGTAAGGGAGGAAATTAGGAAAATTCCCAAGCACTCACCCCCTATAGACGTACACGTAGCCCATGGGTTCCCAAACTTTTTTTTTCTCGTGGACCACTTTCAAAGTTTTACTATTTTCCGTAGACCCCCTGCTGCTACATTTCTACTGTATTCCCCAAATCTCCTAAAAAATATAACCCTAAATTGAGGGCGTTAAGAAAAATACCACTTTATTCACAATAAAATTTTCTTGTCTTATTATTACAATAATACTTGTGGTTATACAAAATTATAAGAATTATTACAAAAATCAACAGTTGACAAAAAATCAACAATGAACTCTGAAATGTAAATCAGCCATAAAAGATAGTCATACTTTTAATGAGACGGCGCACGGACGGCATTTATCAAGTCTCGACATGTGGTGTACACTCTTGTACTATTATCTATAGTTCTATTCAATTCCTGTGTTTGAACTGAGTCTCGAATATTTTTGAGTACCTACCTAGTGAATGATGCTACCTGCCTATATTGATAGGTAAATCTGAGCCAAAATTTTTGTTCTTTATTATGAAAACTAAAAAATTTTTCGTGTACCCCCACTTACAACTTGTGAACCCCTGTTTTCTCTTCACATCTAGGTGGACTCCCGTGTGGTCTCCTATGGACCCCTTTAGGAACCTATGACGTAGACGATAGAAACCCAACAACTATCTCTGACTGTTCAACAGTAGCTGAGGTCGAATGAGAGATTCTTTGCACTGAAGAATATTGTCCTACAACAAGACCACGGGGCCGCGAGGATCTGGTTGGTTAGGGTTTCGTGCTCGTTATCGGAAGGTAGTGACTTTGAATCCCAAATTAACCGAAGATCTGTCGTATTCACTAATGGCGGTTGGGCATGTTAAATCTGGGCGTGGTCGCAATGTCCTCCAAGCGAAATGATACCTCTGGGGTGGTAGGCCTAGGGTCTTCCACCCCAGGTCTTCTGCTTGGTTCCTGCCTCAAATTCACGAAGACTCCACCCAGCTGCTTCTATATAACTGGAAGAGCCCAAGTCAGGTCAGGGCTAGGTATAGAGAAGCATGCTGGTGAAACAACAAGACAAGCGCTTTCATTCTTTCTTCCCGGCATCAAAAAACAATAAGATTAGTTCTAGCTTCTAAAAATGGATTTACTAGAATTCGTTACGACATTTAAAAATGCTGAATAATCACTAATGAAATTCTTTAAAATCTTGATTGGCAATATATGTCGATTAGGATTCAAAAATTCTTCCATTTGTATAGTATCAATTTTTCATTTCGTAAAAAAGAATTTTTCTCGTACCGGATAGAAATGGGAATTTAATAGCAGAGAGTTTCCGAGAAGCACTTTTGCAAAATCCATAGCACAAAAGCCTTCAGATGGAGATACACAAAAACTACGTGAAGTACGAAAATGTTGCAAGGAAGGAAACCCGGAAAATTCTGAAGAACCGACAGTATATATGTCATATCATGTATATATATATCGACATATATATATATATGAAGGACAATTACAATATGGTAGGGCTTACTGTACTCATGATTGGTCATAGCTCGGAATACTCATTGACAGGGAATCGAACTGCAAACCTTGTTTCGTAATCACATATGTTGTGCCAGCTAGGCTTGCATTATGGGGTGAGGTGCTCCACTTTTCCAATTGAACCATGTTTTGGTGTGGAATCCGACTTCCTCAGTACACACATGCCATAGGGACCCGTTTATAGGGTAGGCAATCATTCACAACCCAGTTATACAAAGAAAGGACAAAGATAAGATAGACAGAAAAAGTATATCCATGTCCGAACTGGGACTCGAACCCAGGACTTCCCTATCCGCAGTCAGGCACTTTGACCACTAAACAGGATGGGCAGCCGTAATCACGTATAAATTTCACAAACCAAAGACAAGAAATATTCTATTAAAAAACTACATATTCATTTAAAAGCAAAATTTTTATGAATAAATCCATTTTTTATAAATAAAATTTTACTTATTTGTAGGAGTTTATTTTATTTTTCCAATTTCATGACAGTTCTTTGAAAAGCATACATAAAATAACAAGCTCCGTTGTCACGAATTGGACAGGAAAGAGACCCGAAACACCAGAATTTAAGTAGACCACTAGGGAATTTTCTTTTCCCGATCGTCAAGTGTCATTTCTTATTTTCGTGCTTCTTTGAACGTGACTGATGTTTCGGAATGTTCGAAAATCGATATTTTGATTACATCTGGAAAAAGTATCGATAACTTTGGAAAACCGCATTTCTCTTTTGATCCGGATATAGTTTAACAAGAAAGAACTTAATTTTTTTTATTACGGTTTTGGTGTTTGACAAAGAAATTTGATTTGTAGATAATTTGCTAATAAAATATGCGTACGTATGCTAAACTACATGCATGTTTGAAGCGAGATTTTCTGCAGTTTGCATTACTTTTAAAATTTTACTACATGATATAATTACTGTAGTTTATACACGAATATATAATTAGAAAAATTTAACCACTAAAATGGAGTTAGAAATAGTTAAAGGTTAGGATATATTTATGGTAATGCTTAATTCATACAGGGAAATTTAGGCTTAAGTCAATCTTATTTAATAAGCATGAAAAATGTTTAGGTTCACATATTTTTAAAAGCATGATGTTCAATTTTGTGTTGATATTACAATGTCGTGAATTTCAAATCAAAAATGAAATTTTAGTTTTCAAAAATACTACCAATTCACACTGGCTTAATTTGTTTCGAACTCAACGAAAATTTTTGCTCATAAGGTCGAACAGATAGTTTAAAATAGATTTCGACCCTTTGCAAATATCTAGGTGAGATTCGAACTTACGCCAACGTGTTTATCATTCGAAAGCCAGCTCGTCATCAATTCGCACTGATTAAAATATAGTAAAACATTGCATATTATCACACAAGTATAATTTTGTCAATTAACAAGAAAGTGAAAGTATTAGTGGATATGAATAGTGTTTTAACAACGATTATGAATTTACAGTGCAATTCATTTGGATTTGTGTTGTTCGTCGTTTTAAGGCCATTTTTCTCCAAGAAAGCCAATTTCACAGGAGTCCACATTTTAAATAGGATTTTAAGCCATAACGCAAACCTACGTCTATACTCTAGGAAGTGTTTTGAACTCACGAGTTCTTCAAGTGAAAGCCAAGACATTTACAACCAAGATGTCAAATTGGCACTTATAGTTTCGAATTACAGATTAGGAAAGGCATTTTATATTCGATTTATTTGATCCAATCAAAGACCACTGAAAGATTAAGCGCATGAAGCAGTTACGATTCATTTGTGATATAATAAGGGAAAAAACTAGTTTACGCATGACTATAAACACTTGATGAAAGTTCACAAACATTTTACGGGTTCAGTGTTAATACAACCCTCGAGGATGTGCCTGGGATCACTTCACATAGTACAAGTGGTTATCAAATAATGGAAACACCTTAGATTTATAAAGAATCTTCTATAAATATAGTGTAGAAACAAGGTTGTAATACAGCTTGGATTCGCCAAGAAATCTGTGCTGAATAGTGCTTGGAGGATATTATATCATTTTTCATGGAGATATTATGGAAGATTTGGGAGATATGCCAGGGGGAGAATATCGATTCTGTATTTTGAACCTCAAAAATAGACTGTAAATGTTTAATTATATTGAGGTCGGGTGACTGCGCTGGCCAAGGTAGATGTTTAACTTCATCCTTATATTAATCACATTATTAGGGCCTAGTGGTTAGGGCATCAACCTTCCGTCCGGAAGGACGGGATTCGATTCCTAATGCCACCAAAGACACCGAGCACGTGCGATATACGTGCTCGAAAAATCTTTGGAATCGAAAGTTCTGTGGTCGGTCGTTGAGCAGTTACCATGGGTGTAATGGTCTGGAGAAATATACTTCCCTCCTGAGGTCAATGCTAAAATTGAGGGAGTGGATCCTCTGGTAGTGCCATCTATCGGAGGAGTCTTAAAGCAAAGTCGTACTTTCACCTTCGTGATGCTCTGGTTAAACAAAAGACGCACCCAAGAGCCTTAAATTCGCATAGCCAACGGCATAGCGAGCTTAGCTTGCCCAAGTGTCATAAGTAACAACAACAACATAATTAGAGAAGTCTCGCAGTAGAAAAATGAGCATTATCCTTGAAAATCCCGTAAATACTCTGTTTATGAAATGCCTACTAATGTTGATCATTAGCGCTGGAAAATCCAGATGGAGATTGAGGTCTGCGGTTAATTTTTACGGCAATGTTTTTAGACCGCTTCAATATTTGTCAGTCTCTTTCACAAAGCTTCTTTTTTTCGCTTTGCTGAGCTTGATTGGCGAAGCTGTGTGTATAGCGTCATGATTTTAGACACCGCACTTGTAGAAAATCCTAAACGTTTGGATGTTTAGATCACACTTGCTTCAGCTAGACAGCTCCTACAATTTGGAATCTTTGAAGATCTAAGAGATACAATATTTTCCGCTATTTTGAAAAAAGTTCAAGACTCTGAAGAACTTATTAAAGCTATTTAGCTAAGAACACTTTATAAAAAAATGATAGTTATTATATTGTTTCGCATTCAAAAATGTCATTCTTATTCATAGGTGTTTCCATTATTTTGATAAACAACCTGTTTATTATGCGAGAAAATATCCTTTACAAACGTTTCAACTCTTTATTTGGTTTAAAGATGAATGATGAAAACATACATATAAAAAACGTTAAATCTTATCAGTAACTTAAAAGTTTTTATTCATTTAACTAATAAAGGAGTTATTTTTTATTGCGAAATATATATTTTGGATTTTCAGCATTTATGTCTATTCATATGCTTTGAAAAAAATTGAATCACGTTGGCTATATTAATAGTTACACTTTACACCACTAGACGTCGCAGTTCATGTTTGGAATAGCATTAAATGATATTCACTGTGCTTAAAGACTTTATTAATCGAAGAAATGTGAGAATTAGTTGATGGCAATTGAGAAGGGAAATTGCGTTTATTTAGGTAGAAAGGAATTAATTAATCCCTAGAGGCAATAAATGAAAGTCATTTATGTGTCGAAGAAAATTCTTAGTGCTTTCGAATAAAGATACCTGAAATAAAGTGAAATAGATTCTCTGGATGGAAAAGAAGGCTCATAAAAACGGATACTGCTTCATTGATGACGAAATTCCGAAAATTGGGTGGAGCAATTAAGATTAGAACAGAAAGAGCAGTTTCAGCTGTGGTACTTAAAACTGCGGAACTTCAAGTCAGGTAAATGGAGGAAAGGCATTAAACTGCTAGAGAACGTGCCTAATTGAGAATCAGATGTCCTTTCCCAGACGAAGACATTTATTTTTTTTTTTGTGGATGCTTGTAAAGTCGAAATTAAATTTAGAAAAATAAAATAGTCGAGTGAAATGAGCTTATAATATATAAACCTTAAGAAAATAACTTGAAATTATTAAAAATACGCATTAATTAAAAAAAACTGAACTAATTAAATAAAAATAAATTACGAATATTGGTTTAGAACTGGACTGTTAAATCTGAAAGGAAAAACAAATAATCAAAAATATTTTTATTCCTAAGTTAACAAAGCAGATTATTTTTGAATAATCATAATTCTAAATTAGGGGTTCTTTTATGTTCTCAAACTTTAATTGAATTTTATTTAACAGTTGTTTATTAATATGCAAAATTGAGTCTGACATTGTAAAATTAACAAGTTTACAAATTAATTTTTCTTCTCAGTCATATTCTATTATTAAGCGTTTTTCGCATGGAAATTTGCATTTGTTTAAATGCGATAATTGAAATTAATTAATAAGAAACTTCTGTTTGTTTTTTAAATTATATTAGAATATAATTTTGGTGTCGCTTTTTATTCCAACTAAGACATTCAAAAGAAATAATTGCTTCTGATTTCGAATAACAGTTTAGAATTTTTAATTATAAATTGCGAATTTAACGTTGCCAATTTAATATGCCCCAGCCACCTTTAGTAAGCACGACGAATCCTTGTTTAAGTTGGAATTCAAACTTTACTGCTTTCTAATAATGAGAACGACACCTTAACCTGTCAGGCCACCGTTATCTATAAAAATTAAAGCCTATATAAGGAACTTAGTTCTACTATTGGTTAAAATCTACAATGTTCCTTTTTCTGAAACCAATGTTTGATCTTTTTCTCATATTCTAGAGTTTCCATGAATAGAAAAGTATATATATTTCAAACATATTTGCAATGCATGGATGATGCATCCTTGAAAAGTCATGGGGTCAACGCATGGTCTTTGACGTTATTTACAAACTATATAGACCCCTGGTTCAACGCAACTATTTCATTGCAGTTCCAAATTAAACAGATTTGTAAGCGGTAAAGAAAAGGTTTGTGAACTAAAATAAAAATTTCGATTTCAAAATAAATGTTTGGTATTAGATCTCGAAAAGAGTTTTCTTTGCTTGGTGCCTTAAGTTGACGCAAAATTACAGAATGCCACGCTAAGAATATAAAGAACACAAAATTGGAATCGAAAGAAAATTATTAATGCTCTGAAATAAAAGAAATGTTAGATTTTGTAATTACATACACAAAACTAAAATATGAAAGAAATACAGATCATATATTAATAAGCTTGGCATCCTTTTTTGATTGAGTTTGGTAATATTAGGTAAACAAGAAAAAGTTTTTGCCGTTCATAAAGACCCAAAAGAACAAGATCTACAGTAAGTGTAACCTATTGTTAGACTTCGAAGTAATCACCATCAGCACCTTTTGCCAATGTGTTTCCAGTTGCGCAATCCCTTTGCCGTAAAAACAGGTGGTTTTGGACGTAAAGAAATCCGTGAGTGCTTGGAATAAGTCTGCTTTATTAGAGAAGGATCTTCCACGAAGATGATTGTACAGGGAATGGAAGAGGTGGTAATCTGATAGTACAAGGTCAGGTGAGTAAGAAGGATGACGCAAAGTCTCCCAACCAAGTCGCTGTATAGTAGTCTTGGCCACCCGCGCTACATGCGGCCTCGCGTTATCGGCCAAGAACAGTACACTTTTGCGATTAACCAGTGACAGCTCCTCCTACTGCACACGTTTCAATTGCTGTAAGTACAGTTCTGCTGTGACTGTTTGTAGCAGCTTACAGTGAGCCATTTGATGACTAGTGTACCTGACACCAGCTTTATCACAGTAAAACAAATTCACCGACCTGAATTTTTGAAGTCATTGGCCATATGTTTATACACAGAACTATTACCTAAACGCTTGACGTATTTGACGACGTGATGCAGCAGCTGGTGAGATCACTTTGAAGTCGTAAAGCAAACACCAAACCAGCTCGTTTGAGATATGTCCATTTCTCTTCGCTATCATACGAATGATGAATGTGAACGTTGGACTTGCATTTATAAAAACTGGTATTCCTACTCTCGACTGATCAGTGTCTCAACCAGATGCATACATACAGCATTTACATACATATTCTCACTTCATTCAATGACAATGCGGAAAAGGTAAGAACTTTCTTGTTTACTGTATATTTCTGAAAAATTTCTAATATAGTGTTTATTCGGTTCTTAAAAGTTATATTTTCGTTTATATTTATATAAATACACAGAGAGAAACTACATTTAACTCTTGATTTTCTAATGTTTCCTAATGCATTAAAGCATTATAAATCTTATAGGATTTGGAATTTACACACAACACAGCAAATTCACTCAAAAATCTTTCACTCTCTCAAAAGGTACCTATTCAAAAAAAAATCTCTAAAGCGGGATAAAACTTTATTGTCTACAACAAAAATAATGTAGAAAATCTCTAAAAAGTCGAATTTTTATATTTCAGAAAATCTAAAATGGGGGAAAAAATCAATTAGAGCTGAATATTAAGATTTAATACTTTCTTATGAAATTCATTTTTAAAACTTTTTACATCAAACTAGAAACTGAACAAACAAATTTTAAATAATCCCAATAAAAAGGTTTAAAATATTGGCAAGGAAATTAATGTCAAATTTATGCACTGATCTTCATCAACAAATAATTTGAATGAATATTTCTGTAAATATCACGTGAACTTAAATGGCAAGTACCATGTTTTAAATATACGCAACACTATAAGCAATTAATAAATGCAAGAAAAATCGATATTGATATTAAAGACAAGACATTATATAAAATAAATTATATAATAATTACAAATTATTATTTTAAAGTAATTATCAATTCGTGGGAAGAGACAAAGGGTGACAGAATTTCATTCAAAACAAATGTTCTAAATCGTTCTTTAGTCCAAGAAAAACAAAATACAGAAAATAGTTTTATGAATTCAGTAAGTTTTTAATGGACATTTTTTTTAACTTTTGAATCATTAATATAAATGCAATAAATAGTTTTCTTGCTTTTGTTTTATTTCATTAGTCTTATTTTTGTTCCTCCATTTTTGCCTTTATAGTCATTGCATGGCAACGAACAGAATAGCGCTAGCGTTCTCTATTTGTAATGATAGGAACCAGCTAAAGATGAATATTTCTTGCTTCTTAGTCCTTTAAAAATTTACTTATAACAATATACAAAATATCAGTTAATAAACATACAGTGGAATGTTAAATAATACATTGATCATTAACATGTTCGTTCAATAGTTTTCTTACTAGAAGTTCTTATACACGATTTAAAAATAAAATAATCAGTATGATTTAAAGATAAAAGTGAATGCCAGATGCATCCTTCAAAATTATTAATAAATTTTTATTAATAATTAAACTTTAATTACATAATAAATACAAAAACCTCAAACTGCTTTCTATAAAAAATAGTAAAACGTTTAAGCCTAATTTCAGTTTTTGACAAAATTTAATTCTAGCTTTTTTAAATATAAAAGTATTTGTCGGTTTATATATACGATGGGCATGAAAGAAATTGAAGATATTTTAATATGCATGCAATATTTTTATTTCTCGGTTCGTATTTTTATATAAAAGCATTTTTTAGTGTTTTGTTCTTGATGTGTGTATCTGAAGATAAACTGCAGATTCTGGTTGTCTCCTATTCAGTGTATTTTAAATAAATTTTATGTTATGCAATTACCATCGAACCTTAAAGAAAATTTTCATTGTTAATAAACACGTGAGTATACTCAAACAATAGATGAAAGCCGCACCCCTTTCAGATTTCAAAAACAGATTTTGGCGATGAAATTGCCATATGAGCGTTCAAATAAAATTATACTTCAAGATATTTCTCTAAATACTGCTTTATTTAAATTAAATTCTGAATTATAAGTCGCTTTTACTGATCTACACAAAAAACAATAGAACAATGAAAATCTTCAATAAATAAATGCATGAAAACACTTGATTCAATATATATATATATATATATATATATATATATATATATATATATATATATATATATATATATATATATATATATATATATATAGATAGATAGATAAACATAATGCAAAAATATGAATAAACAAAGGAAATTGATGACTGATGTAGTTCATATCTTCTTTTAGAGTTATTTGATTGTGAAAACATGTAGCATATTCTAATCCTTTAATAGTGGTTAAATATCTACTATTTTTATTAAGAGAAATAGACATCTTATAACATTTTAGTTCAATGTCAAAGCTTTCTCAAGCTATTTTTAAACAATAAGAAATGATTAGAGTAAAAGCCGATTGAGATAATTTAAAAAATATTCTTTAAAAAAACAAAACAAAGGAGCACTATATATTTGATTAAAATATACTATTGTTGAAATTGTTAATTCACATCTAAAATGATTCTAAATGAAATAATTAATACAACATTAAAATAGTTTTAGTTTTTTTTCCTTTTTATAACTTCATATCAAAATATTAAAATAAATCATTTTAATAAATAATTTTAAGAAATAATAAAAACGATCTTAATATTTAAATAAAGTGCTTTTCTAAAATAAAAAATCTAAGTCGTGAGGAAAATTTAATTTTTTAAATAAATATTTAAATTTTTTTATCAGTATACTTGGCTTGTTAAGTCAAAGAATAGGAACATTTTAGAATTTTTTCAGTAAAGAAATAGAAAATGTTTACCAAAATGTGTAACATAAGTTTGAAATATTAAAACATTTTGTGTTTATTTGCAAATCATAATTTCATGTAAGTTATTGTTATAAAATATATGCTGCAGTGTTTGAATACAGTGTTGTTACTAATGACACTTGGACAAGCCAAGCTCGCTATGCCTTGGCTATGCGAATTTAAGTCCATTGGGAGCGTCTTTCGTTTAATCAGAGCACCACGAATGTGAAAGTACGAATTTTGCTCTTCAAATTCTCCGATAGATGGCAGCACCAGAAAATCAACTCCCTCAATTTTGACATTGATCTAAAGGGGGAGTAAATTTCTCCATACCATTGCACCCATGGTAACTGCTCAACGACCGACCACAGGACTTTCGATTCCACAGATTTAACGAGCACGTATATCGCATGTACTTGGTGGGCCTTTGGTGACATCAGGACTCAAACCTTACTCTTCCGAACGGAAAGCCGATGCCCTAACCACTAGGCTACCACGGCCCCGTGAATACAGTAAGTCAGATATATAAATTATATACGCTTCACATAAGAACTGTAAAACATGTTTCAATCTCTAAAGATTCAGCGATTCAATCTGTAATTCGATATTGCTTATTACTAAAAAAACGTTTACAGAGGTTTGGTTTCTTTGTCGCTCAACGGTCATTTTTTGCACACGAAGGCTAATTAGACCGGGACTTACGGTTTAAAGTGGATTCCGAACCACTACAAACATCCAAGCCCAAGGTGGGATTCGAACCCACGAACTGTTGAACCGAAGGCAAGAGCGCTAACCATTCGGCTGCCCGCTCGGCGAGTTTATAGAGGATTGCAATAATAAAGTTAATTACCCATTTCCATAAATAATTATTGGAAATTACAAATTAAAAAGATTAAATAAACGATACATATAATAAATACATATACATAAAAGTAAGAAAAATTCTCCAAATAACAGGCATTATAGGATTATAAGAGGGTTACTCTGAAATTTTTGAGATACGCGCAGACGAGAATTTACAAAATAAAAATAACGGTTTAATTTTAAAGTACAAAGTATTTTAACACAGAAGACTATTTTTTACTGACTTACTTCAACTTGTTTAGCGTGGAATAAATTTTAAACAGAAGAGAAAATGGAGTTGACGCGAGAACATTTTCGCGCTATGATTTTCTACGATTTCAAAGCAGGATTCAATCAAGAAGAATACGTTCAACGGTTGCAATTAGCATTTGGTGATGAATCTCCAGCTCGTGCTACTGTATTCAGATGGTTTAGAGAATTTAGAAGAGGTCGCTATTTTCTTCAGGATGAAGAACACACAGGAAGGCCGCCGTCGGCAGTCATCCCGGATAATGTGTCTGCCATACGAAAAATGTTAATGGATGATAACCGCTGTACCTATCAAATGATACAGGAGGAACTTAACATTGGATCCGCAGCCATACACAAAATCATTCATGAAGAATTACATTTGAAAAAAGTAGTTTGCCGTCGGTTTCCGCATAATCTAACTGAGCATCAAAAAGAGGAGCGTGTCAGAATCAGTAAAGAAACTCTTAATATGCTGAATGATGGTGGCCACCGCATCATTTCTAAAATTGTAACAGGTGATGAAACGTACATACCGTTTTTTGACGTTCCAACACGTCAAGAAAGCAAAGTATGGGTCTTTGAAGATGATCCCACGCCGACAATGGTGAAAAAACAACGCGCACTGAAAAAAGTGATGTATGTCGTTTTCTTCAGAAGTACGGGATTGGTCAAAGCCATCAAGTTGGAAGGACAGAAGACAGTAACAGTTAACTGGTATACCACTAAATTTCTTCCAGAAATTCTACAAGAACTGAATGTTAGGGGACTAATGCTTCACCATGACAATGCATCTTCACATACAGCCAGATTAACAGTTGAGTTTCTTAAACAAAAACAAATTAAAGTGATCGAACATCCGCCGTATTCACCTGATCTAGCTATGTATGTTTTTTGGTTATTATTTAATCTAAAAAAGAGCTTACGTGGACGTCGTTTTCATTCAGAAGAAGAAATTGATGTGGCTATAAATGCATTTAATCTGTGGAAAATTCGTCTACAAAAGTGCATTGATGCTGGAGGAGACTACTTTGAACACACCTAAAATTTTGTAAGTATAGTTTTAAAAACCTAGTTGTATCTCAAACATTTCAGAGCGACCCTCGTATCCGATACCAGCACTATATTGTATAACTTGGAATTTATAAATAGGGTTATTTTAAATAGAGTGCAATTGAAAACATATCGATTTTCCGGGTAAACTATTGAAAATTCAAAGAACTCAGAGTTAAATTAATTTAAAAAAATTCAATATAAGCGTTTCGATGGAATGTATTTGCAGACAAAAGGTAGCCAGTCATAGGATCTCTGATTGGAGAAAATAATATTCCTCTTCGTAAAAAGCTTCATTTTCATTTCCGCTCCCGCGATTTTGATAAATGAGGAAGAACGAGGCAGAATTGCGAAGGAATGGGGATAGTGAAATGAAATACAATGTACGTTTCTCGTTAAAAATTATCAATAGACGACAATCATTCTGAGAGTTAAACCCCTCTGGGAACCAATAATAAGTGATAGTGAAATTGATTATCCGATTTCTGCTGGGAATTTAGGTTTAAAAATTGATATTACAAGGAGGATTTTACATCATTCCTGCAGCCAAAGAGAAAAAGCTTTCAATATTTAACCACCTGCAAAATATGATCATTTAAGACAAATGTTTCTCACTCGTGTATTTATTATTCAATACTTATATCATAATTTATTCAGAAAAGTTTAAGACATTTATCAGCAGATCATGCTTTTAAGCAATTTTCTTTAGATTCTGTTTCCAATCACATATTATTTGAATAGAAATCATTAATTGTTTTAATCATCTATTAGGATATTTCACAATATTTTTTTGTTAGTCATTTACCTTTGTAAAGAAGCCGAGCTGGCAGCCGAATGGTTAGCGCTCTTGCCTTCGGTTCACCAGTTCGTGGGTTCGAATCCCACCTTGATGTTTGTAGTATTTCGGAACCCACTTTAAACCGTAGGTCCCGGTCTAATTAATTCTCGTGGGTAAAAAATAACCATTGAGCGACAAACAAACCAACCAACCCTTTCTAAGGAATGGAAAACATTTTAAAATGGAGATAGATGTAAATTATTTAATTTTAATCAAAAAATCAATTAAAAAAACTCCAAAATTTTCCAATTTCCTCTCAGCAAATATCATGAAAACAACTTTAATTCATAAATAATAAGACACTATTTAAATGTCGATATAATTGAAATTAACAAAAACTTTAACGTAATTCTTTCTTCAGAGCATTTAACTTAACGTCTACAGCCAGAAGACATTACTCAAAAATCTTTTTTTTCCCTCTGTTTTTCTTTTTCTTTTTTTTCGATTCTGAATATTTCCGAAATTCTTAAATATCCGAATAAAGATTGGAATTATTTTATTTCGGTTATTTTTTTAAGAGAGCAAAAAATATTGCTGCATTGATAAGTTGGTAATTCAAAAGCTTTAACGTTTTACTTTTTTGTCCAAATGTTTATAAGTTCTACACACAAGTTGAGAAATATTAATAATATATTTAATGAAAAATGGGCAGAACTCAAATGTCAAGACAAAAATCGAAGAAAAATTTTGAGCTAAAGATTAAAAGACCCATTCCGTTTAAAATAAAAGGAAAAAAAGCAAAAATATTGCTTTCCTTTCTTAGAGTTCAACAGTACCTATAATTAGAAGTGGTAACATTCACTCTCAAAGTGCATTTCAATGGCCTGGTCATCAGTTCAGTAGCTTATGGGATCGATTCCCACAACAGGTTGGATGTTGGCACAAAGATTCAAAATCCATCTTAAACTGTAACTTCTGGTTGAGTTAACATTTTCTAAAGCAATAGATGGCCATAGAGAGGGAAATTGGAAATCTGTTTCTTTCCGATATAATCGCAATAAATTTCGATCAATATAATATTTTAACAAAACATAATTTGCGTTTAACTGTTTATTTTTTATGCAAAATGCATATCGATAAAATATCGCGTAAACAGTCTTAACGTTCCTATAAATAATCTTAAATATTAATTTTGTATTTTAAAATAAACTATATAAGGGAAAACAATAAGTGTTTATAAATTAAAAATTAATGTTTGTACTTTCATATTTTGTATAAAAACAGTACATAAAAAGAATTAACTACAAATAAATTTTCTATTACAATTAGCGTAAAAGGAGCGTAACATGCATGTCAGTCAGAAACTATTTTTGCATTTCTAAATATTACATAGCATTTTCCTTTTAACAAAATCAAACGCACAAAATGAATGTGAACGAGCATATAGATCATGGGTTCCCAAACTTTTTTTTCTCGTGTACCACTTTCAAAGTTTTACTATTTTCGGTAGACCCCCTGCTGCTACATTTCTACTGTATTCCCAAAACTCCTAAAAAATATCACCCTAAATTGGGGGTGTTAAGAAAAAAAAGTTGCAAATTTTCTTTTGTGTCCTCTATTTATTAAAATAATACGTGTGGTTATACAAAATTATAAACATTTATTATTACAAAAAATCAACAATGAACTCTGAAATGTAAATCAACAATAAAATAGCCATACCTTGGCATTCGTATTTATACTAATGTAGATTGCAAGCACAGCGCAAGTCGCATTTCATCCTTTTGCAGGTCTAAACAAGCATCCCGGACGAGCGGGCCCGGTACTTTGCAAGTCTCGACATGTGGTGTACACTCTTGTACTATTATCTATTGTTCTATTCAATTCTGTGTTTGTGTGTGTGAACTGAGTCTCGAATATTTTTGTGTACCTACCTATTGAGTGATGCTACTTGCCTACGTTGATTGGTAAATCCAGGTCAAAATGTTTGTTCTTTATTATGAACACCAGAAAATTTTTCGTGGACCCCAGCTTACAGCTTGTGAACCCCCGTTTTCTTTTCAAGTCTACGTGGACCCCCGTGTGGTCCATGGTCCCCTGGGAATCCACCTGGACCATTTTGGGAACCTATGATATAGATGTATAGCTATATAAAAGAGGCAAAATGGTTTTTCTAAATGGACACGTCCAAAAAAGTTTGATAGCATTTTATTATGCGTCTCTGGATAAAATCAATTTAAGAAAAGAAATCCCGAGGTTTTGGTAGAAAAATAGACTCTCAAGAGGAAAAATTGACCGACATTAATGAACAGAAATGTAGGTCGAATATTTCTGTTCGTTGATCAGTTTTAAGCAAGACAATTTTCTTAATTCATCAACAGAGGTATGTCTAATTTAGAAAGACCTGGAAATTATCGATACATGTATTCAAAAATTAACTATAAATAATAACAGAGGTAAGGGATAAGCGTTTTCAATAAGATATTTTAAAATTAAATAAGTTTTTATAGTTTTACACATTTCCAATACCAAGAAATGTTATAAAATTTCCGGATAGCAACAAGTTTTTTATTATATGTAAAATATCTATATCCCATAGCAATGAATTAGCTCTAATAAAATTATAAATGATTTAATTAGAAAAAATGGTCTTTTTCTATTGTTCTACGAAAACTTAGTTTTTTGATCGATACAATTCTAAAACATTCAATAGTTTACACACTTAGAACACACACACACAGGTTATTATTCACACAATTTATATAAAAAAGGGCTGAATACAAAATTATCGAAATTTTTTTCCAACAAATTTTATATTACTTCAGCTCAGTATATCATTTTCTTCCACAAAATTTGATTTTCTGGCTCAGATTTGGAATTGTAGTACTATAATAAACATAATCTGTTTCCTACCTTTAATTTTGCTTTCGTTCAATATTTTTGTCAGCAAACACAATTGATAAACAATAAGTTAAGAATTTTACTAAATCTTATTTCACATAAGCCATACATAAAGAATTAACTCTGGATGAAGACATGAAATAGATTGTAAGTTTAATTGCTTCTTAAATACGATATTAATTGTTGAAAGCGATGAAAAGAATATTGAAACCTTTACCACTCAGTACCTCTGTAAGTTAGAGGTGTTGATTACATTTACACTATTCAAATATTGTCTTAATCACGACTGCAAAACACAAGAGATAAAAATAATTGATCGAGTCAGACACATTTATGAATGATCATAGCACAAGTTGCGTGACATTAATTTACTTCTGTTCGCATTGATTGCATAGGATGTAAGAATGACGTACGGAATTGTAATAAACAGATAATAAAGATCATTAAACGTGCTTAGTAAAAAATGTGGCAACAATTGTAGATTTATTTTTTATGCAAATGTAATTTTCCCACACACGCGGTATCAATATTTTAAATTATTCTATTTGAAGATTATTTGAAATGATATCGTTAAAAATAGGTAATTATAAAATTGTTGATGTATTACCAAAAAAATAAGCGTTAAGAAAAAGACGTCAATCCAAAACGCATTTAAGGGTTGAGTTGTGGCCGGCAGTTTTGGAGCTCTTTGCTTAAGTTGCTTGTAGCTCACATTAAGGAGAGAAGACACACAAACAGTTGATTGATTGATATCTTATTGTTGGATTGATCCTTACTGTTAATTTAATATTATTTTGGTTTGTCATAATATGGTCATTTTGTCCTACCATCAGCTTATTGCTCTATGGTTACATTTTACACATGAAAGCTGATAAAGAGGAATTGATAGTTTAAAGCAGATTCCGAACTATAAGCATTGTCACTTGAGGTGGGCTAACTCAGGAATGGATGAACGGAAAGTACGAGTAATAATTATTGAGCTAACAGCTCGAGGCACAGCTGCCGTATAATCCACAGCATGCATATTCTGAATTTTTTTGGCGACGAAGAAATGTGGCCAAGATGACGCATTGTAACGTCTCGCAATGACGTAAATACTAGCATTGCCAAAATAGAATTTTCTGCATAACTCTTATTGGTCTCCATCATTAAGACGTAATAAAAACCAAGTTGCCAAATAAATAAGAAAATCCATAAAAAAAATCACCAAACTCAGAATTTGGCATGCTGGATTATACGGCATCTTTGCCCCAGCTCGACTTGTCCGTACATTGGGGGAGTATAGAATTTCAAAGGTACCAGCTAACGTGTCGACTTCGATTCTGACTGTGGTTTAAAATTACAATGTAGTACACTGTGTTTGGCGACTTTGGTCAGCAAAAACAATAAGCTAGAAACTTTACAAAACGTAGTAAGGTCGTATTTAACGAATGAGGGATAATTCGATTGGGTTATATATTTTAAATTATATAGATAATAAATCCTATCTTTATTTCTATTTGAGGTGAAAATAATACTCAATGAGCTGCGGTATTAAAGATAAAACGTTAAGCATTCAGTTATCAGCTTGATAATATTATGGAAAATATGTATAGAGAAAAATATTATGTGCAATGTACGTAAACTTTACAACTCTTATATTCATGCCTAGCCACTACAGCACAAGTATTTGATATGTTTTGCTTTATAAATATATATCAGAGTGGGCGTTTAATGATTTTCCTGGTTTCCTTTATGCCTAAACGTGAATATACGATTCTTTTATTCATAAAATTCTTGAAGATATCACTTTTGACAGTAAAATAGCTTTTTTTAACTGTTAGGCTTTTCAAAGTGTAAATAATTTTATCTCACGTTGTATATCATATTGTAATAAAATGTTGCCAATAACATCAGATGTGTTTTTACATGAGTAACTGTACAAATTTTGCAATGTCCTGCTTATTATAAAAACTAAACTCCATGGCACGACAGCCTATGTGGGCCAAGGCCTACAGTGCCCATAACTGTTTTCATGACCGAGGGCCCTGGGGTTTCGAAGCATTTGTCCCAGTTAGGTGGTCAGCCTAATGTAAGACTCCCAGTGTTTAGTTCCCAAGTATGCTTGGTATTCAGTTAATCGACCCACTGAAGGGATGAAAGGCTGTCCTGATTATTATAGTATGTTATTTATTAAATTAAAAATAACAAATATACTCTATAAAGTTAATTTAAACTATATAACAAGCAAATGATAAATTTCGTTTAAAGTTCTCGAAAAGTCTTTTAAAGTCACCGGTTTCTATCGAAGGAAATATCACAAGCTTTATTGACATTGTGCAAGAAAAATTTAAGAAACAGTAAAATTAATATCTAGTTTCCTTCAAGCAAAGACATCACAATATGCCACAACAGCAACGACTTTATGAGTTCACCTTGAACTATCTTTTAAAATTAAAAAAAAAAATACCATCGCCAATTACCCAAAATCTAACTCTCCAAGCGCAAAATCCCAACAGATGGCGCTTCCAGTAAAAATAAATAGCATCTAATTATAAAAAGGTCCTTTTAATGAGCTCCGAAAATGTATTAAAAAAATGTATGACTTTGGTATTAAATGCCTTTTCATTCTCAACCCCATCGCAGGCAGGAAGCCATTTCTCTCGAAAGCTATATCGAATAAAGTTCTCCAATTTACTAGAAAGCTCATTTGAAAGTGGTTAACCGAAGCAGCAGATTCCGGCTGAGTAATAGAGTTTCCATTTTAAGGTATTTCCTTCGCAACCTGCTCATTATGAATTCGCCTGCATCCGCTGCCAGGTCATACGACTTCTCCGAATGATGATGATGATGACTAGCCAGGTTCCTTGGAAAACCCCTAACTTCTCCCTTCCTCCCCCACATTCTTAATCTCCCGGAGAAATTATCCACCTGATGCTGCATGAAGAGGTGGAGGATTTCTCTCGTGGACGAGGTAAATCTTATAAATAGTGAATTACGATGCAATAAGCGAGGGAAGACGTCGCCATATTTCCAAAATACTCAGATGAGAACGTCTTCGAGAATTTTAGCTGTAGCACTTGAGGAGGAAGTGGATATTAGAGAAGTAGATATTACCGAACTCTTGAGTTTTAGTATTTAATTTATGTGGTCTTCGAGAGAAAATTTGATTATGTAGCTTTGTGCTCAAATGATATTTATTATATAATATAAAATTGAGAGGTTTAAATTACGATACTCTGAATTTAAATTTATAAAAGCTTAATGGTAATTCTTCCAGATTCTTAGAGTACAGCTCTTAAAAATTATTTCATAATATACTGCCATTGTGGTTAAATCAAACAAAAGGAAAACCATAGTAATTTTTGAGTCATTTGTCTTGTCAAGAATGAGCAATTAGAAGTTTACAATTTTGGGACTACATAATGTTAAGCAATTTATTACTAAAAAGTATGAAAATACTATTAGAGGCTTTGTTAAGAATGTAGAGACACCATTAATCAACATAAAAATTGAGTGTAATGAGTATTAACAAGTAATAATTTATTTGAAACTCAAAGGAGCTTTAAAATAAGGACTTGATACTTACATAGAAGATTTAAAAATTAAGTATTTATTCAAAAAAGTTCACACACACAACAACACTTTAAAAATTTTTATGGATTTATAGAATTTTAAAATTTTATAGATGGAAGTTGAAAACAGATTAATGTCCTGGGTTTTGTAACCATTTATGATTTTAATCGTACCAAAGGTATCGGTACGAAGTCAGACAAAATGTTAATAGAGACACAGCGTCGTAAGATTTAACTAAAAGACAATTAAGATGTCGGTTTCTAGACATTTTCCTCAATATTTGGAAGAATTAGCATGAAAATAAGCTATATAGTATAGTAAATAGCTTGGTACTTATGTTTCCTCACGGGCAATAAACATGAACTTTTGGCGACAAAATTATTCTTGAATGAGGGAAAATCCACGTGTATTTTCCTTAATAGAGATTTTACTTTCTAAGTAATAGTCGATGTAATTCATTTGAAGACTATTTAGGGAAAAAGATTATCCAGCAAATCGATGAATAACGTGACATCTTGAAGGTACCAACTTACTGACTTACAACGGCAGAATCAAAATAATAAATCATCGCATATATTTGCACGGGTTTCCAAAATTTATGATGTAAGTTGTAATGATGTAATTCTGCAATACTAAGTCTAGCTTTTGTAAATAGCTACTGCTTAAATTTTCCAATCAATGGGTAATAATTATTATCTTCCCAGGGCAGTTATAGCCAATAATTTATTTTAAGAGGAAACATGTTTGTTAAAGTGATTGATGAGTCAAGTCTTATGATTTAAATCTAATTATAAAATGCTTTGATTATACAAGCAGGTAAACCATTGAACAGAATTTACGAAGAACAAGTAACGAGCAGTTCTTCTAAAAGAGTAGGATAGTCTATATGTTATCAATGACACATTGATCCATATGTATAGTTACACACGAGTTTACACTGATGAAACGTATAGCCACTCTACTTCTTATATACATCAAGGAATGTTTTTCAATTCTCATTCTATCTTATTTTTATAAATGACACATGAAATCGTATGTTCCTTCGGCATGCTTGTATTCATTGTCGTTTAATTGCCTCTATTAATACAGTGTTTATATTACTATATGAATCATTAAAAAATATATTAGACGTCTAGATGTGTTAAACATTTTCCATATTTAAAAATACAGTAGGGAATTTTATAATTTCATAGCCAGGATCGAAAAATACTGTTTCTCTAAATATTGTAATCAAAAAAGCACCATCTGAACACTTTTTACAAAGTGAAGCTAAATTCGATGTAATTTTATGTAAAATATACTATTATAACCAATTCATATAACAAAATGTTACAAATTGAGAATCCAATATCAACTGCTCTTTCAAAAATTTTTTATAACATTTACAATGAATGCAAAAAGGGTCATAAGCAATAATCTTATCAACTAATAAATGTCAATTAACAAATACCATCAAACCAATGATACTTATAAACAGTTTTATTACTTCCCCAAAATTTATGTTTTCTTCCAATTGGTAAAATCAATATCAGTGGTTGGAAATGACCTTTATAGATTCAATAGGAGATTTTGTTAACAATTCTGCTTTAAAAAATGTTGAAAAGGCAATCGAAAAAGGAAAAGGATATTTTCAAGTATCAATCAAATCTAATAATTGTCATATTTAAATAAAGACAGTAATCATGAGATGGATACAAGATTGTGTAAAAAGAGATTATAGGAGGGTGGACATTTTTTGGAAGTATAAAGCTCATAAACAAGGATTCTATGTATGGTAGACAGTTTACTCCTTGTGTCTATACATCAGGGAAAGAATTTGAATTTTTGGCGACAAAATTATTCTTGAAGGAACAGCAGATCAAACCCATGCGACCCAAGGATAATTTGACCCGAACTCTGATTTAAATGACGTAAAGTAAGCTCTTAATTCCTGCATTCACCCCTCACGTGGAAGTCGAATGGGAAGAACTGTTCAATTGATTTCCAAAAAAAGTATCTGGTTGACTGAAGATAATATCAGTCGCCATGCACTTTTGTAAAAATAATAATAAGTTTCGATTTGTGGTAAAAAAATTCTTTTAAAATTTGAACATTAAATGAAATACAAGAATTTTTCCACCTGGGTATCTATCTGAATTTTATAATTTTTCGGTATATAATATGACTCATTTCACTCTATGTATTATTAAGCAGAGAATTCTAAAGTTTTAAAGTCAACAAATATTAAAATGGATGCAGATTGTTCAAATTTCTATCATATATACAAAAATAAACATGGATATTTTTTATTAATAACAAATTTCATTTAAAATCGAAAAATACATATAAAATACATCTAAAAATTTATTTTTGATCTTCATTATTAATATGAATTATTAAAATTCAAAATATAGTGTTTTAATAGTTTTTAAATCTTTCATTTCAATCCCAATGCATGCGTAATATAATTACTTAGAAAACTCAAGTTTTCTCTAAACTGTGGACTATGATATTAATAAATTAGTGTCACGAAAACTTTTATTTAGAGCCGAGAGGTTTGATAAGCCTAATCATAAATTCACCGTTATTCGCAAAGGTTAATTATTCACAGCCGTAGAATATTCGAAATCGATTTCTCCAATCAGAGAAGAGAGATTGGAAAATTCCACACTATTCTCAATCGAATTGGTTTGTGATAATGCACATTATTTTCCAGCTCATTACTGAAGTCGAGGGAGTGAAATTCATTATTCAGAAATTTGGAAATTAGCATTTAAAATTAATAAATTTAGTTTAAGTAAACGTCCAGAACATAAGGTGCATAAATCAAAATATTTATGTATACCAAAGCGTTCGATTTAGAAGAATAATTCGAATAGAATTTACTTCTTTTAGAAAAATAAGTTAGTTGGAAAACCTTTCTTTTGCACAGAAGATTAAATACGACAAACATTTAAGTTTAAGATTTCAAACATCCATATCTGAGGTGGTAATCGAACCAAGAGCTGATAAATTAAGGCCAAGTGTGCTAACCATTCAGCTTTAAGAAATTGTGTTGTTTAACTCAATGTTTAGCACTTTAGTCTTGAGTAGAAATATTAAGAGTTCGATTTTTATATTGGCGGGAATTCTTTTCTGCATTTTTAATGTAAGTAATTGGAAATCCACTTTAAGCCAGGAATAATTCTAACTAAAAAAATGGTCAGTCAAACAATACAAATTGTATTTCTTATTTATATTTTTAATTGTTTTGAGATTTTCATCGATTTAAAGAATTATTTAATTTAATATTTAACGTAGCTTCATTCATTCATTCATTCATTGTCGTGTGCCATCTAGGCTGGCAACATGGGGTGCGCTGCTCCACTTTTCCAACTGAACCCTATTTTGTGTGTACTGAGGAAGTCGGACTCCACACCATGCCATAGGGACCAAGCTTATAGGGTAGGCAACCATTCACACCTCATTCATACAAGGACAGGACA
Source organism: Latrodectus hesperus (assembly GCA_037975125.1). Lineage (NCBI taxonomy): Eukaryota > Metazoa > Arthropoda > Arachnida > Araneae > Theridiidae > Latrodectus > Latrodectus hesperus. The sequence continues at coordinate 78,762,905 of CM075862.1, forward strand.
AAGACAGGATAGATAGAGAGAGAAAGTACATCAATGCCCGAACCGGGATTCGAACTCAGGACCCCCTTATCCGTAGTCAGGCACGCTGACCACTAGACAAGTTGGTCGGCAGCGTAGATGAAATCATTCTATTAAATTTTCATGCTTGTATTAAATAGCCTTATGCTTTTTACTTTATTACATACTTTTTCTGGGTTTTAAAATGACACTAGCAAAAAATTCGGTCTCAATTTGGCAATGAATTGCTTTAATACTTTATTTTGGGCATGTAGAAAATCGACACTATATAATCTAGAACCAGCTATTAATAGTTTTAAATCTGCTCAGAAAAATAAGTCAATGGATTCCTGCATTTTTCAAAAATTAGAAAATCTTTATTGCAAGTATAAAATGTCAAATTATTTTTCAATCCTAAATAATAAAATTTTTTATAACTATCTTAGCTAAATTGTGAAATATTTCTTGTAATAAAAAGATACAAAAATGGCTAATTAGTAAAAGAACAAGTACGGACATTGCAGATAAAGTATAGGAACCAAATTAATTGGATAAAATGAACCACAGTTTCGATCAAGAAGTGAAATAGTTGCACATTTAATCAAAGTGAGTGATAATACGGAGGCCAGAGTACCAGTCCGGAAGAACCATTAAAACAGACACGGCCATGGAAGCCATTTGTTCAATTCGAAGTGCTGCCAATTCCAAAGAAGAAATAACTTCATTCATTTACTTCATCGACATCCTTTTCGTCCACTGAACTTTACTGACACGTCCCAGTAGACCCTGTTATTGAACGGAATAAAAAAAATATCCAATAAAAATTCAGGTGATGGCACTGATAGTGACAATTCTCTGAAGAAGTTGTTAATAGCTTCAGGAAGGAAACCTTAAAAGAGGCAGAAAGAAAGGACTACAAATTCAGTGTGGAAAAATAGTGATATCCCTTTCTCTAAGGCTTCGCTTCAATTTTGGAAACCTTTTACTTTAGTGGAATGATATTAAAAGAGGCAATGCAGGAGAGAAAAGACTGGGTTTTGAGAAATTTCTTGGCAATGCCCTTCTAATCCAATCAGGTTCCAAATAGTAGAAACTGGGAAGAAAGTGCTTTTTAGCACATCGATAAAAACGGAAACTCTTTAAGTAAAAGCGAGAAGGAAAAAAATAATAAAACTCTCCTGAAAAGAGAAGAGGCAAGTCGTTTAGAAGATACAAAAAGGCATTTTACATCCCGTCCATTTATTCCAAGCACTGGTGCATTTAATTAGAGAGGAGGAAAATGTTTTCTCGGACTTGGCAACACATTCCGGTAGTCCTCTCTTTTCGTTTGTAGGCACGAGGAATTAAGTGCTGCTGTGGTCACGTTTTATATCACCCTGGCGATTTTTTTTTTTTTTCTTTTACCTCCAGCTCCAAGAGTAAAAAAAAGAGTGGGGGTTTGTACGAAGGATAAAAAAAATGCGAAAGTGAAAAAACGATTTAGGGAAAGTAAAAAATAAAGTAAATAAATGGTCTGCGAATTCTGGCTGAAGAGAAACAAGCTTAGAGCAAAGAAAAACTGTTGGCATAGAGCTATTTTTAGAGCTAAAATAACTAAAAGTAATATTTATTTCCGCTTGGATCAGATAGTAGATTAATTTATCGTGATAAGAACAGACATTTGAGGATGGCTTCATCATTACTGACTGTGAATCTAGCTTATAAATTTCATTTCACTCTTCGAACAGCTTATTTTAAATGCAATGGAGTTTTTTAATACTGACAGAATATAAACATTTCGTGGAAACGAAGTATATGTGAAATTGGTTAAGGTACTTTTTTATGTATTTATATAAGTCGACAAAAGCTATAATAGATAAATAACATTAGTAAATAATATTAACAGTTAAATATCTTAGTCATGAAAATGTTGTAACAAATGCGAAATAATTTTAAAAAAATATTATTTAAATAAAAAAATAATGTTGGTGTAAGCAAGGTCTTAAGATTTAAAGTAGACTGTTTACAAATATTACGAGCCGACCGATTGGCTGAGTGGTTAGCGTTCCTGACTCCTGAGCTTGTGGGTCCCGGGTTCGAATCCCGGTTAGGGCATGGATGTTTCTTTCCTTCTCTGTTCTCTCTGTCCTTTCTACTGTGATGTTGTATGAATGTAGCCCACCCAATAAACGGGTTTGTGGTGGTATGGCGCGGGTAACGCTACTCGCCTCCGTGACTTGGTTCACAGGTGCCCGCTGGGTAACGACAAATGAGTAGCAGTCTCTGGCCTTGTTGTGGCATAGGGTTCAACCCTCTTGTGCCCTCCATTGAAAAAAAACAAATATTACGATTATTAATTTAGAATTTTATTAATGAAATTTTTAAAAATTTAAATCGTGCTTGCCAATTTAAACAAAGATGTTTTGTTTTGTCTTTTTCATTTTGCCTTTTCTTCGGTTCTATTGCCAACGTGTTAGGCACGAATCAATGGAAAATCGCTCTATTAATAAAATGAACTTCGACAATATTCTCAGATATTCAATGGTGAACTTCGCCTTGTTTGCTGCCGATCAACGAATGCGATTTGAAGGCAGGCAGAAAATTCGTTCGACAAGTCAGATTTACAACGCCGTCTTAATACGATGTCACAATTATGTGTGACGTAGATGAAACGTTATCTGGCGTCATCACTATTTTAAACCAATGAGAAATTTAATAAAGCGATGTTGTACAATCTAATAAAATTGCGTACGTACAGCATTTTTTTAGACGACTTTTATAATGAAATAATCAAAATTTTCCAATAAAAAAAATTGCGAACTATTTTATTTTACTTTCACTTTTGTGGTGCTCTCGTTAAACGAAAGACGCACGTTGCTGACTTAACTAGCATAGCCGTTGGCAGAGCGAGCTCGTCTTATCCAAGTGTCCAACATAATGGTAGGCATATATATTATTCCCATTAAAAATAAGTAAAAAGTGATTTTAAAGTATCGTGGAAATAAGCAAAAACAAGATATTAAAAATAAGAGAACATGACATTTCATTTATTATCTTTTTTTGTAAAAGAATAAGTCATTTTATCGAATTATATGTGGATTCTCTGTCATCTAACAAAATACCGTAATCATTAGTACCATTATGAGATCACATACAAATGCATATAATAAGATTAATACCATAATAATTGTAATAGATACAAGATACACAGATAACACTATTATTTGTATCTGTATCTATTTCATGTTGGTTAAAAGAAGTTGATTTAACGAGTAAATAAAAAAAAAATTATGATCTCGCATAACGTTTATCCAGTAGTACAGAATTTTCTCCGTTAAAATAATAGCACTAAAACTAGTAAAACCTGCCTTAACTTTTTATACATGCAAAAAAAGAAGAAAAAATTTTTCACTTGCCTAGTACGACTTTTTTCATTATAATACGGATGTGATTGAAAGCATTTTGTTATTCATTATTTTACAATATCAAATCTTAGATATCAGCATTTTTCCATTTTTTTTGCTATTTCTTTTTATCAAAGAATATAACCTGGGGCACCCTGAGTCGTTGTCACCTCTCTTCTTTTTAGATATCTTTTCAAGATTAAAAAGCAGGATTAAAACATGGATTGTCCCTCCAGAGCACCAACAGCATCAGTGTTCTCGTCCGGGAAGCTCACAGCCTTAAAAGACAGAAACAAACTGCTCTCTCCTGCTTTCGAAGTGGTCACATCAGATCATTAAAATTTTCTGAGGGCACCAAAATTTTCGAGACTTGTAGCAACTGTTGCATCTAACAAGCTACGCCAGAACCCATCCTTGAGTGCCTGGGGATATCTAAATAGGATTTATATAACAATCCTTTGATGGTGCTTGACTTTTTGGACCTGGTCTAGCGCTGCTGGCCAAAGGAGACATGCCACAACAACAAGTATATAACCCAAGGGAGTTTGGCCAAAGGAGACATGCCACAACAACAAGAATACAACCCAAGGGAGTTTGGCCAAAGGAGACATGCCACAACAACAAGAATATAACCCAAGGGAGTTTGGCCAAAGGAGACATGCCACAACAACAAGAATATAACCCAAGGGAGTTTGGCCAAAGGAGACATGCCACAACAACAAGAATATAACCCAAGGGAGTTTGGCCAAAGGAGACATGCCACAACAACAAGAATATAACCCAAGGGAGTTAGGCCAAAGGAGACATGCCACAACAACAAGAATATAACCCAAGGGAGTTTGGCCAAAGGAGACATGCCACAACAACAAGAATATAACCCAAGGGAGTTTGGTCAAAGGAGACATGCCACAACAACAAGAATATAACCCAAGGGAGTTTGGTCAAAGCAGACATGGCACAACAACAAGAATATAACCCATGGGAGTTTGGCCAAAGGAGACATGCAACAACAACAAGAATATAACCCAAGGGAGTTTGGCCAAAGGAGACATGCAACAACAACAAGAATATAACCCAAGGGAGTTTGGCCAAAGGAGACATGCAACAACAACAAGAATATAACCCAAGGGAGTTAGCATATAAATTGATGTATCCTTTATACAAATAAATAATCCTGCTCACTTTTTTATATTGGGTTATGTAATTGGGATATATTTCCAGTTTATTCCAGTCGACGGAATTTGTTAAAGTTAATCACAATTTGGTTATTTTAAAATATGGCTAAATTACACAAAAATATATGAGCTGACACGCTATGTCTCACCAATAAACGAAGATCGGACAGAAGGGAACGCTAATCGTGCTTAGTCCTTCTCAGCATGGCGGTCTTTCACGAGATCAGATATCGAACCTGCTACCTTCGAAACACGAAAGCGATACCACAAAAAGCTACAACCCATCCACTTTAATTTTTTTCTCTAATATTTTAATGTTTTTCCTGAGTTACGGATAACAGAATTGTAATATATTTCTAAATATAGTTTTACAGGAATCGAAGAGAGCGGCATTTTTGAATGTAATAGTATATTTAACACTAATCATACCAACACTTATTAGATACCTAGTTTACCATAGCGGTTCAAATGACCCGAAATTTACGTTTCCTACTTTTATGTATGAAATATGGATGTTGGAAAGGAAATAAAAATATAATGATAATAAAATACGTATTATAATCATATGAAATAGTATTTTTACAATTTCTATTTCAAACGCAAAAAATAAGAGTTGTTTTTATACATCACATTTTTTACACATAAGTGTTTCCGTCGCACATTTCCCTCAAACAAATTTTTTACAATTGGAGCAAATTTTATTAGTTTTATTCTCTTTGCAGTATCCCATTTGACACCTCTTACGTTTATTAGAATCTGTAACAGGGTTAGGCAACGATCGTTTAATATTTGCATTTTCTTTTGGTTGTTCACGGGCAACTCGAAAATCGTCGGCAAGTTCTACTGCTAGGTTGAGTAAAAAATCTTGTCTCGAAATATTATCTCCTGTCGTTTGCTTGTATAAAATCCAGGCATTTATACCAGCTAAATCAAGGATATTGAAAAAACTTGGAGTGGCCATCTGCAAGACTTAGACTTTGTAGTAAATTTCCTCGCCATTTGATCGGTCATGTCTACACCAAATTTGGTTTTATTGTAATATGAAACAGTTTCAGGTAAACGCCAGGTCGTTTGTAACCAATATATCTTCGTTTTCAGAAAATTCATCTTCACCGATTTCCGAAAACTCTTCTCCAATATCATTTATATCTTCTAAGAATTTGGACTGTCTCGTTCGTTTCGACATTTTATGGGTAAATAGTTACCTGTATCACTAATAAAGCTATCAAAATAAAATAAAAACTGTGTACTAAACTTTTCTTTTTTTTGCTACCTTTTTTACACAAAAATCTAGTTTCAATCTAAAATTTTTATATTTTATTGAATTATTCTCAGCTATTTTGATTGAACTACTTTACGTAACAGTCTTTGCATACATTTGCAGTTTACTGAATACAATAAGATAAGCAATATGTATTGATAAGCTTATAAAACAAAAAAATGTTCTCCGGGTCAAATGACCCTATGTGGTAGACAACGGTATACGACAGTTATTACTCAAAATAAACAAAACAAAAAATTATAAAAATAGTATAAGAACAGTAGACTTAATTAGTCAGAAAAAGTCAGTAAGTTAAATTTGGAGAAGTAATAAGATAATACGTGCATTATCAATGCAAAAGTTCAAAATGGGTCATTTGACCCGTTATGGTATGATTAGTGTTAATTTAATGTAACACATTTTGTTTTTTTTCCTTTTAATGTGCATGAATAAAGCGATGCCTTTTATCTCAATTTCTTCATCTACTGCAAGTATGTTAATGTCACAGCTCGAAAAAAAAATTTTTTTTTGGTCCGAAGACTTTTAAAAAACTTTTTAATAAACACTCAAAAACTGAGAAAGAAGCTTGTATTTTTTACTGATTATATAATAACCAATATTTTGCACTTATGTTAAAATTATTCCTTTTAAAATTTCTCATCATTTTAATTTTGGTTTTGATGCCAGCTAAGAGTTGTAAAGTATAACATCATTTTACTTTCCGGATAACATTTCGAGATAGTGAATCGTATTCAGGAGTTGTAAGGGAAAGAATTTAGAAGTCTCCTTAGCTGTATTCATTTTGCTTTGTTTAACTGAGGCAGGGATTGAACAGGTGGCCTTACTATTCACAGAGTGTGATACCATCACCAGGCCACGATGAATTGCAGTTTCGGTTCAGCAACTTGAGGCACGATAAAGTCCAAGAGTTGTTTGTTGAATTAAAAAGACGATTCAGTTATCAACTCGATGTTACAGTATTTCTAAGAAAAGTAAAATCTGATTTTATCATGCATGGATTCCATGAGAATTTTTATGAAAAATTCAGAATAAACATTACTTTCTAAACGCAATTAAAGAATCATTATTAATTTAACTACTGCGCGATACACTTCAATTCTTTATCAAATTAAAATGAGAATAAAATAAGAATGGTAAAGGAATAAACAATTGAATGTTTAAAAATATATCTAGTGCAATATATTTTAACTGATTTAACACAAAATGGTAATAAAAATATAAATTTTCTTCAGAAGTTTTTCAATATCAAATTTTTATTAATTTAATTCTTTGACAAATTATAGAATTCTTATTTGTATAAAATTAAATTAATAAGTACCATTATATATCTATCCATCTAATCTATTTTTATATGTAATTTAATATTTAGAAGTATAGATTAATAACAATTTTAATCGTTCGTGTCTTTCAAAAAAGAATTTTTTTATTATTAATACTGCAAAAGGCGTCTGTTCTTCACAAAGTATAATGAAATACAAGGATGATTTGAGGCAATCAAATAGAATAATAAAGAATTATAATTGTGATTGAAACTTTTCAATATATAAGTACATTTACATCATGAAATGTTTGATATAATATTCATTTTATTCTTGGCCGAGATGGCAACCGAATGGTTAGAGCTCTAGCCTTCGGTTCAACAGTTCATGGGTTCGAATCCCACCTTGGGCATGGATGTTTGTAGTGGTTCGGAATCCACTTTAAACCATAGGTCCCGGTCTAATTAGCCCTCGTGTGCAAAAAATGACCATTGATCGACAAACATTTTATTCTTGACTTAGTTTATTGGCCACATGTAAATGCTGCCTACTAGCAATGAAAAATCCTTTCCGATGTTAATTTACGACGTGGACATTAAGATGCCTAACAACCTCATTTCTTTGTGATATCCATTATGTTTATCTATTCAGATATCAGTTTGGCTTTTTTGATATACGACAAGTCAAAAAGTAATGAAGCAAGTGTTTTAGAAAAGTTACCATCCTTATAATCGATTTTATTGATAAAATGTAATGAAATGGAAAACTGAATTTTTCTATAAATTAATAATTTTTGAATTACTTTTGCATCTTAATTGTCACTTGTTTTTATATCTTTACAGACTCGTCAAATTAGCCACATAAAAAATGTAAATACTTTGTATAGTTTATATACATATATGTATGTATAAGCATAATCTTATTATAAGTTAATACTGAAGTACATAATAAAGTATTAATATGACAAAAATTATACTCTTTCCTCATATATATATATATATATATATATATATATATATATATATATATATATATATATTTTGTTAATTATTTGTTTTCTTAAATGTTTTCAGATCTCTGTTGAAACATTCATTATTATCAAAAATAGCTTTAACTACAGATATGCATGGTAAAAACACTAACCGAAACAAATATATTTCTAAACTAATAAATAGTGAATATACAAAAATGAGAATTTCGCTCTCCATTCAAAAACTTTCAGAATACAATCATTTCAAATTACTTTTGAAATCAAATTTCAAAATGATTATATTTACACATTTAACAATGTATCATAATTCATTAGAAAAAAAATATGATAAAATGAAATGTATTTTCAGATGATTCCAATTTAAAAGCAAAATTCAAAACTGCTATTTTTTACTGCTCTTAAAGAAAAAGGTCAATAAAGTAAGCTTATAATGATGCCGATTTCTTTTCACAAAGAAATTTTATGGCATCCAATAAAATTTTGGAATAAATGACAGCAAGTGCGAAGTTCACGATTATTAAATTGTAAAGGGATATTTAAAGTAAATTGAAATTGCTATCGAAAAATATCGGCGAAACGATAAGAATTTCGAGTCCAAAAACTAGTTTGAAAGATGAAGATGGCAGTTTTCCATATAATTCCAAATAAAAAAGAAGTTCTAAAATACAGTTATTTAATGAAACAACAGATGGTAAGAATCACCAACGGGTAAATTGGAATACATGAATGATAATTCCACACTTAAGTAACTTTAAATATAAATATGCTTTCAAATACCATTTGAATTTACATTGTTGCTGTTTGTGTTCTAATGGCATTTTTTTAGAATTGAATTCTTTGTCAACAATAAGCAAGTAAGTATATGTCATAAATGACAACAAAACTACCCATTCCTCAGTTCTTAGAATATGCAATCCTAAAATAATTTGAACCATACTAAATATGAAGAGACTAATTCAGTCTTCTGAATTTTATATTAACATTATTTTATGTGTATGTAGCTCCAACAGATGGAGCTACCATCGTCTTTTAATGAATTTTTAGAAATGTAACACATGCCAAATTGGTATGATTATTGATTCGTGACTCTAGGGTCACTTTCTGCACATGGGAGTTATTTGTATATCTCAAATTATTAAAAAAAGTCTAAATAAGAATAGAAACCAATAATATTTTGACCAGAGCTGTTGATCAAAAGGTCAAAGCACTACCTGTTCATCTAGCAGCGCGGTTTAAAGTTAGTATAAATTTAATATAAAAACAAAACTTTCATAGTTATTTTTTTAAAACATTTTTTTTGAAACAACGGTGGTCACTGGGTGGACTAACCCTTCAACATAACAAAGCCAGAAACTGCTATTCATTTATCGTTACCAGGTGGGCACCTGTGACCAAGTCACGGAGGCGATGTTGGTTGGTTGGTTGGGTTTTATGGCGCAAGGTCCAAAATTGGACATGCTGCGCCAAAGTCACGCAGGCAAGTAGCATTACCCACGCCATACTACCCCAAACCCGTTTATAGAGTGGGCCACATTCAAGCATCATCTCAGAATAAAAGACAAAGAAACAGAGAGAATAAACACCCATGTCCGAACCGGGATTCGAACTCAGGACCAGCAGGAGTCAAGAATGCTAACCACTCAGCCATCGGCCGGCAAATTTTTAATTCATGGTTCTAGTTATCTTTAGCAATAATTACATACTTAATTTTAATTATTAGTAAATTTCCTGACACACACGAGCTACTGCATGAATATAAACTGCATCCCAAAGTAAATATTTATTTACAAATATTTTAATTACTGAGCACACTAAATGTGATTTTGTTATTTAAAATACAATGAAGATTTCAGGAAAGAAAGAAAATGCTGTTGATGAGGCAAACTTATATCTAAAAATCCTTTACGATTTTATAAATTTTCGAAAAATTTGTGAGTTAAAAGAAAAATGAATGTATTTCTGAACTTCAAAAATACGTTTAATTTTTTGACACACATTTCATTTTTCATAAACTTCTACATGCTTTTAACAGCGCACACATCACTCTCAAATTCGATAGTAATAAGGTACCGAAGAACTGTTTACATATCACACGGTTAGGTGTATTAGTGCATGAATAATCCATTTTTCCCATGATCCTTCACATATACAAAAAGCTGTTAAGGAAAAACCTCGCGTGGTTAGGAACATTAAACCTAGTTGAACGTGTTTTGAGTATAAAAGCTATTGAATATATGACACGTGTTGGCAATAAGCAATATTGGAGATAAAAAAATAAATATATTTTAAGTGAGAAAAAATATTTTTAAAACTGTAACGGAATTCGGTTCATATACATAATGTATTTGCGATTGCGAGTGGCTGTGCTATATAACATATAACAGTCACTCATACTATCAAATCAATGAAAAAATACCATAAATATATTCTATTGATTATTATACATCATGAGACAATTATATTTAATTTCAAAAAGAAAAAAGAAAGTGGTGAACATTGATAAATATATTACCAGAAAATTTATTTGAATAAAAATGACATCAATAAAATTACTAATAAAAATTTCTCTCTCTGAAGTCGTTAAAATTTTACTGTTGTAATTTTCTCTCATATGTACCCCCATATCGCAAAAATTCAAAAACATAATTTATCAAGATAATATTCACAATAATGTAATCGAAATCTTAATGAGTTTTTCAACCAATGAGAAAACTTAACACTAATGGCAACTTCCCAATCACGCCATATCAATGTGAAAAGTTTAAGTTTTGTTAGCCACTTTTACTCGTGGGCCGTAAAGTAAAGTAAACACCAGCAGAGGTCCCTGTACCTAACCCTGAAAGAGTTTTACCAGATTTGATGGACCCGCTGGAGAGAAAAGAAAACGGAACACAGTACATACAATACAATGCAATACAATGCTTGCAAGCATATGGAGACACTGGAAATTATTACTTTTACACAGTAAAGAGGGTTTGTAAACTATACTGTTTAACACAAATTGGGTTGAAATTGAGAGTTAACACGTGGACACATAAGAAGCATTCAAAATAGGTATCAGACAAAATACATGGCTGGACAGGCATATGAAATACATATCAAATTCCATGCATATAAGAAATAAAGAAAATAAATGGAAAAACAAAAGGAAAGTAAAAATGATAAAACAGAATTGAATACATATACCTGCACTTACTGCAAATTAACGAGGTAATAATGATTAATGAATAATTAAAGCATTTAGTATGGAATTGATAGTTGGGTGTATCGGCTCAAGGTAAGTTATGTCATATGAAAATCTAAGCTATATATCCAAAAAGTTTAGATAGGTTATACACAATGCATTAAAATAGGTCAATATAACATGATGACAATAATTGTAACTAAGTAATTAAAAGTGAGAGCGCTGGCATGATGGTGAGAAAATAGCAAACAAATAATAATGAACTATATACAAGGAGATGAAAAACAGGCGAAATGTTACAGGTAGAGAGGGAAATGTCTAAATGTAGAACATGAGAAAGATGGAGTATGCGGATTTTACGGCTCATCTTCTTCAAGGTGAAGTCCATCAACCTCATGGGCATCATTATCTTCCTATTCCTCTGGAATTATCAAGTCCCTATATGTTCAAGGAGAAAGTTTATAAGGTTAATAATTTTTAGCTTTGCAGCCTTGTTGATGGTGATGTTTTTGAGCCAGACACTTTTCAGATTGTCACTGGGCGTCGTAAAGTGCCAGGAACTCGTGATGGGACATGTTGAAGCGTAATGAATTGGAGTATCTTCTTCTCCACATGCACAGCTCTCAGTGGATTGTACTCTTATTCTATGCAGATAACTTGGAAATAGGCCAACTCGTGGGCCGTGGTAGCCTAGTGGTTAGTGCATCGGCCTTCTGTCTTGAAGGGTGGGGTTCGATTCAAAATGCTGCAAAAGATCCACCGAGTACATGCGATATACGTGCTCGTTAAATCTATGGAATTGAAAGTCCTGTGGTTGGTCGTTGAGCTGTTACCATGGTCTGGAGAGGAAAATTTCCTTCTCCTCCAGACCAATGTCAAAATTGAGGGAGTGGATCCTCTGGTGGTGCCATCTATCGGTAGAGTTGAGAGCAAAGTCGCACCTTCGTGGTGCTCTGGTTAAATGAAAAACGTACCCTACTGACTTAAATTCACATAGTCAACGGCATAGCGAGCTTGGCTTGTCCAAATGTCATAAGTAACAACACTTTTACTCGTGAGCAATAATTCGATCGAGACGTAACTCAGAAATTCGAGTCATTTTAAACATTCATATCACAGGATAGAGTTGAACCAATGAATTCTGGAACTGAAAGGTAAAATGTTGACCCTTAGTTTGCAGCTGCTCAATGGAATGAAAGCCGACCTCTAGCTTTAACAAATTATTTAAATTTTATGTTGCTACTAACTGATATATAATCAATTTAATCTCTTGTCATAATAATTTTCCTTTATATTGTTTTTTAATTAATATCACTTTAATAATTCTTTTATGAAAATTTCAAACTCAAATTTGTTTTCAAGGTTGTCCCAAGCTTGAGCTAGATTTGCAGTGAAATCTCACTTTTCTAATAATTTACAATTTATACAATGCATGTAGCATTGTATTTATGTTTAAAATAATCTATTAGATTTTTAAGAGAAAGACAGATGCTACAATTACAGTTTCTAATTAAAACTATATGCAGCAATAGTAAGGGGCATGCAGCAATAACCAAAAAATCTAATTCATTTGTAATATGTAAGACTCGGAATAAATATTCGATAGATTATATAATTCTGAACTTCGAAGCAAATTTATATATAATATATAGTGATGGATATTTTAGTAATTATATGGGGTCATCTCTTAAATTTACTATTGTAAAATAAAGTTTTTGATAAAAGGGGTCCAAGTATAGCTCAAAACATATAATCAATTTTATGCTTATTAGACAACATAAAAAATCAATTTAACAAATCAAGTAGAAAATGTTTTTTCGTATAGTAGTATGAGAAATTATACAGTCAACATATTCTTTTAAAAATATTTCAATAAGGATAACATTAAAAAACAGACGGTAAGAAATAAATTATTTTTTCAAAAACTTATAAACATTAATTCGCGATTTCGTATAATTTAAATATGTTGAAACCAGCTAGGATTAAACAATGGGCGAATTTATATTAAAGAAATTTTCAGTAAATTCTAAACAGACTTTTTCCAAAAGTATTTCAATGGGTTTGGTTGTAGAATCAGATACACTTGGTTTGGTGAAAAAATGCAAACCCTATCTTTATATAATTTTTGCGTTGCAGCCACTTTGTAGTCACATCTTGGCGCCTATCTTGGGATAAAAAAAATCGCCAAAGAATCAAGGGGTGCCCAATTGTAAATTTTTACCGTTTCGATTATAGTATTCCATTGAGATGCATTGTGTAAACCTCAAGAACCATTTTGAATAAACATAGGCAGAGTTTCGTTTCAGTTCAGTCTTTTATATATATTCACACAAGACAAAGTTAATTTTATAATAGGTTGTAAAATTCCTTTAATTATATTATCTACATATGTAAGAGCTTTTAAGGATAATTGCTCCATTTATTTTACTGCTTTCAATATGTAATTTTATTATTTACTCTTTAGGTCACAAAAAGTTTGCTGATTATCTCAAGAACCCTAAATTTGTATTTTAGGGTTTTATTGTCTTCACATTAATAGCCAAAAGTTAAAATTGTGTTTATTTCAGAATTTATTTGAGTATGTACTGTAGAGACCATCTACTTTCCAATTTACAGATATGTTATTAGTATATTTTGTGCATAAATATACCTCATAGGAGTATCATTGATAATATATATAATAGCATAAAATATTAAAGTATTGTTTTGCCACTATGGCGAAATAATTAGTTGCAATCTTTGGAAAAACTTATTATTTTAAAGTTTCAATTTCGTATTACAAGAACTTAAATTATTATGAGACTAATTGATTATCTAGCAATGTGTTGAATGATTAACTAAATAGTTAATAAATATTCAATTTGTAAATCCTATTTGAATATTTATTAATTTAAATAAATATTTAAATAGGATTTACAAATTGATGAGAATCAGTATTTTCATTTATAAGTTAACATGTAATTTGTGACATCCCTGCATAACAAGAGATTAAAAATGGAGTTGGATCAAAATGTCCCCATTTAACTGCCTTACAAAAATTCAAAAATGCCTAAAAAAATTGACTTGCAAACTTTGAGGTTATAATTTTTAAATGACACAAATAATGATATAAACAAATTTTTAAACAATAGATAAACGTCACTTTTTACAAAATTTCCTGAAAAAGAATGGAAACTGAGTTTACCATTGAAATGATAAAAGCTCCTTTTAAAGCAATTTTATATATTGTTAAATGTTTTAAAAAATTGAGCTATTTATGGTTAAAAATATAGCTATCTTTTATGTACCTAAATTCTAATTTCAGAAAAGAACGAGAGAGTCATCTTAGTGATGATTAAAAGATTGGCTTGGGAACTCTTTAGGTAAGTTGTTTCAATATAATATGTAAACTAAGTCTTAATTATGAAGTAAGCAACGCACATTAAAAAAAACTATTATATTTGTTTTATGCATAACTCCCTATATATCATACATCTGAAACTACCCGTGAATCCTTTTTGTATTCGACAATATGAAGTACTATACTTTGTATCGGCAAAGTGGCAACGTTTTATAACCATTCACAGAATGTTCGTTGAATATTTACACTTTTAAGTATTTTTCAGCAAAGAGGAAAGTAAAGAGTCGATTTTAAATAATAGGTTGCTGTGTACAGGAAAATTTTTATTTTCTAGTAAACCGTTTGTAAAATAATTCTTTACAAATGCCTATTTAGTGAAATAAATTATTCAAAGATTTTAGAAAGAAATTCAAATGTACAATAATTCTACAAGCTTTCAAGAGAATCCTAAAATTTAACGAATAAATAATATATTTCAAAGAGAACTGGTTTTTATTTATCTAAAATAGAAACTTCTGTCCCTACTCTAAATCGAAACTAGTAAATTTCCAACATCTGCAGCATTTACATAACTAGTAAAAGACCGACACTTGGCGAAAATGCGAGCGAAATTTTTTAACGCTGAAAAAATAGAACTCCAAGAAACGCAAACTGATATTCGCCATTGAAATATACATTTTACACTTATTTGCATTTTCTAAAATTTTTTTGCGATGATTTAGTCATAAAATAGCGCGAAATCCCATACGTATTTAGAATTTTAACTTTTTTATGCCATCGTGATGAAAAAAAAAAATGTCAATCGTGTAACTGAAAAAAAAAAAATCTAGCATTAAGCATTGATTTCAGACGTATTTTTGTCTTCATAATATTTTCGTGAGGCAAAATCATTTCGCGTGCTTACTTTCCACCTTGAACTTATCGATTATTCACTGACTTTTTGGTGCTACATAGTTTATAACAGTTTTGTTTTTCCATCCAAGGAATAAAGATAGTAAGTCCATGTAATACTGAATGCGCCAATACAAGACTTTTTAATAATGAGAAAAGGAGGTTAAAACTGAGATTTAGCTTCAGAAATAAATCCCAAGTGAAGGATTAAGAGAAAGATGACTAAAATTTAAATGGATTTTTTTTCCTTTACGAATGATATATTTTGATATGTTAACTTTCAAAAATTATGTTTCATTAAACATTTCCTTACGTAACAAAAAATTTGTTTGCTGCAAAGGATTAATTTGATTATTAGACAATTTTTGGCATACATTTTTCATGGTATTAATATTAGTAGATCTATTAAATTAACATCACATTGCAAAAATTCAAAAAATAATCAATAGACATTTAATAATCACAATATTCTGTATCTATCAAGGTTGATTGGATGCATTATAAAAGTCTAATTAAAATCAATGGACTGCAAAAATGTACAACAAACTTTATAATCAAAATAAGTGTAAAACCAATCAATATATTTATCTTTAACCAGGATTCTAACCAAATTACATTGGACTAGAACTTTCTACTTACTAAGATTAGATGGCCATTCGACGATCATTTTTTGCACATTTTTCGTCGTTCTAAGACTTTTTTGCACACAATGGTTAATTAAACTGGTACCTATAATTTAAATCGGAATCATTAAAAAAATTCATACTGAATTGAGAATGAAATTCTCAAATTTCTCAACCGAAAGCTAAGCATTCAGATGAAAGCTGTTTGGTCATGATAGTTAATTTGGACTCGTCAATAATGTAAAATGGATATCGAATTATTACAAAACCAAAGTGAGAATCCAATTTAAGAATTGAAGGCCACAACGCTAACTAATTAGATATCTTAGTTCTCATTTTCTTTGTTCAATTGTGTTATTATACAGTCCATCGAACCTATAAGTCATTAGGTCATAAGCTGTTATCTGAAATGCTAGAAATATAATTAAAAAATTATGAAATTTTATTTATAATCATTGATATATTCAATTAGACATTCAAGAACTTATACCATATATTCAAAGGAAAACATATATTGGTATGTCCTACCATGTCCTAAATACTTTACTTTTGTTACAATATGAAAGTTCTCAACAGCTCTAATGGCGGATTAATCGAAACTCTTGATAAACGTTGTGCAGTCATAATAAAGTATATAATTTTTTTTTTAAATTTTTGACTTAATATCTGAAAACAAAATATAAATATTTTGTGAAAAATCGATAATAACTCCTAGCAATCATATTTTGCCACATCAACATCTTCCCTGCTTTGTTATTCAAGAGAAAAGAAACTTTTGAAAAGACAGAGCTCGGAAATAGAGATGCTATATATATGAAGGGAAAAAACATCTAATTTTAATATATGATCTTTTTATAAGCTACATTTAGGTTGTTGAAGATATCAGTTTCGTTATGAATAGAAATTGATTGTTTCAGCATATCTTAAGGTATATTTTAAAATAAGTAATATATTAGAAACTGCAGCCTTGAAACCAATGATTTTAGATGTTATTCCTAAACTTTAGTCTCAAAAAATATCTCTCAGTTTCCCAAGCTATATTTAATTCCAAATGTATCTTGTTTTGTGATGCTTTAGCGCGAATAAATTAAAACTGGCATCTTATTAATTTCGAGAGAATTTCCTTCAAGTGTCTAAGCAAAGCAAAAGGAAATACTATTTAGTTTCCAAAAATAAAAGAATACAATAGTTTAACTGAAATTTAAAAGAAAAACATTTCTGTTTATTGGCGTTTTACAAACAGAAAAAAAAAACGCCAAGTATTTAAGCTCTCAACTATATAAAACAATAAAAAAATGATTAAAATTATTAATTTTTAATTCATTACAGATACATTTGGGAATTGTTTCTACGATAAAGACACAAGAAAATTTGAGTAATCAAAGAATATAAAATAACATAATTTGCATAAATACACACATTGATATTTAGTAATAGTTATGTAGGAAGTTTTTCTAAAATAGTAATTGCTATGAAAAAGTTCAAATAATCAAATTCCTTTCTTATTGTTATAAGAATAAAAACTGAGAAAAGGTTGGTAGCTCAAATAAACAACTTTTTCGCAGTAACGCTGAATATTTAGTAATATTTCAGAAACTTAATTAAGAAAATACAGTTAACAAAATGTTTATTTGTACACTTCAATTTTAGAATTTTATAGCAAAATAAAATAAGGTAACTAAGTTAAAATTGCAGAAATATATTCTATTGAGGTAAAATAATAATAAAATATCAACAAAAAAGCAATCACATAAATTTTAGTTGTGTGTGTGTGATTAATGAATAAAACTTTATAAAAACAATACAAAAAGAGTATTTGTACACTTACTTAGTGACAAATTTTAAACATAATTATATTTATTTTATAGAAATTTAATACTTTGTATGCATTCCATTGACTTTTACAACTGCTTCAAGACGTCTTGGCATTGATTCTATTAACTTTTAGGTGGTTTCTTGATCTATTTCTTCCCAAGTTTCCATAAGTGCTTCTTTCAAACTATTTTTACTTGTAATATTTTTTTCGAACTTATGTGTGTGTGTGTGTGTGTGTGTGTGTGTGAGAGAGAGAGAGAGAGAATCCAATAGCATCCCCAGATTTTCAATTGGATTTATATCCGGGGATTGTGGTGAAGTTTCAAGACGTCTTGGCGCATTTTAAAGCAACCAGGTTTTAGTCACTATCGCAGTGTGTTTTGGATCGTTATCTTGTTAGAATAAGAAAGTGCCTCCGATACCCAATTTTCTAGCACTCTCTAATAAGTTATGCCGCAACACATCAATGCAACCTAAAATTGTCATTTTTGTGTCAATAAAGTGTAATTTTTCAACCCCGCCATGAGCTACACAGCCCCAAACCATCACATTTCCACCACCATGTTTCAGGGTCTGAAGTACATTTTTACTATCAAGGGCTGTTTTATTTTTTCGCCAGATTTATCGGATACTAGGGGGTGAAAAAATTTCAAACTTACTCTCATCTGAAAAAATAAACCTTTTTTCAGAAGTTCGTTTGTCTTTTTATTTCATAGCAATCTCTATACGCTTTTTTCTATTAACTTCAGAGATCATTGGTTTTTTTTTCTCGGAGTTCTGCCCTTTACACCAGCACTATGTAATACATTTCTTATTGTTTGAGCGGTCACTAATGAAGATGCGAGAAGGTCATCTGCAATTTTCTGAGCAGAAATTTGTGGTTTTCTTCTAACTGTTGATTTAACAATACTTCGTTTATTTCTTGAAGTTAATTTACTCGGGCCACCTGTCCTGCGTTCATTTTCAACGCGTCCAGTATTTTTATATTTTCTTACGATGTAACCAATAGTTGTAAAGGGTAACTTAACCATCTTCTGAATTTCGCGATAAGATTTTCCACTTTTATTAAGGTTAACAATATGAGTTCTCATGTCTAAAGAGACTTCTTTTGATTTCGTGGCCATTTCTCAAATTTTCTCTACGAGTGACCTTCACTGTTAAAAAAGATAACCTTCAATGTTTAATAAATACAAACAATCCAAAAAATTAACTATCATGTGAAAAATTACATGAAATGATAGTAATACTTACCGGAGATATAGGTGTACAAATATACTTTTTGCAAGAAATTTTCCAAGTTTGTAAGATTTAGATTTTATTTTCAATTATTTCAAAATATTTTTTTCGTTTACTTAGAAATAAACAACAAACTCACGCTCACACATCGCAAGGAATAAAATAGCTGCTTATATTTTTCTAAACTTTAAAAAAAGTGGTGTACAAATAATCATTTTGCCTACTGTATTTGTTGATAATTGATGAAGTTTACTATATTGACATATAAAGTAATGTTTATACTGATATTAATATATATTTCTTATAGAAGTTTTGTATTTGAATTGTTTAATAGCAAATACTCAATTTTAAACTAAATTGTTAGAAAAAACTTTTAATTCCAATGTTTTTTTCTGGATTCGAACAAACCTCCATAGGATGGTTATGCGAAAAAAGAAGCAATTTTGATACCAATTTAGTTTGATATCGCTCTACTGATATATATATATATATATATATATATATATATATATATATATATATATATATATATATATATATATATATATATATATATATATATATATATATATAAGAATTTTCACGTGAAATTTCATTATTTAACGTTTTTAGATAGTTAACTAATTTTTGTAATTTTAAAGATGACATTTTTATTTTATCACGACAATAAAAAGTAATTGAAAGAAACAAAATTTCAGAAAATGTAACGAAATTTTAAATAAATTAACAATGTTGACCGAAGGTCAAAATATAAAAAATTTACAATTTTTAAATTTTATTTTTATCTGTTCCATTTATGTAAGGTAATAAAATGTTTTCACAATGTGCTTATTTTTGTGTATCAAATTAAAAAATAAATCTGTAAAAGCCTAAATGTTCGTTTCCATTATTACATTTATAGCTTCCACTTTTCATATTATTTAGCTTCACTGGCGTGCGCTCTTTTCTGAAAATATTAAATCAAACGAAACTTTTGATGTTCTTTAAAATAAAAAATCGAAAGTTTTACGTGTGAAAAATGGAAAAAACAAAACAAAACACATCCTCTCTAATTATTTTAACTAGCTCTATCAACATGGGAGCCTACTCGTTGTATGTATGAGAAGATTGCTAAAGCGGCATGCAGCGCAGGAATCCGGGAAAATTCCCGGGAAAGTATGACGTCAATACTTTTTCGCGCGATATTAATTACAGGGATTCTTTGTCATCGCCCGAAGCGGGTGAACATTCAGACGAGAAATTTCCGCCGCTCTCCTCCGATATTACCAGCATGTAAGGCTGCATTAATAACTCCCTCCGCAGAAGCGTCAGATCTTGCATAATTAAGTATCCCGGTAAAATTCTCTCGGTTTCTTCCACCCCCTTTTGATCAGCTGCCTCTGCTTTCGAATTATTACATCTGGTGGTGCAGAGTTTTTCGTTTGCTTTCCCTTTTTTTGAATAATTCTTTTTTTTTTTCAGAAAGTTTTTCAGTCGAATGAATAACGTTATTTGAAATACCTGAGGGAATTTTTTTTAAATAAATTTTTTCCTTTTTTTTGAAAGGACACTTTTTTATTAAAAAAAAATTAATTTTATTATTAAATGGTGCGAAGGAAAGTTGAATAAAAATATATATATAAAGTAATCGACAAACTTTTAGGGGGAAATTTTCAAATGGATTCAAGTAGAATATTGTTGCACATGGTTGAGTATGTAAATATTCTTTTCGAAAATTCATTCAAATATTTTGATTTCAAGTATGTAATGCTTTAAGGGTTCAAGCGAATTAAAAAAAAAAAAAAAAAACTCATTGTGAAGTGTGAAGTTGAGATTTTTTTCATTTGAAAAAAAAAAAAAAAAAAAACTTAGAAATTAGGTCACACATTTATTTAAAATAAAGTTTGAAAGATATATAACATTAAAAATTCATTAATAACAATTATATTTCAATTCGCTATCATCAAAACAAATTTTTTTGTGCTGTATGAATTGGTCTCAACTCATATAACTGCATCTCATAGACACGATTTATTCGCGTTTAGACGGCAATGCGTTTTATTCACGAGATATGGATTGAAAATTCTAAGAAAAGCACAACTGGTTAACTAGCTCTGTGCTTTTCTTGAAATTTTCCTCTCGAAGGGTGTATTGATAGGTTTAGCTGATGTCAATCATGTTCTCTAATATTTTTTAAAATTTTCTAAAAATATAAGCAAACTTTGATCTTAAACAAGATTTTATATGCTCTATATCAGTGTTTCTCAACTGAATTTACTCCAAGGACCGGTAAAATATTTCGGCATGTTCGCGCGGACCGGTAATATTAATAATTTGACCCAATGCACAATTTTTCACGAAGATAAATCATGAAGACATACATAATTTTTAAAGCATTTTGTTTGTTATAATTTACATTTGTATATTCAACTTACTTATATAATATTGCATCGAGAATAAAAGCATCAAAACTTAATTAAAACTCCAAGAAAATTCCAACGTGAATGATATATTTATTTTTTTAAATTAATATATTAGCCAAAACAAAAATGAATCGAAATGTGAACAACGTAAGTAGATACCAAATAAGGAAAAAATAATTTACCAAAATAAAGGAT
This sequence comes from Latrodectus hesperus, assembly GCA_037975125.1. Lineage (NCBI taxonomy): Eukaryota > Metazoa > Arthropoda > Arachnida > Araneae > Theridiidae > Latrodectus > Latrodectus hesperus. The sequence continues at coordinate 78,784,678 of CM075862.1, forward strand.
ATATAAAAACTAAAATTAATGAGATTGCTGCTGGTCTTTGTTGCTGACTAAACTGTCAATCCTAGGCTTTAAACCAGTTACAGCAATACGTAAAGCAGTTGCAAGAGCAAGTCGATTTCTATGTTTCGTCTTAATAACAGTCATAGCCGAAAATGTAGTTTCACAAAAATAAGTTGAGGAAAAAGGCAATAAAATCTTCAACGCCTTCGCATGAAAATTGGGGTATTCTATTGCAGTCTTTATCCAGAATTGATATATATTTATTGATTTGAACTGTGATTTAAGTCCTAGATCTGAAGACAGTTCAATAAGTTCTGTTTCCTGGACTGTAGTGAGATTGTTATCATAATTATCAATAAATGGATTGATTATCCACAGATTACCTGAACGTACATCTTCTTCTGGGGTACTGTATAGGTGGTCGGCCTATAAAAGCTGGATATTTCGCGGACCGGCGGTTGAGAAACACTGATCTATATTTAAAATTTAAAAACAGCTCAAAATTTTGCTGTAGTAAAAAGTACTTTACGAGTAATTTTTGAATGGTTTTAGTTGCATAGGACTATTATTATAAATTATTAAAGTAACAAAATTATTTTGCAAGTAATAATTACAGTTACGTAAAATCATATTATACTGTATACATCCTGTAACTACTTAAGAAATTTGTAAATTAATTTCAATCATTACAAGGCTAACTTATATAAAAATAAATCTAGCATAATAACTAGCGTAAATATCCAGTGTTAAAATTTGCTTGAATAATTTTTTTTAAAGGCAATATTCTTTACCATCAAAATGTGAAGTACAAATGAAAAAAAAATTTATTAATTGGTGATACAAAAAGGAGTATCGTAATAAATGTTCTTCAAATATACGGAGAATGTTTGTTTAAATTTCGGTTTAAAAAATCATATTAATCATAAATTATGACAATATCTAATGAATAAATTTTTTTTCAAACTGTGATAAATATCTTATAAATAGAAACATTTTTGGCAAAAGAGGAAATAAAATATTAAGAGTTTCTAAATGTTGAAATATCAAACTGATTTCTATGATGTCCTTAAACAATAAGTATACTTTCATTTTAGAAAAACAAGCCCAGAAACATGATCCATGTGTTCCATGAGGAACAGTTACAATGGATGTTTCAAATTAAAGGGCTTCTTTTACTGAGAAATGAGTGTTGTATACAAAGTACTAAATTTTTCGCAGCAAATTCATCAATTTATGTATTTGTATTTTACACAATAGATTTCTGCAGTACATAGAAAATGCTAAATATACATAAAATTTGTGGTAAAAAGTAAAATAAAAAATAAGATAGAAATGTTTCTTTTTTATTTCTTAATGTAAGTTTATTAATTTAATTACTGTTTTACAACATAATTTTGAATTCAAGCTTTAGAATTATTTTCGAGTATTTTGTATCATTTCGAGTTTTTCATTAAATAATATTACTTTAATAAATGCCGTACACCCTGTGTAATGGTCAGAGTGCCTGACTGCGGATAAAAAGGCCCTGGGTTCGAATCCCAGCTAGGGTATGAATGTACTTTCTCTATCTATCCTGTCTTTGTCTTTTCCGTTTAAGAATGGGTTGTGAATGGTTGCCTACAATATAAACGGGTTTCTATGGCATGTGTGTACTGAGGAAGTCGGACTTGACACCAAATTACGGTTCAGTTGGAAAAGTGGAGCAGCGCACCCCATGATGTCAGCCTAGCTGGCACACAACAACAACTTTAATCAATATATTCGAGAGTAATTCAATCTAGAATTTCGCTATAGCAACAGGATCCCTAAAGTATAATTTATCAATATTTGATTAAAAGAATGTAAATACATAATATTGGTAAATAAAAATATTACATGAACACGCACATATATCTATGCACATATACATATAAACTAGTGCGTTAAACGAGGTATAGCACATTTATATGCATAATCTTTTATTATATTTTTTTATCTATATAATAAAATAATTCTAACCAAATAAATATAATTAAATATGTTTTCAAACACACATTACTTATTACATATATACAAAAAGAGGATTTACATTCTTAAAAATCATTCCATATTTAAGCAAGATAAGAAATAATACATTCCCTGAGCATAAATACTTAATTAAACCAAACAGATTTTCAATGAATAATACTGTTGCAATAAATACTGAACATTCAGTTTACATCTCATAAAATCATCTGATCTTCAAACAAATAACCTATTAATATTTCAATAAATAACCTAATATACATTCACACATAAAATAGTTTATTGTCTGCAAGGCAAAAAACATTTAATCACGTAGGATGTTCTCTGTATCCTTTTCCAAAATCCTTTCATTCTTACATCATCGTGTTCGGTCATCTTTCACAGAGGAAGAAACCATACCTTCTCCGGGAATGACAAAAAAAGAAAAAAAGTGTTCTAAGGAAAGGCACCTTTTTCTTTACTCCAAATCTATTTTACCGCGACGAAGTGAAATAAGAAAATGGTCAACTACTTCAGCACGAGGGCGACATTTACACTTTAGGGAAAGAAAAAGGGTTAGGGTCTTGAAACAAAGTAGATTTATTGCTCGAGTTTCCTTTTACTGCTACGATAGCATAAACTTGAGACTTTTTCAGCGAGAAAGAATTTTATATTTCGTCGGAACTTATGGAAGATATTTTTCGTTCTTATGGGAAACTATGTGTAAAAAGTAAATGGCGGAAAAAAAGGGAGAGAAAATATCTATAATACCCTATTTATCCTCCGCTCCCCATTTCCCCCACCAGCTAAAATCTTTGACATATATATTAGATGAGTACTCATTTTGTTGTTATTGAAAAATCTTGCTTTTCTAGCATATGATATACACCTGTTCGGAAATGGATATCAAACTGCTCAGATTTCCGTTCCTTTAACTATTTGTGAGGCCATTTTCTAGAAGAAAAGTTAGAATACAGCAAGGAATCATGGGAAAACAGCTTTCCTTTTTTACCTTTACTATTTCTGGGGTCATAATGACGTGCGATACTTGGCGTATTTTTCCCGAAATGTAATTTTTTCCACTGAATAAAAAAATGGGACTTTAGAGGAACTCGTTTGACCAAAATACGGAGGAATATTATTTATAAGAGTTATAATTTAAGAATTCTCCCACTTCAGATCAATGTCAAAATTGAGAGAGTGAGTTCTCTGGTAGTGCCATCTATCGGAGGAGCTTAGAGCAAAGTCGTACTTTCACCTTCGTGGTGCTCTGGTTAAACGAAAGACGCACCCTACTGACTTATATTCGCATAGCCAACGGCATAGCGAGCTTGGCTTGTGTAAATGTCCTAAGTAATAACTACAATTAAACAGAAGCACTTAAATATTGAGTAAAAAAACTAAACAATATTAAATTTTTATAAATAAAAAGACTATATAAACACAAACCGCAATTTTAATTTAAAAGAATATCAGGTAAAATATTTGATGTAGACTGACATTTATATTTAAAATTAATATTTCCATAAACTTATGATTAAATTCCATAACAATCGAGAGAATTTACCTGGAAACAGTTGAGAGCATTCACCATAAGGATACATTACATCAATTTGATTTATAAGTTTCGATTAAAAATTGTTTTCCATAAGTGAAAAGAATACATACCTGAAAAGAAAAAATAGTTATTATAGACTACATATTACTTGCATTAAGACAAACTAATAATTAATTGCGTTATATTTCAGATTTATAATCTAAAACATTAAAATATAAATATGAACTTAAGTTTCATAACACATACGACTCATTATAAACATCCTCAACATTTAATAATTAATAAAATATTCAATAAAACAAGGAAAATTATCTAGTGATACAATACACAGAAATGAGTTATTCCTTCTTGTAAATCTCAGTAAGTTTCAGTCTATTGCTCTATGGTAAATATTTGCTGTCGAGCGCTAATTTAATTGGATCTTATGGTTTAAAGATTTGATTCATATCAAACATTTTTTGCTTGAGACAAGAGTGGGTTTCGAAAGCTGTATAATAGATGGGCAGAAAAAGTAATCATTCAATGACCACCACGAAAAATGAAATTTGTCGAATTTCTAAGATATATGGTAATTATAATTTTCATGTACATGATTTAGGTTCATTTGTCATCTTACTATCACAATTTGCCAGCAAAGGGCTAATTCAACTGGAGCATACGCTCTTAACTGAATTTGAATTACTATAGACAACCAAGCATAAGCAGAATTCGCGGACCCTTGAACAAGAATATGAATTATTTCGCCAAAGCATTAAAAATAAAAAGAAATGAAAATATATTTGAATACATACTTATACAATCATAATTTAAGAAAAATTTTTGTAATATTTTAAATACTTATTTCAATAAGCCTAAACAATAAATGTTAATATTATAAAATATCAATTTGAGACATTTGTCAATAATCTTTTAGTAATTATATTTTAAAGATAGTGAGAAACTATTTCCTCTGTTCATGAGAAAAATACTCAATGAAATTAAAATTATCAATTAATATACTGTGTTCAAAATTACGTAAATATTTTTAAAAGCTAAATTAATATTGATTAAAAATTAATTTTTAAAATCGAATTTTTTGTTTTAAAAATTCAGTGGTTATTAATTTTTTTTGCTAAAGAAATTTTTAATTTAATATTCTTATTTTTATTCAAGTTATTTAAAATTTTGTATATAATTTCTATAATTTCATTGATAACATATTGCCTTTTCTATTGATGAGCTTTATGTCGAATTTGACAAATAATCTTGTTTATCACTTCCATTATTTTGTACATTTTAATGCATGCAGGAGAGAATATAGTAAGTATTATACATGAAGCAAATATTACAACAGAGCTCTGAATATTGTGCATTTATATGCGTTTGTAAAAGGAGACAATTTACTAAAACTACTAGAAATCGTTGACATTTTCATCATGCTCATTCGATGTAATTAAAAATATATAATGTTCTGTCACAAAATAATCGTAACAAAAGCAGACAATTCTTGTGCTAATCGTTTAAGCAGAAGTACTTTCCTTCACAAAAATCTAGTTATTGAAAATATTAAATTTAAAAAAAAAGGATGTTTTAAAAGCAAAATAAATTTCAAAACGAAATCTAGATTCGTTTATGTTACCAAATTGCTTGTTAGTGTGCACTACAAACGGAAAAATGTCTTCCATAAAGATTTGAATGTTCCATCGTTTTCCGAGTCTTTTAACCTAGCATCAAAGAGAAAAGTTGGCAGCGAATACAACGTTTTGGCGATTTGAAAATTGTGAAAAAATGACTTTTGTAATAGATTTGGCACACTTTCAATGATGCGCTTCATTTATAAACGCATATTGCAGTTGGTAGGACTAAACTTGTTTCCTTCTTTATCAGCACTGCACGCACACAGTGTCCTGAATTTTTAGCGCAATGTTTTTGTTAACTAAGAATTTTACAATAGCTTTATAAAAAGCATACAAAATAAAATGCACAAAAATACAATAAAAATATTCATATCAGTGATTGAAAGATTAATTTCCTTCATATACGAGAATATATTACAATATAAGAAAAAATATAAATCGATGATGTACAAACCGTCTCATTTATGTAAAGAAAAACATGATATAATATGGGACACGAAGAAAAATTTGACACACACAGTCCAGTAATATTCTAAAAAGCTTTAAATCGAAAGAAATAGTTACCAGTTGAAGTCAGCTTGTAAAGTATTACTCATTCGATGCAATTAGCCATAAAAAAGCAAAAAAGAATCAATGGTTATGAGGCAGACGAATGAATTAATAGCCATCTCCTTTCAACTGTGCAACAACAGTGGTGGGTTAACAACCTTCAAACAATTAACAAGACAGACAGACCTCATTAGCACGAAATTCAGATTAAAATCAAGCTGGATATATTATACATTTTCCAACCGATTTATCCATGATCCAAGAAAGTAAAATTGAAAACAGAGACACAGAAAAGTAATTCTATTGCGAAGTTAACTATTGTTTGAGGTACTATCATCTATCACTAACGTCACGTTGGATTCAATCATTTGTCTGGTAATACTAGTACAGTTCTACAAAACAAAGTGAGAAAGAATAATAATTGGAATACTCTAATGAATGTTCCAGATTTAATAGCAGTTATTGTCGAAGCACAAACGTCGGAACGGATTTTTTTTGGTACATACACATTTGTTGGTTTGATTTATTTGCCGCTTTACGATCATCCAAGTGCACAAGAGCCAATTTGACTGACACCCACAATTAAAAAGATACCAAACCATTACAATCATTTACAACCAAAATGAAAATCCATTCCACGAACTATTGAACTGAAGACGTGGAGGTCAACTATACAGCTGATAGCTTGGCTACACGTCTGTTGGATGAATGTTTGGGTATTTTCTACATTTTCGACTTTTGAGAATGGCCGACTATCCATTAAAAGTCCCCCCATGAAAAACCTTGCGCTATAAAACCCAACCAAACAACCAACTAATTCTCCCAGGAAGTAATGACAACTATGGATGCTTAAAATCCTTCCAACAGCAAGCACTGATAAAGTATGCGATGTGTGTACAATCATCAACATCCATATCATTTTTTCTGGCATTCGAAATTAAATTGAATGAATGAAATGGAAAAAAATAAAGCAAATTTGATTGTAGACAACAGGATATTTTCTTTAAGAATACATTTATAAGCGTTTTATTAAATAGATTTAAAAATTTCCTTTTTAAAAATTAAATCTCAGTATATAAAGAGGAGAGTATCAAATGTTATTTTCCCACTTACAGCATACTAAAACACATTTCGTAAATTACCATATAGACGTACTTCATACATTCCCAGAACAAAAATGGAACAAAACTTGAGGTTTATAAATAAAACTCCTCACATAGAAGCAGGCGCTAGGGCTTCAACTAGAGGGCGGAAAAACTTTCCTCATAAAATATTCTACACGAAGTGAAAATTCTCATCAAAATTCATGCGAGTGTCTTGACTTTATCATGAATGTATACATAGGAGTCCGACTGACACAACAAAGAAGCGCAGGATAAACAAAGCATGAATTTTTTTTTTGTCTAACGCAAACTTTTGTTTCGCCCATTCCAATTGCTTGAGATTCCGGGGAGTTTTAAAATAATTCAAGAAACAATCGAATTTTCTTACAACTGTGAAATTTGATAAATACGAACCTAATGTTACAGCACAATTCTTTTTGTATCGAGATGCCCGTCTATATTTTTTTTAAAAATAAATGCAATACGAATGTAAGATTAGAATATGCAATACTACATAAACAAAAAACATACCGAAATCTCTAGACCATAGGTTCCCAAAGTGGTCCAGGTGGACTTCCGGGGGTCCACGTAGACGTGAAAAGAAAACAGGGGTTCACAAGTTGTAAGTGGGTGTCCACGAAAAATTTTCTGGTTTTCATAATAAAGAACAAACATTTTGGCTTGGATTTACCTATCAATGTACGCAGGTAGCATCATTCACTAGGTAGGTACTCCAAAATATTCGAGACTCAGTTCAAACACAGAATTGAATAGAACAATAGATAATAGTACAAGAGTGTACACTACATGTCGAGACTTGCAAAGTGCCGCCCGTGCGCCCGCTCGTCCGGGATGCTTGTTTAGACCTGCAAAGGGATGAAATGCGACTTGCGCTGTGCTTGCAATCTACATTAGTATAAATACGAATCCAAGAACAAAACGTTATTCATTTGTTTCTGGGATTTTAAACATAAAAGTGTGACTGTGAGTGAATCGATGTCAGTGTTTGCAGTGCCGGAAAAAATAAGTATCTGCTTATTTGTTATACATATTTTTATTGTATATTGTAATTTATCAAACATATTATATTTGTTTTACTACTTGAGTGTAGTAGGTAGTTATGTAGTAAAAACTAAATACTAGAGATTATTCTAAACTTCTATAAAGAAAGAACAAAAAACCAGGGAAGATTAAACTTTAAGTATCAAGGTACTTTTTTGTTTAAGTAGTTTTTGTTAGTACCTAGGTACTTTTTGTTAGCAGCAGGGGTTTTACCGAAAATAGTAAAACTTTGAAAGTGGTCCAAGAGAAAAAAAAGTTTGGGAACCCATGCTCTAGACTATTTTGCCGTATGAAATACGTTTCCAGGATGCACTATAAGTGTAGCAATAAAGTTTCACCTAAAACAAGTTCTTAAAAGAATTCAAGCTTCTGTTGTTATTGTTGTTGTTGCTTATCCTCCATGTCTGACGGAGTCAGACTAGATCCACGAGTTCGTTGACTGTAAGGAAGTCGAAGACTAAAGGATTGCTAAAGAGATCATTTAAAAGATCATTCAAACTAAAAAGATCATTCAAACTTCTAACTGCTAAAGAGATCATTCAAGAGACATGCTAAAGAGATCATTCAAACTTCTAAACTACATGAAAGGATAAAAGCCAAGCAATGGAAAGACGACCTTCTGAATATCCCTGATGGTCCACACTGTGAAGTTATGGCACAGTTTGGACTCCAGACGGGTTCTGACTGCCTGAACATTTGCCCCACATGCCAATGTGGGGCAAAATGTCTTAAATTCACTCGACTGTCCTTTCTGCAACTTGACAGCCCATGTGCAGCACCGCTGTGTTGCAATACGTGGCAGCTCTGAATCATCTCTTATTTGGGCAAGACAGAGAACTTTTGGGGCAATGACTCCAGTCAACCAGTTTACGTTTATGTACTGTATTCATTTGTCCTGTCTTCGTCTTATAACTATTTGGTGATTTTTCATGTGTTTTATTTGTGTTATTCCTGGTATTTGCCCTGCCATTAGAAATTAAAAAAACATTAAAAAAACTACAGTTTCTGTCGAAAATCAAACTTGGCTAATTGTTATGGATAAAATTGCTTTTACAATTGATTTTTTAACTTCAGATTTCAATGAATCTTTTAAATAAGAAAATTAAATGGTTTTATTTACATTGTTATATGAAATTTACAAATAACTCTTGCTTTCTCAAATATAGTATAAATAAATCTTTTGGTTGTGAAATACTTACATTAATGAAACGGTAACGAAATCTGAACACAGAAACAAACATTTATATACCAGTGGTGAGGTATTCGTATAAGAGGGTTACAAGTACCGGGTACAACTCACAGTGCAATGGAATTACTTATTGGATTATATATATTTCTAATTGTTTCAATTCATTAAAAATAGGTAACTTTGACCATTCATATTAATTATGCTAGGATCATTAATTTATCCAAAAAAATCACCGTTTATTTACGTCATTTAAATGTTTTCTTTTGTTAAAATTGCCACATCAGTTACTAAACGAATTAAAGAACATGTTTCAAACTGTTTTTGCACTATGTTCTGCAGAACCTTCTGTTTTTCGGATAAGATGGTCTTAAACTGTATCTCAGCCACTAATAATCTAGCTTGTCGCTTTAGACATTTTTTACTCACGGTCATTGACTCATCTATCTGGGACCTACTGTTTAATCTGCATTTTGAACCACTACAAATGTCTATGCTTGAGGTGGAAATCGGTCGCGCAGAATAATCGAAATGAAGTCAATAGCATTCAGAACACAACATACTTTTTCTACATGGTATTATGTGTCATAAAAACACTTTTTATGATACACTATGCTTATACCAAACATTCAATTATTCCAGACAATTTAATATGATATAAGTCCTACTTCAGACACAAGGCAACTTTGACATAAGCATTGATGGCATCTTGCACCCAATGGGTGTGTCATCGTAACCCAGAAAGAGGGTGGGTTCTCGTAATTTAGAAGCAATGACCAAGCAGATGACCCCAGGACAAAGCCTGCCATCCCTAAGAGCTGTAATTTCAGTTAGAGGACATTAAGACGCGACCTATTTTACATGCCCCAGCCATTGTTAGTGACCAAGACGTATATTTGATTGGGTTGGTACAGAACTCATCATCTTTCACTAGCGAGAATGACTTCTCTCCCGATTAAATGGATTAGTATATATATATATATATATATATATATATATATATATATATATATATATATATATATGTATGGATTCCCTTGTGCTTCTGTCAGGAAAAATACACATTTAACAATAACGTGTTAATTATGGTTTTGGAAAAAATAAGAAAAAGCTATTTACATATTTACAAATTAATATTAAATAAAAATCTAACATCTTAGTTATAATTCAAAACAAGTTTAATATCCATTCGCGTCTTCACGTCTTTTCCCATCCATCATATCGTCGTTCTCTGTCCCTTCTCCTTCGCGTGTCCGGCGGCAAAACTGAATGGCCCTCTGGTGGCGCTTTCAATCCCACACACACAGACACACACACATTTTTATATATATATATATATATATATATATATATATAGTTTTGTGTAGTTTATATTTAATAAAAAGTTTTCATGAAATAAGTTGTTGTTGTTGTTGTTACTTATGACACTTGGACAAGCCAAGCTCGCTATGCCGTTGGCAGTGCGAATTAAGTCAATAGGGTGCGTCTTTCGTTTGGAACAGAGCACCACGAAGGTGAAAGTACGTCTTTGCTCTAATTAAGGTGCCTCGTAATTTTGAACCAAGGTCAGGTGACGAGGCCACACCTGAGCTGGCACCCTCCTCTCCACATCCACGCCACACCAGCGGAAGGACTTTGGACGTCACAGATTAACGTAGACACGTCCCCAACCTACGGAGTTCCAGCAACCCAGTGAAGGAGAGTACACCGTGGTCACCCTCCCAACCACTGCCTGCGGCAAATGATGCTTCACTTTGCTGAGCTTACGGGAAGCGGCATGAAGCTACTGAGCCACTGGAGCTCTATGAAATAAGTAATATAGTTTAATTTTTAAGAATAATTCACTTAATGTGAAGAAAGACTATAAAAAAAATTAAAAATAGAGAAAACAGCATTTAATAATTATTTGCTTGATTCATTAATAAATATAAATAACACATACAGCTACGCTATTACAAATTGATTTAAAATAAAAATATTAAAATAGTCTATAAAAATATATTCTACGATCATTCAGACTTTTTATCTGTATCATTTAAGAACACTAATTAGAGAAATCCCAAATGATAACAATGAAAAAAAGAGAAGAAAAAAGAAGAAAAAAAAAAACTTCTTACGAAGTCATTAAAACGGCTTATAAGGCAACTGCTAAATGTATAATCAATACTTCAACAATGAGAAGTGCTCTTAAAAATATATTTCGAAGTGAATGCGTTAAAAGATGTGTGGTAAGCTAATGAATGCAAAAAAATGGATTAAAAGATGCAAAATTTATTACCACATTTTTTATATTGCTTTAGTAATAATGGATGAAAAAAATGAAACAGATAGAAAATTATATACTAAAAAAAGCATTTAAAAGTTAAGATGAGACTTATGACCAATGAATTCAATCAAAATATTCATTTCCTTAATCTCTATAAATAAAAAAAGATAAATAATTCATTTTAATACATAATGTGCAGGATGATATCTTATCTCTCTCTCAAACCTTAATAAAGTTAGTATTGTTCCCTCTAAGGCTATGACATCGTGTAGTGGAAGGTCATTTAACATCCAACACGCTGATTGCATTCCGAAGAGATTTTTCATAGATAGTATGCTATTATTCACAAGGATAGAAACCTGGAAAATTCCCAAGCATCCACCAGTATCCCTAACAACCAAGGACTAAACAGATCTGTTTCAATCCTCATCACTATTCAAAAATTGTAATGAATGTTCCTACTTTCTACATGTGTATTATACGTGCTCGTTAAATCTGTGGAATCGAAAGTCCTGTGGTCGGTCGTTGAGCAGTTACCATGAGTGTAATGTGGTTTGGAGAAAATTCCCTTCCCCTGCAGATCAATGCTAAAATTCAGGGCATGGATCCTCTGGTGGTGCCATCTATCGGAGGAGATTAGAGCAAAGTCGTACTTTGACCTTCGTGGAACTCTTAATAAACGAAAGACGGACCCTACTGATTTAAATTCGCATAGTGAACGGTATAACAAGCATGGCTTGTCCAAGTGTCATAAGTAACAACAAAAGCATGTGTATTAATAGGGCTTTTTCCTCTTGAATTTGTCATACTATCTATGGAAAACAGTTTCTGAGGACAATCAGCTAAGAATAATAAAAAAATCATTAGAACCTTCAGCTGTTTTTTATCCACCATGCAAAGTGTAACAAATCCATTAGGTAATGATCCTAGTTCTCCATTAGAAGATGGCATAAAAATTTGGATCGATTTTCAATATAAGTTATATTAAAAAGAACTTAGAACACACACGCAGATTTAAAAATTTGGATACACAACCATGTCGTGAAGCATGTACAGATGTTTATGTAAATTTTTTGCTCTTTTTTAAATACAATATGATTCAGAAGAAAAACTATATTTATACTGAATTACTTTTGCATTTAAATTTGAAATTTATAACCAATATGAAAAGTTATACAGAATGTGCCCACCTAAGTCTTTTGCCACCTTCTCAACTTCGAAACAGTTACTTCTCTTTTGTATAAAAGTGGTGTCTAGGTAACAGAATAAAACCACAGAACACTACTTGGTGGAAAACTCAGGAGATAACATTCTTATTTCGAAAACAAGACGAAAGTTGGAATAAAAAGATTTGCGAAGTTGTACAGAATCATCGATTTAGTATGGAAAGACCTCTTTAGAATATTACTGAAAAGAGTAGAACAGTTAAAACGGCGTATTTGTTTTTATATGTTTTATATGTTATTATTTATTATTATCGTATTTATTATAAAGCAGTGATTTCCAAAATTATGACGTCTTTGAAGTTGAAGGGAAAGATAAATGATTATTTTACAGGTAAAATGTAACACTGTAATGCGGCAAAGAGTTATTGCGTGTGGTTCTCAGTGAAAAAGATCGCTGTTAACTTAAAAAAATGCATCCTTATACTGATTGTCCTTGTATACAAACAATCTTAGTTGACAATGCGTAGGTGAAGTAAAATAGTGTTGTAACAACTCAACTTACGCTGGGTGTTTGAATTTTTTGCAGTATGCAAATATGTAAAGCATATCACACCTCTTCAACTTCAACAGCTGAGCAGAGATATTTTAGAGGTTATAGTATATTGATGCATGGATCGATTTTCCAAAGTTGAGTATTATGAGAAGGTTTTTATTTGCCATTAATGTGAAGGAAAGTAGTGATCAGCAAGAATACCAGCAACGTTCTCTTGCAGATGTTTTTCTCATCAAACCAACCTAACTGCTGTAAGATGTTTATGGGTGATAGAACACGACTAGTCACGAAGTCTATCTAGCGAGATGAGATATAAGCATGCCTTCGCATATTCGAAATGCAGTCCAAGAGAGATAAATCAACACTATGGTATCTCTAAAAGTCGGATTTGGAAGATCTCAAGCAATTTAGAGGTTCATCCGCCTTAATAGACATCCCACCATAATGGGAGTTTCAGATGATCCCACTTGTAGGGGTTGTCATTATATGGAAGAAACTTCAATACACATCTTATGTGAATGTGAAACATTTTCTGCACATAGATTTGAGCACCTGGGTCAGCACTTGATTGAACATTGGATGTTGCAGGAAATTCCTGTAAAATGTCTGCTGAATTTTCCCTCAGCCACTGGTCTCTTCAAATAAGGCTTTCTGAGGGGTACAGTACAATAGAGCTATGGTCGCGGTGCTAGGTTCTTTTGAAACCACCCTATTTTAAATCTAAATCTAATCTATCTATATCAATATACCAAGGTGTTCTCTCGTATTAAATTGATGTCCTACAACTTTTTTTGTGTGTGTAGTTAACTTTTTTACTTATTTCAAATTATTTTCAAAGAAAGCTAACTTTGCAGTTTTTACCCAAGCGGCACCCTAGGTTTTTTTTTTATCTAGTAGTGTATAGCTATTTTACAGTATCAAGATACCACTTTAAGAATAAACATCCATTCAGAAATTAAGAGGATGAAAAATACTTTACTAAGCATACTTTAGAAGAATTGCAGGTCTTATTTTACATATATTGTGTAAAATAAAACCATATTTTACACATATATATATATATTTTACATACATATACATATTACAATACATATATTTTACATAGTTTACATAATTATTTTACACAAATATACGAAGTATACATTACGTGCAGTTTTCCCTTAAATTTGAAACTTATTTTGTAATGCAAATTTACGTTTCAATTAAAAATATAGTTACACATAACTACAGTAAAACAATACGTAAATTCTTTAATATATTGAATGCAAAATGATATTGAATTATTTGGATATACTAAATTTTAAGACACATGAAGGATAAAATATATTTAGATTTAGAACAAAAAAAAAACTTACTTAAAGAATTTTTTGTTGATAAAATTCATGTATTCCTAAAATTACAAAGCGGAAAAACGAAGCTGTTTGTCAAACATTTCTTTTGTGGAAACACTTGAATGCAAGATAAAAAAAACAAAAAAGTTGAAGCATTCTAATATTCTACACTGCTTGAAGCACTATGGGGATAATAAAGGGAAACTGTTTCAGGAATTCCTGAAACTCGAAGTCATTTTCCCTAACACGAGATGCCTACAAATTTACATACAGCATAAAAACGACCAACAGAAGAGAAATTGTCCTTTGAAGTTTTTCATTTTTATTTAAGTTCTGATTGAATTTCGTACACGAAGGAGAAACAACTTGAGATGCCAAAGTTATTGTTTCATGTTTTTGAAAGAAAACTATCTTTTTGAATACAATAAAAACAAATTTGGCCAATTTTGATTACAAAAAATCGATATATTTACAGAATGTAACAAACACATTCTAATAATATATTTGTGGAACGTTAAAATTCTTAAAGTTTCAGGGATATTTTGTATCTATCAGTGTGGTTGAATCATTAATGATAAAAGAAGCTTTACTTTACAACAGATAATTTAAGTCAACCATTTGACCAAGTAGAGTCATGAATTGGGTACCACAAACATTTGAATACTAATCTTTATAGAAAACAAAGTGATATTGAATTTTCCAAGATATATGCTTTTTTAAAAAGTCGTGGTTTGCATGCACACTCTAATGGATCCCTGCCCATGTTGGTATTGAAGGGAATGAGTATGCTGACATCCTTGCAAAGGAAGCTCGTGATTTGGATCAGCCCAGCACAGTAACTTTCGTTGATGCTAACGCAGCCGCTCGAAGTAGAATTTACAACCTTAATTGCCCCAGAAATCTGTCTTCAATAATAGCCAGACTTCGAACAGGCCATTTAAGGCATGAAAATAGCATCTGATAACACATGATCCTATACATCCTTCAGAAACTGTCCAGATTCTGAACTTTCACCAGACCATATTTTTTACTGCCGAGCAATCATTAGATCCCCGTTTCAACTTGGCGGACCACCTCAAGAGATTCTCTACAGCCTCCAGGCCCCAGAACTAGAAACTTTCGGCACTATCTAGGACACGACAACAATAAAATGTCCTGGTACTCTGGTTAAACGAAAGATGCACCCTACTGACTTAAATTCGCATAGCCAATGGCATATAGCGAGCTTGGCTTGTCCAAGAGTCAAAAGTAACAACAAAATTCCAGTTTTAAAATTTAAGTCATTTATACAGTTATTGATAAGTATATGAAATTAAATTCTTTTGAAAATCATTCAGAAAAGTTGTTCAATTTTTGTTTTCAATTTTCTTTATTGGCATTTTGAAATGTGAAGATAACTCTACTATGGTGCATGTTCCTATCTTTGACTTTTTTGAACGAACATGTACTATATTTCGTGACAGCAAAAAATGAAATAAGAATTAATACATGTAAATACGACCTGCATAAAATTTTTTAATAATGTAAAATAATCTTTAAAAATAATAAATTTTTAGTTTTCTAAAAAATTAAAATGCTGTAATCTTTGACAAGAATAATATTATTGTCACTTTATATATGAGAAGGGAAATTTCACAGTACAGATCATATGTAAAAGGTTTGGTTTGGTTTGTTTGTCGCTCAACGGTCATTTTTTTGCACACGAGGGCTAATTAGACTAGGACCTACGTTTAAAGTGGATTCCGAACCATTACAAACATCCATGCCCAAGGTGGGATTCGAACCCACGAACTGTTGAACAGAAGGCAAGAGCGCATATGTTAAGGGATAGCAGATTTTAAATAACGCACATGAATATATGCTCAGATATGAGGAAGTCAAATGAATTTATGAATGACAATGGTGTTTACATTAATAATTTAATCAATTACATGGGTAAATAAACATTACTCTAAACTTTATTTGAAGTTAATATATTTCTTAATTATAACGGAGATAAATTTTTGCTGAAAAAATTAGCATAATTTGTATACATCGATTTGAATTGGGAATGTTTTTAACAATAGGGATAGTTATTCATAATAAAAATTTTTTTATAAAAACGTTGATAATTTAATTATGAAAAGAAACCATTTTGTATATATATATAGTTAAGATAAAACTAAACAAATTTATAGGTGGATTTGTTACAGAGTGTATTCCAAAACTATATTTTTTGCTAAAGATATTTCGACTATATTGAGGAAGACAGGCATAACATTTTTCAATGCTAAAAAATTTGGTAAAGTAATTCAAAACACTTTTATTAATTTTTTTATGTGATTATAATATATAAAACATTGCATTTTAGCTAGCTTTTAAGTAATATTTTAATGAGGTAAAAGATCTCTAATTGTTCGTTTTTCTTCAAGTTAATAAATAATGAAACACAGACTTCTCTGAATGCCTTTTAGCAAAAGCATTTGCAGAAATTATTAATCTTAAAACTTTGTGTGCAGTTTATATCTGATAAAAACAAACTTTTTCACCAAGTTAACAATAAATGTAATGGCAGCAAAACATGCAAACGAAATATTGTCAGTTATTTCTTGGTTTGGCAACATGACAAGTAAAGAACATATCGCTGCCAATAGGATAGAAATGTTTATACACTTTCCATATCACAATTAAAACCATGCGTGGAAAATGAACATTTGAAGGCAAACGCATTTTGAGCCCATTTTTATAATTAGATTTGTTTTGCAAAAGGAAAAAAATGGAGAAATTAGAGGCGATTTTGTAAATCCACTTTTTTCCCTAGTTCTAATGAAATTTACAGTAAGTGTTTTGTTATCCAAACAATTGTACCCGGAAAATATAAACAAGAAACATATGATTTCCTGGTAATGTAATTTTGCTTCATTAAAAAAGTTTTTATTCATTAACAGTTTGCAGGAATACTTTTGTTTGTTTCGTATATCAAATTTAATCTGAAAATACAGATTTCCCCGAAAATTTGGAAAAAAAAAACTTTAAATAATGCAGATAAGAGTTTGATAAGGTGAACCCTTATTTTTGTGCTGTAATACACAAATTATAAAGTAATTTATCTGCTTATGAAAACAGATTTCTAAAATTTCATAGAAGAAAAAGGTGACATTTTTAAGTAAAAAATCTTTTTTAATGATTCAATATTATCTAGTACTGATATTTTTACTATTTTGAATGCTCCATTTATTCGTTATTAAAATCGATATATTGTCGCGAATTCTCAGATAAGCTTACCATCTGTATTGTGACATCAAAATCAATAATTATTGGTTAACTGGTTTATTAATACTGTAAACATTAACGTTCGGCACAATGTGCCTATGACAATTCATTTTGTAGAAGTTGCCGATAGATGGCTGAGTGGTTAGCGTTCCCGACTCCTGAGCTCTGGGTCCCGGGTTCGAACCCCGGTTCTGGCAAGGATGTTACTTTCTCTCTTTGTTTCCCTGTCCTTTCTTCTGTGATGATGGATGAATGTGGCCCACCCTATAAACGGGTTTGCTGTGGTATGGCAGTGGCTCAGTAGCTTCACGCCGCTTTCCGTTAAGATCAGCAAAGTGAAGCATCATTTGCCGCGGGCAGTGATTGGGAGGGTGACCCTGTACTCTCCCTCATTGAGTAGCTGGAGCTCCGTGGGTTGGGGACGTGTCCACGTTAATATGACGTCCAAAGTCCTTCCACTGGTGTGGCGTGGATGTGGAGAGGAGGGTGCCAGCTCAGGTGTGGCCTCGTCACCTGATCGTGGTTCAAAATTACGAAGCACTTGGTGATGGACGAGTATTCCAAGCCCGATAACCTAAAGGTACTGCATAGGGGCTAGCCTACACCACTATGTATGCATGTGGTATGGCGTGGTTAATACTACTTTCCCCCGTGACTTGGTTCACAGGTGCCCAGTGGGTAGTGACAAATGAGTAGAAGTGTTGTGGCGAAAGATTAGTCATCCAAGTGTCCGCCGTTATAAAAAAAATATGTAGAAGTCCTGTATTGTAAATGTAAGCTACTAGTGAATAACAGGAGAGACGAATTTTGTATTGATTTTCTATATGTTCATTTGTCGGAGATTAGTGCATAGGAGTGTGTCAGATTTTTCTCCCATAAAATCGTGAAAGGGTTTTATTAGCTATGAACGGTCCTCCCAAAATTTAAAGGAACTACGAACACTCAAAATACTTTTATAAGACTTTGGTTGATAAACTGTCCTCTAGATAGGTCCAGTTAGACCGTCCTAGTAACATAATCAGTCCATTGGAGTTACAGTTTACAATGTACCCCAAAGATCAAATTAGGTTATTAATTTTGCTTTCTGATACCAAAAATGGCCATTGTGGGATAAACACAACCAGTAAACAGATTTACGAGATTTCAAGTTATTTTAAACATATTCCGAACTTCTACAAACACCTAAGCACGAGATAAGAATTGAACCCACGAACTGCTGAACAGAAGACTAAAATGTTAATTAGGCTTCCTTCTCAACTGTTTATTTGAAAAATAATGTCACGGTATAGGGTCAAATTTTTCAATAGACTTGGGATTGTTTGAAATTCACTTTAAATGATTGTAAAAATATCAATTTTGGTTTGTCACTTTAAGATCATATTTAGTACATGAGAGCTACTTCAAAAATATGAACTATAGTTTAAAATAAATTTTGTACAATCACAAATTTCAAATCCGATGTAGGAATCGAACCCACGAGCAGCTGAATAGAAATCAAGAAATATTCATTTACACAATAAGCATATTTTCCCATAATTGTTTGTGCTATGAGAAATATATCCTTATTGAAAATGAGTATGGAAAATTAATTGCACAGGAAGGGACTTCTAACAAAAAATTTTGGGATCAATAAATTATAGGTAGTTTTATATAATCTAATTTTCAAAATAGTCATTAGAAAGAATTTCCGATTAAATGATTTAAAACTATTCGATAAACTAAAATGGCCGTATGAAACGATAAATTAGTATAAAACGACATGAATAATATTCGGAACTATACAAATGAAATAAACGATATGGATTTGTCGAAAGCTTGCATTTTATCAGTAATTACATCATTCAGATCCGTTTACCAAACACCAGATTGCTTATTAATAGTGGTGATCCCTTCCTATTCATGATGTAACGGGGAAGTCATTCGGAATACATCGATAATTCATCATTTCAGCATATTTAGAATTACAACTCCGATTTCCCTTCGTTAACCATTTATAATTAGTATGTTTACAATCATCCATAGTCAATACAGGTAGCAATTCCCTAAAAGAGTAGGGAGAAACGTCAGATTGATCAAAACTTTATTAATTTTAATTTCTGTTAACATCACACTATTAAAATTACACAATCATAATGAATTATTGGCGATGGTCTGAGATATATTCAGAAATAAAATTATGAAACACTACCTACAAATATGATTTGTTGTTGTTACTAATGACACTTGGACAAGCCAAGCTCGCTATGCCTTGGCTATGCGAATTAAGTCAATTGGGAGCATCTTTCGTTTTTAAATCAGAGCACCATGAAGGTGAAAGTACGACTTTGCTCTACACACTTGCCATAGGTACCCGTTTATAGGGTAGGCAACCATTCACACCTCATTCATGCAAGGAAAGGACAAAGACAGGATACATGAGAGAGAAAGTACATCCATGCCCGAACCGGGATTCGAACCCAGGACCTCCTTATCCGTAGTCAGGCACGCTGACCACTAGACAAGTTGGGCGGCACATATGATTTACGTTCAGGTAACGAGGTTGACACCCGAGTTTGCACCAACCGATATTGATTAAACCATATTGGTTGACTGGTGTTCTAACTTCATCAAACTAGGGTACGACCGGCTTTTTGGATTAAAATGAATTACAAACCATTTCAAATATTTATGTAAAAGATGTGAGATGATATGCAATACAAATTTAGACACTGATTTTGGCATGTTTTATTTATATAATTTTGTCCCTATTTACATTTATTTTATAATTTTAAATTTTAAAGAGTCCCCTGCAATCTTTTATGATTCAGGATCTTTAAAATTAAAAGCTTTTAGAAATAAGCGTCCACGATGGCGTAAAGAAAGTGGGTTTGATAAATAACACATAACTTCACACACACAATAAAATTTAGAAAATGTTTTGCTCCAAAAGTATCCTGTAATACCAGGAAATAAAAGTAACATGAAAAGGAAATATTACACACAAGCTTGGTGTTATGTCTCTCCAGTGAGCAAAAAAGCACAAAGCGAAACAAAATGATCTTCAATCCTAAACATAAAAATGAAACGAAAAAAGCAGATTCCTATAATTAGAAACTAGATAGCAGAGAAACAAAGATGCTACAATAGAGAAATGTCATTTCTTATCTCTACTCTTCTGATGGTTTCAGAAATTAGGCATTCATTTCTTTTAACAGGTAATTATACTATTTAACAGGTATTCATATTTAACAGATATTTGTAATCAATGATGTCATTGCACAATGGTTTGCTAATCTTTTTTTGAAATTTTAAAGCACGTTAATATTTTATATTAATACCATATTAACTATTTGAAAGTTTTTATAATTAGCAAGTAATTTTTTTATAATATAAAATTCATTAAAGAGTACGTTTATAGAATTACATTTATCCAAATGTTGTACAGCAACTAATTGAACGTCACATATTATAATATCTAATTGGCAATTAACCAATCCGCACACAAGTGATTTAAATATAACATTAATTATCTTGGTTCAAATGTTTTGGGTTACGTTTTCGGTTACTTTATTGTGTTAACTGAGGTTATGAAGCCCACCCAAACGCACTATAATTATTATCTGGAGTCAGATAACGGGGTTTAAAATTACAATGCATAAGAAAAAGATGCCGCACACCCTGTCTAGTGGTCAGCGTGCCTGACTGCGGATTAGGAGGTCTTGTGTTCGAATCCTGGTTCGGGCATGGATGTACTTTCTATCTCTATTTATCCTGTCTTTGTCATTTCCTTGTATGAATGTGGAGTGAATGGTTGCCTACCCTATAAACGGGTCCCTATGGCATGTGTGTATTGAAGAAGTAGGACTCCGCACCAAATTATTGTTCAGTTGGAAAAGTGGAGCAGCGTACCCCATGTTGCCAGCCTAACTGGCACACAACAACAACGTAAGAAAAAGAATTCTCCTAGTTAAATCACATATTCTTTAAACTTACACACCACATCAATAATGGTACTTTAGACAATATGGATATTTAATATGCATTGGCTTTCAAGCAATGTAAGAGTCTTTAATTGTGTGTGATATCAAACCTTCTATATTTAAAGTTGAAGACTGACGCTTTACCCAGTCACATGAACTCGGTTTAGTACAGATTCTAAGAGAACGATAATTCTAAAAATTGAATTATTTGATTACATTTTAAAAAAGATTGTTATGATTATGTATGAAATGAAAATACGTTTACAAAATGGAAATTCCATACATGTTTGAAATTTACATTCTTAATATTCAGAGTAGCATAATGGTTGACATCTCAGTGCCACAGTTGCTTTAAGGAAAAAGATTTCATTCTTGTGTCAAAAGCCAGTTTGTTATGCTAACATTCCTTCCTGAGGGTCCATCCACATTAAATACAAGCAGGGTGCATTGTTACTTCGTATTTGTGGTATTGAATTTCCGAATGCTGTTGTTGCAGCAGCATGCTTTCCTGTATCTAACCCTGAGTTGAGTTGTACCAATTAGGCAGAAACAGTCGGGTGGAGTCTTCGTCATTTTGAAGGAGGAACCAAGCAGAAGACTACCGACACTTGACCTGCCCATCCCAGAGTTATCATTTTACTTGGAGGACATTGCGACCACGCCCAAGAATTTCCGAATGAAAGACATTTAGATGTTAACCAATTTATTCGATCGATTATACTACAAAATAGCTCGATCTTGGTACATGGAAGTCTACTGGTGTGCAAGATGTTGCAGGGAAGGCAACTGGTAAACAATGCTAGAAGTCGTAAACTAGTTTCTAGTGTAATCTATGTGCTCAATTACTGTTACAAAAGTCGGTACTTCTCCATTTAGCCGGCGCAGGCGATAAAGTCGCCAAAACTGATACAACCGGCGCTGGAGGGAATATCTCCGCTGGTAACCTTTTACAGCTACGTTTCCAAAACATGTGACGACCTTTTACTGTCAACGACTTTATTTTGACTCTTTTTCCCCCATTTCATTGCTATGTTACTATACTTACAAATTTAATAATTTCATATTATCACTCTAGAAAAAAAAAACGGATTTTAGAAATATATCTTAAAAAATAATAATCGTAACATTATAATTCACATAAAAAATATTTAAAAAAAAATAAGATTTTGAAATATGCATCGCCCGATAAATTGTAATTTAATATAATAAGTAAATAAATTGAGGCTCTGGCACCCATCATTCCACGCATAGCGTGAACACGAGAACAACAATTAAATAAATAAATTTAAAAGTTTTTTTTATGTAAAACAACATTATTTAAAAAATTTTATGTGTAGGCTGTGTGTTGTCGCCAATTGGCGACTTCATTTTCGCTTGGCGAGATTTGCGCCGGCGAAATGGAAAAAAGTACCCAAAAGTCTTATAATATTGTTGGAAACAAATGGTAATTTAATAAAGCTATGGTCAAGTGATAGCGTCAACAACTGAACTAGTACACATCATATATCATGTTCCTTCACACCATACGAAGTTCAGCTGGCAGCAGAATGGTTAGTGCTCTGGTTTTTAGTTCAACAGTTTGTGGATTCAAATCCCATCTCGGGTTTGGATGTTTGAAGGAAGTTCGGAATCCACTTTAACGTGTAGGTTGCGGTTTAATTAGCCCTCGTATGTTAAAAGTGACTGGTGAGCGACATACGAAGCAATAACACCGTATAAAGTCTTACGTTGGTTCATGATCGAATCTTATTATTTTAGATTATAAGAGTGATATCATTACCAACAAAAATGAATAGATTTCAGCATTCATTGTTTAAAAATAAAATTGCAATGAGATATTTAGATAGGATTCATCCTTCACATAAAATGAATTTAAAATTTTAATTTGATGTAGAAATTACGCCTTTTGTGTGAAATAATTAAAGAATTATCTTCCATTAAAAGGTTTACTAAAATTTACAGTTAATGGACTATGATTATAAAATAATCAAACATTTGAAATAAATAATGAAAATAAGAAATTTTTTGTTTGCGTCAGGGAGAGATTCTAAAAAATTTTTTCAAATTAATAATTTCTACCTTCATTTTTTTCTATCGTTTTTATTTTTACTTAGCATTTTACAAAAGCTACAAGTTTAGGCTCAGTTTTACTGTACGGTCACCCTTGGCGCGTATTTTTTTTAAGCCAAATTTGGCAAGCAGAGTCTTATTTTTGTCTCATGTGATTCTCGCGAGATGCTCGTCATACAGATGAAGACCAATAAGAATTAAGGTGAACATTCAATTTTAACAACTCGAGAGCTTACGTCATCGCGATGAAATTTAAAACATTTTGTTCCATTTCAGCATTTAATAGAAATTTTTGCGAGTTAACTTCGTAAGATCTTTTAGTGTGTTTTACAATTTGCTTGACAGTTTGGATAGTTAAATTCCAGGTTGTATTGCTCTTTTTCATTAATTTAAAATTTTAAATTGAATTTAAAGTTACTGCTTAAAATTGTGTCGATACATTCTTTCTTTAGTTTATGTATATGGCATTCTTATAATTTATATTATTACTATAAAATACTATATAATTTGTATATACATTTTTACAATTATTGTTTCTGTATTTAGTTTCTTAAAGATATTCTATTTAACAGTTCAGTTTGTACTTAATAATTTATATTTATTCTTTTCCGAATGTTGCTTTATTTTTCATTGTTATTCGTGTTCGGATTCTTCTGGAATTTTCGTTAGAATTCGTATTCTGATTTTCTTAAAACTGATATTTACTTTTTCGAAGTTCCCATATTTTCCTTATTCGCATTCGTTTCCGAAGTAATTTTTTATCAGCTCCCTCGTTCTTTTCGAAATATTTTTGTGAATCAAAATATTTATTCGAAATATTTTTGTGTTTTGTTTTAATCAAAATATTTTATGGATAATTTAACATATAAACTTTATTATTTTACCATTGATGTTTGAAAGCTATAAATTTGCGTTTTTGTTAATTTTGTAAAATTACTTGAGTATATTGATAGATACCAATAATGTATGAAATATTTGTCCCTATTTCAAGCCATTTTTCCTCCCGCCGTTTTTCCCGATCGGAAATTCCTCATGAGTATAACGTTATACGGTCTTGGCGAATATTTTAAAATTTCGCCAAAGGTGACCGTACATTAAATTTTAACCCAAGTTTATAACTTACATTCGAATATGCAATAATTTTGATCTTGAATTATGACACTGCTTGCCACTTGAAATTTTTATGATAATATGATTCAGTTTGATATAGAATTATTTATATAATAGCATACATCATCCATTTGAGCATTTCTACTGTAAAAAGCTTTTACACAACTTAGTAAAAAAAATTTAAGTTACCAATTTAATTAATTTAGAGATAGTTATGGTATTTTTTTTACGACACAGCACATAAGATAACCAACTATCGATAAACACTCCCAAGAATCGATGCAGATACAGTCGTCACCCATGGTTGCGTGTTTCTTTTTACAGATTTTCTTTATTATTATTTTATTTCGTCACGTAACTGTATCTGCGACTGCTTGCAATTATTTCTCATGAGTCGATAGTAAATAAATTTCACAGCTGCGAATTAAATCATGGTTTGTTTACAAAATATGAATTAGGTTTTTGAAAGTTATCACTTTTGTGACTATGAAATCAACTCAAATTACTAAGAGCAATATTTTAATTATTTAATAGACATATTGAGTGAGCATTTGCACAATTGATTATACATGTAAATGTGATTACTGTTTTAATATATTTCATAATTTTTTTGGTTCCACTCAAAACGCATAAGTTTTATGTATGTGAATATCGAAATTTGTATTTAATTTTCTTAAATCATGCAGTTACTTTTTATTTTATGTCGAATTTGATTTCTTCAGATACGATTTCAGGGTGTGATATTTTCTTAGATGTAAAAATTTATATTTTAATTTTTCTATTTCCGACTTAATAAAACGCCTATCGAATTATCTTACAATTTTCCTATGCTTAGTTAAAAATTAATTAAAAAAAGTGTACACGTTCGTCTTAAACTATAATTTTAGCAATATGTTAAAAACTACTAAATACACAACTTTATACTCACTTCAGATTATAAATAGTAAAATAAAACGGTTTTACTGGTTTGTGTTTTTTAATCCATATTTTATATACAGAAATACTAATAAAATATATCCAATTTTAAGTATTGAGTTTTTTGGGGAGATATAATCATTAGGTCAGCAATTGGATTGCCAGTGTTTCGAAATACTAATCTATTACTTGAACGCTTAATAATTAGCATAATAAAAAACGGTCTAAATGCTTCGATAAAGCAAATTCTTAAGACATTAGCTTAAAAAATAGCATATAGAAACGTTTTATTTTTATTATATAAAAATGAAGTTTTGCTATTCAGTTTTTCTTAATTTTTGTCAATAGTTAATTTTTAGTTTTGATCACTGGAATTTCATGTGTATTTTGTCACTCAATACCGAATAAATAAAGTATTTGAAAATGAATGAAACAAATTTGACTTCATATAAATATTTTTATTTTCACACATTTATATTTACTTATTAATATTTCCAATAATTTTATTTTAGCATTGCCTTCCTCAGATTTAACACATCCGCCATCTAAAAAATACCTTGGCGATCGAATATCCTCTTAGTTCCATTAGTTGGCGCGATTTCAAAAAATAGGGAAAGTGGCTCATTGTTCAGGAAAATGACTAACGCTGAACGCTGTGTTCCAATTTTAGCGAGCAGGAATGAAATTTTAACTACTAATGTAGTTATATATTTATATATCTGCGTGTAGTGAGAGTTTTTAGCCTCTTTTAGAATAGTTACAATAATACAAATGCAAACGAAAAGTACAAAAATATATATTACTCCCCGGCTATTATCGCACAAGATGGCAGCAAACAAAAGCAATCAAGGAAAACGAATTTCCGTTCTTAGGCATACAGCTGGAAGGAAGGGGGGTAATGGCAATCTTTTATCGTTCCCTCACGAGGGAAAAAATCATAAAACTTGGCGAGAAGAATGACTTACCAGAAGAACGAAGCCGTAAATCGAGTATAATGTCTGCGGCAGAATTATGTCAACGGCTTATGGAAATACCAAGAAAGACAGAATAAACCATGAGCGCAAATCGATAAGGCTTGCGAACAAAAGCAGGAATTTTCAGTGTTTTGTCTGAAATAATTAACGCCAAAATGCCATGAAGTAAACTGGGAAAGTATTTTTTTTTCAGTATCATTTTTTTTAAGAAAAATTTTTTCTTTTCCCGGACGAGAATTGTAATTCAAATTTATTTTCACATAACAGTTTCAAAGTAAATTTTATCGTTAAACTAGATTGCGATATTTTAGTATGGAGTAAAAACTTATTCTCGGAATGACTTCAATAAATAAAAAAAATGCAAATATTTCCAGCAAAAGCAATTCTGTTAAAAAAATGTCCCATTATATTAAATAAAAATGGATAATATTTTCAAATGTTACTAGATTTGCTTTTATTTTATTAAAAAAATTATTGCTAAAAAGCAAGATACATACATATTGAAGGATTCAACATTCTAATTCAATTTTTTAAAGATTTTTGCGAAATGCGTAATATGAAAATTTCTAACTGAAAAAGGCGAAAATTTAATCGGATATTTAGTCACGAGCTCTAATTTGATCGGGACATCTGTTTAAAACTCATTTCCAGTCACTGAAAAATATCAACGTTCGAGATAGGCTACTAATTCATTAAGTAGAAGCTGGAGATCTAAAGATTGCCAGTTAAGGGTTTCTATGCTGGAAAAAAGTATTAAAAAATTAGACACGAGAGAAACGTTAAAACCCATCCTTAAATATGAAGTAAAACGACTGGTAACAAGAAAACTGCCGAAGATGTTTTTTTTTGTAACAATAAGTAATAATAACAAATTTAATTTGTAGATTTAAAAAATTGAAATAGGCCGCCTTAATTGGATTGGGCATGTTATCAGAGTGAAAGGCAATAAAACCATTAAGGAAATTTTCTTAGCAAAACCCATCAGCAGAAGAAGTGGAGGAAGATCTAAGCTGAGATGGGTGGATGCAGCCAAAGCAGACTGTAGGGTCCTTGGGACAATAAATTGGAGGGGTTGGGCTGCCAGCAGAGGTGGCTGGAAGCAACTTGCTCAAAAAGCTTTGGCCCATCCTGGGCTGGTGCGCCATGATAATGATATTTAAAAAAGGTAAAATATTTCACTACGTTTCTTAAAAAACGACATTTTGTGACATATAATACAGCCACCATTTATAAGGCAATAAATGCTTACTTTTGATGAAATGTGAGATTTTTATGAAAATAAATTATAATAGTAACTATGTGGTTATTGTTATGAGCAACTTTATCACTCAAAAGTCACTTTTTTACACGAGAGCTACTAAGACAAAGAACCTACAATTTTCAGAAGATTCCAAACTACTACTGGTGTCTGAAATTGATGATCTGTTGTCGATTCGAACTGTTGAATCTACGGGCAGAACGCTAATCATATTACTGTCATGAGATGGAGCTGTTACAGTTTGTCATGTTGGTAAAGTTTTTTACAAGTCAGTAATATGAAACAGTTTTTTCAAATACAAGTGTATTCCGAATCATTACAAACATCGTGTCTTGATATTTGAGATTTTAACCAATCAATTCATGAAACAAAGATAAAAGTGGTACAATTCACTTATTTCACCTGCAAATATGAGAAACATCCAAATAAATTTAAAATTCTTATTTAAAATTTCAATAAAAGTTGATTGAAAACATTTTTGACAATAAAAAATTAATAAAGAAAACATTACATACAAGTCGTCTAATATCAAAAGAATGTATCACATGATATTTGCATTATTGACTTGGTAAAATGATATTGAACTAAAACGAAATAATATTTTTCCCTCATACATATCCCTTAATTTCTATTAAAAATTAATGTAACAGATATTCAATACATCTTTTCAGCATGTTTTCAGATTTTTGAAATTTCTCCAGTTAGCTAATGCGCTTTTGGATAAATAAAAGTAGTTTTTTTTTTTAATCAAAACTTCAGATGACTGTAGGTTTGCCACGCGCTGTAGTGACTTCTTTAATAGGACAGCTAACTTGTGTAAAATTTGATTCAAGTAGAACTCTGCGAGACATCATTCAACAATTTCCCAGTTTGAAACAAATTCGCGAACTATTGAATTAAAGACCAGAGCGATGACAATTTATCTAATAACTTTGTCTCGAAGTTTGGAAAACAGTGAAAAAGGAATATCAAAGCATATAGGTGGAAATTATACGAAAAACCAATCAATCATTTCTAGTACAAGATTTACAATTGAAAACCAAAGCTATCGAAATAAACAATTAAGAAAATACGTTTTTAATCTTTAAATATGAAAAAAAAGTGTCTGAAATCGGAATGCGACTTAAATTTTCGAAACATAGTAGGTAAAACATTCTTTTGAAATAGCTGTTACCCCCTTCATAATTTAAAACAATCAATAAAGAATTGGGAAAGCAATATCTGATAGTCAAACTGAGTTTCTCGTACCTCTGGCACTAAACAATGGCATTTGAAATATAACAGCTTCTAAATTATCTAAAAAAACATTTTTTTTGAGATCTCAAAAGCTAGATATATCCATAACCAAAGCGTCTTAGTAAGAATGATCATGAATAGGTTTGGTTAGCTTGTTTCTTAACGGTCACTTTTTGCACACGTGGAATATTTTATCAGAAGCTACAATTGGAAATGGATTCCAGATTAATAAAATCATCAATGATCAAAGTCGGAATCGAACCTATGCACAGCAGTATAAACAGTTGAGCCTCTGATGACATCATCCACTTGTAACAAACTTTGGAAGCACCAAGGGTGAGCAGGAGGGTCAGCCCAGGTTTTAGAAGTAAGTTGTTTAGTAATGGAAGAGATCTCTGATGGTGTTAATGCCATGCGATCTTCCGGGTTCAAAGGATTACTTGGGGCAGCCTTTGCAAGGTCGTCGGCAACTCGCAACACATCTTGAAGTGCTTGGGGTTTTCTCGTGAGGAGGCTGTGAAAAGTCCACATCTGCTTTTGGACTTTTTGGCTGTCTTTGATCTCGTGGAACTGGTCTAGTTCCACTAGACCAGATGGGGATTAGTACCACCACCACCACTTGTAACAACTATTAATGGCTAAATAATGTTAACTGTATTAAATCAAATGCTTACATAGGACAATTTTATATTCGTGCTTCAAAGAATTTAAATTTTACATTTTTAAAAATTCCCAACTTAATTTAGAAGTAGAAAAAAATAAAAGAGGTATACACAATTTTTAAATGCAAAGGAAAAAATTTATGTATACTTAGTCGGAAGAAATTCTGAGGAATGTTGCCACAATCGTACAGATCAAAATAAATATAAATCCTATACAAATAGATCCATTTGCTAGCAACATAAAGAAATAAATCATAGAACAAACATAGTATATATAACAAAAGTAGATATATCAAAAAAAAAAAAAAAACATCTAATCGATAAAAACGATGTCATACTAACATAAATTTTGCGATTTGGTCATAAAAGTAAGCCAAACCAATAAATCTATTATAAGTTCTTTCTAATGGTTGTTATAATACTAAAGAAACTTAGAAAACGAGTCTTTCGAACAATCTTATAAAAATAATTCTAGGAACTTGTATAACAATGTATTAAATTAAGTACATTTATTTTAAAATAATGAAAAATTTGGAAAATTGAATTCTTCAATAACATGGTTATGTAACAATATGAAAAACAATCTATTGGAAAAAGTAAAGTTAAGTATACATTTAGATATAGTAGTTTTATAAATTAATTAATTTTTTATTTAACTTAAATATATAACAACAAGTATTGAAACTGACAATGATGCACACCAAAATTTTAATTTCTTGTTTTGCTGAAACAATTAGGTAATTTATCATTCACAGAGACAAAAAAAGCAATAATCTGTCATTAGAATTTCAGCAAATAGTGTTAAAAATTGTAGAAATAATGGTTAATAAAATGCGCGTATTCCAAACATCGATAATTATTCTAATTATATTGTCGAGAATGGTGTTGAAAAGAAATCAGGCACAAAAATTATGCTCGATCACACAATTGATAAAATTTCGATAGTAAATTGACATTTTTATTGAATGGTGGTGACAAAAAAACAATGAAAATGTCAGCAGCATTATAGAATCGAGTACTTGGCAAAGTTTAAAAAGTAAACAGAATCAATAAATATAAAAAGAGAGACTTTTCATGTTGTAATAAATTTTAATACTGTAACAAAAATCTATATACCATTTGAAAAATCTGATTCCCCTAAAAAATTTATAATAGCTAGATACACATAGGTTCGAATTTCAGTTTCAATAAAAACATTAAAAAGAAACTTGCTTTTTAAAAATCATTACAGCAACACGCAGAAGGAAACTTAATGATTTTTTTTTTAAATAAACGAAAAACTAACTTTAAGAAAACAATGTTATATACAAAAACATTTTTGAATGCGTATTTTTGCTCGGGAAAACGAAATAGAATTTTTAGCTACACTTATATATATGTGGCAAAATTTTATGCTTATTATAATTCATTTCCACTTTTTTTTCAATAAAGCTAATGTTAAAGAACTAAATATAGCTTATATCGGAAAGCTGATGGTGTGTATTTGGAGAACAGTAGATGTTGTTGGTTACTCCAAAGATATTCACGCTGAAAAGGTGTATGTAATTTTATTCGCAAGTTCTCGTGTCTCTTTACTGGTGCTGTTGCACCAGCATGCTTCCCATTACCTAGCCCTGAGTTGGGCTCTACCAGTTAGACAGAAGCATTCTTAGTGATATGGTTACAAATTCTGAGTTTTTTTGGCGACGACGAAATGTTGCCAAGATGACGTCATTGTGACGTAATGCCGCGCGAATATGTTGTAATTGTGACGTAATAAAATCGTTTTTGAGAAACGTTACATACCTAAATATTAAATTTAAACCTGATAAATAAAGAGCGTGAATATATATTATTAAAATAAAAATAATAAGATTTAAAAAAATAATGAAACATAACAGAAAGTGAAACATTAGAAAATACAAATATTTTTCGTATTCGTTTCTGAAATTATTTCGGAAACGAATGCGAATATAAAAAATATGGGAACTTCGAAAAAGTAAATATCAGTTTTAAGAAAATCAGAATACGAATTCTAACGAAAATACCAGAAGAATCCTAACACGAATAATAATGAAAAATAAAGCAACATTCGGAAAAGAATAAATATAAATTATTAAGTACAAATTAAACTGTTAAATAGAATATCTTTAAGAAATTAAATACAGAAACAATAATTTTAAAACTGTATATACAAATTATATAGTAATAATATAAATTATAAGAATTCCATGCATAAACTAAAGAAAGAATGGGTCGACACAATTTTAAACAGTAACTTTAAATTCAATTTAAATTTTTAAAGAAATGAAAAAGAGCAATACAACCTGGAATTTAAGTATCCAAAATGTCAAGCAAATTGTAAAATACACTAAAAAAATCTTACAAAGTTAACTCGCGAAATTTCTAGTAAAATGCTGAAATGGAACAAAATGTTCTATATTTCGTCGCGATGACGTAAACACTAGGGTTGTTAAAATTGAACTTTCCCCTTATTTCTTATTTGTTTTCATCTGCATGACGTAATAATAATCAGGTTGCCAGATACAAATGAATATCCGCCAAAAAATTGCCAATCTCAGAATTGGGGGCATGGATTACACGGCACCTGTACCCTTAATTCAAGTCTTAACATCTTTTTTTTGTGGTGACATTTTAAATTTGAACTTGATTTTTTTCTTACTTTAAAATATAATGTTAATTAATCAGAGAGATAACAGTTTCAGAAAATTTCAAGTTTTCAAATTTTATGTATTAAAGTCCATTACAATGTAAAAAAGCTTTCCATTTCTTTTTAATATAATTTTTGAAATTTGTGTGAATTGAGATTCAAACAGAAATTAAAGTCATCAAAATGTGTAATTTTTCTGAACGAAATTCTTATAAAAATAACATTTATTAGTTAAATTATTGCATAATATTATATAAAGCCCCAATAAATTTTTAATACGACTTAATCAGGTTAAAATATAAATCAAGTATGATATTAAATAAAAAACAAATTTTATGATACCAATAAAAACGATCGTTAATGAGAGAGAGAGAGAGAGAAAAGTTAAGATATTTGAATCTTCACTACATTTTTCTACACTTCCTTAAATTTTTATTTTCAGCCATAATTTGTTCTTCCTTATTCGTTTGCTGATTTATGTAGTATTTACATTTTATTCTCTAAGTTTTAGAAAATAAATTACCTTATATTTTTAGTTGTATTTCCACTATGTGTGCCTTTTAGCTACCCTTATATTTTATTCATTCTTTTTTGCTGACCTACTTTTACATGGTTCCCGCAAATCATACACACATTTTATCTTTTTCAAAATTACTTAATGTAAGTATAACATTTATTTAATTTCATAATGGATTTTGATAATTATTCCACTTTCTAAGGAAATGTTTTGAAATTTTTAAAACTGTACCACTACATCTTAAAAATACGAAGGAAAACTGTAGTTTAAATAATGTCAAAATACCACCCGTCGACATAATTATAAAAATGACAATACTGAATTCCTGCACAAATGTCCAAAAATGACCATTGAAGGACAAACTGAAACCATCATTTATGTGATAGTTATATAGCAGAATAAAATAAAGCTTACTATATTTTTGATGGAGTCTTAACCAAAATATAGAACCATAGCTCTTTTTTCCTTCAAGAACGAAAATGATTTGATTTGTATTTATTACTTAAATTATATTTACGAATTTCAGAATAAGCGCTACCTCAAACGAGTGGACAAACTCACTTTATAAGCCAATAATTCAAGAAAATGGGTAAAAAAATCACCTCTATATACATCGTAAAGTAAGCAGATATTTAAAATTTAGCAGTAGAACCTTTCAGGTTACTATAGTATAAGCACATAAGTGTTTTGTTGTAAATAATTACAACAAAACACTGTGTCGTACACCTTGATGTAATTTTCTATGAGAGGTATGAAGGAATATATCGATTTGGCCAATCTTCAGGGAAATAAAATCATACACGAAAGCTGGTCCACAAAAATATTTTATAATTTAAAGAGGAAATAAATAATATTTTTGTAAAAATGTTATTCGCTTGTCATTTTCCCTACATATTTGCAGTGCATTTTTTCAATATTGTTGGATGTGTTACAGTTTTAATATGAACCTATTTACAGATTTTACTAATAAATATTTTATATATATATATATATATATATATATATATATATATATATATATATATATCATATATATTCGTTTTTCGTATCCTGAATTGTTGTTCTATATATGAAACCTTTTAAAAAATGTATGAGTTATACCACCCCTGATGTGGAACTCCCAAATGTACATTACCAAATATGGTTAAGGAATGTCGAACTGAGCCATGATGTCATCTCGCGCCATTATTTTCAACGAATGAGTGACCAATGTTGTACCTTTCTGAGGAGATTTTCTCGAGGACTTTTGAGTTGAGCTCTCCTATCAAGCAGACATGCTACAGATAGAGACAGTATTAGGTTTTATGGAGTTCCAGAACAAAAGTTCAATCTCCTGTAGGATAGGTGTACTGGTTATAGGTGCTATAGGATAGGTGTTTGGTCGTTACTCTAAGAAATGTTCATGTAATAATGAACTAATTCTTGAAAATCAGCCTCTTTAATAATCCTTAATTTCACCAGGACAAGGAGATAACCACGTAAATATATATATATATATATATATATATATATATATATATATATATATATATATATATGTATTATTATTATTAAAATTATTAGTCATTATTTGAGATATTGTTGGCCTGTAAGACTCATATCAGCGCTCTGTTTATTTAAATAGGCATTAAATCTTAACAATTTCGGTATCATGAAAACGACAAGTAAGAAAGGAAGAAACTTAATAGTTAAAATATTCAGGCAGATAAATTATAAAAATTGATACTGAATCGGAAAACGATGAAGTACTGAAAGAATTATGGCGAAAAAAATGATAATGAATTAAAAAAACTACGGTGAGGAAAGTGATAAAAAATTTACAGAACTGCGTAAATTAAAGATTAGATTTATTTTGTTTGGTTTGTAGACTACGAAAGTGATTTCGAATGTCAGTGAAAAAAGCACCACCGAAAAAATTTCTTTGGTATAAATATATATCCATGATTTTGAGCAAGTTTTATCAAAAATGTTCAGAGACGAAAGAGACAATGAAAATATTTCATTTCTGTTTTAAATAAAATTAAGAGCAAATATTATGTCGGTAAAAATGTTTGTAAATCTGTGCATTATATTCATGATTTTAATTATTGTTTTTAAACAACCTAAGTGAATCATTCAATTATTTTGTTTAGTGGGGAAAAAACAAAGTATAGTAAAAAAAATCCAGAGTAAAAAATTTAATATTTGACTACTACCGCATAATACGTTGGTTAATAAGTTTTTGCCATATTCCTCATTTATTCTTGAAACCAAATTTTTTAAAAGTATCCCGAAAACTTTTTGATAATACATATCTTAGAAGCCATTACATACATCAGAAATTTTTTTAAATATTCATGATTCACCACTAGTTTCGAATGGAAGACAATAATACTGCTTTCAGCTTTTAGCCACGATAAAAAAAAAATCAACGTATTTTAACGAAATTGCATAAGCGAAGATAGAGCTAAGCTCACGAGATTGCATTTTCTTCGAAAGGGCTGGACTACATCTTCATAAGTCTTAACATCACGCCATTAATGTTAATAGTTAAGTTAGACCATTAATCTCCCGTGGGGATAATTTGAGGGATTCTATGTAGCCGCTCCCTAGCGAAATGTGGCTGGCACAATGATTTAGGGATAATTTCTCCCTCCACAAAAGAGAGAAGCTAAGTTTTCTATATTTATATTTGATATAACCACTTATTTTGAATTACACATCACCCATTGAAATGCGATGCTCTTTGAATTTCTAGGAGTTGAAATATTCTCTCTATGGAATAATTATATCTCAGAAATAGTCATATTTTAAAAGAAACAAGAAGAAATACTTAACTTTTTTTTGGCATGGTGTAATTTGAAATTTTTCCATGTACTGCAAATGTTTGGTTTTTAGAGCAAAATTTGTGGACTAAAATTTATAGTTATTTTTAAATATTACGCTTAAACTATAATTACAACTGCTCTAATTTTTCATCCAAATACATTAGATAGGAACATAAAAAATCATTATTTGAAGGAAATCCCTATAATCGTGTCCCGAGATTTCCTAGTCATAAAATCTAAACATAAAAGGAATAAAATATTTAATTTAGTATTTTTAATATTTATTTATAGTATTTATATTTTCGAAAACATCTTAGAAAGTTAAGAAGTATAAACAAAAATGACAATAAATTAAACATAAGCCTTAAATTTTATAAAGAATAAAATTTTTCATTCAAAAATTGTAGAAACTAAATCTTCATCAAAAAGAAATTTTCTACATTAATTTTCACCAATTTTTTTTTTAAAATTTCGTCTAGGTCTTTTAAGGTCATATTTTACAAAGGTCTTTTAAAGGTCATGTTTTACAAAGAGAGCTAATTAAAGCAGGATGAACAACAGTAAGTAGATTCCAAACTACAAAAAATCCGTCAAACTAGTATTAATTGTCCTAACAGTCCTATGTGCCAAAATCGGTAAACTTATATTTACATATTAGTAAATTGTTTTTTTCTCTCCAGAATATAAAATTGCTATTTGATATTGAATTTTGTTTCATGTAGGTTCGAATAATAAAATCACTTTCTCTTTTCTTTAATTTGACAAGACATAAAATTATCAAGAAATTATATATAAATATAAGTTTCTTTTTGATTGAAATAAAAATGAAGTATTTACTAAAATAACAAGATAAATTTACTTTTAGAAGCTTTTTTATACAACTTCGTATATTTATAAACCTTTTAGATCAATAATTTATCACATTTACTAAAGTTTAGGGATGATTATGAATAATCACACAGGTATATATAAGTATAATGAACAGTTTATTACATTTAATGCAACATATATGTAATTAAAATAATTACATGAACTCACTAAAATGTTTCGTACAAATCATTCAGCCATTGCAAAATGTTTCTTAATTGTTTTGCTTATTAAAATTCATAATTTAAATGAATTTAAATTAGTTACATTTTTAAGAGTCTGGGAGAATATTCAGATAGCTCTCTGAAAAACCAGAACTAAAATAAGGAGTTAGAAAAGGATTCAATCCAAATTAAATATTTTTAGAATTATAATTTAAAGAAGAAATTCTCAATCTATGTTAAATTATTTTAAAATTTCTTATTACTAAGTGTACTTTATGTTTGAAATTTTCAAATTCCCTAAAAGATTTTAATTTAAGAAATTACACAAAAACAAATCTAAAACATCTTTTGCTACAGTATACTCATAACAAAGAAATCTCATCTTCATATAATACCATGTTTACAATTATTTAATATTTTGTGAAATTGTTTTTTCAAAAAATGTTTATTGAATAAAAGAATCATCGTAATAAGATAGTATCCTAATTTTACGTATTGAAATATTTAGCTATTTTAAAAATATGCAAGGAATTCTACCATTTCCCATCATATGAGCACAAATGAATTAGGAACGTCAAAAAGTATTTAAATTATATTTAAATTGTAAATCTGGATATAAATTCACAGGAATTACTAAAAACTAGGATAAATGGAAAATACAGATTTCTCAATGGGAAATTTAGAAGGTATTGCAATCAATGTATAAACCCCCTAAAAATTAAAAAAAAAGAGCAGAGAAAAATCGTATATACCAAACTCATTTCAGATGCAAATAACTCATCATAAAGACTTTTCCAGAATCAAACGTAGGGCTGTTTCATTACTTGTTTTCACAAGATTAAAAACCAGTAGACAAAAGTTAAAATTTGCACTTGCGTTAGTTTACATTTTGGAGATAAATATAAAAGCATGGAAACTGCATGCATCACATTAATACAAGTTGGGTATATTGGGTTTCGAAAGAAACGAGAAATAAAGTTTTCGACAACATTTCTGACATTTTTTGTAAAATATGCCTCCTCTAAATTACTCCGAGATAAAAAGCACATATATTTAACCACGAAAAGTAATGCATGCACAAATGTTCTAGGAAACAAGGCGCTTTAAGGGAGCGTTTTATTAATGGCATAACATAAAAATAATCACTCTCCTAGATCCTATAAATCCTTATGGTAGAACCAGGATTTAAGGGAGTATTTTTGCGGCTTAGAGGGACCAAAGAGCCCAAGTGGTTTTCTTTTTGAGAAAAGAGAGAACTACAGTCCGAAAATGGAAAAGATATTTATTCCCCACCCCTTAGCATTTTTGACGTTAACCGTGAATTTTCGCACCGATGGATTTAATTATTATCCTAGTCCCCAACCCCACCTACTCTTAAACCCCGACGCATTTCTCAAAAATTAATGGCAGGTTCGAAATTGTAGAACGCCATTCGGTAGCCTCAGCTTTGAGAACCATTTTGTCAATAATAAATGCCGAATTATAAATTACGCTGGGGTAGGACGAATGCAGGGTAATTTCGGGTGACAACCGTCGGATTTATGATTTAAGAGGGCGGTCAGGTCGTTAAGGAGCAAAAATATCAAGAATGGGAAATAGCGGTGGTGATTATAATCGCAGAATCATTTCGAAGCGGGAAGAAAATAAAGTGCCATTTACTTTAATTGAAATAGGGGCGACGTAGGATTTTATTAAAAATTGTGGATTTTACTCTCTTCACACTAACAGTTTAGAGCTCTCTTCGTATGAAAGAGCGTTTTCAAAAGTAGGTGGTACATGTTCTAATTAAATGGTAAAATTGTATTTTAAGTATGTATTAAATTGTATCCTGCCTTCTCGGTTCTGAATCAAACGTGTAGTTAAAATTCAGAGAGGCATTTGAAAATTTGTCTGAAATTGTATTATTTGATTTAAACATTCAAAGATCGAAGAAAAGTTCGCGTTTCTTTAAATTAAATGATAGTGTTTAAAGCATGGAAAGTAACATATTCTCTCTTTTCGACAGTGACATGATTTCTTTTAACATATTTAAAGAAAGGTGGTTTTGTGATATCACTGAAAGAAAGCCAGTTTAACTAATGCCAGTAAGACATTCTAACAGTTCATGCAGGAGAATAAATAATTTATTTTAATAATATATTAATAATACTCTGTAATTTCCGATTTGACAAAAATGTTTAATGGGCACAGATGCCGTATAATCCAAGATTCCAAATTTTTTTGGCGATGAAGAAATGTTGCCAAAATGACGCATTGTGAAGTGCGCGATGACGTAAATACTAGGGTTGCCAAAATATAATTTTCTGCATGATTTTTATAGGTCACCATATCTATGACGTAATAAAAACCAGGTTGCCAGATTCATAAGAATATCCGCCAAAAAATTACCATAATCAGAATTTGGCTTCCTGGATTATACGGCATCCGTACCGTTTAATGATCTTTTTTTTTCGGTGTAAATAGAATGTTTTAAAAATTAAATTTTGTTTCGCGGTAGTTTTCATATCATGTCCAATGGCGACAGCATTTTTCGAAGAGGTCTTGGGTTCGAATGTAATCACTTTTGAAGAAAGGGAAATGAACGTAGCGCTTATGCCTTCGTTATGCATGTCTGCTGAGGTAAATGACTGGAAGATTTTCAGATTTCCGTTTTGTGACCCGTGAATACGACTTACTATCAGACAGTCCAAAGTCATTGTAATGTGTTGGAACATGAACTACGTCTTTGTTTTCCAGGAAATTTTTTACAGAGAGCAGGCCATGTTAAAAAGGAAGGTTCACATGCATACCTGCCAACTTTTAGAAAAGTATTTCAGTAAAACTTTTCAGTTTTAATCCGTGTTACTAAAGAAAAAAATTATACCTCTACCATTTCTTTTCCCCATCTACAGTTTTTCAAGCTTCTTCCCCCCTCCCGCCGATAGAAAAAGGGTTTGACATGTGCATTTTCGGAGCCGCTACGACCACACAGTCCGGAAAGTTATTTCTCTCTTCCCACAGATGGGTTGAATGGGGTGCTAATTTCTGCTTCTC
The DNA here is from genome assembly GCA_037975125.1 of Latrodectus hesperus. NCBI lineage: Eukaryota > Metazoa > Arthropoda > Arachnida > Araneae > Theridiidae > Latrodectus > Latrodectus hesperus. The sequence continues at coordinate 78,824,525 of CM075862.1, forward strand.
ACCATGGCTAACAAGAAAAGATCGCCATTTTGTGCTAAGACATAAAAATTTTTTTTTCCTTTTTAAACTTTGCCCAGAAGAACCGAAACGCGTAAAATAATTCATGCTATCAGTAAAAGCGTAAAACATGTGGATCTTGCGGAAAATTTACGCACGATGCGTAAAAGTTGGCAGGTCTGCACATGGCAAAGATAAAGAAGGGAATCGAAGAAGACAAAGAAGGTAAACAAGGAAAGTAAATTGGACAAAGGGGGAGGGTAATCATGGAAACTCCTAAGTACTTACCTTATCAAATGCGACACAAAAATCAGATAAATACAACATCCTACTCTTCAATAGGTGACACCGAGTCTTTTTTCTCCCACTATGAAGAGTATGATCTTATCATTCAGTGTCAGAGAGCTTGAACAACTATTACCGGAGATAACAATTTTAAGGTATATTTATAAAAAGCCTACAATTAATCGTGTCATAAATTGGTTGGAAAAAGTTTCATTTTAATATTTACAGTGCACATGATCGAAGATGCACAAGAATGGAATTTAAATGTTAATAACGGAAATGCGCGTGTAAATTTCTATTAACTACCCTTACAGGAGGAGACAACAATTTTAAGGAACATTTTGTAAAGTAACCTGTAATTCTTATAAACTCAACAACAAATAACAATACAAAAAGCTAGTGTTTTATACCTTATTCCATTTGATTTTTAGTTGATTAATCCATGAAATGTTTTGTGAGGAAAAATAGCATTTTCAACACGAAGCTTAGAAAAATAATCGTTATTTTTCTAAATCATAATTTTCCCCCAAAAACTAGTCCCAGGTTCTCCACTCGAACTAAAAGCCACGGAAATTGGCTGTGTTATACAGCTCAGAGTATACATATATTACAAAACTTTAATGCTATATTACAAACCTTTATGAAATTCATTTTATGAAATTTGAGTTTAATAATATTTTAAACTGAATTTCATAAGGTCCTAATGTTTATGGTTTGTGCTTTCGTCTTTTTAATAGCGTTTCGCCCCCTTTTTTAAAATTTATGTTGGTTTTAAAGCCGAAGTTGAGGTATGGCGTGCTAGGGTGGCCAGCATTTTAGGCTTAAAAGAAACAAAATGTAAAAAAAGGTGCTAGATGGAAAGTAGCTGGAGACAAGAGCTCTAAGAAAATGACTCTTGCTTTCTCATTATTTTTAGATTATATGTTATGCCTTGTTAAATAAATAAATTAATTAGTTAATTGTAGAAGAAGGTTTGTATGTGCTTTTATAAAAAGTTCAAGCACAAACCAAACCCTTTTTTAGATTATTTGCACATCTTACAATTGCAACCAAAGTTTATTTGTAAGTCTACAATGTAGCCAATAGAGACACATGTAAGTTCAAATTTCTTATGAGTGGCAATCAAATTGTCCAATTATTTTAAGTAAAAATGAATTTTCCCCATTAGTGCATTTGATAGGGAACTGCCAATAATTTACCATTGGCAAATGCATACCTGCTAACCTTGGAGGAAAGAAAATCAGTAGATTCTACTGATTTTGAGGGGAAAAGTCAGGAGACACTGTTAGCGACATTTTTGCTTGGAACAGAATAATTTAAAATAGCAGTACCGCAAAAAGACAATTTTACTCTTTAGATTATACATTCTAAGAATGATTTATGTTAAACATATTTTGTGTTAATCTTAATTTTTTAATAAAATATTCATCAACCTTATAAAGGAACTATGAAAGACTAAAGAATATAATACTTGTAAAAAAATAAACATCAACGTTTATGTATCAATATTCGTTTTATAGGGCAACTTTTACTACACTAATGCAATTTTTATAAGTATTAAACAAATAAGTATAAGTTTTTATGTAATTTTATAAGTATTATAAATTTTCATAAAATCGTAAAATACATTACTAAATCAATTTAATTCAGTGACAAATACTTTGTTTGAAGGAAATATATTCCTAATTAAACTACTAATAACTAGTAATATTCCTCATAATTGAACTGTTTATGTAAATAGGTACCTGGTGAAATGTAAATATGTGTCTAACTTTATGTAAATAGGTGTCTGCTCTGAATGTTGATAATATGACTGCCAACGCGTAGGAGTCTTGGCAGCCTAATGGTTACAGTGTCATCCTACCCCAGCGGACTCGAAACTCAGATGAACATATATATATATATATATATATATATATATATATATATATATATATATATATATATATATATATATATATATATATATATATATTCATTATATTAGTGCGCCATCTGTTGAGTATTTAAGCATCTAAAACAACTCGATAGACTTTTTTCCGGTAAAATTTCGGCTGCTTTTAAAATTTTCACTGAAATTGCCAAAAATCAGTAGATTTTTATATATTATTGAAAAATCGGGATAAATGATGAAAAATCAGGAGTTTTCCGATAAAATCAATAGAGTTGGCAGCTATGCAAATGTAATACTGATTACGGAAAAAGTTTGTATTTGCTATCAGTAAAGATAATACCAATAAAAAAGTCGTATTTATATTGACAATACTGGCTCTGAGCAACGATGAATGCGCAATAAGTCTGAAAAAAACAGTAAATATTTAGTCGATGGGTTCTCTAAAAACATTTTCATTTTTCATAAGCAAGCACAAAAAGTGAATACTGAGTTTTGTGTTTTGGAAGTTCCCAGAACTCATTCCAATTTGATAAGCCTATTAATTACGGACCTATTTATTATGACTGTTGGCCAAAATTTGCTCACGAAGGCTAATTTAATCAGGACCACAATTTAAAATGAATTCCAAAGCACAACATTAACATATTAAGTGGGAATCGAATCCATAAACTGATGAGCTACAGGACACAATGCTAATTATTTAATTAGCAAATGACGTAATCAGTTCCTAATAGAAGGTTAAGCAAAAATTTATTTGACGGAAAACGTATTTCGGTATAGCATTTTTTAGAGAGAGGTTTACTAAATTAAATTAGAGAATCTGTACTCTACCTGGTCTCGTGTAAACCATTTTCCTACCTGACACACAAAAAAACTCTTTGCTTAATGAATTCTAATGAACTTTCGCTCTCCAGTATAGATAACTAGTTTATGTTAAACAAAAAGGAACTAGCAATAATGTAATGAACCTACACGCGCATTTACATTAACATCCCTAAAGCTATGTTCCTTCCTTACAAAGTCTTGCATACCAAAATGGAATTGGATGAGAGGAAAAAAAATTTTCAAGTTTAAGTGCACAAAGTTCTAGGATGCCCTGGAGTATGTAGTTTAAGTGCGCAACGTTTTCAGAAAGTTATGCGCAGAGGCCAAAGTTTTTGGTGCCAATGGCGCGTAAAGCGAGTCATAAACGAAGACCAGATTATCCATTAGGCGACATCGGGTTAATTCGTTTTGCTTCGGGGAAGGGCGATTAATCAAAATTTAATTACTGTCGCGAAGAGCGTTGGGGACAATAACTTAATGAGATTGGAATTTCTCCCCGTGTGTGTTATTCCTTCGCCAGGGCTTCACTTAAAGTTTATGCTTCCGAATTTAGTAACGGCTTACTGCGACTGCGCAGACGAATAGGAAATAAGGTCGTCATTTAACCGCGAAAGATTCGACCTGCAGATTTCTGTCACTGCTTCGAAATGAGATTGTCCGGCCCAGAGATTAGAATTTCTATAAATTTATGCGCGAGTCAGAAAGCGGAAACCTAATTTCTTGAAAGTCAGGACGAGGAAGATTTATGAGAAATTAGGTCATTCGATAATTGTTAAATTCATCGTGAAAGTAATTCACAGAATCTATTTATATAAAAGCTTTATGTGTAAATTTTAATTAATTTATATAAAATTTAAGGGAATCACAGCTTTGAAATTAAATTTAATAAAAATAAATAATCATAATGTGCTGAATAAAATATATAACATATTGATTTAACAGCATTTATCGTTTGAATAATAAAAATAATTCTAAGAAACCAATATAAAATTTAATTTAATAGTTGTTTACAATAAGAAAAATAAATGATTGCTGTTGGCCGACCGATGGCTGCGTGGTTAGCGTTCCCGACTCCTGAGCTGTTGTTCCCGGGCTCGAATCCCGGTTCGGGAATGGATGTTTCTTTCCTTCTCTGTTCTCTGTGTTTTTCTGTCCTTTCTTCTGTGATGCTGTATGAATGTGCCCCACCCTATAAACGGGTTTGTGGTGGTATGGCGCGGGCAACGCTACTCGACTCCATGACTTGATTCACAGGTGCCCACTGGGTAACGACAAATGAGTAGCAGTTTCTGGCCTTGTTGTGGCATAGGGTTCGTCACCCAAGTGTGCCCGCCATTGGAATAGAAAAATGATTGCTGTTGATTCACGTATGAATTATACAATATTGCACTCAATTTTAAAAATTGTAAATTTATCTAATTCGAAACAAATTTTGAAAAATTGCGTGTGGATAAAATTTACTATACCAAGAAAAAAAAAAGGATCGTTTAAAGGAAAAATAATTTCTGATAAATTTTATTTTCCTATTTTTTTTTCAGTAGTTATATAAACAATCTCGCTCCATTGATAATAAAAAGAATCGGGAGAATATTTATGTTATTAAATAGCAAGAGTTCTCTAATTTGTATGTAGTAGAAAGTATACGCCTTATTCTATGAGACAAGTTAACTCTACCCAATGTAAACTTGAAGAGAAGTTGGTTCGTGTGAATTCAATATGTTTTAACCGAAAAGCAATAGTCATATTAGTGAAATTATTTACAATAGAGTAGAATTTATAAAATGTGCCTTTGTTCGTTGAAAACTAAAGATGTCGCAAAAGTTAAAAAAAGTACTGATCAACTACAAAAGCTTAGTCATTTTTGTTCAGACCGCTTAAAACAATACACACATTTGTGTAGAATTCACCCTCACAAAATAATTTTCATTTTTCCTCATGTTTTACGATATTTATGTATAGTAAAATGTTAAATATATTTCACGGTGAAATGTATAGTAAAATGATTACAGTCATTAATTTAATAAAGACGATTAAAAAGAGTTTCCTAAAGTCTTTATTTTCAGCGACATCACTTCTAACAATCGTCTTGTTTTTGGTATCTAAAACAATTGGAAAACAAAAAACTAATGAAATTGCATCACGAATATGCAAAACAATATAAATTTTGCACATAATTAATAGTGAAAACAAAATGCGTGAAACCTGTATTTATTACAGTCGCGATATCGAAAATATATGTAAACAAATGTGTGAGGAATTATCTACCAATTGTAATGCTAATTTCTGGTAATAGTGCATGTACCAAAATATACTTCCGGGTAATTTGGTTCAATAAAATAAAGCTTATTACAAGATGTTAAAATTTTAATTTTGCCATTGAATAAATAATGCTTACTGTTTTGTTCTTTGCATGTATGTCCTTAAATGTCCTTCAATAGATGAAAGTTTCTGTGAGTTAAAAAAGATGGCGGTGGTGTAATGATCTAGAAAATTTAGATAATAATTGCAATAGCGGATATTGCACTTATTATCAAAAAAATTCAATTTACATAAAATTTTAAAATTTTACGTTTCAAGTATGCAGAAAATTTTAAGAATTTAAACAGTAGTAAGAATCAAAACAATTGTCGGTTTTAATAATTATTTCTTCTTCTTCTTCTTCTTAGAATGTCATTGGGCACCTCTGCTTTTATCAGCATTTTGTACCATTAACTCCAAACCCAATGTTTCCTAGTTCCAGTTGCTCGGGTCACCCACTTTATTAATAAAGTCCGATAACCCTTTAATGGAGTCTAGGTGTAACTCTCTAATATGGATGATGCCTAAAGAGGTTAATCTAGGGAGGGCAAGAGCCTCGTATTCATAAATGATATGCTCTGCCGTTTCCTCTTGCGTATGACATTTCCAGCAGATAGGGTCTTGCTGAAATAGTCCCATCTGGTCAGAGAGTCAGTCATACAAGGGATAGCTTCCTGACTTTCACCAGAAGATGGTTTGGAGGTCATTTCTACCTCAAGTGAAGGATTCATTACTGCCCCTTTACAAGACAGCCTCTGAGTTCACTTGTCTTTTTCAGCAAGGTCAACTTCAGAGGCATCACTTGTAGATGCAGGAAGGATTGTTATTTCTTGTGTCTTTTCAGCCACAAGATAACAATTTATAAGCTCAGGCAATATAAGTCCACCCAGCATTGCCTGAGATACTGGGCAAGGCAAATTACTCTAGAAGTTTGCCAGGCAACTAGAGGCTCCGTTAAGACACCAATACCGCGGTGCCAATTAGCCCTAGGCACGGAACGCATAACACCAGGGTTTACGGGAGCTGGTTCGCGGCCTCTGATTCTATATTCAAGGCTATCTTGTCATTCCTACAGGACGTTCGGTGATCCACCGCCTACCGACGCGCCTGGTAGCTGCTCAGGCCCCAGGTTAATAATTATTTACTAATAATTAATAATTATTTAATAATTACTGGACGGACATTTGAAGATTATCGGCATCATTTCGAACATTTGTTTTTGTTTACAATGATTTTGAAATTTTTACAGCTGGGTATAACTAACTTTATTCCAGTATCGTAAGTTTTGAGGACAAAATGATGACTTCCAAAACTGAAACTCATTCGTTGTTTATCACTCAACAGTCATTTTTTGCCCACGAGGGCTAATTAGACCGGGAACTACGGCTTAAAGTGAATTCCGAACCACTACAAACATCCATGCCCAAGCGGGATTCGAATCCATGAACTGTTGAACCGAAGGCAAGAGCGATAACCATTCGGCTGCCAGCTCGGCTGAAACTCATTGCGCAAAAGGTGGTTCTTCAAATAATGCATTGGTCATCCACTATACAAGGACATTTTTATGAATAGCCACCTACACTCAGTATTTTCTAAAAAAAAAAGATAAGACATTATATTTTTCTTCCTAGTTAACAAAATGTGATTATTTTTACTCCAAAATTTAAGACAATGAGTTTTTTTTTAACCTTTACTAAAATGCTGAAACTTCAAAAGCTTTATTGATGATAAATAGCGATACTCTGAATGCTTTTATGTGTTAATCCCAGTTATACAAAATAAGAAGAATATTTTGTAAAAATGCAAATACTACATTTTTAGGAATTTTTCATGCGGGATAATCTTCGGCAAAAAAGAGTGGCTCATATATTTAGAAGGCAGAATATATGGCATTTGACGAAGATCATTGTTGAGAAAATGGTATCAGATCTGATATCAAGCTTATTATTTAACATAGTTAAGATAGTTGAATGAGTTTCATGATTTTAATGGGCAGAAGCAAGCTATTTTAAACATACAATAAAATAAAAGATTTCACTTGCCATACAATTTCATGTAATTCAATCTTTTTTACCCGCATCTTTTTTTATTACCGAATTAAGGTCATTTAAGCGTAGAAGAGTATTTGAAATCTTCTGCTTGGTTACTCCTTCAAAATTACGAAGAATCCATCCGGCTGCTTCTATCTAACTGGTAGAGCCCAACTACAGAGAAACATTAAATCGATTAAACTATCTTTTTTATTAAAATATTTCTTGCTGTTGTTATTTTTGACACTTGGACAAGACAAGCTCGCCAAGTCGTTGGCTATGCGAATTTAAGTCAGTAGGGTGCATCTTTCGTTTAACCAGAGCACCACGAAGGTGAAAGTGCGACTCTTGCTCTTGACTCCTCCGATAGATGGCACCACCAGAAAATCAACTCCCTCAATTTTGACATTGATCTAAAGGGAAAGGAAACTTTCTCCAGAACATTGCACCCTTGGTAGTTGCTCAAAGACCGACCACAAGACTTTCGATTCCACAGATTTAACGAGCACGTATATTGCATATACTCGGTTGATCTTTGGTGGCATTGGGAATCGAACCCCGCACTTCCGGACGGAAGGCAAATGCCCTAACTACTAGGCTACTGCGGCCACACAAAAATTTCTTACATTTATCATACATTAAACATTCCTTTTTTTGCTATTGAAAAAAATGCATCTTTTAAATTTCGTACCATTCTTACAACAGATGAAATAATTCTCCATAAATTAAATTGTCCATACATAGACTATTGGTTTGACAGCTCACACTATTTGCTTAACAAATGAAATACAATAAAGAACGAAATATTTTAATTGAAATAAATAATCGCAATTTTATTGGCATGTTAAATGTTATGAATATCTTCATACCGCATTTTTAAAAATCTATATAATGACATTCCTATTTAATTTCCAATTATATTTCTGAGAACGAATGAAAGTAATAACTGTCTTAAAATGTATAATCATCAAAACTGTCTTTAGTTTTTTTTTTTTACTATTTTCTCTTTATAGGAAAGTAAATCTCATACATATTCTGTAAATTAAATTTCTTTCTTAAAATTTGAATGTACAAGCATATTAATGGAATATTCCAGACAAAAAACCTCAAGCACTTCAGAATGATTTTAATTAAATATTTTGTTAGATTTTAACGTTTTGAAATCTTAATTAAAATTTTTAACTAAATTTCAATTAAGTTTTCGAAGCATTTGCAGTCTTCATTTCAATAGACATTTAATTACATGTGTATAAAAGATTCAAAAATCAAAACTAAGAATTCAATAAAACAATCACATTTAATTAAAATTTACATCACATTATATTTTAAAGTTAATAGACAAATTAACCAAACTTTTGAATGAAAACTTGATTTTATATTGCCTTTTTTCATGAATCTACAATCTAGTCAATTTCTTAAATTTTAATTATTTGAAAGTTAGTAAACTTTTGAATATATAACAGAAGCTAAACGTAAAGAATCTTGATGGTTTGGTTTGGTTTGGTTTGTTTGTCGCTCAACGGTCATTTTTTGCACACGAGGGCTAATTAGACCGGGACTTACGGTTTAAAGTGGATTCCGAACCACTACAAACATCCATACCCAAGGTGGGATTCGAACCCACGAACTGTTGAACCGAAGGCAAGAGCGCTAACCATTCGGCTGCCAGCTCGGCTAAAGAATCTTGATTTCATTTACATAAAATTAAAAATTATATATTATTTTTTTTACTTCTAATGGCAGATTATGAATTGTTACAACAAAAAAGATGAGAGTAAAGATCTAAAGAGTAAATATATTATATCTAGTACAGTTTGAGTTAGAAACATAAATAATTAGATGAGAACACTACTTCAGCTAATACTTTCTCTTTCATAGATCCACACTAGCCAAGCATATCAATTGATATTTTTGTAAAGGGATTGTCTATATATTTTTCCTGTGTTTTTTTTATTCACTTCTGTAAAAGTGAGTGCTTTTCCGTTTTTTTGCGATTTGTCAATACGGAAACGTATCTATGAAGTTTCCCCAAAAAAGCAAGAGTACAAATACATATTTTAAGTAATTTGGAATTTATTGTTATTTTTCTTTCATTTATCAATAATACAAAAAAGTTTAGTACAAAACTGAAGTTTATTTTGAATGTCTGTTGATGTTTAATTTATTTCGAAATAGATATTTTGTATAAGGGAATAAAGAATGGAATTCAATCGGGACTTGAATTTTAAAAAGATTCCCGAACGATTACGAAAACATCCACATGTGAAGAGAGAATCGAACCAATGAAATGTTGAACTCAAGAATCATTCCAGTTATTTTTATCATACAAGCAAGAAAAAAAAGTTGTGTATTTAATTTTTAAAAATTTATATATTTTGATAGTATTTAGCGAAGACAATGAAAAACTAATTTTAATCAAAAATTTCAATGCATGCTAATAAAAGTATTCATAATAGAATTTGCGGAAAGGATCTTTAGAGATTAAATGTTTAAGTTAATGAACTTATTTCGAATCAAAATTCTTAAAATAAAATTCTAAAGTTTGAATTTTTTTCTGAATTATGGTATTTATGAATAATGATTTTCAAAAATACGTAATTCTGCAAACAAGCTTAAAAATACTAGATTTAATTTTGTAATTAATTTAAAGAGTTAATTATAAATCTGAATTTTGGAAAAATTGATGACAGGCAAGATGCAATATAAATTATATTGCACGCAAACAGCACAAAAATAAATCTTATAATTGCTGAAATTAAAATTCAATATCACATGTCACTGCTGAAACTACTTTCTCAGACACGTCTAGCTTTTTATTAATTATACAACTTTATTAATATTTTCTCTACATTATTTTTCTGACTGTCAAGTTTGTGTTTATATTTATATAGAAAACTCCCTTAAAAAATTAAATAACCGACAGATTTTTGAGTGTCTAACTTAAATTGGTTTTCAGAATTCATTCGAAAAATTTTTCAATATAATGAACTGAAGTTATGAAATGTCAAACAGCGAAGAAAATATCTCGTAATTTGTGGCGATTTTTTTTCTTTCGACGTCAAAGTGCAACCGTCGCCAAATGGATTCTTGGCAGACTTTTCTCTTCCCACGAATTGTTTCTATAGAAGCAGCTGTTCGAAACAGCTCGATACAAAACTTTTTTTTTCAGCTTTTTTTATTACTATTACATTTGTCGATGAAAATTTTGAAAGAAAAGGCATGTCACTTGAGGCATTCATATAAGAATTTTCCTTTTCTTGAAAAATCAGTTTATTATGAATTAGTAATGAAATATAATTTTTTATTACAATTTTTCTCAAAAATACTTCAACAGCTATAATAAAGACGTCCAAAATAGAGGACTTTTTCTATTATTATTTTCTATAACAAATCCTATACACGAGGATGCAATAAATTTTTATTTAAGAAAAGAAAAAATTAATTTAACCTACAATAGAGAAGAAAACCATTTAATTTGCAGAAAAAAGTATAAGACGAAACTTAATTAACGTTAAGAATTTCAATTAACTTTCACTGAAATTCAAAATTTGAATGCAAATAAAGTAAGGCATAAAATTAGAACCAAAATTTTGTGTTTAAGCTATTTCAAAAAGAAATCCAATTTCGTAGAAATGAATTTATATATTTTTTAAAACAAAAAATATTTTTATTGGAATATACAATGTTCAATAACAACCGTAATTATATAAGTGCTGTTATTTAAAACCTATTTTTTAGAATTTTGAAAAATTAATTGAATTTATTTTAAACAAATTGAAAAAAAAACTTCAAGCAAAAGAAATATAGAGCGACATATAAATTAAAATAAATGCAATATATGTTCCCGATAAACTCCGAATCTACTGAACGGATTTTGATAAAATTTTGTAACCATTTATAATATAGTCCAACTTAAAAGATAGAATAGTTTTTATCTCTTAATTATTATTTTCAATATTTATTATACGACATTAATGTTTATTTATTGTTTAGTTCTGTAAGTTCCTAATAGATGGCGGTTTAGCATCTAAGTTGCACAGGTATTCGGCAGATGGCGACGTGTTTATTTTTCTAGATTATACATCTTCGAGAAAATTAACGTGCGCGCGCAATCGCGTGGTTAAATATAGAATTTACATATATTTTTATTATTATATTTTCATGATGTACATATATTTTCATATATTTTCATGATACATATATTTTCATGATGTATAATCATACTATAACAATTTTTTGTGAATCACTTTCATAATTATACTTTGTATTGTGTTATTATTGTGCGTGTTCAGTTTGAATATTTTTAATATTATAAATAGTAAAATAAAATTTTATTTATTGCTGTTTTTCTCTACTAATTTTCATACCACCTCCAAAACATGTAAGTATTTTTGACAGCCTTTTATTTTTTTTATTTTTATTTTATAATTTGATAATTATTAATTTATTCAGTAGAACATTTTGATCTAATTTATTTATTCAAATGATAAATTCTTTTAATTTTTTTATTTCAGTATAATGCCACGGAAAAATTTTTTAGTTTTAATAATTTAAAATTGAAAAAATAATAGTTCGATGTCAATGTTATCTACCTCATTTATAACAATTTATTTTCAGATGTTTTTAATTTATATAGTATATTTTATAAGTAAGTCACTGATTACTAACTATAATTTAATATAAGATGAATAAAATGTAAATTCAGAAAGTATATGTTGATTTGTGCTTAATTTCAAAATTTCGATACTTTACCTATTACTTTTAAATTTTTGCGAAACGTTTTATTTTTAATCTCATATGAATGAACCTATTTTAAATTTTTTTAGAAAATATTAATTTGATTGTACCCAAGAATTAGTAAAAAATTGATTCAATGTATTATAAAAACTCAGCCACATATATAATTTCTTTTATCAAAATTAGAATAAATTCAACAGTACACCTAGTTTATTAAATATACTCCTTTCAGATCTTACAACAAAAACACAATTCATATTTATGTTTGTGCATGCAAAGCTAATAAGATCTTAAAAAACAAATTTCACAAACTGATTTTATAATATAAACTTATTCCATTACAAAAATGTTTTTTCCTTTTGATCAATTTGGATTACTTTCTAAATTTTTCCCACAAGATACGCATTATTTCACAGAACAAATATTGATATGTATAAAGAAAATATATTTTCAAAGAAACGATCTTTAAGAATTAAGTTTTTTTTAAAAACAAGAATGTTTTCAACCATTACTATGAATTTATAATAATTTGGACAACTGGAACACAGATGAGCTGTAGATCCGTTGACTAGAGTATTTTCCACAAACTCCGAGACAAGTCACAAAATTTTGTTGCCCAAGAAGCAATCTGCACGAAAGAGATTGAAAACTCATTTAGGGCATTAATATTTAATAAGCGAAAGTACCTGGTAAAGAAATTATGCAGAAATGAAACGAAATTCTAAGAAAAGTTAAATAGTGTGGAAAGAATGCATTAATTTTTACCACTGAAATAATTTAAATATACTCCATTAAAACATATCAGTAATATCTTTGAATTCTGTTACTTTATTATTTCCATAGTTTGGAGTTTACCACATGACTTCAATGTAATACAATACAATAAACATGGACTTCGTTAAAAATATTTTCATTACACTGTATTTGTTTAACGTTAGTAACATCTGCAGATAGATATTGTTAAGAATATAAAGTTGCTCTTCATTTTAAGCTATGGCCAAGTTATTCAGTAGACCTAAGTTGGCATAATGATCTTCAAACTCATTAGCAAAGGAACGTTTCACCTTTAAGAGTTTATCATCAGTACCATGGATTTTAGATGTTGGCACCAGGCAGTAAATATTCTAATAAGTTTAAAACAAATGAAGCTTTTTATAGCAACCACGATATTATTTTTTTAATTTTTCAGATAATGGCATACCTGCCAACCTTGGAAAATAAAAAATCAGTAGATTCTACTGATTTTGATGGGGGAAAATCAGGAGACACTCGTAGTGACATTTTTGCCTGAAACATAATGTTTAAAACGGTAGTACCACAAAAAAGACAATTTTACTCTTTAGATTAACATAAATCATCCTCAGAATGTATAAACATATAAAGGAACTATAAAAATAAAATACACTATATGTGTAAAGAAAATGAACATCAACGTTTATGTCCCAATATTTATTTTATAGGACAACTTTTACTACACAAGTGTAATTTATAAATATTAAACTTATAAAATTACATGAATTTGATTGATTGATTGTCTTTTTTCTGGCGCAAAATCCAAAAAGGACATACTGCGCCGAGCGAAAGGTTAAAAAATTTTTGAAATCAGAATAAAATATCCATTATAAAATTTGCAAACAAGTTTATTGCAGTAAAAGATTATAAATTTGAATCTTATTAAAACAAATTTTTGGAGTAAAGAGAATGCGTTATAAGCAGTGCAAAATTTTGATAGTCCTTAAGAAAGCAAAGAGATTTGGATGAGGTATTTCCCCAATCAAGTCCAGTAAATTTAAGACAGTGTTGTGGAAAAAGGTAAGACGAAGATGGTTAAAATTAGGACATTCAATTAAGATATGATATACAGTTAAAACTATTTTACAACTCGAACACAGAGGTGCAGGTTCCTTAAATAAAATGTAACTATGTGTCAAACGAGTATGACCGATTCGAAGTCTGGATAAAATAACGTCAGCACGTCTGTATGAGATATTACTCCAGTTCCGAATGTGAGATTTAACACAGAAAAGTTTATTTGTTACTTGCGTATTCCAAGAATTCTGCCAAATAGAATGCGTATATACAGAGATTGAATGCTTGATATCTGTATAAGGGATTGCTTGGTCTATAGGGTCTTTACCTTCTTTAGCAGCTAAGTCTGCTAATTCATTGCCAGTAATACCGACATGACTAGGTATATAGCAAAACAATATTTCGAAACCATTACGAGACATTTCATTTAACAAAACTAAGATTTTATTAATCAGGGGATGAAAATGTTGAGGAAAATTAAGCTGTTTCATAATGCTCATACTGTCAGTATAAATGCAGAATTTGCGGCTGCGAGAGCACTTGATTATGTTAAGAGCTTTCAAAATGGCAACAATTTCAGCAGTGTAAATAGAACAGACTGACGAAAGACAATAGCTATAGATATTAGTGCCATAAACTATGCCACAGCCGACGTGTCTTTCTGTTTTTGATCCATCAGTAAAGATTGGGAAGTAATCATGAAATTGATTCCGATGAATACCATAAATTTGTTTGAAAATTATGGGATCAGTATGTTCTTTGCTAAACAGAGAAAAGTTGTTTAGACAGCATATTTGTGGAAAATCCCATGGGGGAATACTATTGTAGTCAGCAATCTCGACTGGAGTTAAATGAAGATCAGCTTCCTCTATAAGAGGTTGAATCCTAGCATAAAAGGGAGGAGTGCAAGAAGGGCGAGCGTTAAAAAGTCTCTTTAACGTAGAGTCAACTCTTGCATACCTCAGTGGATGGTTTAGAGTAGAAAAACTCTTGAAATAATAATTAAGGGAAAGCTTAATGCGTCGTAGTTTTAAAGGAGGTATGTTGCAGTTAACATAGAGACTGTCGACAGGTGAGGTACGAAACGCTCCACTACAGATACGAAGTGCAGCGTGATGAATTGGGTCTAACCATTTTAGGGCAGACTTTGAAGCTGAACCATAAGCCACACTGCCATAATCGATACGGGACAATATGATAGATTGGTATATTCTGCACAATGAGGTTCGATCAGCACCCCAAGAAGTATTGGAAAGAACTTTTAGTATATTAAGAGATCTTTCGCACTTTTTGCGCAAATGTAATATATGGGGCAAGAAGGTAAGTCTGTTATCAAAAATTACCCCAAGGTATCGTATCTCATTAACAACAGGAATGGATACCTCCTGAAGTTGGATATTGGGATCAGGGTGAAGGCCACGTTTCCTACAAAAATGAATACAATTGCTCTTACTTGGTGAAATGGTATAGCCATTTTTGTCACACCAGTCAGTAATTTGATTTACAGCCATCTGTAGTTGTCGTTCAATTAAATGTATATCTGAACCTTGACAGGAAATCTGTAAGTCATCTACGTAAAGTGTACTTTTAATACAGGAAGGTAATGTAGATAAAACCTTGGAAATAAAAACAATAAATAATGTTACACTAAGTACACTACCCTGAGGGACGCCCTCAGTTTGGACAAAGGATCTAGATAAAACAGACCCAATGCGCACTTTAAAATTTCTTTTTTGTAGGAAGTTTTGAATAAAAAGTGGTAGGTTACCACGGAGATTAAAACCATGTAAGGTCCGAATAATACCATAGCGCCAGGTTCTATCATAGGCCTTCTCAATATCTAAGAATATTGAGACAAGATGGTTCCTACGAACGAAAGCAGTTCTAACATCATTTTCCAAATTAATAATATTGTCTAACGTAGATCTACCCTGACGGAAGCCACTTTGCTGCTGAGGTATACACCTATTGTTTTCTAAGTAAAATACAAGACGGTTATTTACCATGCGTTCCATCGTTTTACAAAGGCAGCTTGTTAAGGCTATAGGACGGTAACTTAAAGGGTCTTTAGGGTCTTTTCCTGGTTTTAGGATGGGGATGACTATTGCTTCTTGCCACATAGAAGGGAAAGTATTTTCCTGCCAGATTCTGTTGAAGAGGAACAGAATATTGGTGAGAGAGACTGGTCTTAGATGGCGGAGCATTTGATAAGTAATTCCATCGGGACCTGGGCTGGTATTATGGGTCTTGGATAGAGCCTTTTGTAGCTCATACATATGAAATTCGTAGTTATAGGGTAACTGTTCAGAATTATTAAAATTTATGTTGATCTGCTCAGCACGACTTTTATACTCTTGGAAAAAAGGTGTGTAAGAGTCAGATTTGGACACACTAGAAAATGCTTCGCCAATTTTATTAACTACATCCTCGGGAGAAGAATAAACTGCAGTGTTAGTAGTCAATATCGGGAAAGAGAATTCTTGGTACAAGCCATTAGCTGCTTTCACCTTTTTCCAAACAAGTTTGCTAGGAGTGCTAGAAGTAATATTTGATGTATATCGTATCCAAGAGTCTCTTTGACTTTGCCTGCGAATCTTGCGGGCTACAGCCTTCGCTTTCTTAAAAATAATTAGATTATTGGTAGTAGGATGTCTTCGAAAAATATTCCAAAACTTTTTTTGTTCACGGTAGGTTTTTGCACAGGCTTCATTCCACCAGGGTTTCCGCAGTTTTCGAGGACGAGAGGAATATTTTGGAATGGATATTTCAGCAGCTTTCATAATAGTATTTGTAGCTTTAATAACAGCATCATTTATATCAGTATTTGTAATCATTTCTTCTGTAATAACTGCCAGTTCTGCAAAAGAATGCCAGTCTGCCTTGTGATACTTAAAGGTTGTAGGTTGTAAGCCATTAGAAGGTGGATCAGCAAAAGTAAGGATTACAGGAAAATGGTCACTGTTATACAAATCATTTTCAGTGGTCAAGTCCAGATGAGGAAATAAAATAGGAGAGCAAATAGCCAAATCTATGGAATGAAATGTTTTCGTAGGAGCATGAAAGTGAGTTTTTTCATCTTTATTTAGCAGACAGAGACAGTGATCAGTTATCAGTTGCTCAATTTGTCGTCCTCGAGAGTTTGTATTAGTGCTTCCCCACAGAGCACTGTGACCATTAAAATCACCTATTAATATATAAGGGACGGGAAGTTGCTGCAATAGTTTATTTAAGTTGCTTTGTGGAATGGCAATACGTGGTGGTAAGTAAATGTTACAGACAGTGATTCGAAAATTAATGTGTATCTCAACTGCCACAGCTTGCAACGAAGTACGTAATGGAAATCCTGTGTGGGGGTAGTTATTCGAAGCAAGAATGCACACCCCTCCTGATACAGAATCATCAGGTATGTCCATTCGATAAGGTGTGTAACCTTTTATTTTCCAAGTAGTATGAGATTTCAAGTTGGTTTCTTGGAGTGCTAGACAAACAGGATAGTATGAATTTATTATGTCTTTAATGTCAGATATATGCGTGCGGAGTCCATGGCAATTCCAAGAAAGAAGAACCACCATTATGAAGGGTTCTTTTTACGGTGACGTGATCTGTTCTTCGCAATCAACTCAAAATTATCAATATCAGTATCCATATCACTATGGCTGTCTGTAGGAAGGCTGGTTTTAAAAGCAGTTACATTTGGTTGATCTTTAATCTTAAGCTTTTTTCTGTTATCAGAGTCACTTGTTTTTTGTGGCTTTATAAATATAGACTTCTCTGTAGTAGGTTTGTTTTGTGTTCCAGGTTTAAAAAAGGCGATTGATGAAGTGTCTGTTTGTACAGCAGTTGATACTGTTTTTTTCAGTACATGGGCATATGGTTTCTTGAAATTAATCGTATTTTGAAGTTGTTTTTTAGCTTCTTGATATGAGATTTTTCGTGTCGTTTTTATCCGTTGAATTTCTTTTTCATGTTGCCAGTGTGAGCAGGTTTTAGAAGATGCGCTATGATTTTCTTTACAGTTAATACAAAATGGTTCAGATTTACAGTCAGATTCCTGGTGTTCCAGACTTGAGCATCGAGTACATGTAGGTTTTGATCTGCAAAACATTTTAGAGTGTCCAAATCTATTACAATTAAAGCATCGTATGGGGTTTGGAATATAAGGTCTTACAGGGCAATTCAGGTAACCTGCTTTTATTGAATTTGGAAGATTAGGACAGTCAAAAGTTAATATTAAGTTTTTTGTGGGGAAAATTTCTTCACCTCGATGGATGGTGATTCGACGGACATTGCAAACTCTTTGGTCTTTTAATTCTTCCAGAATCTCAGTTTCAGATACTGATAAAAGGTCTATCTCTGAAATTACACCACGACATTGATTAAGTGATTTATGACTTGAGGCTATGATGGGAATTTCTCCAAAAACTTTTAAAGATAAAAGAGACTTTGATTGTTGAGCAGATGAGCTCTCGATTAGTAAATCTCCGGATCTTAGCTTTTTTACATTACTAGGTTCTCCTGCAACTGCCTTAATCTGTTTGAGAATTTTGAAAGGTGACATTTGCTTAAGCATGCCCTCGTTGTTCTGTATTAATATGAACTTTGGGTAAACATTTCCAATTTTGTCAAATTTATTATCAATTTGTGACGAGTTAAGGCCCTCGCCGTGGCCAGAATTTTTTGGACCCATGAGAAAGAGAAAAGTTCATCCCAGTGGGCCCCCGCCCATCACAGAGCCCAACAAGGGAAGGCAGTTACCGGCTCTGGCAATAGCCAGCCTCGGCACTTACCTTAGGGGTATCACCAGGATATAGTACTACATGTTGGGTTGAGGATCTAGCGAGCATGTCCGCACAACCCAGAATGCAGGACTAGCCCTACAGCACCATGCAAGGGTTATAACATTCCTAACATAGCACCAGCCGGTTGACTGAGAGCGGGCTCACTCCAGCCACCCGTCTACAGAGAAGCCTGGGCCAAAGGGAACGCTAAGGGACCCCAGGACACCAATTTCCTCCTTACGGGACGCCATACACGGCCAACATATGGGGTGGAAGACCAATGAAAAAAATGGATGTAAGACCCATTGAAAAGCAAGATACAACATAAGCATGAAGTCTTGATCTCGACGACGACAAATAGGAAAAGAAAGATAAAGAAAAGTAGAGGAGAAGAAGATAAAGATCGCTAGGGTACCTTAGGATAGCGACACCCATATTTACCTAAAGAAGGTAAACCCCTGAGGGATGGAAAGGAGAAGAAAAGAAAGAAGAGGACAGATCGCTAGGGTACCTTGGGATTGCGACACCCATATTTACCTAAAGAAGGTAAACCCCTGAGGGGTAAAATTACATGAAAACATGTAATACATTACTAAACAAATTTAATTCAGAGACAAATATTTCACATTTGACGGAAACATTTTATTAATTTAATTACGAATAACTAGAATATTCCTCCTAATTGAACTCCTTATGTAAACAAGCACCTGGTGTATTGTATGACTGCCAATTTGCAGGAATTTTGGCAGCTTAGAGTGGTTAGAGAGTCATCTTCCCATAGCTGACAGATGGGGTCCAAAATTCAGAAGAACATATTTAAAGAAATAAATATATTATTATCTTTATATTAGTGCGCAATCTGTTGATTGTTCAAGCTACTAAATCAACTAAATATACTTTTTTCCCAGCAAAATTTCGGCTGTTTCTAAAAGTTTTTCACTGAAACTGCCAAAAATCAGTATATTTTCATACATTATTGGTAAATGGGAGAAATGATGAAAAATCAGTTTTCAGATAAAATCCGTAGAGTTGACTTCCCCATGAAATGGGAAACTGATCACGTATAGATCAGTTTTTTGACTGACTGTATAGTCAGTCAAAAAATATTGGGACACTGGGGATGCGTAGCATGTAAAGCTATTTATGAAAATATTTATCACATTAAAACAAAAGCAAAGTAATCAAGAGGTACTTTAACATTTGGTATACACTATATAATTAAAATTTTGCTAATATTTTAGCTTTATAATTTCATATAGCGTTTTGAATATAATCAAATATGTCACTCAAAATAAAACTTAATTTGTTACCACTGTTTTTAGACAATACTTTTCAACATAAGTTGTCAATAAAATCGGTTATATGTAGAGCAATGGCGAAAAACAAAGTGATTTCGAATGGATGTGCGAATTCTAGTGATAAGCCATTGGAAAAAATGGAAAATCAGTTCGCTGTATAGGACAAATCTTGGAGCCTAGTAAGTCTACACGAAAACAAATAGTGTTGAAAAAAAGCAGATGTCTCAGGATATTTACTGAACGTGAAGAAAGGTGGATTGTGAGACAAGTTCTCATTAATCCAAGAACCAGCGTAGTAAAAATGACTCTGGGATGTAAAAATATGTTCGGGAAATCTATAAATTCTGAAACTGTCAGAAATGTTTTAAGAAAACATAGGTATCATGGTAGAGTACCTCGAAGAAAGACCTACATTTCCAAAGCAAACCGACAGAATAGACTGGCATTTGCTAAAATGTATGTAAAGCAGCCACCAGAATTTTGGGAAAATATATTTGCCTTCGTCTGACGAAGGCAATTACAACATTTTCGGATCAAATGGGATCCAAAAAGTCTGGCTTACACCTAATACGGAATTGCATGTCAAAAATTTGCTGCCTACTGTTAAATATGGAGGCCGCAACCAATTAGTCTGGGGCTCCATGGCAAACTCTGGTGTTGGAAACTTAGATTTCATAGATGGTATAATGAATAAATAATATATATGTCTATCTTGACATTCTCAAGCGAAATTTAAAACAAAATGCGAGAAAGTTGGGAATAGCAAGACAGTTTAATTTGCACCAGGATAACGACCCAAAACATACTACTCACATTTGCAAGTTATGGGCCCTTTACCACTGTCCTGGTGTGATTAAAACTCCTGCACAGAGTCCAGACCTTAATCCCATAGAACATGTATGGGATTATTTGCAGCAAAAAAACTCAATGAACACCACATTTCTAACAAGCAGGAGTTGAAACATCTGGTTGATGAGTGGGCCAAAATCGACCGGTCGTTTTGTGCAAAACTGGTCAAATCCATGCCAAATCGACTACTAGAGGTCATAAAGTACAAAGGTGGTCCAACGAAATATTAACTATACATTTTTTGCTGTTTTTTATTTATTGGGCAGTGTCCCAATTTTTTTATCTCATTTTTGCCTTTACTTTCTTTATCTTTAAATTATATAAATAATTACATTAATATTTGAGTTTTGTTTCAGTCACTGTGATCTGCATTTAACAAAACGTCATATACGTCTTTTTTGTGTTTCATTTGTGTATTTAAGTTATATATTATGATAAAATTTCATGAACTTATATTGTGTCCTAATACTTTTATGACAGTGTATGTTTTGAGGAAAAATTGCCAGGAATATTTATAGACGAAAGATTTGAAAACAGGAAGCTCAGAAAATTCACATCTTATCTCTCATCAATGTCGATAATCAAACAAGGGAGATTGATTTTGGTGATGATTTTCTACGATTAGGCAAAAATCAGCCTGTATGAGCTTTAATTTTCATCAGGTTGTAGAACTATTGTAAGATATCACTAATATACTCACGATGTGCTATTGCTTCCTAAAAGAACTTATGGTGGACAGTAAGTCTTATTCTTGGATCTAAAGAGGAAATTCATCTGATCTGACAATTCAACTTTCAACTGATCACGAAATTTTCCATTCCAAAGTATATCACTAGGTCCTTGACGTGAGGTAGTTAAGTAAGCGAGATTTACAAGAGACTTAAAATAAAAATTATATGCATCCTTGAAAAACCCTTTTTCATCTTGCTAATTAGAAACCACTAAATGATGGTACAAGGGGAGAAGAATTTATTAAAAAATGAAATTGTTCAAAATGTTTTTAGTTTAACTTTTGGACAACTATTTTTCTTAAGTTGGAACAATCTTTATTCACATTATTGATATGCTGTTAAAAAGCCACTTTAAACAATAAAACCCTACCTTTTGTTCACAAAAAATGAAAGAAGGACAAAGATACATGGAAACCAGAACTACAACAAAGTAAGCATTATACAATGTGTGTAAGATTAAATTATACTAAGTGAAAAACTTTCCGATCTAATGAAAATAAAGTGTTAAACAAATGTCATAAAATCTTCAAATGACTGGGAAATTTGTGATGTTTATCTTCATCTTTGATTTTCAGCTATCAATATGATTCTGGGATAACAGTTTAGAGAATCTTGTTCTCCCATCAAAATTGTTCTAACATTTTTTAAATAAAATAGATGAGAATTTTACTCGTATTAAAATAAATGTGCTTTTGCTCCTCATCAAGAATTTCGAGATCATACTATTAATGGTAATTATTTACATACCATTCTTTTAAAGCTTGGTTTACCAATCTGCCGTAACATTTTGCAGACGAGGGTTAGTTGAATCAGAACTTACATTTTAAATGTAAGCGGATTCTAAACCACACAAACATTCTTATCTGAAGTGCAATCAAACTCACGAATTAGAAAATTGAAGTTCATGCTTTGCATTCGAGGAAATCAGACATTAAGAATTTCATTAATTATGATAGTATTGGAAAAGACGATTGACATCTCCTTTATCAATCAAAAATTTGTTTACTTTGTTATTTTAAGAATTCTTTCTGTACACAAGATAGAAAAATAATTTCTGAACCTTTAGACATCTACACTCAAAATAGGAATCGAATCCAACAACAGAATTGAAGATTCTAATTTCGATTTTATTATGTTCACGTTTTACGCAAAAGCCAACTTGATGTGTGGATATCCATCTTAAAATAGATTTCGAATCACAATAAACTTACAAGTCTGATGTTCGCATTGAACATTTGAAAGCTTGAAATGAAGATCAAAGTTAGTTATTCAGCTGCCATGTTTATTCTAAACGGATCTGTAAATTAGTTCTGGGAAGAGATTAGTTGTTTGACATTATATAATGTTCACTTTAACTAGTCTCCTTTGATATTTTCTCAATGTTAAACCTTAAACTGAGATTAATAAACTCTAATGCATTACTAGTAGGTGAAAAAGTAAAGAAAAAATGTAATAAAAATTCTAAAATTCAAGCAATCATATATTGCGCATTTATTGTACTATATTCACAAATCTTTCTTTCGAAAAAAATTAAGATTGTTCAAACAAAATAGATTTCTCAAATAATAGTTGTTTAATACGAAAATCTAATTGATAGCCATGTAAAATTTAGAATGCAAACTTGATTCTTTATGTAAATCAGAGGCAAAAATTATGTTTTATTATTTAGAAATTTAAGAAAAATAAATGCTAGTGTTCATCAATGGAATTGATTGATCAACAGTTACATTTTTGGCAATTATTTTATTCATTTTGTATGTAAATTTATATAAAAAAGAAAAAAGCGATAAATGACATAAGGAATTTTCGGTTTAATGTAAAATCAGATAAATATAAGAATGGAATTTCTTACAAAGAAATTTCTCTCTAACGCAATTATCGATTTCGAGTTATTCTTTGATAATTGTGGGAAAGAGTTATTACGATATTAAGATAATGGAAGTTCGTAAGTATCAAACATTAAAGCTATGTAAGACTACATTGCTCAACATTGAAACAACTAAATGTATGCATAATAAAGCCATTTAATGAAGTTACGATATTTATATACGCCATGTATTTGATAAATGAGAAAACATTTATTAGATAACATAGGGTCGTTGGAAAATATAAATAGCATAACTATATTCACGCGCTTCTTTGGTGAGGAGAAAATGCAACACGCCAACATGGATTAAATATCATTTCTTTTTACTGATATCAGATGGCGCTGTGTTCTTCATCTCCGAAGTGACTGATTTTAGTAATATTTCTGTCGCTAGAGAAAATGTAATTTTGATCATACAAACTTAATTTTAATCATAATGATGATTGACTGATCCAGACTGCTTGTCATTTCTGTGTTGTTTAATCGACGAATCTTTCGCATCGTGTTTCTTAAGTGTTAATTCATCCCAAAGCTACAGCGTAGATTTCTACGAATCCATTTATGTAAAAAAATATACTGCTAGCACCGGTAAATTTAAGATTTCTCATCTGAATACAAGATTTATACAGCGCCATTTATTATTCTATGGTTATGATTTGGATGCGGGTAGCGTATGACCAAATAAGTCTTGTTTGTAAGCAAAATAAAGTTTGTTAAAGTTTACAAACAATCATTTAAATTGGGTCATTGTCAATAAGAGGTAATAAAAGATATGCCATATATTTAAATCTACAAACAAGCTATATTCGTTTGTCTTTCTCGTTCTACAATCATCTTTCATATACGAGGGCTAACATGGCCAAAACGTACGGTTCTAAGAATTATCCGATCAACAAAAACATCTACGTCCGAAAATAAAACTGAACTCATGATCTGATGAACGAAAGACCAGATAGTTGCTTATTCCGTTATCAATGGCACTGGACATTATGAAATATGTAACCAGAAATAAAATTATAAAAAACTTATTTATGAACTTCTGAACTAAACTTCAGAACTATGAATAAAAGATAAATTTCAAGAAATTTGTACTGATTAAATTCATGATGAAAATAAGTATACTAACATAATAGAAAATTACGTATTATGTAATAACAAAAAATGAAAATCAGCACAATAATCTAATACTTTAATCGTAATCGAAAATAATAGAATTGGTAGTTATATTCTTTGTAAGCGACTATTCGACTAACTTTAGTTCCGCATTTGTTTTGATTTAGATAAAAATTTGTTTTTATTTAAGCGTGTATAGAAGCAATATTAACTTATATTAGTTTTCTAAAGTTAACTGAGATAATTTTTTTTATACTATTATTTTATGGTAAACTTTTTTCTTTTAAGAATTAACCATTTTTCTTTAAGAATGTAAAAAAGTCATTATTCAAGAATTAGTCATTATCTAAACTTTGACAGATTTTTTTAATCAATAATTAAACTTTTAAAAAGTAACACGCATAAAATAAAAATATATTTATTAAAGATCAAAATGAACTCATACATTATTTTTCGGAATTAAGAAAATAATAATATGCTAAATAGAGCATGCCGTGGAGGTAACGCAAACTTTAGAAGCAGCACACACACAAAAAAGAACGAAAATATTACTTTGCTATTGCCTTGCCTCAAATAATCGCCTGAAAAAAGGGCTAGCGCCAGAGCCATATTGAATGTTGCATAATAAAGGCGGGATTGACTCATTATGCAAATGATGTATTTCTTTCAAGCGGCTTGGAAAATTGTCTGACCTTCATTAAAAACAGTCGGAACTCTGCAACAGCTTTAAGAAAAATGGCGAAAAAATGTTTCGAGCGATTAGCCATTGGAGGAGGAGCAAATTGCCAGGCTTCATTAAAATGGAATTTGTTGCGAAGGGGAGAAATAATTAATAAAACTAGTAGCTTTCTTATTCGCTTTTGACACCTCCAGAACAAGGAAATTGTGTTCCAAGTAGTGTTTCAGAACCCCTTCTTTTCGTGTTCTTTAGCTGAGTAAGATATATTAAGCTATAAAGGTGAGAATTTTAATTTCGAAATAGTTCCCAGGAAAAAGTAAAGTATAGTCAGGAATGATAAATGATATGGAAATTACCTTTATGTTCGAGATGGTAACTCTGTCGGTACTTCTTTTTTTTAAAAAAAAAAAAAAATGGGGATTTTACGAACTCACAGAACATGAATACACTATCTGCGTGCAATAAAATGGTGTTCCATACAAGAAAATCACCAGTACACAACGAACAGTTCTCATACAAAGTTCCTTAAACTTCTCCTTAATACAACCAACGTATATATTATTTAAATTGGCAAAATCTCTTTATTTTAAATGAATTTAAAAACCTAAAGGATGAATAACTAATCAATAGAGATCTTTAATATCTTATATCTTAACAATCAGTTTACGTTAAAATATTTTATTTTCTTAAAATTATTGAGAAAAAAATTTAACATTCTATTATTTCTTTTTTAGTATTGTTTTTAACAATTAATAAAAAAATGCTTATATTTCTAATAATTTAAACAAGAAAAATACTTAACTCCTTCTTATTAAAGATTTTTCTAACATAAAAAGACAATTTCAATTTTCTTTCTAAAGTAACAAAATTAATATGCTTGCATTCAGAACGAAAGAAAATGTTAAGCTACAAAACAAGATAGCTATATTAATGAGGGCTTATTTTTAAACAATTAGAGACTTAAAGTTGTGTGATAAATTTAATTCGTTTAATGAATTTTAATAATGATAGAGAAGAATTAAAATGGTTATTTACACTTTTTTTTAATAAAAATGCTTCGCAAATAAAACAAGATAAATATAATTTATCTACATTACAATTTGTTCACGCAAACAAATTTTCAAAATTTGGTTTTTATTGTCATTATTGTTAATAAATTTACACATCAGAATATTTGTTTTCATCGTTACATTAATAATAAAAATAACGAAAATGCCTAATTTCTTTTTTTTACTAATTATTCTATTAAAAATATCAATTACAGTGAAAAGCTTGTTTTCAAACATTTACTCTTACATTATAGTGAAATATTTGTATAATTCATTATTACGAAAAAAATAATTGTTATAAATTCATTAAAACTCTAAAAATAATTATTTTTAGTAAATTTTTTATATTCTTGATTTCTTTCTCACTAAAAAAATTCTATTTCAATTCCACATTGACTTATGTTCATAAAATGTAACACCAAAAATATATAATTCTAGCAACATTATGTTTAATAAAAAATTGCAGTACATTTCAAATTACAAAATTCACTACAAATAAAATATTTTCCAATTGCTAATTTCTAACACCAGAAAATTGAAAATAATTACTTTTCACAGAAAATTTTCGCAACTGTAAAATGAAATGTTCTTGTTTTTAAGATGCACAACAATAACGCAGAAAATAATAGATTACAAAATATAGACGTTAAAGAGAATTTTAAAGTTCATTTAATCTAAAATGTGTGTATCTTATAATTCTATGCACAAATAAAGTGAAAAAAAGAAAAATTGTTAGATATTTTTTTATTTTATCTTTTTCAGCATTTAATCTATATATAAATATTTTTTCAATCAATAATTCAATTATAAAAAAAATTTGATGCAATACTTTAAATTCCAGAAAATTAATGAAGTAAATTCATTAAAACGAAACTAGTTTTTTTAAAAATAAAATCTGATTTTTTCAAGGAGCTTAATTACGTGAGCATTAATGTTTATT
The DNA here is from genome assembly GCA_037975125.1 of Latrodectus hesperus. Classification (NCBI taxonomy): domain Eukaryota; kingdom Metazoa; phylum Arthropoda; class Arachnida; order Araneae; family Theridiidae; genus Latrodectus; species Latrodectus hesperus. The sequence goes on from CM075862.1 coordinate 78,851,704, forward strand.
ACAATAGACATCAAGCTTCAAAATAATTAAAAATTTAATTACAAAGCTTTTTTTAAGAACAATTTGATAAAAACAACACAATTAAAAATATAATTAAATAAATGAATAGGCAATGAATTTAGCAATCATTAAGACATATAAGCGATAATATGAAGTTTTCAAAATTTATTCAATATTGGCTATTAAAACTGCTACACCAAAAAGAAATACATAATAAAATGACAGTCATAGGACTAATATATTATACTGAAAATAAAAAGCGATTGAATTTTAAAAAGCTTGAAAGCATAAATCTTTAAGAATTAGTACACAGAGTGATCACTTATGGCTGTGTATTTTAACTTCACTTATACGCATGGGCGTTGTGACAGATTAGAGAGCGAGCAACATAAACGGCTGGCTATATGCAGCAGTCATAATTCATAGAGTAGTAAACTGGTGAATGGTAATGTGTAAAATTCAATTTCAAATGTGTATAATGAGCCATGTTCTTGATTTAGAAAGTTTTATATAAATCAGAAATATATTATCAAATCTAAAAAAAATGTCATTTTGTGTAATTTGATATTTTAAATAAGCGAGATTAAAACTTTACGTCACCTAAACGAATTTACTTAGGCCTTGTATTAATCATTTTGACGATCAAAAAATTCTCCTAAGCCGTCTAATTAATGTGAATGTGTATTTGTCTAGTTATCAATTTTGTTTGAGTATTAGAAATGTACATACTCTCATCTATAAATAAGATAATTTATGAAATATTACTGAAAAACAAATTCTAAGTGGCAGCACAGAAGTTAACTTTAAATCAATGAAGTTTTTGTTTATTTAAAATAATTTTATTTTAGCACCAATTTATAACCACAATAACTTCAAAATTTTTTTTAAATTCATGCGAAAGTGTTTTAGCAATTCTCAAACATTGTAATTACAATAGTTATAATTGTACTTTGCAATTCATCTAGTTATTTTATAAATTTTTAAATAAAAAAATGAATATTTTAAATGATGATAAGGTAGTTAAATTTAGGTTCAATGAAAAAAAACACATTTTTGAATTCAGCTCTATAGTTTCGATTTAGATTCTTAGATATTTTTAAGTTCTATACTTTTTTTAAATACTTGACTAATATTATCAAAAAGTATCTTTATTTTTAAAATTTAAAAAGGCTAGTAAAGCAATAATTACAAACAATTTTCTTTTATCATATCTTTTTTAATTTAGATTATGATGTTTTATAGAAGTCATTCCTCTTAAAACGTATATTTAATTTAACAAATTTTTTTTTCGAGCACAAACTAAAAATCATTTATAAAATGGGTATATTTCTATCTTTATTTCTCATCAAAAATTAATATAGATTAACAAACAAAACTTAAAAAGACTTACCATTTTAAATACATCATGTAGAAATGTTTATGGAATCGATAAAATATTTTAACACAACTAGTCTTGATAAACTGAGTATTAAATTCTTTATCTGCTCATTATGTCAATGAAAAAAGAGTTCAACTGATCTTAAAGAAAAATCAAATTTAAAACACGCAGCGGAAACGAAATTTTTCAGCTTATAAAATGAAAAATTGTAAAATGCGGCAACAGCAAGGATGAAACACGGATTATTCGTCATTATTTTTGAATCGTATTCCTAATTATGTATGTTCGTAATTTGTTGTGAATGTAGTTCTTTTTTATTTTTCCTCAGTTGGCTTAAAATTGATTATTCTTTTCTTAATTGGTCAGATATTGTTCTTTATTTAATAATATTCACTTTGTTACATTTTAAATGTAACGCATTTGATTTAAAATAAATGAACAAAAAAAAAACTATTTATTCAGATGAAGTCTTAGTTTTTTTTGTCATTAAACGAACATTTTTTTGCACTCTAGGGCTAATTAGAACAGAGCCTACGGTTTAAAGTGGATTCCAAACCATTACTAAAATTCAAGACCAAGATAGGTTTCGAACCCTCGAACTGAAGAAAAGAGTGCTAAACATTAGATTGCCTGGAACATTAGATTGTACGTGTACCTTCCTGCGGCTTGAGCACAGCCACCAGGGGCGTCGGCAGGTGGTGGATAGCCGAATGTCCTGTAGGAATGACAGGATAGCATTGAATATAGAATCAGAGGCCGCGAACCAGCTCCCGTAAACCCTGGTGTTATGCAATCCGTGCCTAGGGCTAATTGGCACCGCGGTATTGGTGTCTTAACGGAGCCTCTAGTTGCTTGGCGAACTTCTAGAGTAATTTGCCTTGCCCAGTAACTCAGGCAATGCTGGGTGGACTTATATTACCTGAGCTTTTTTAATTGTTATCTTGTGGCTGAAAAGACACAAGAAGTAACAAACCTTTCTGCATTTGCAGGTGAAGCCTCTAAAGTAGACCTTGCTGAAAAGACAAGGGAACTCAGAGGTAATCTTTAAAGGGGCAGCAATGAATCCTTCACTTGAGGTAGAAATGACCTCTAAACCATCTTCTTCTGGTGAAAGTCAGGAAGCTATTCCTAGCATGACTGACTTTCTGACCAGATGGGACTATTTCAGCAAGACCTTATCTGCTGGAAATGTCATATTCAAGAGGAAACGGCAGAGCATGTCATTTACGAATGTGAGGCTCTTGCCCTCCCTAAATTAACTTCTTTAGGCTTCATCCATACTAGAGAGTTACACCTAGACTCCATTAAAGGGTTATCGGACTTTATTAGTAAAGTGGGTGACCCGAGCAATTGGAACTAGGAAACATTGGGTTTGGAGTTAACGGTACAAAATGCTGATAAAAGCAGAGGTGCCCAATGATATACAAACTCAATTTTTAAGAAGAAGAAGAAGCATTAGATTGTCAGATCAGCTTATTCAAAGGAAGATTTTTCAACTATAAAACTTAAAGAAAAATCAGTCTTATAAATTAAAGATTTTATAAATAGGTTCTTAATTTAAAGAAAAGTATAAAGCCCTTCAAATGCTGTTTTCTGGACTAATTGTCACCATATTATAAATAAAATATCATTTTCAAGGCTTAGATAAATGACAAATCATTATAATAATAAAGTGAAAGCTAATTATAAAATTTTTTACATAATTTATGTTTGAAAGTATTTCTACCATGAATAAATACATTTACATCTCATAATTAGAAAAAAGTTTAAATAATAGTTTAATATTAATTTACTTTAAATATTATTGGAGCATAAATGAATTATAAATTTTTCTTATTTTTTAGTACAGCATTTTTTTCTTAAAACTAATTATAACTACAGCACACAGTAATATGCATAAATACTAATATAAGACAAATTCAAACAACTTTCTTCTTTTGCATAATATTTTATTTTAAAAATATTAATATAGTTTAAGTTTCAAATTTTCAAACTATTAGAATATGTCCAACATTTTTTTTGAAGTAGAAAATACAGTTCCAGATTCTTAATTATAATCACCAAAATCTGATAGGAATTTTCCTTGAAGATTTATCGAATATAATTCCCAACGTTTCCTTTTAAATTCGAGAGAAATATATACTCTAATTAAAAGTAATACGAACCAAGTTTCAAGAAAAATCAAAACTAATTTCTTTAGATAAATAAATCCCGGATTCCTGAATGGAACGAAAATGGCAAAGAAATATCTGGAATGTAATGCAAGCGGGGGAACTTTGGAGATGGAAAAACATTACTCTTCATGTAGAAAAATGTCACAGAAGAATCAGCAACGCCCACGACATAGGAATCTTTCGAACTTTCTTTGATTGACACGAAGAAATAAAACTCTTTCGTTCCTCCGCAAATTATCTTTTAGAAGATGGTACTTTCTTTTTGGCAATGTAATGGATAGTTTCGTGGTATTTTCTTTTCGCCGATATTAAATACATCTTTCGATATTTTTCGAACTTTTAATGTACGTATCATTAAATGCGACTATAGGATAATGAAAATTATGACAGTTACGGCATACTTTTACTATCAAAATAAAGAAAAGTATAAAAGACATAAATGTTAGTTTCAAGAATACAACGCAAATATATTTTAATGTTTCTGTGTGTGAAAAAGAACAAATATTTATCGTGAATCGCTTGGAAAATTATCTGATGCCAAAATATAATCAAGAAAATTCTACAATTCTTTACATAAGTGTGATAAGAATTGAAAATAGGATATTCATGTATAATTCAGAAATTTCACACAAATAAAAACTCAGATAAAAAGATAAGATAGAAAACATGAAAGTAAGCAATTTTAAAAAATAAAATTTAGAATCAATTGCTTATATTGTTTATTGTCAAAAAAATCATGTTTTAGAAGTTTGACATTAGGTCACTAATGGTACTGAAGCATTGCAGACTTATAATTGTTTTCAGCTACCCATTTGCCCATACGTAAACGTTCTAGAAACGAAAAATGTTTGGAGCTTGTGAGGCTGATAATATTTAACGACGTACGAAGGAAAACACTAAAAATATCAACGACGAACTAAAATGTTTACTATAAATTTGTATCATACGAATATTAAAATATTTTGTTTGATTCTACAATTCGTAGAACCGAAGACCAGAAAGATAATTATTTATTTATTAGATTGGTGAATTGGATTTGGTAGCTGATCTCCACAAACACACATGATTGTCAACATTGAGTGGAAAAAAGTATGTTGATTTTGATGATACCATCAAAATCACATTTTTCAAATCATATATTTTACAGTTTGACTGTAAGCTCTGACACTCTAGACTATATCAAAATATAAGTAAGGGATAGTAATACTCTGGGCTATTATCCTTTTATCTAGGTAGGGCTACCCCTCCAGATCAACATTTCCTTATGTAGCAGAGAAGGGGTAGTAATACTCTGAACTATCATCCTTTTATGTAGGTAGGACTACCCCTCCAGATCATCATTTCTTTATGTAGCGAGAGAAGGGATAGTAATACTCTGAACTATCATCCTTTTATGTAGGTAGGACTACCCCTCCAGATCAACATTTCCTTATGTAGCGAGTGAAGGGGTAGTAATCTCTGGATTATCATCCTCCTATGTAGGTAGGACTATCCCTCCAGATCAACATTTCCTTATGTAGCCAAAGAAAGGATAGTAATACTCTGGACTATCATCGTCCTATAAAGATAGAGGTACTCCTCCAGATCATTTCTTTATGTAGCCAGAGAAGGGGTAGTAATACTCTGGACTATCATTCTCTTACGTAGGTAGGAGTACACCCCTAGATCATTTCCTTATGTTGCGAGTGGCAATTCTCCAGACCCTCATTCTTGTATGCAGTTGGAATTAGAGATAATCCTGCAATATGGTCACTGAAACAATGTTTCAGTTAATCGCGTGTTTGAATAACGTCTTTTGATATCACTTAGTTTGGTTTGGTTTGGTTTGTTTGTCGCTCAACGGTCATTTTTTGTACACGAGGGCTAATTAGACCAGGACTTACGGTTTAAAGTGGATTCCGAACCACTACAAACATCCATGCCCAAAGTGGGATTCGAACCCACGAACTGTTGAACCGAAGGCAAGAGCGCTAACCATTCGGCTGCCAGCTCGGCTTTTATATCACTTAATCAATATAAATTTATAAATGGCGTCATATTGATAATATAATTGATATTGCATTGGTACTGGCTTAGGGATGTTCAGTGACAATAGTAATTAACTTTACTTTCGTTAATCTATTAATTTCAATAACAGGGAAATAATATTTCTCTTTATTCAATATGACGACGAATTGGTTAAAATAATCATGATCTCTGAAGTTCGTACTGCGATCTTCTTCATTATATGATAAATGATCTAAACGTTATCGACTACATCTATTTTTGTATGTTGGTAATTTAATAATCAAATTCTGGTTTTGTTATTACAATTGTCAGAATTCCTCAACGACTGCAGCTGTTGTATTTTTTTTAAAATTCTACCAGGGTTTTTATTTATTGTCCTCTTATTATTTACTCCTCTATTATTACTTAAGAGTACTTATGATTTATCATTGGAATTTTAATTAGTTTACTGAACAACACTTTACAAAATGTTTTAATTTTGGTTTAAAATTTTTAGGTACATATCGTTCTTTTATTTTTACTTATTCATGAATTCTTTACAGCGCATTACATATTTACCAATCTTTTTTACAGAAGATTACTAATACATAGAGCATTCTTTTCTACAATTTAGTAATTTTTACTTTTTCATCAATATTTCATAAATTAAATATACACAAAAAGTTGGAAAATAAAAAATCATTTCAAAAGTTTAGTAAAAAATTTTAAAAACAATAAAAATATATATTTATTGAAGTTAAAGTTAAATCTAAAGATAACCTTTTCCACATTTTTAAAAATTGTCCACGGAAATTCAGAAAGATATCGAGAATCCAACTGAAAGATAATTTAACATCCTTGTATAATAAATTCAGAGCACTATATTGTACTAAAAATCAAAAATCTATGATAAAGGACCCTTCCAACTGCTGTCTACATGGGTCTTTTTGTTCATTTTTAACTTTTACTGAAGCACGTTAGAGTTGATATTAAACACAAATTCAAGAGCAAATATTAAACAAAAAAATAAAATAATATTAAAATTTTTATATTTAATCCAACTATTAGTCAATTCTCCTCGTTGAAGTAAATATTAAATAAAAATTTAAATATTAATTTAAATTCTTATTTAATAGTTACTATCAACAGAGTGTTCACTCGTTAGTAGTTAGTTGGATGAAATATAAAGAATTATAGAAATTATTTCAATTATAAAAATATTTCCAAAAATTATTTATGAAAAATATTTTAATAATTAATAAAAATTTTTTTATATTATATTAGGTTGGGAATTAAGATCGTAATGTTCTGGCTACGATCTTAAAACTGGCTCAACAACTTCTTTGACACCATACCAGGTGATTTTTGGCAGAATGGCATCAACAAATTAGTCGAGAGGTGGGAAGAGGTAAACACCAATGGCGAATATATAATTGATTAACTTATTGATATAATTATTGTTTTTTGTTTAAATAAAGTCTTTGGTGATAACGCTACGAACGTATTCCCCAACCTAAAAATATTAAAATACTTTCAGAAATAATTTCTTTAAAATCTTTGAAAAAAATTTGACAGACCATAAAATTTGTAAAAGTGAAATCTCTGGATTTCGGAGAATTGACAATACCTTAGCTTATAATCGCGTGGTAAACTTTATTCAATGACTTGATGAAATTGAATAAGATTTAAAGTATTAAGTATTTAGATAAAAATTCCTAATTAAATTAATATCAAAGATTTTAAATATATGTAATTCACGTATGAATTGGAAAAAAAAAAAAAAAACACTTGTGACTTACACTATGCGCCGTAATTTGAATTCATAACCCAGAAAATAATGTAGATTCTTTTATAATGACAAATCATCTAATTTACTATTCTACGTAATCTAAATAGCTTTCCTACACATTGTTACAAATTTCTTAACTTTATAATTTTTTTATCGATATTATCAACTTAAATCATTTTTATATACACAATTTAAATATGGTTTACTCAAGTTTGAATTATTAGAATTTTTCAAAAGTATATTATTCACATATATTTAATAATTTGAGTAAAAAATGGAACTATTTTTATGTAATAATTAAATTGTGTAAGTTGAAACCATACAATAGATCCCAAATTTAATATTTAAATTATTTCACTGTAAACCCTATTTTTACGGATCATTAAATGTATCAATGATTCTAATTTACTGCTTTAAATTCAATCCTAAAGACTTGTTTGTAAAATCATCTGATTTTGTTATTTTTAAACTAGGATATCAATTTAAAAGTTAAAAAGAAAATTTCGGTTTCTAGTTTTTGTACTGCAAGAATATTTTATCTGTATTTGCCTCAGAGATCTATAACAAATAATTTAAATTGTTTATCTCTATAAACACTATATTACTTACATTTGTATATTTTTATATTATATTAAATTTTAACGCAAATTATTTTAAATAACATATTTATAAAGGAAATATTTTAGGGTTATAAGAACTGCATAATATGTACACTTTAAAAACTACTTACAAAATATAGATTATCTCTTTCAAATATTGTGTCCATTACCTTTTGGTAAACATAAATATTATTTCTGTTTGAATGTCAAATTATTTTATACTAGAAATATACCTTTAGTATTAAATAAGTTTAAATATAGTTGCATCTAAAAATATTGAATTACATTACATATATTAAAAATACAAAAATCAATTTAAAGTAAGCAAAAAGTTACTTGTAAGATTATTTATTTGAGTAGAAATGACTTTATTGGTTTTGGTTGGTTTGTCGCTCAACGGTCATTGTTTGCACACGAGGGCTAATTAGAGCGGGACCTACGATTTAAAGTGGATTCCGAACCACTGCAAATATCCATGCCCAAGGTGGGATTCGAACCCACAAACTGCTGAACCGAAGGCAAGAGCACTAACCATTCGGCTGCCAGCTCGGCTAGAAATGACTTTAAGGAGTTTTATCACTACAATGCCATTTTATTGAGCTAAGATAGATAAAAGTTTGCGAAAGTCCGATTCAGTGTTTTTTGAACTGATCTAATTATCTTTCTTGGTGCATTGAATTTTTTGTAAATCGATATATTATCCGGCTATATAATAAGGTTTGCGAGCGTTAAATAATTGTAGAGTTTATTTTCACGAGAATAACATGTGAAACTTTATAGTGTAATGTCAAGTTTCTTAATTTCTTCAAAGTTATGAGAAAATTTTTGTAAATTAATCTATTTGTTGGGCAGTTACTGTAGTTTTAAGTCAGAAATACCATTTCTGTGTAATCAAAAATTCATGTATTTGTTTTTATTAATACAGAAATTTTTTAAAACTTTACTTAATTATCATATTTGAAAAATATTGATTGCATTCCCTTTAAATTATTGGAGTTAAAATTCATTTTTTTTAGATTACGAAACAATTAGTGGAATATGCACACAGTTTTAGCAATAAATATTATCTTCGTAATTTGTTTTAGTTATGTTAAGCTGCGTTAAATTATTGAAAATGTGAAATTTTACTGAATTCTACAGTATCAAATTATAACAGATCTATATGTATCAGCACAGCATTATTTAGCAGCATTTTAGATTGCTTCGTCATACAAAAATACGTATATTTCATTGATTTATCTCAATATTTTAACTAATCGGTATAAACTTTTTTTTATTGATTAATTATATTCCACTGTTGTTGTCGTGTACCATCTAAGCTGGCAATATGGGATGCGCTGCTCCACTTTTCCAACTTAACAATATTTTGGTGTGGAGTCCGACTTCTTCAGTACACACATGCCATAGGAACCCGTTTATAGGGTAGGCAACCATTCACACCTCATTCATACAAGGAAAGGATAAAGACAGGATAGATAGAGAAAGTACATCCATGCCCGAACCGGGATTCGAACCCAGGACCTCCCTATCCGCAGTCAGGCACGCTGACCATTAGACAGGTTGAGTGGCATTATATTCCACTTGTTTATAGTTATTAGAAGGTGTTCTCCACCAAATTCTTTTGTTAAAGCTGCAAGCTTGGATTTAAATTTTGTCAAACCGTATTTAACCGTAAATTATTGATTTATAATATTTAGAGCATAGTAAGAAAATTTTCAAATCAAAGAATGAATTTACATTTTTTTCACTTTATAGACAAGAATGGTTTTAATCATTAATGGTACACCAGCGCACTTTTAATGCAAGTCTTAAAATTAATTTCACCATGATATTACTTTAATTTTCCTTTTTAAGTTGATTAATTCTTCAATCGTTGCAATTTTACTCAACACCACAGTATTTGATAAAAGTTAGGAAGAAATCAATTTGAACTTTATTAAATCTGCAATATTTAAAAAAAAACTTATATATTTTTTTCTAGGGTTTGAAATTATATATTAATTTAAAGACCCGATTTAGTTTGGTATACAAAGACAAAAACTAGGGGAGAAGAAAGTACTATATCTGACCTCGCCGAAGACCGTCGTTCTATGGTCGCCAAAAACTCTATAAAATTCAACGTTTCTTTTTGATGGTGTTCTCTTTTTGATAATGGGTGCCAATTCATTAATAGACCTCCTCACTTGATTTTGAATGTGATTCAAAATTACAATGTCAGTTGTTATAAAATTACAAATTCAGTTGGTTGGTTGGGTTTTATGGCACAATGTCTAAAAATGAACATGCTGCGCCAGACGGATTGTTAAGATTACATAAATAAGGATCAGAAATGCATCGCAATAAGTTAATTCAATGCTGTTGTCGTGTGCCAGCCAGGCTGGCAATATGGGGTGCGCTGCTCCACATTTCCAACTGAACCATATTTCTGTGTGGAGTCCAAATTCCTCAGTACACACATGCCATAGGTATCTGTTTATAGGTTAGGCAACCATTCACAACCTATTCATACAAAGAGAGGACAAAGATAGGATAGACAGAGAGAAAAAAAGTACATCCATGCCCGAACTGGGATTCGCACCCAAGACCTCCCAATTTCCAGTCAAGCACTCTGACCACTAGACAGGATGGGTGGCAGTTAATGCAATGATTTGTTTTTATTTACCAAGTTAGAACTGAACAAGAAGTACTATATAGTAAAACATAAAATGGCTTCCTTTATTTTAAGCAATGTATTAAGAATTTGTACATAAATGAATTTTTATATTTAAAATGGAAGAACAGAATTTGTTTTGACAAACTCAGAAAAAATTATATATGTTAAATTATAAATTTATATTGTGCTTTAATGTAAATTCCGACGAGGCATGTAATTAATAATTTTTTGAAATAAAATTAGGCGCAAGCTCTAATGTATACAGCAATATTACATTAATGCTTGTCTTTTATTTCACAGAGTTTGTATTTATAAGGATATGCAAGCTAACTTAACATTACCTAAATTTTGTTTATATGCAGCTAATTACTGCATAATATATTTTTAGAAAAAAATTTATATAAAATTGCTCATCTTAAAAATATACGTAATGAATTGAAATCTTAAAAGCTGTCGTTGAATCCTTTATCAATTATAAGAATACATTTCGTGTGAAATGACACTTTCAGACAGAGGAGAGGCAGGTGAGCATAAAAGTGTCATCCATAATGCATAATTAATCGACGATTCGGTGGATTTTGTTAAAAACCTTCAAAAGAGAATACATATTTCTTTTCTGGAAATGAAGAGGCTTTCTCCAGTGAGCTGATGCGAACATTTGCTAGCTGGCTTATCACCGCGTCACGCAATCAGAATCAGTCACGTGTGTGACCTTTACCCATTCTAAGCTTATCAGAAGGGAAGGCTTATTATTCTCACTTTTTTAAGTCTTTTCTTCATGTATTTCTTCCAGTTGAGCGATCATATCTGACTTTTGAATGCTGAAACAAGTGGGTACTTAAAACAGACGATTTTTTTTTAATATAATGGCACATGGTCTTCGAATATTTATTGTTTAAGGAACAATTTATTACAAGAATATTCATTTTTTAAATTTTATATTCTATAAATAAAATATATTTTTTATAAGAACTGGTTTTTAATGTTTATAGTTTTCATTCATTTCATTCATTCATTCATTGTCGTGTGCCAGCTAGAGCTGGCAACATGGGGTGCGCTGCTCCACTTTTCCAACTGAACCCTATTTTGGTGTGGAGTCCGATTTCTTCAGTACACACATGCCATAGGAACCCGTTTATAGGGTAAGCAACCATTCACACCTCATTCATACAAGGAAAGGACAAATATATGATATATATAGAGAAAAAGTACATCCATGCCCGAACCGAGATTCGAACCCAGGACCTCCTTATTCTTAGTCAGGCACGCTGTGTGACCAATGTTTATAGTTTGCTTCATGCAAATGATTGAAAATAATTTGTTTTCCGAACAAGAGCATTTTCTTATTTTATTTTGATAAGCTGAAACATTTGTGCAGACAAAATTTTCTGATATGGATACACGTTTCTGTGCACAATAACCGAAGTTTTTATTTAGAACAGACTATTTTTGTTTACTTTTTCGTTTGTTCTTTTAATATTTGTATTCTCAAAAACTGAGATTTAATTTCTAGAAAAATTATTTAAAAACTTATTTTTCAACAAAAATATTAAAAAATCATCTAATTAGCATGAATATCTAAATCTAATTTCTAAACATTTAAACAATGAATATTTAATGATTATTCTTCTTCCAACAAAAATATAATGAATACTTTCAATTACATTTGAAATATCTTATCAACAGAATTAAAAGTCATTGATTAACCATTTAAATACAGTTTACATGATAAATTAACAAATTTATAAGCATTTTAATTTTGGATAAATGAAAGGAACTTTGATATATACGTTAAAATAATTAAAAACTAAGTGTGAAATTAATGTTTAGTATATTAATAGGTAGTAATACACCATATACAACCGTAAAAAGATTTAATGATTTCTAAAATGAAAAATTGCATGATGCTTAAAATATTTTTTAAGTATTAAAAAAAGTCGAATTTTAAATTAATACAATATACAATTCTCTACGAAACGGATTAAAAATTGTTAACAGGTAATATAATAAAAAGTGCTTACTAGTAAACTTGATAATCTTTAAAACTTACTGTACAACTTAAAAGTTAAGAAATAAATAATAACATTAAATTTCACTTATCCTATCAGGTGAACGAGTCCTTTATACTTTAAATTTTTATTAATTTATTTTCAGTTTTTATGCACGCATTACTCAAATTAAATCGTACTAAAAATATACCTAAATTAAAACAATGCACTAGCAATTTAATTTAGTATTAAAATATAGAAAATAAAATATTAATTTTTGACAACATTTGAGAATTTCTATACTTAGCATTCTAAATCTAATTTTGTTTCGTAAGAGATGTCATGATATTTTTTAATATACAATTAAAAATATCATGACATCTCTATATTGTATGTATTATGACATCTGTATTTTTAATATACAATTAAAAATATCATGTATATATTTGTACCCGATAGTTTAAAATGAAACGATGAGATTAGTTGATAACGTTATTATCCTCAAGTTACGCTCTAATTCTGTTTGAAACACGAAAATGATTCTCAAAAGCCGTTGAATGATAAATTGGAGGAAATAAAGACAATTTGAATCGGAAGTTTCGAGAGAAAAATTGGTAATTGCTTTTTTAAAAAGGAAAAAATCTTTTTGGACAATGTAATTTTAAAAAAACAAGTAAAAGTTTTGTGTATGAATTTTAAATTGTAATGTTTTCGCACTATTAAAATAAGTTCATTTAATTTGCCATACTTTCAATCATTTTACTTTAAAAGGTTATTTTTTGTGTATTGTAGTATCTACAGATTAAATTTAAATATTTAGGTCTGCTTCCTTAAGCGGCTAATATTGTAAAATATATACAAATGTTTAAAAACTCTGATCTCGTAAATTATTTTAGTATACAATTTATAGCTAGAAGTTTGAAATTATATATATATATATATATATATATATATATATATATATTTTTATACACCACACTAGTTTCATTTTTCATATACAATTATTAAAACTTTTATAATATGAATACTTTATTGAAATCATAATTTTCTATTTAATAACTTTTATAATATTAAAGTTTCAGCATTATTACTGAATATTATTGTAATAAATATAATTTAGAAACAAAAATTATTGTTGGAAAACATTTCGTTTTAATTGATATTTTTTATTGTTATTATTGTATTTATTTAGAGGAGTTATGCTGTTTAAGTTTGGAATTTGAAATAAAGTATGGAAACAAATTATGCAAAGTAATCATGAAAATACTGAAGAAAAATGTGAAAATATCTTGATTTTAAGTGAATTAATTTTAAGATGGGATTTCTAGATTTTTATTTCAAATATATATTGCATATATTAAACAATTCTAATGAAGCAAAATTAAATTATATTTACTTTCGAATTTTCATACAAAACCTATTTTTTAAAAAAAATCGTCTGAAGTAAATTTTATAAATTCATATTTGAAAAAAATGCAATATTTAAGAAAATATTATGATCAGAATTTATATTTAAACAAAAGTACAATTGCTTTTTACAGTCGACTGAATTAACTAGATAGACTTTGTTCTCATAGAAGACAAGCTTGATTATCTTCTTCTGATAACGATGTTGCCAATCTGACTTATCCAAATTTTCTCCCTAAGGTAAACATGTCGTTGGCGAATTTCTATTGACATAACACTCAACCCTCCACGTAATTAGAAAAGCTAGGCGCACATGCTTTGAATATATTTTCTTGGGAAGGGCGAAATGTTCTATGTAGAACAAAATGTTTGACATCAGAAAACTGGGTAGTTTCACCGAGAATTATTTTATTTTCTGTTCTTTAACTCTCCACACAAAATTTCAAGTCGAACGAACTATTAAGAAAATGTTTCCCCTGTCAAAATCTTAATACTTAGTAAAATATTAAACAGACGTAGATTAATTATAGCCTAAAATTGAAATATATGGTTTATTTAGAAAGAAATTAAAATGAAATGCATATCTAATTGGTTATATGGTTTATTTACAGTAATGACAATTTGTATATTTTAAATTTGTTCTAAATTGGTATAAAAGTTTTTATACATATTAAAAATGTAATAAATGTAACGTAATATTTGAATTATAATATAGAAATATTAAAAAAAATTAAAAAAAGTATTACGCCCACAAGCCATATCAAATTTGATTTTATTCATGTATAACTATGATACTAATTATTCATAATTATAAAATAAACATTTTATATTTACATTTAAATTTTTACATACTGTGGCATATGTATCAATATCTTTTTCTATGGAAGAATAACTCAACTTTATAAAGGCTTCGTGAAATATTGCTAATTTAAATCAGATTACATAAAATTGGTGTATATGCATATCATTTCTGTTACTTGAGAATTTATCTCAAAAGTCTTAACTATTACACTGAATAAATTATAGAGTTATATAACTAAATATATCAGTGGCAAAAAAAATTCATAGCAAAGTTTCTTAACTTCAAATATTGTAAATAAGATTTAATTAATCACATATTTTTCAAGTTATGAAAATTAATTTAGTTTCAAAAAATAAATGAGCATTAAATATAATTATTATTTTAGAAAATTATAATATTAATCAAAAATTAGATATGTTTAAAAAGGAAGCATATTCAATATTAAATTGAAACAAAATAGATTTTTCAAGTTCAAAGTTTAAGCAAGAGTATACAATTTAGTTTATTATTTTGTCTGTGCTTTAAATAAAATAAACATATTAAATTGATATTAAAATTTACAAAAATTATTTAAATCATTTGCAGGTAATTACGTGTAGTTTTTTTTGAAACAAAATGTATTTTCAATATTGAAAAAATAGGATTTTAGTAAACTATAAAAAGATTTAATTCCTTTCAAGTTTATTACTAAATTCCCGAGATTTTATTGCAAAACAATAATGGAAAAATTGTTAAAAAATACAAAATCAATTCTATATTATGTCCTAAATATACACACACACAATTAATACAATATTTAACTCATTTACTTATATTTTATTAAAATATTGAATTTTAAGAATAAAATATTCGTTGGTTAAAAACATTACCAATAGCTTTACGCTTTTTTTTGGAATACAAAACAGAATTTACTTAGTCATTAAATTCGTTAATACTATTTTATAATTTTGAAGTGTAAGTGATATTTCTGAAACTAATCACAATTTAATTTACAATCAATAATTAATTTAAATCACAATTTACTTGTTTCTGTCTATTCCGCGAAATACACTTCTAACATTTCTTAAAAATGAAAAACAGAAGATTCCTTTAATAAATAAAAAGCGATTGGAACATTTCAATTTCTAAATCTTTCCCTGGTAATTTATAGTAATAAATAGTGACATTTATTTTACTTCACTATTTAAATTATTGTTAGTATTGTATAAATGCTGTATCATATAGATTATAAAATTCATTAAATACTTATTAAGAAAAATTATCTTCAATATAAGAGCATAATTACATTTATAGATTTAAAAATTTTCTGATTACAAAACTACCATGAATTTAGTTTGGTGCATCATAAAGATTTAAATATCTTTAAGTTCTGAAATTAAATGCGTGACTGAGGTGACATTTTATTTCGTGCACTTGTTTATTCTTCTACACATTTTGATATATATTTTCAAACGACTAAAATATTATAGTTATTTATATTTTAATTATTGAAATTGCTTAAAAGACTACTTGAAGTTAAATTTAATTCGACATATAATATTATAAGACAAGTATTTTCCAAACATTTAAAATAAATGTGTCATACAGTGAAGTTACTTTTGATTAAGGCTTGTTTTGTTTTACTGCAAACTTGGATAGAGTTTTAGAATTTACTGGAGATAAAAATCAGAAGTTACTTTCATAGAACCAGAAGTTACAGTCATTAATTAAAATGATTTAGAAAAGAATATCAGATACCACAGAGAAATTGTTATTCAAACAATTCAACTTGTTATATTTACTACATTAAAGGAAGCTATTGATTTTAAAAATTTAATTACTGTATATACAAACAAAAAGAAAATTAAGAATATAAAATAAGTTTATTTAGCTACCTGCAAAACATGGAAATTATTAATAATTTATTTATATATCTTACACACCTTTCTAAATAAATAAATCACGTTTATTATACACAAGATATATTGCTTAAATAGTATTTTTTGATTGGAATCTTGTATAATATTCGCATAACGTGCCATTCATTTCTTAATTAGTCGCGAAGACAAAAAATATCATTTATATAAAGGTTGTTCTACAACAAAAAGCACATACTGTACACTCATTTTTAAAGTAACAATTTAAAATGTATAATTTTGATGCAAATTGGGAAAACTGAATTTAAAATATAAGAATAAAAAGTCAAATTGAAATTTAGAGAGAAGAATTTAAAATCCGTTTTATACATTCTTTGTGTTAGAATAGTTAGGCAATTTTAAACGAAGTGGTACTTCAAAAATTCTAATTTTAGAGCAAAAATATCATTTAAATTTAAAAACACATGTGTAAGCGGTTATTTAAATGATTTTCCCCATAAGTTTTAACTGTGAAAACTACATAATTGCAGAGAAAAAATTAACTTTCGTAAAAAATTATTTGTAGCATAAAACGTTAGAAAAAAAAAAACGAATTTTACCATATGATCACTGAAAAATCTATCATAATACATACATAAAAATTAGCGTCACAACAAATCAAATGTTTATTTTATGCATATGATAGACTAACATTTGTAAAATAATAAACAAAACTATCAGTTTTAACATTGAGTAATTTTTGTTCAAAATGAAGAATGTTCCTTACAATTGAAAAAACACATTTTATTAACAGCGAAAATCATTAAAATGAAAATTCTTCATGCATAATCAACACACGGGATGGTTTTTAAAACAAATTTAAAGACGAACAAATACGGTTAATTGTTTTAACCTTTTCCCGAATCAATCTAAGTAAAGATAATTTTTCAAAAACTTGCGATTTATAGAGTGCTACGGAACGTAGCAAGACAAGCAAATTATACAAAAAAAATTATCTAATTCAAAAGCACTTCCGCAGCATATGGAATAGAGTTTTGAAAGAACAACACTATTTTTTTTCTTTTATTTGTTTATATCCAATCGTGTGCACAGCCGCAGAAAAACACCGTATATCTTATCGCGTTAATTCACTCTCCTTTTTCTACCTCTACACATTCTACCTTACGTTGTATCGGAATTCTACCATAACAAAACCAAAACTGCCACCAGCGAGCTTTAAAAAAATTTTTCAGTTAAAAACAAAAGTTAGAGAAGCTAGCTATTTATTAACTTATTTATTTTACCTTGATTAGTTTAAAGTGGTCCGGCCGCAATTGTTCCTGTACAGTTTCGATGTCAGCGGCAGTCGGAGCTGTGTCTGGCGCAGTGTCCAGCGTCGTATGGTGATCCGGCTTATCCTTCTGGGACTGGTAACCGGACGATCCGGGCCGCAGTCCGTCTAGGACCCCTTTCAGTCTCTTCATGATTCACCTCTTTTTTCCTCCAATTTTTTTGAAGTTGATATGAGAGTCCTTTCAAGCGCACATTTTGTTGGTGAAGAAAAAGCGCGAGAGCTCAGCCTATACGAGACTGGAGTCGGGTAAAGCCAACTTGCCTGTACAGCATGGAAGAATTGCAGGAAGGGGAATGCTGGAGAGGCAAGCCTTCTCTTCAGTTGCCCGGATCAATCAATACGAGGGCGAACACGTGACTACCCACCGCCACAGGTGCAGCCTCCTCTTCCTCTAGCTGCTGCTGCAGCAACGTCACCACAGCGCAGGGTTGCCGCTTTCGCCCTACTTGGCGATTATTTCCTTACCAATATACCTATACTCGCCTCTCCCTTTTGACTTCGCCGCATTCTGGTTATTTTGCCTTTCCCGCAATACGTCCGTGCTTTGGAGTAAAGTTTATTGGTGTGGGTAAGAGAGGAGGGGAAGAGTTTGGCAGGACAGTTTCTTTGACCTTCTTTCCTCACAAAGAAAATTAAATTTTACTAGCAATGCTCCTTTCTTATTTTCTCAGCTCTATTTTAGCTTTTCTCTTATGATATTTTATCTTCAGTGAAATTAGTTTCTTATGATCCTATAAAAAACGTATAACTTTTATCATTAATTATAGTTACAAGCCAATATTTTGAAAAATAGTTAATTTTTTTTATTAAATTTTCTTATTTCCTATATATAATTCACTTAAATTAAAAAGAATTATTAGTTTATATTTAAACAAAGTTTAATTATCGTAATCACACAATGACACAATTTAATAATTGATTTAAAAGTTTTTAAAAGAATTCCTTTGCTTGGAAATGTTATTTCAATGAACAAAACTATTAAATTTATGTGCAAAAAATCTTAGGTTAAACAATTTTTTTTGTTTTTATATTGAATACTATAATTATTCTGCAAGGCAGTTTTCACAGAATCTCTACTCACTTTTGATTTCATAAATAGACATATTTGTTTCCCTTAAAAATTTGATAATTTTCACTTTCAAAATTTTCGTCATAAATAATTATAAATTATGAAGTCATAAGATTTCGAGTCATAAAATTTCGTCATAAATAGTTTTATACTACATTTAGTTTGAATTCTATTTTTGTAAATCAGCTGATACAATGATTATCAATTATCAAATTTGAAAGGCTGTTTTTATATACATTATATGTTATATTTGGATAACAAGCTATCTAAAAAATACATTGCATAAAAATTATATGCAAAGAATAATGTGGCGATCTATTATTAAATTATTATTTTGTGATTTTCAATGGATTCTAAAATCAGATTATAGTGAATTATTTCTTAAATATAAAAATTAATTCTTCAAAGAACACTATATTTAAGAAAAAATATTTTTTAATTTAAAACTAAAATTTATTAAATTGTTCATTTGTGGTAAATATAGATATCTGACCCCTTGAATTAAAGAATTCTTTATTGCTATTTATCCTCCTCAGATTGTATTTTAGCTATCTGCGCACTGATCTTCAGTATAACAGTACGTGGGTTCGATTCCTGTCTCGGACAAATTTTTTTTATCTCCGTTTGAAATATATTTTAGACCACAAGTTACGATATTATCAATCTTCGTTTGATTAAATTTATGGTAAATCAGAAAATCAAATCAAATCTTATCAGCACGCAATTAATATTTATCTAACGCTCAGCAGTTTTTTTTTTTTCACGCAAGGGCTAACTATATCAGAAATTCAGAAGTTAAAGGTGAATTCTGAACCAGTACAAAACTTCTAGGCCAACGAGAGATTTGAACTTAATAACTTGAGCAAACGTAATTTCGATATCACAAAATATTACATAAAGTATGCGTCTTACAATAAATAAACAAATATTATAAATTATAATTAAATTAATATTGAAGAGTGAAATTATTGTACATAGATTATGTATATATATAAAATATCATCATATATTTTACTTGAAATGAAATAAGAAAGCTTTTGTTCATATACAGAAAGTATCTACTTCTGAAATTTAAGTTCTTTCTTTATTAGATGAAGATCTTAAGATTTATAGTAACGACACACAAACATCAATAAGGATATTCTTTAAACTAAAAAAAATGTTAAATAAAAAATATGAGATAATCACAATAAAACTTTAAAAATAACATATAAAAACTATATATATATATATATATATATATATATATATATATATATATATATATATATATATATATATATATATATATATATATATATATATATATATATATATATATATATACATACATACATACATACAGGGTGTCCCAAAACGGCCGCATACACTCTTCACAGATAGATTCCTCGTTGGGGAGTATATAAAAAAAACTGCCTAAAGAAGCGTTCCCGTACGATCCATAGTTTAAGAAAAAAATGCTAGAAACAAAGTATGACGTCCCCGTTTTTTTACTCACTTAAAAAATTTACATTTTAAATCTCATATTTTTGGGCCGTGGTATATTAGAGGTCAGGGCATCGGCTTTCCATCCGGAAGAGCAAGGTTTGTAGTCCTGATGTCACCAATGGCCCACCGAGTACATACGTGCTTCCTAAATCTGTGGAATCGAAAGTCCTGTTGTCGGTCGTTGGGCAGTTAACATGGGTGCTATGGTCTGGAGAAAATTTCTTCCCCATTCAGAACAATGTCAAAATTGAGGGAGTGGAACTTATGCTGTTGCCTTCTATCGGAGGATGTGAAGAACAAAGTCGTACTTTCCCTTTCGTGATGCTGTGATTAAACGAAGGGCTCACCCTACTGACTTAAATTCGCACAGCCAACGGTATAACGAGCTTGGCTTGTCCAAGTGTCATAAGTAACAACACAACAACAGAATTGCTGCTAACAATAAATTGACTTAGGGGTTACTTTTAAAAAAAAAGGCAGGACTCTGAGCTGTGGCTGTTGAGCCACTGAATAAATATACAAGATTGTAAAATGTATAAATATTTAACATAAATTGTTAAAACGTGGCTTGTTAACAACTGAATATTAATATCCTTTCTTTAGAAACAATATTTTAATATTCACTCTCATGATGATCATTAAAATGAATTTATATTAAAATTTTTGAATCATCATAAGTACAACATATTTCTATAAAATCTTGAAGTAATTGCTGCAATTCTTCATTTACTTTAAACGTATGTAATATGCTTATGTGCTGCTTACATACCGATATTACAATACATTTCCTCTTCCTCCAGGTCAATGTCAAAAGCAGGCAGTGGATCCTCTGGTGCTGCCATCTATCTGAGGAGCTTAGAGAAAAGTCGTACTTTCACCTTTGTGGTGCTCTGGTTAAATCAAAGACGCACCCTACTGACTTAATTTCGGATAGCCGTCGGCTAGCGAGCTTTGCTTGTCCAAGTGTCATAAGTAATAACAATACATTTCATATTATTTATATATTACACTAAATATGAGACTTCCTCTCGGAAGAAGAAACATGATGCATGACATATGAAAAACATTGCAGCAGCCTTCAACTTTATAGCGATCCATAGTGATGTGCTATTTAACTATCATCCATTTTCCTCAATGGCTCTTACCTGGCCCCATATGTTTCAAGATTGGTTTGGTTTGTTTGTCGCTCAACGTTCACTTTTTGCACACGAGGGCTAATAAGACAGGGACGTAAGGTTTAAAATAGATTCCGAACCACTACAAACATTCATGCCCAAGGTGGGATTCGAAACCACGAACTTTTGAACCGAAGGCAAGAGCGCTAACTATTCGGCTGCCAGCTCGACCCATCTGTTTCAAAGACCACTCTAATAGAAAAAATATCATTAATAAAATAATTGCTTATTCAATATCGAGTATTATAATTACCTGTTTTTTGTGAACAGTATGTTATGTTTCGAAAATACACTAATTAGTTTACATTTATGTTGATTAATTATATTTCTTTTCATAAAAATCCATTTTTGACTTGTTGGCTACATTTTTCATTTAAAAAATTCTACAGAAGACACATACTTCAAACTAATCTAAGGATCATATTGGAGACCTTCTTCTTCTTCTTCTTCTTCGAGTTGGGTTTGTATGTCATTGAGCACCTCTGCTTTTATCAGCATTTTGTACTGTTAACTCCAAACCCAATGTTTCTTAGTTCCATTTGCTCGGATCACCCACTTTATTAATAAAGTCTGATAACCCTTTAATGGAATCTAGGTGTAACTCTCTAGTATGGATGATGCCTAAAGAGGTTAATCTAGGGAGGGCAAGAGCCTCGCATTCATAAATGATATGCTTGGCCGTTTCCTCTTGCATATGACATTTCCTGCAGATAGGATCTTGCTGAAACAGTCCCATTTTATGGAGATGTTTTCTGAAATAGTAGTGCCCAGTTATGAAGCCTACGATTAAACGTATCTTCTGCCTAGAGCATCTAAGAATTTCATAGGAAATCCTCGCTGATGACCTACAGATCATACCTTTAGCGTGGGTTTGACCAGGAGATTTGAGCCAAGCTTCATACATCTTCTGTTTTTCCCATCTGCGAACATTGGTTTTTGCGGTCTTCAAATTGATCCCACAAAAAGGTTCTGGACCAATGGGAACAAAAGACGATCCTTGTTTAGCAAGCTCATCAGCCTTTTCATTGCCTTCGATACCTTTATGCCCTGGCACCCATACAAGGATCACCCTGTTTCTAGTTGCCAGTTCTGTAAGAAGGTTTCTACACTCCAGAATCATTTTAGATTTGATTTCGAAGGAATTAAGCGCTTTTAAAGCGGCTTGACTGTCACTGAAAATGAGAATCCGCTTATCGTAGTAGCCCTTCTTCATATTCAGTCGCAGACAGTGGATAATGGCCAAAACTTCTGCCTGGAAGACCGAAGCGTATCGCCCAAGGCTTACAGACAAGCTGATTCTTGGTGACACGCCACAAACTCCCAGACCTGAGAGGCTGTTCTTCAGTGATCCATCTGTGTACCAGATTAGATCTCCTGTTTTAGTTCCAAACATGTTGTTATCCCATTCCTCTCTAGTTGGAAAAACTACATCAAATGTCTTGTCAAACATGTATGTTTTTTCCATGATGTCAGATGGCATCAGAAAAGTAGGGTCTTGAAATTTCCTGGTGATGCCCTTGTGCCCTTTGGCAACAGGCTGGTCATACCAGTGGTTTTGCAGCTTCATTCTATATGCATTCAATCTTGCAACGCTGCATATGAAGATGTCCAAGGGAGTCAGATCCAACACAACCTCCAATGCTCTGGTTGGCGTGGTGGAGATTGCTCCTGTGATGCAGAGACAGGCTAGTCTTTGTAGACTCCTCAATCTGTCAATCACAGTCTTCTGTTCCACCTTATGCCACCAGATCACACAGGCATATGTGAAAATGGGCCTGACAAAAGCTGTGTACATCCATAACATCAGTTTTGGATGTAAACCCCAGTTCTTACCAAGCATTCGCCTGCAAATCACAATGCTTTTCTTTGCTCGGTTGATCCTATCATCAATGTGCTTATTCCAGGTGAGTTTCTGGTCTAAATAGATGCCCAGATACTTCACCTCTGAAGCCACATTGATTTCAACATCAAAAAGTCTTGGTATGAAAAAACCTTTCCGTTTCTTTTTGCGTGTAAAAGGTACGAGGTAGGTTTTCTGAGGATTAACCATCAGGTCCCTATCCATGCACCATTGACCTACATAACTTAGAGCATCCTGCATGAGATGACAAGTTATGTCAAAATCTTTACCAAGGATAAGGATGACAATGTCATCAGCATATCCCTGCGTATAATAACCCTTATCATTTAGATGTTTTATAAGGCTATTTACAACTAGGTTCCAAAGTAATGGTGACAGAACACCTCCTTGAGGACAACCTCTAGTAGTCTTTTTTTCAAATGATTCACCGAAGATGTTCATTTGTATATATCTATCCGAAATTAAGGCCTCAATCCAAGTACACAGGGTTTGATTAATCCCTGCCCCTCTAAGTGCATTGAGGATGGATGGATGGGAAGTATTATCAAAAGCACCCTGGATGTCGAGGAAAGTTGCCAAGGCAATATCCTTTTGATCCAGAGTGGCTTCAATCTTGGAAACTAGCTGATGTAGAGCAGTCTCTGTAGATTTACCAGGTTGATAGGCAAATTGAAGAGCATGCAAGGGACTATTTCTACCCAAGTAATCTCTAATATGCCGATCAATGATTTTCTCCATAATTTTAAGAAAGAATGAAGAAAGACTGATTGGTCTGTATGACTTGGCCTGGTCATAAGTGTCCTTGCCAGGTTTTGGAATGAAGACTATCCTAGTCTTTTGCCATGTCTTTGGTATATATCCCAGGGCCAAACTAGTTCTATACATTCTAGTTAGCATTGGTATGACAACCTTTTCTGCCTTCTGGATCATGATGGGCATAACTCCATCAGGCCCAGGGCATTTAAGAGGTTTAAAGGCGAAAATTGCCCATTTAACAATGTTGTAGTTTATGATATTTTTAGCAATGGTCCATTGATTGCTATTGACTCTTTGCAAAGAGCCAATGCAATGTTCCCCTTCGTTGCTATATATATCTCTAGCTCCCGGGAAGTGAGTCCTGGTCATAATTTCCATAACCCCTTTTCCGGAAGCAGCAAAATTACCCTCCTCGTCTTTTAGGGTACCAACCAAAATAGGTTCATCCCTTTTAAGGAGTTTCTGGAGTCTAGCTCCTTCAGAAATAGAATCTATCTCGTCACAGAACTTTCTCCAGGAGTTAATCTTGCTTTTTCTAACAAGTTTGTTATAATTAGTGAGGGCCCTTTTATAGTTCTCCCATTCACCATTTTTCTTAGCTTTGTTAAAAAGTTTTCTAACATTTGCTCTTTCGGCAGCTAGAGAGTCATTCCACCAAGGGCATTGGAGTTTAGCTCTTCTAGTGCGAATGGGGCAATTGTTATGATAAGAATCTAGAATACTTCTCTGTAGGAGATCTGCTGTAACTTCTAGATCGTAGTTGTCTCTAATAGGTCTGTTACCGAGCTCAATCAACCCAGTCAGTTCTTCTTGGAATTTCTTCCAGTCCGTCCTAACCGGGTCTCTGAATATGCGATCCAGACACACATTAGAGTGAATTTCAAAATGGATGTTTTGATGATCTGAACCAGAAGGTCGATCATCTACTTTCCAGTATTTGATATTTTTACTAATCAGCGTTGTCGCTATAGTAATGTCAATTACTTCTGATCGATTGGAAGTAATAAAAGTTGGTTTGTTGCCAACATTTAGAATATCTAACCTGTAGTTTAGAATAAATTCCAAAAGGTACTCACCTCTTTTATTTGTGTCCGTACTTCCCCAGACAACATGATGAGCATTACAGTCTAGTCCTAGGACTACCTGTAAGTTGTTATTACTGCAAAAGTTCATGAGCTTGTGCAGAGAATGGTCAGGTGGAGCCTTCTCTTCATAGGGCAGGTATCCAGAGCCAAAAACAATTTCCCTGTTCCTACCCTCTATGTTGAGTCTGACTTTCACAGCTGTCAGGTCCCTAAGAATAAATTCAGAGAGGGGAAGAACCTCAATGTTTTTATGTAAGAGTATACAAGTTCTAGCGTTACCATTAGTACAATAGATAAGCTTACCTTTAGTTCCTTTGAGACCACTGATTCTTCCCCTAACCAACCAGGGTTCTTGAATCAGGGCCAGGTGTATATCCCCAGCAAGAAACTTCTTACTGAGGTTAGTAGTACCACTTCTACTGTGGTGTAGGTTGGCTTGAACTACCTTCACCCCCATCAGCAGGAGCAGGTTTATCAAGTACTTTAGCCTGCACATGGTGAAGTCCAATATAAAACCTATATCCCCTTACACGAAGAGTGGCAGCATCTAATTCAGGCACACTAAGAACGATGGTCCGCCCAGATGGGTCGTTCTTAATGTTAAGAATGTTCCACTCCAATGGAGTGACCCCACCGTTCTGAGCCTCGATTTTTCTCAGGAGCTCTTTAGGTTCCAGTTCATTACAGATTTTTGGCAGTTTTGCAATTATCTTAGTGGTTCTGACAAGTTTCCTTGCCTCACCCACCAAGAGTTTATGTTCTTGCCAAGGGCTTATATCATTGACATTTTGTTCCAGCCACTTTGAGCTCTCCAGATCTGCACAATTGATAATAAGAGCCCCGTTTTCAAGTTTACAGGATAGGAAGGTTGGGGCAAAGCCCTCCTCATTCCTTCCTATTTTCCTGGTTATCAAGAGTTCCAGGTCATAGGCCTGTTTCTCTGTTAACCGTTTTTCCGGATGACCTTCTAAGAGCACGGCCATCTTGATCGCCGTGAGAGCCGCCCTGTAAGTAAATCCCTCAGGTCCTTCTCTCTTGGCAGCCTTTCCAACCTTGCCCTGGTTCATCCGATTGGCAGGACGCTTCTCGCCTTTGGTTGCCTTGGGTTTTTCAACCCAAGTCCCCTCAGCGATTTTGCGCTCCTTCACCAGCCTCTTTTTCTGTGCACCAGATATTCTCTTTTTAAGCTTGATTCTGGTCAGAGAGTCAGTCATGCTAGAGATAGCTTCCTGACTCTCACCAGAAGAAGATGGTTTGGAGGTCATTTCTACCTCCTGTGAAGGTTTCATTGCTACCCCTTCATTAGATTGTCTCTGAGTTACCTTGTCTTTTTCAGAAAGGTCTGCCTCAGAAGTTTCTCCTGCAAAAGCAGAAATGTTTGTTATTTTCAATGTCTTTTCAGCCATATAATAACAGTAAATAATCTCAGGTAATATGACAGTCCACCCAGCATTGCCTGAGATACTGGGCAAGGCAAATTACTCTAGAAGTTCGCCAGGCAACTAGAGGCTCCGTTAAGACACCAATACCGCGGTGCCAATTAGCCCTAGGCACGGAACGCATAACACCAGGGTTTACGGGAGCTGGTTCGCGACCTCTTATTCAATATTCGAGGCTATCCTGTTATTTCTACAGGACTTTCGGCGATCCACCGCCTGCCGACGCGCCTGGTGGCTAGCTCAAGCCCCAGAGGGGTACGCATACCCCTGGTTCCAGGATATTGGAGACCTGGTTCTCTGTGTTTGACACTCTGCCGACCCATGGCTGAGTGGTTAGAGCTACTGACTCCTGAGCTGTGGGTCCTGGGTTCGAATCCCGGTTCGTTAACATGGATGTTATTTTTTTCTCTGTTATCTCTGTGTTTCTCTACCCTTTCTTCTGTGATGATGTATGAATGTGGCCCACCCTATAAACGGGTTCTTGTTGGTATGACGCGGGTAACGCTTCTCGCCTCCGTGACTTGGTTCACAGGTCCCAGCTGGGTAACGACAAATAAGTAGCAGTTTTTGGCCTTGTTGTGACATAGGGTTCAACCCTCAAGTGCCCGCCGTTGGAAAAAAAAATATTTGACACTCTGCCATCATTGATTTGCATAGGATAGATAATTCAATCAGAGTTTGTAATTTAAAATGGACTCCGAATTACACAAGGAACACCAACATTCGAACAACAAACTGTTAAATTGAAAGCACGCATATATCTGTATACATCAAGCAAGATGTATTCAAATATACTGATGTAAAATGAAGCTTGGGTTGAATGAAGAGTAGGAAAAATACAGTTTCCAAGTGTTTTCAGCTGTTTAATTCTGACAATTGGAGCTTCTAAGCAACTAACTGCCAAAGCCGTACAATCCTTTTACATATATGTATGTAAACATTTTTTCTAGTTAATTACAGTGGGTGATATTCACCATTTATATAGCTTTAATGGAATATACTCATTATTTGGATTTTTTTAATCATTCACTCATTTTTAATAGAATATGCTCATTTTTCATAAAAGTGCCAATACAGAAATTTTGTATTATATGTCTAAGAAGTTACAGAAGCTTATTGATGCTGAGTAATTTACTGTAGTACACTTCTGGCTACTTATTTATCTGACCTAACTTTATCAAAGATTCGTGATTAAAAACCGCGGTGTAATAGCGAGGTCCATATGTAGCTGGCATCTTCTACAATCGATCCAAACCACGTAAATTTAGAAGCTTTGGCACTTTTAAAGTATATTTTATATACGCTAGGTAACTTAATATTTTAACGTATATAAATCTCTTCAATTTGCGAACTTCGATTGTACAAATATCGAAAATTTACTTTTTATTATTTACTTTGACTTTTCTTATCGTTTCCTCTTAAAAAAATGATAAATCATAAATGACATTGTTTTATGCTTGCTGTTTCTGCTGATAGCAGCAAATTAGTCAGTATGTTTATACTATTGGCAAATGAAATGACTGAGTGGCACTCGTGTATCTACAATGCACACACAGAAGTAGAAACTAGAATTTATGAATCTTTTTAAAGTGCGTAAACCTTTTTTAAGCATGAACATCTTCAACTGAATCAGATATGAAACTGATCAGTTTACGGAGACAACAAACATTGCCTTATAATGCTATTGCTATTGTTGAACAAGACAGAATTATGTGAAATTAAGACAAAATGTAAAGTGACACGAAAACATTACATATTCATGTTAATCGGGATTTAAAGAAGTATTTTGAGTGCCAAGCTTGAGTACAATAAGAACGAACAATTTTTTTTAAATATAATAAATACATACATATTCTGTTGTGCGAGAAGAATGTAAACTTTTTAAGTACCTCATGACCTCTTTAAACTGGGGAGAAATCCACATTGAAATATTAGCAATCTGATCTTTTCTAAAATTCTTTTGGGCTCTATTCTCAACTTAGACGTGGATATTTGTTGTGAATGTTTGTTAAAATTCAACTTTAAACAGTAAAACCTGATAGATTCAGTCCTCGTGAAAAAAAAATTAGATTAAACAGAAAGATTGATGCTTTTATTTTCTTAAACTCCAGATATTATTGAGTTCATATAACGTTTTATTTCAATTAAAAATGCAGAAATAAGCCTAAAACCACTGCAGTTATTATTACAGTTATTATTGCAGTTAAGTAATTCAGAGATTTATTAAAGTCATTTTTTCACTTGTTTTCATTATCAACGTTTCAACAAATTTTTGCAAGAAATTACTAAAAATGAATGAATTTTTAATTTATTTCATGAAATCTGAGAAGTAGTACATTCAAGTACATACTGAGAAATATTAATCATTTCACACTGTCAATTTTATAAGCATTACACAAATTATTTAATTGGGTTGTTCGGAAAGTAATTTAGTTTTTTTTGTGGAAATGAAAGACAGTTTTCGTATAATAAACAAATACTTTATGAAATTATATATTGACCGTTCTGGTCCAATCCTTTTGCCACCTTTCTGGTAATAGTTTAATTCCACGCTCATAAAATTTTTGGTCTTTGTTGCCAAAAAACTGATCGAGGTGGTTTTTGACCTCCTCATTTGAGGTGAAGGTTTTACCGTCTAAAAAATTTTGGAGCGACCGGAACAAATAATAATCCGATGGTGTCAGGTCTGGAGAATATGGTGGGTGTGGCATTGTATCCCATTCTAACTGTAAAAGTTTTTGGCCAGTGACCAAACTTGTGTAACATCTCGCGTTGTTTTGGTGAAACACTATACCTTTCCTGTTGATTAGTTCTGGCCTTTTATGTTGAAGTGCATCATTCAGTTTGTCCAGCTGATGACAGTAGACTTCCGAATTAATCGTTGTGTTATCCGGTAAAAGCTAACAAAATAAAAAATAATAAAAAAAAACGATTCCTTTAAAATTCCACCAAACAGACAGCATCAACATTTTTTTGGTGAATATGTGCTTTGAAAATGGTTTCAGCTGGTTCATCTTCTTTGCTCCACGACTTCTTGCGTTTGACGTTGTTGTATACAACCCATTTTTCGTCCCCAGTGATGATGCGTTTCAAAAACGAATCATTTTCGTGACGTTTGGGAAGCGAATCGCAGACGTCAATGTGGCGACACAGATTTCTCTCTGTGAGAACATGGGGAACCCATACATCGAGCTTCGAGGATAATCCCAGGCCTTTCAAGTGGTCATAAACTGTTGTTATTCGCCGGTTCGCATCAACTAATGCCTTTATCGCGTCTTTATCAGCTTCAACCGGCCTTCCCGAACGTGGTGCATCTTCGACATCAAAATTGCCGGATCGAAATTTAGCGAACCAGTTCTGGCACTGGCGTACTGTCAACACACCTTCTCCATACACATCGGTCAATTTCTTTCTGGCTTGAACAGCATTTTTACCCTTTCTGTAGTAAAACAGTAAGATATGTCGAAAATGCTGCTTATCGCTCTCCATATTTAAAAGGGCACCAACCAAAAACTACTGCGTAGAATTAATTGGAATTTTTCACACACAAGCCTTGCTATATGAGCTCTCAAAGCATATAATAATTATACGGCTTAAGTGTGAAGTTGGGTTCAGAAAATTACAATTTAATCCTCTGTCGGGAAATCGGGTTTCCTAACAACCCAATAATAACTATGTCACTCTTAACCATTCGGTTAAAACACTCTGCAACAGGACAAAAAATGTACATTTATGTAGTTCATATGTATAAACAACAATTTAAAATATTTAAATAAAATGCTTAAAAAAAGATACTTTATTCTTGTGCGCAATAACATGTTTTTTTAGTCTTTTAAAAATGCAGAAATGTATCTCTAAGAACTGAAATATTTAAAACGCAAAATGTATTGTTAAAACAATTTATTGTGGTAAAAATTATAATATTTAGATTTTCTTACATTGTACTTAGAAAAATATTTCTCGTTATGTATCATATAAAATAAAAAAAATCCATTATTAAGTAATTTAATTACATATTTTTCCTTGCAAAAATAGGAACTTCACTCAAAATATTTTAAGGTAATCCATTGTTAGTTGATTTAGTTATAGAATTTTTTCCTTTGGAGACTGCGCTCAAAATATTTTATGTGACAAATTTCTTACATCAGTTTCATTAATTTTTATACTGTAATGTATTACAATGAATAAAGTTATAGATTTATAGTTCTGAAAAATATTGTCCATAATTTTTTTATTTATATTTATTTATTTATTTTTGTAAATTCAATTTATTCTGCAATTAGAAGTAAAAAGAGAAAAAAAAGTGACATTTTTATTTCAATTTTTGGCACAGGTGCCGTATAACCCATGATTCCAAATTCTGAATTTTTTTGGCGATGAAGAAATGTTGCCAAGATGACGTATCGTGACGTGCGCGATGACGTAAGTACTAGGGTTACCAAAATAGAATTTTCTGCATAATTCTTATAGGTCTCCATATGTATGACGTAAAAAAACAAGGTTGCCAGATACATAAGAAAATCTGCCAAAAAATCGCCAATCTCAGAATTTGGCGCATGGATTATACGGCACCTGTGCCCAATTTTTATATTATACCTTTGACCTCGCCTCATGCGATTTTTTCAGATGAGGAAAAATAGATAAAGAAATTAGTTGTTTTATACAAGATTGGTTTGTTTGGTTTGTTTGTCGCTCAAAGGTCACGTTTTGCACACGAGTGTTTTATACAAGAATCAATATGAATACGTAAGGCAATAAATAATTTTGAAGAATTCATAGGGTATGAAGAATCTTTTAATAACAAAACTCAAAGGTAAGAGATCATATATAGTCTACATTTCATAATATTTATTGAAATGTATTTAACACTTTAAATTAAATTAATGGATATATTATATCACACAGAACATTTTAACAATTGAAAGTGTACCCATGGAATCCTGTATACTTAGTGTTTTCTAGAACATGAAGTTATATTAGCTTAAGCATTTTTTTCATATTCTGACAAAATCTGAGTCAATAAGTTTTTTTCTTAAATTATTCCCCTTATAAGAGAGATTATTCTTAAATTAAAATTATAAAATCATTGATTTAATTGTTTTGATTTTCTGTCTTTTGTTTTAATATTTATTTTTATTTATAAATTACTTTCAAATCTTTCTGATTAAATTTTTTATCTTATTTCTGATTTAAATTTCTAATAAACTAAATTTTAATATAAATTTTTAATTTAAAATAATTTTTTTAATAATATAAATAACATTTAGTTAATAGAAGTTTTAAATAATTAAATAAATTTTAATAACTTAATAATTTTTTAAATCATTAAAATAATTTGATGGTTATTCTTTTCTCCTCATTCTACTCATATGGCTACAACCTTTTATTACTTTCTTCTAGTAATTTTGTAATATTTCATAATTTAATTAATTAATGCTTATAAATTTTTCCTGTCACCCACCCTGCTTAGTAGTCAGCTTGACTGACTGCGGATAGGGAGGTCTTGGGTTCGAATCCCAGAATTTCTCTCTCTCTCCTGTTTTTGTCCTTTCCTTGTATGAATGGGTTGTGAATGGTTGCCTACCCTATAAACGGGTCCCTATGGCATGTGTGTACAGAGGAAGTCGGACTTCACACCTAATTATGGTTCAGTTGGAAAAATGCATCAGCGCCCCTAATAATTCCAGCCTAGCTGGCACTAGACAACAATAACAACATACAAATTTTTCCTTAGTTTTTCAACCTTTAAAGATTACTTCTTCTTTTGAATTTGACACCACATATGATTGCTTAACAGCTGAAAGGTATTAAACGGCAATTTTGAGCATTAAATCAAATTTTTTTCTGGCGTGACTTTGGATAGACAATAAACCATATATCTGCGTATCATACGAGAACACTAAAACTCCTAAGCACTCACCTTCAACAAGTGTTCGCATGAAGCAGAAATTTTTCATCTATCATTGATTGTTCAATAGAGACTGGAATGGAGAATTCGATACGTTCACTTCTGAACAGCTAGACCTCACCATTTAGTTAGTGGAAGATTTTATTATAGATTCTTATGAAAATGGAGAACCAGATGGAGCATTTAAATTTTTATTTTTGATAACCAACTATATAATGCTATCATGAATATAGCTGTGTCGTTAGGGGTCGTTGTTGCACCGGCATGCTTCCATGTATCTAGCCCTGAGTTGAGCTCTACCAGTTAGATAGAAGCAGCCGGGTGGAGTCTTCCGTGATATTGAAGCAGGGACCAAGCAGAAGATCTCCGAATACATGGACCTGCTAACCCCAGAGGTATCATTTCACTTGGTGGACATTGCGACCAACGTGCCCCAGCCGCTTTAGCGAACACGACGAATCTTCGGACACACTACTTTCCGATAATGAGCACGATGCCGTAACCATTCAGCCCACCACATTCAGCCATGCACATTCAGCACACTAGGGCCCTTGGTAACCTAGTGGTTAGGGCATCGGCATTCTGTCTGGAAGGGCTGGGTTCGATTCCCAATGCCGCCAAAGAGCCACCGAGTACGTGAGGTATACGAGTTCGTTAAATCCGTGGAATCGAAAATCCTGTGGTCTGTCGTTTAACAGTTAACATGGGTGAAATAGTCAAAAGAAAATTTCCTCCCGCTCCAGATCAAAGTCAAAATTAAGGGAGTAGATTCTCTGGTGGTGCCATCTATCGGAGGGGTTAAGAGCAAAAGTCGTACTTTGACCTTCATGATGCTCTGATTAAACGGAACTGTGGATAATTAGACCAGCTAGTGTTTAATTACTACAGGTAAGTAAAGCTAGCCCCATGGTAGCCCGGTTGATTCAAGATTTAATATCCAGAAGTCCATCATTAATTATCCGAGCCATTTAACACAATTGGACCTGAGATAAAATATTTAACGCATCAGGGATTTGTACGATTTATTACTCAATGGTAGTTAGGCCATCAATTCCAAATAATAATAATTAACGGGATTGTGGGGCATATTCTTGCGCCATATAGGATTTTCTCATTTATGGCGCAAGAATATGCCTCGCAACCCCGTTAACTATTATTATTATTCAAAAATATATATAATTACCCACTTCTTGTTGCATATGGTTCTTTAAGGTGTCACTTTTGTAACTAAAAGCAGAATTTTATTAATCATCCAACCAATCGCCCTTGCATATTAAGTCAGTAGGCAGGAGAGTAATATTTTGTCAATAAAATAAGTAACGGTTATAAGTGCAAGTTCAAAAATCAAGTTTATCATTGTGATATTTCTAAGTAAGGGGAACTCTGATGATATTGTGTGGATAAATAGGACTTCAGTATTTCATTGTGTACCTCTATACAAGTATATAGATATACTCAAGAGCATCCATCGTTCTATTAATTCTCTGACTATAACTATTATTAAAATAATATATATAATGGAATTGTCTTATAGATCTTATTATATATTTTTTTCAGTGATTTTTTTTATTTATTAAGTAAATTTTACTATCTACTTTCTTTTAGTTGATTTTAAATAATAATTTTGTTCCTATTTCATTCAATCTTTAATCAATCTTAAGGTACTTTCAATTAAAGTATTGTTATATTTTATTAACAACAATTCTTATCTTTCATTGACATTCAAAAATTATTTTTACTTTTCGGATTTCTTTTCAAGTAGTATTTGATGAAATATTTTTCTTATATTTCACGTCTCCCATTCTTCATTATTAGTCAAAAAATGAAATATTTTGATCTATGTTGCATATTATAACTATGATGTATCGTAAAGAAAAAAATTAACATTTCAAATAATACTTTGACCATTAATTTTCACATATTTGATTTCTTGCATTCCACTTCATTGCTCATAAAATGATTCTTTGACATATATTGTACATTATATTTTTATGATATACCACGAGGCCGTGGTAGCCTAGTGGTTAGGGCATCGGCCTTCCATCAGGAAGGGTGGGGTTCGATTCCCAATGCCGCAAAAGATCCATCGAGTACATGCGATATAAGTGCTCGTTAAATCTGTGGAATCGAAAGTCCTGTGGTTGGTCGTTGAGCAGTTACCATGGGTGCAATGGTCTGGAGAAATTTACTCCTCCTTGAGATCAATGCCAAAATTGAGGAAGTAGATCCTCTGGTGCTGCCATCTATCTGAGGATTTGAAGAGCATATGTCGTACTTTCACCTTCATGGTGCTCTGATTAAACGAAAGTCGCTCCCAATTGACTTAAATTCGCATAGCCAAGGCATAGCGAGCTTAGCTTGCCCAAGTGTGTCATTAATAACAATAACACAACAAGATATACCACACGTTATTCTAGATTTATTGCTTTGTGAGAATATGTTAAATACATTTTTAAATTCAATTATTGAAGTGTCGTGTTTAAAAATATTACTTATACACTTCATTTTCTTTGAAGAGTTTTTACAATGGATTTTTTACTACATTTTGAAAGCGTAATTTAATTGAAGGTTCGTATAAAAAACTGTGATATATTTGTTTTCATATCTTCTAATGTTATTTTAAGAAATAATACATTTATTAAGAGAAACTTAGGAATAATAAAATTAAAAAACAAAAATTCTATAAAACTAAATTTAAAATGATAAACGATTAAAAGCTTAAACTCGAAATATTTGAATAACATAAATTGGGATAAGTAATATGCTAATACAAAATGTCTGTTAATGTATTACGCATTTAAAATTATTTGCAAGAGAAAGAGATCTAAATAACAAAATAGTCACTATTTTATATATATTTCGCTTAAGCCAAATATGAAGTGATAAGTTTAAGAATTTTAACTAGAAAGCGAATACAAACACAAGGTGTCAAAATATGCAAAATCTAACCAAAAGACTGGAGAGAGGTTTCAAAACATCTCCAGCAGCACACGAATACATTCGAAAATACTCTTGTCTGCGTATGCAAATTTGCCAGAATAAGCTAGAATGGAGATTACAGAAAGTGAGGACGCAAGTTCAGGAGACACATCACCTCTCTGCTTTGGCAAATTTCTGCATCGCAATAGCGGAGTTGTTGAATAGATGGAAGATTAAATATGCGGATTACAGAGCCCTTCCGGAAAGCACACTTCGCTCAAATATTTATATTTCGCCAGATCCGCCTCTCTATTGGGTAATCGAAAGGAACAAAGGCTGTCCGTAACGTCGGCTTTTTTTTTCCCCTTTGGCAGTCTGTTGGCGCGTTGCAGGATTTGTGCTGGATTGGGTTTTATTTTCATCTGGTGAAGCGTTTTGTTGACTTTTGTTTCCTGTCAAGCAACAACGTTTCATAGAGTTGACAATGAGAAAATGACTTTTGACCTTGTTTGTGGCATTGCTTTGTATATAATGAATGAGGTCTCAATTGATTATATTGTTAAACTCAGAGCCAACCGGTTTCTCTTCTTGAACGTTTTTATTATCTTTAATAGCAAAATTCATATACCAGTGCAGTTAAAATATAAAATACGGCAGCATTTAAAGAAATGTAATTTATAATACTATTTAATGATATTATCATAAAGACTATAAATAAAAAATATTTCTTAAATATTCAGATTCAGAAATATTTAAGAAATATACTTTATAATGGAGCCTATATATACCAGGGGTGGCCAACCACCGGCTCTTTGAAAGATTATTTGTGGCTCTTGATAAATGTGTACCCGAGAAAAAATCAAGCTCTATAGTTAAAATATAAGTCAACGGGACTATTACTGAATATTGGAAATTTGTACCAGAATCGAAGTATTATGAATAAAAACGGGCTGCTTTTTGAAATACAACAATAATCGAAATAACGTACTTATGAGAATCATTTTATTCCTCTTTAAAATTCGTGAAATCCAAACACCGATCAATAGTAACTAACCAACATCTCAAAGAATTACTATGAAGTACTGTCACGAATTAATCGCCAAACTTTAAAGTATTATCAAGAGAAGTAAAATCAATGTGTTTTGTTTTTAATATTTAAATTCAATACACATATTTTGTACTTTTATTTATAATCTCAATAAATATAACTTATGTAAAAAAATTTTAATACCTTTTTTACTTTTAAATACCTATTTAGTTGCGGCTCTCGAAAAATTTCGAATTTTGAAAATTGGGTCGAATTATAAAGGATGTTGCATACCACTGCTACATGTAAAAGAAAGAGTGAAATTTTAATTTTAATATAAAATTATTAAATAAATGAATGAATTGTAATTAAACTGTAAATAAGTATTATTGTAGCAAACATATATCCAATTATAAATTGTATTTAAATTTATATATCTATATAAATATGTTTGATTAAGTTTATATATCTATATACTTAACGTAACGTTTTTAATTCGATATTTTCTTATGTCGAAAGTGAGTTTTGAACCTCTTTAAACATATTTTTCTATTAGAAGTCGCACTCACGAATTGCTAAACTGAAGTATATATATATATATATCCATAAATTATAAAAATCTGTAAAGTTTTGAGGAATGATGAAGTTTTTCAGTTATTAATAAAAATTGTGTCACATCTGAATGAGTGATATTATTACTTAGAAATAAATCTGTGAAATCACAAAAAAATAACAGCAATGAGAACTACCCAATACTTCATAGTTTACTGAAAGGAAGTTATTTTTTATCTTTATATAAACATTTTTTAATGCTACTCATACTTACACTACAGAAATATTGAAGCTTTAAAATAAGGAAAATACACACATTATATAACTAAAATTTCAAAAGAAATTAAAGCGTTAAAAGAAATAAGCTTAAACAATTAAAGAAATATAATACTTTTTAGGTATAAGTATGCAATTTAAAAAATAATTAACAATATTTGAGACCAATCAATCATAATTTTGTATCATTCTTTTTAATGGCACATCCAGTATTAATCGTATATGACGTTTTGTCTCTAATGCAGCTGCTTTTACTTTTATTGAACGTCATATTCACCAAATTCTAATGGAGTTTATGAGCTAAATAAGAACAACAAACACACCTAAAAGAAGGAAAAACAGTATTATTTATTGTCTTTTGTGCCAAAGAGCTTTTCTGTGTTTAAAGATGCATTTAAGGCTCTCGCCCGCCTGGCGAAAATGAGGGTTTTTAGCGCCTATGGAAAAGTGGATCGAATTTAAGTATCGCAGGCGAATGTGATCTTGGAAAACTTCCAAAACATTCTTCTCTACCTGCCTTCATTGGGATTTGAGCTCGCTTTATTGCTATGAAATCAGTTGCCGTATCTACATGCAGGGCCTCACCAGCAGGAAAGAAAAAAAATCAAACGATTTTAATGGAAATAGAAGCGGTCAGTTTACCAGCTGTAATGTTGGAGGAGGATATTTTTGTGTATTTCCAGAATTAGTTTTCTGGAAGGTTTTTAGAGATAACATTCTTATTGATGCATCGCATAAATGAACCATTTAATCCAGCCAAAGACCAACTTAAATCTAAATAAAATAGGATTTGCTGAACTTGGTGTATTTGGAAGCCTAATTTATATGTACGATTTCATTCACAATTAAAACGTAGATTATAACTGCTGTTTGAATATGTTTGAAACTGTTATTTTTTTAGAAAAAGAAAGATTTTAAATCCGAAACGAATAAGATACCATGCATGCTTTCTGCAACCCCAAAACCGGATCCCTTTAATTTTGAAAAATAAAAATGATCTAATCCATTATTTAAAATTCTTAAAAATTCGAAACATTTATATATTTAAAATAATTATGAGGATTTATAAAAATGCAACACATATATTTCATTTAAATGGAACTATATTTTACTTCGAAGAAAAATTAAATCATTAAATGTTCCTTAATACTTTTTAAGTATTTATACTTACAAATATTACATAAACATTACTACAATGTCAGATGAAACAGAAAACATGTTTGCTATATTTTATCTCCATTTTTATAAGTGCTTGCGTTTGACAGGAAGGGGTGGTGATATAAATAAATACTGCTAATACTAGGTTATTCCATTGAATATCATAACAAATTAGGTTAGAGTATAAAATTGTTAAATATTGTCTTAAACAGAGTTCTGAACAATTTTTATTAAGTCAGGGACAAAAATATGTATTTTTATACAAATCACTGAATAAATAGTTTTCTCTATTTATAAACTTGTGGATTAACTTGAAGTTATAAAAAATATGTCCTAGGAAGTTTTTACCATAACAGTAAAGTACCATTAAACTGTAGCCGCGGTAGCCTAGTTGCTATGGCACCGGCCTTCTGTCCGGAAGGTCTGGGTTCGATTCCCACAGCGTCACAGACTCACCGAGTACACGCGTTACACGTGCTCGTTAAATCTGTGGAATCTAAAATTCTAGGGTAGGTCATTGAGCAGTTAACTTGGATGTTATGCTCTGGAGAAAATTTCTTTCGTCTCCAGATTAATGTCAAAATTGAGAGAGTGGTTTATCTGGTGGTGCCATCTATCGGAGGAGTTTGGAGAAAAATCGTAATTTCACCTTCGTGGGGCTCTGGTTAAACGAAAGATGCACCTTACAAACTTAAATTCGCATAGCCAACGGCATAGAGAGTTTGGCTTGCCCACGTGTCATAAGTAACAACAACATTAAACCAAAGTAGCGTATCTACTTTAAATTTGTGATTCAAATTTTATGTCTTGGCCACACATAGCTCAGTAAAAAGATCTGAACGATTTTCTTTTATTTACGAAATTTCTCATCTCATATAGAAAAAAAAAAACAATTTTGCGAGTGTTTTGCTTAATTCGAAATCCAGAATGTAAAAGAAAGCAAGCGAAAAAGAGATGGGAAAGATTCTATATCATTTAACTAAAAAACAAATAAATACTGTCCTAGTGTTTAGACCGTGGAAATTGACAAGAATTCTATGTTCGTTACAAGCTATTATTGTAAAAATGAAAGATCGATAGAAATCAAAGATTGTTTTTACATTCTGTTTATGCAAGTGTTGTTGTTGCTACTAATCTCCATGTCTAAGAGTATACTAGACGAGCTACACGAGTTCACTCCCTTTCAGAAAATCAGAAACAAACGTAAGAGATTATTATGTATAAAACCTCAAGAGACAACTCCAGGCACTCAAAAATATGTGCCGGTGATGTCGGTTGATTTTGGCATTTAGGACTATTTGGATATGTTTTGAGGTCTCTCTCGAAAGTAAGTCCCTTCAGGTGGCCACTGAAGAAGCGGGAAAGTGTAGTCTGAACATATCTATCGCAACCAATAGTCAGAAATCTTTCAGGACAATTAGCGGGATCACTTGTCAAAATGGTAAGACCTTGTTGTTCGGAATGAATGACTCTGAGCTCAATTGCAGTTGGTATTGAATAACAGGACATAGCTATTACGCTATTGCTTTCTTCGTAAGCATTCCACAAAGTGTGGGTCTTGGCAGTTTACCAAACTTCATCTCTTGTGATCTAGTACATTCGAGATGCTATGTATGATAAGTCCATCCTGAAGAAATATTGTGAAACAGGTGTGAGCAAGTATAAAATTAATAAAATATTTCAGTACTTTTTTTATTTGTAGCCGTATTAAATGTCTATAAATATTAAAAGAAATGTATATAATGTTCGTTTATTAAATTAGTTTCATCTTGGTTTTTAAAAACGAAATTTTGCCGTCTATTCACAATTTATACTATAATTTTGTTACGCATTGAAGAGTAGATTTGAGTAGCAATAAATATTCTTGGAAACGCACCCATTAAAATATGTTCTAAGTATTGTTAGTTATTTAAATTAAATACACATTTTAGTACACAAAATGTTTAATTAAATAGACAAAATAAAATTCACAAATCATCGACAAATTTCGTTATATATTATATTTGTAGAACGTATTTCTGATAAATATAAAATCGATTTTATCAAGATATTCTTTGAACAAGCATACAAAAAAATTTAAAACGTAGATGTAAAAACATTTGTTGTATGATAATTATTATAAATAAAATCTCAGCTACTAGAAACCAAATATCTTTAGTATAACTGAAAAGAATTTTGCTTTTTTATTGGATTAAAATCGATAGATTTGTAGAGCTTAGATTAAATTGATAAAATATATTGTGCATGTGAATAATTTTAGACTTTTTAAAAGAATGTTTTTATTGTAACTTTTGAAACAGATGAACGCAGATCATCTAA
Source organism: Latrodectus hesperus (assembly GCA_037975125.1). NCBI lineage: Eukaryota > Metazoa > Arthropoda > Arachnida > Araneae > Theridiidae > Latrodectus > Latrodectus hesperus. Next base: position 78,892,701 of record CM075862.1, read on the forward strand.
AAAATCTTCTCGGTTACATCGAAAATTTTAACTTTTAATGATATTATCCAAGTATATAAATTATTATTTTGTACTTCCACATAGTATAGATAAAATTATTTTTATGTCTTCTATCTAATTGGGTTCATTAAAACTGTGTAACTACGATTTTAATTATCTCATTTGAATGTTAATGAACATGTTATCAAAGACTTGTGTGTGATAATCAGCTTAAATATAGTAAAATATTTTACTTATATATAGTATAATATTTTACTGTATTTAAGTCTGACACAAAAGATGTTAATGATATAATGTATATTAACACATCATATTATATTATATATTATAATATAATATATATAATTTGCTTATTTTTATTTATATAAAAATATTCTTGGCTGTATATTTTTCATATTTTATAAGCAATCGGCTTCAAAATTTTTTAATTGTTTTTGTTATGCTATATTGTTTCAATATTAATTTGTTGTAGTTAGTATAGTTACGAAAATTTTACTCTAAATATAACTGCTTTCGATTTTCCTGATATCCCTATTAAGATTTTAAAAATTGCTATTAAAACTTCAAATCTATTAAATTATTCCTTTTTAACAAACGTTTTAAAAATATGTTTTTATTTGCTGCAAAACTATTCGTTTTGCGAAATTTACAAATAGTTTAGCAGCAAGTAAAAATGTTTTAAGGCAAAGTTTAAAATTTGCTGTTAAACAATTTTAACTGGACTCATAAAATCTATTTGGTTGTCCCCTTCTTCTCTTTCTATTGACACAAGAGCTTCTCTTTCTATTAATACAAGGGTTGCATTTACGGTGGGCAGCAGTGTAAGAAGATGCAATTTTCTGCTGACATTTTAAGGGCAAAACATGCCTCTAGCATAGTATTCCTAGTGCGTGTTATGATCACGATATCATCAGCATAAACAAAGAGTTACAACGATTTGGTAAATATGGTAGCTCTGGTGTTGATGCCTAAGTTGCTAAGTGTCCATTCCAAGGAAAGATTAAAAAGAAGGCAAGAAAGAGCATCTCATTGTCTCACACCATTCTTTATTCAAAAAAAAAAAATCTCTCAAACAATCGCATAATTTCCCACTAGAAACTGTGTTAGTCAAAGTGGCTTTAATTAGCGCTAGAAGTTTATTAGGGATGTCCAGTTCAGCAAGAGCTACAAGTAAAAAGTCCAGATCAATACATCATAGGCCGCCTTGCTGTCAATAAAGAGACAGTGTAATTCAATTCTAAACTCTAGATTTTTCAAGAATTAGGCAAAAATTGAACATCTGTTTAGAGGTAGATTTCCTCTTCCTGAATCCACATTGATAGTCACCAATTACATTACTAGCCCAAGGTGAAATTCTGTTAATAAGGGTATTCAAAAAATCATTATAAATAGTGTTCAACAGACTAATGCTTCTGTAATTGGAGCAACAAGTTCGGTCTCCTTTTTTAAAAACATGGCATAAAATGCCATGAGTTCAATCTGATGGCAATATTTCATCATTCTATAAGGAAAAAATGATATCATTTAGGCATTTAATGGTCAAATGTTAGCAAAACTTCAAAAGCTCAGCCGGTACATGATCAGAACCTGAAATCTTATTTAATTTCAGTGATTTAAGGGCCAACTCAACCTCAGTTGGTGTGCATTTGTTTGTCCCTATGAAGAGTCACCAATTACACAAGTCAGATGGTGCATTAATAAAGTTGCTAAAATATTCCATCTATATAATAGAAATAGTTTTAGCATCACTAAGAATTTAAACATCATTATTTCTGCTATAAGTAACTCTGGATTTGAAATCCCTTCGACTATCATTGATCAACTTATAGAAAGTTCTGTTTTCAATGCTTCTTCTTGGTTTCTCAGCATCTTTGAGTAGATAATCATGAAATAATCGGTTTTTTTGTGGATTTACTTTTCGAGTCATCTTGCAAACTTATAATTCCAACTAATGATTCCCAAGTGAATCACTTACTATGCATATTATGGTAAGCTTTACCTTTTGCTTCTCTTACAAATTTGGATTCCTCATCAAACCAATCTTTTTTTATTGGTCTTTAAAATACAAAGCATAAAATTTCATCATCATTATCCAAAATCTTTTCTTTTACGAGAAGCATTTTATTTTCCACATCAGTCGCTACAGCGAAATCAAGTCTTTCAACTTTACAATGTAGTTTTTCTTCAAATGGATTTTTAATTTTCTCATCCTTTAACTTACAAAAGTTAAATTTAGGGTCACATTTTTTTAAATATTTTTAAAAACCGAAATTTTTGCATTCAATCTAATCACAATCAACGTTGGCGCCTCGAAACGCCCTGACTTCCAAAAGGTTAGATTAGTGCTTTTATCTATTAAAACATGGTTGATTTTATTAAAAGCGTCATTATCATGTGATCTCCAAGCTCTCTTACATATATATCTTTGTGTGGAAACATTATCCTTCCCACGTTCATCAATGTCAACTTCAAAATCAACAAGTTTGATGCCATTATCCTTAGTACTTGAATGCAGACTATGATTTACAATGTAAGGTTTAAATTCATCCCATTTTCCTGTTTTTGCTAAAATCATCTAAAATAAGTTTAATATTACTTTGAGGATACTCAAGTAGAGTTTGTCCAAATCGCTATAGAAGAATGCTTATTCCGGTTTTCTTTTTCCTCGGTTAGGCGCATGGCCACAAATTAGACTGTAATTGTGTGAAACAAGTCTCTTTTTTTAATCCTTAATCTACATAATCTTCATGAAATTGGTTTAAAATCTAATATAAGGTATTTTATTCTCTTATTAACAACAACATCTGTGCACAAATATGTTTTTTAGGATCTCACCTATAAATAGTCCAAAGGGACTACCACGTTTGAACCTCTGGTTTCTGCTTCAGGACTCAAGAAATTTCCTGGTACGATTCTGAATACCAAGACCGGAATGGGTTTCAAACTTGATTTCAGCTACTGTAGACCAACGGAGATGGTTTTTTGTTTTGCTTTCTGTATGAACGCCCGGTAAATAGAGCGTTGAACTTTTTCCGTTTTTCTCTCTTTCATTATGTGGGGGAGAATCTTTAGGGAAAATCTGTTTTAAATTTATTACTTGTATGTTCAAATGTTTTGCATTAATATTTTTTTATCTTTTATGGTATTTTTTACTTGTGCTTTTTTTAAATATTTGCTGCTAGATATATTATCTATGAAAAATATTTCATATAAAAAGGTTTCAACCACTAATATAATGACAAATAAAACATTCTTAGGTTTCAGAAAAAAATCAGATACACTTCATTTATAAGAACAGTTTTAAAGTTTAACAATAAATATATTAACTTTTCTTTTTAATTTACTTTTTAATATTTGATTCTCTATATAGAAAATGTTTTGGGTAATATGCATACTCAAATAAAGTATTAATTAAAGGTTACGTATTATAAAAAAAAAACATATTTCTCTCTTAATTTACAAAACATTTATTTTTACGGAATTAAAATTTCCATCACTTAATGGCTAGATTATTCTAGTAATGAAATTTATTTTTCTCATTTGTCTGTATTTACCCCTTTTTTTAAAAAGAAAAAACGTTTTTGTAAATCAAGTTTATAATAAATTGTTATTTTATTTGACAAAATTTTTTACAAATTATATATAATTGTTTCTAACATAGTAATAGCATTGTTCTACATAGAAAGGAGCTTTTCAAATAATTTTCAGCTTTTTTAAGTTTGCTGTTTTGTAAATCAAGAGAGGAAAAACAACTGACTAATCAAATTGCGGAAATTTTATTTTATCTTCCTAAAGATAAATATAATTAGGTGAATGTCATATTAATTAAAAGATAGGCTGGGGTTTGCTGCATACAGTGTTTACATATAATAAGTAAGACAGTGGAATGGAAAAGTATAGTAAAATCGAAATAAGTGATTCGACAAATAACAAAGTATTTTTGTATTAGTGGATTAAATTAGGGTAAAAGTGTTGTTGCTATTTATATAGATTCCATTCGGAAGACACAGAATTACGTGACGTTACGTGGCGATGTCAATACCTGAGGTCAATTACACAGCACAAGAGCTTAATGTACATAGTCCCTGTCAGTACGACGTTCTTCAACTGTGTCAGCTATCCACTTCATTACCTTCAGCATTATGAGAAGGTCATCTTTCCAACAAGGCTAGTAAAGGCTTGCTTATTGTATGCATTACATATTTTTTCCATTAAATATTTCATCTTGTCAGTAATGTAAAATTAAATAAACGTATTATAAATATGCTAAATTGAAAAGTAAATGTCGTGAATTGAGAAGTGTAATATTGATTGGATATTGGTTTATGCTTTTACTTATACGGAAAAAAGTAATAAGCTCTGAGTTGATCTGATAGATAACAAGTCATTGTTTACTGAGATAAAAAATGTAATTTAAATAGTTTTCATTGTACACAATTTATGTTATTAATAGCATTCGTGAGAAGAAAATTACTTGAACTTTTCAGTAAATGAGCTAACTGAAATAGTGATAATGTGAGTATATTTTTGATATGATTTAGAATACACTTAACCAACATATAGAACCAAGTACTTTTTCAAAATAAACCTTCGAAAAGTGTTGAGCCATTAATATTTATTAATTTCGGGCTTTTTGATACTTGATAATGACCAATTTTATGTATTTGTTTCATTAGACGAAGCAAAAAACTAGATCTTAAATAACCATTGAATAGTCCAGACATTTATATAAAAAATAGAATCCTTAGCTGTTTAGCAAGTGGTACTTACAGTAATTCAGTGCTATTACAATGATTCGGTTATTTGCATAAAGTGGAATTAAAGATTTAAATAAAGGCATAAAGATTATTTTCAACATTTATTAAAAACTTTATTAAATTTCTCGTAGTATCTTTACTGTTCTGATCATTAAAAATATTACACCAGGATGGCGAAATGTCATCACGTGAAATTTGTGTACAGAACACGCTGATATATGTAAATGATTTGCTTCTAACCGAATTCATGTAAAGCAGGTAGGGTAGTGACATGTACAACAGTAATAAATATTACAGCATATTTCTCAAGCAGAGATACATTTGAATGATGTTTTTATATAAAAAAAATTATGTTATGCCTGATTTACAAAGAGATTTATGACAGGGCAGTTTAACTTTGATCATAGTCAAATTGTTGTTTACCGAATTTTTGTTTCATCCTACCGCACTACAGCTGTTTCCATTAGTCGATATCTAGTAAATGTCAACTGAATTTGGAATCGATGGATATCATTATACGAGGGTCACTCTGAAATTTTTGAGATACAACTAGGTTTTTAAAGTTATACTTACAAAATTTTAGGTGTGTTCAAAGTAGTCTCCTCCAGCATCAATACACTTTTGTAGACGAATTTTGCACAGATTAAACGACTCAAGCCATTCATGTCTTCGAATAGATGAAAAAATGCATTTATAGCCACATCAATCTCTTCTTCTGAATGAAAACGACGTCCACGTAAGTTCTTTTTTAGATTAAAGAATAACTAAAAGTCGCACATAGCTAGATCAGGTGAATGTTCGATCACTTTAATTTCTTTTTGTTTAAGAAACTCAACTGTTAATCCGGCTGTATGTGAAGATGCATTGTCATAGTGAAGCCTTAGTCCTCTAACATTCAGTTCTTGTAGAATTTCTCGAAGACATTTAGTGGTATACCAGTTTGCTGTTACTGTCTTCTGTCCTTCCAACTTGATGGATTTGACCAATCCCGTTCTTCTGAAGAAAACGACATACATCTCTTATTTCAGTGCGCGTTGTTTTTTCACCATTGTCGGCGTGGGATCATCTTCAAAGACCCATACTTTGCTTTCTTGACGTGTTGGAACGTCAAAAAACGGTATGTACGTTTCATCACCTGTTACAATTTTAAAAATGATGTGGTGGCCACCATCATTCATTATATTAAGAGTTTCTTTACTGATTCTGACACGCTCCTCTTTTTGATGCTCAGTTAGATTATGGGGAACCCAACGGCAAACTACTTTTTTCATATGTAATTCTTCATGAATGATTTTGTGTATGGCTGCGGATCCAATGTTAAGTTCCTTCTGTATCATTTGATAGGTACAGCGATTATCATCCATTAACATTTTTCGTATTGCAGACACATTATCCGGGATTACTGACGACGGTGGCCTTCCTGTGTGTTCTTCATCCTGAAGAAAATTGCGACCTCTTCTAAATTCTCTAAACCATCTGAATGCAGTAGCACGAACTGGAGATTCATCACCAAATGTTAGTATAGGAGTCAGTACCTCTACCCAGTCTTATAAGGAATCAGTACCTCTACCCTGTTTTATAAGGAGTCAGTATCTCTTCCCTTAGTAACACTATGTCTCAGTAATACAATACACTTTTACAGTCAAGGCAATACCAGGATCATATAATTCTTACCTTCATTGATGCAGAACATGATTATCTATTGTTCTCTTGAATATTTTCCTTTCATGTGGGACCTCATCATTTGAGAGTGGTTCAAAATTACGAAGTCCTTGGTAACTGGTCAAGTCCGTAAGTCTTAAGATACAGTCAGGGTCTTGTCTACACATTTATGCATATCCTCCTCATTTCTCAGCAGACCAGGACACTATCAGGATCATATTGTTCTAACCTTCTTTGATACAGAGCAGTCTCGTTCATTGTTCTTTTGCATGTTATCCTTATCTCTCATCAAATAAAAATATCTGGTTTATGGTTACCAAGTGATTGATACACTACTATCCACTAGTCACAGAAGTCTATACACTTTGGCTAATTTTTTGATATTTCATGAACAACTAAACTCGTATGTGCTAACTAGTCTCTGTTCAACTCTATATTTCCCGATGAAAAAATAAAATTGCGTTTAACTTCCAGAGGTGGTTGCTCTGGCTATTGTTTCCTTATGAATACCTCTAAAATTTGTGAAAGTTTTATTACCTATTCTTCTTAATGTGATGCAGGATCTCAATAAATATAGTTATGTTTTTAGCATATTTGGATCCTATAACGAATTCTGATCATTACAGTTGCTACTGCGATGATCAGAATGCGTTTCAAAATTTCTTAAAAGCAAACTGAAACAAAATAAACCAATTATGTCCTATTAATTCTTTTCTGTATTCATTTGATTGCATAAAATAAATTATCGAACTAGTATATTTCTTCTTTCTGAGCTCTATTTTGCAGTATGAAGGAATATATGTATTATTATATTTTATTATTGAAGTATATTTTATTATTTTTAAATACATCTTATAACAAATCTTAAAAAACTTTGAAAGTCGCAAGAAAAGAATAAGCTCGTATATTTGTTATATTTATGAGACATATTAAGACTATGTATTCACTAACGAAGTTTAGAATTTTATCCTAAAATAATTTAAAGACAACGTCTTATAATTTTAAATTATTAACTCCTCAAAATTAAAAATGACTACTTATTATTGATTAGGTAAAGATGAATATAAATTTCTAAAGTTCAATATCCATTTGTTTGACTATATGATTTATTCTTGTACCAGTCGACTACATAAAAAATTTCATCATTTAGATTAAATCTTTCTTGTACTTTCTACTATTAAGACTCAATCTATATAAAAATAAAACAAAAGCTTCGTTTTTCACATAAGAAATGGGAAATAATCTTTAATTCTGATTTCAGGCTTTTCTTTGTCAAGGTACATTTATGGCAATTTTCAACTATTTTAAAATTTCCTAGATCTATTCAGGAAAATCAATGTTACTTCATTTTTATACTAATTCTTTTGTAAGATTTTGCTATTGACTCAAATATAAAAAAAAGCTTTAAATGTCACAAAAAGGTCAAAACTAAATCCTTTTATAACCTTTTAAGAGAATAAAAATTTCTCTTCTAATTTTAAGCGAATAAAAATTTCTACAAATTTAATTATTTCTTAAAATATTGAATGGTTAATTAAGAGCTTCTCAATATATGAATAAACTTAACTAGTAATTTTATGATTTATAACGGGAGATAAATTAAGTCAAGCGCAATTTGTAAAAAAAATTATAGCCGTAAGAATAAAACCTATATTATTTTTTAAGGGACCCACCCTATAACTAACTTAATCACAATGAGAATAATAAAATTCTTTCACATTTCTCAATTCCTGTTCTTTTATATATACTTTCGTATTTTGAAATCTTCTCTATCTGGTTGATTCTTGTTTTGGTTTTTTCTCATCAATCATATTCTGTCATATTTAGCATAGAGGAAAAATGGATTTGATTTGCTCTAAAAATTACTGTTGTAGTAATTAGATCACGAGCTGTCAACTAAAATTTTATTGACTTGCTCTAGAGAAATAATAGTTTTTTTTAATTTTTAATCATTTGGCATGCTATTTTTAGACCTATTATCACTTTTTTAGAGTGAAAAAGGTGGTTTGAGCTAATAAAGCAGGTACACTTATAAACTTGTTCACTGGTAACATAAGGTTTTGGTAAATGTTAATTTAAAAGATTCTGAAATAAATGGCTGGAGTAGTTTTAATTTACTTTATCTCTCATACTACATAAAAAAAGGCAAATTGCAATTCATTTCCTCGATTTTCTCTTTACCTTAAAAGACAAATTATTATGCACCTAAAAGTTCAATAAAAATCAAAATGAGCATGATATGAATTGTGATTAAGGTATGGATTCTTTTGAATACCATTTTTTTACCAGACATGTTTGCAAATATCAATATCGGTGAAGACAGGAGTGCTAAGTAATAAATGTGTAAAATATTTAATGCTCTACATCAATAACGACCAAAATAATAAAATATTGTGTCATATTACAATATGGGTTCATTTATTCAAGTAAACACTGCATAAATTAAAATGTAACAACAAATGAGTGAAAACTCTTATGTATATTAATGGCACAACAAAACACGATTTAACAATGTAAATGAAATTTATCTATCACATATTTCTTTTTTTTGTAATACATAATGATGTAATTATTATTTTTAGTTTATGCATTTACATACTACAGCGAACTTAAAGTAACAGCAACTAAGATATTTTATTTCTTGAATAAATAGTCTGTCTCCTTATGACATATGACTCCTTATACATGCAGCAGTTTGCAAGTCATGCGTCCGAAAGTAAGAAACTAGAAAACTAGATCTGAGAACATAGTTCACACGCAGCAGTTTACAAGTCATGCGTCCGAAAGTAAGAAACTAGAAAACTAGATCTGACAACATACTTCACACGCAGCAGTTCGCACGTCATGCGTCCGAAAGTAAGAAACTAGAAAAACTAGATCTGAGAACATACTTCACACGCAGCAGTTTGCAAGTCATGCGTCCGAAAGTAAGAAACTAGAAAACTAGATCTGAGAACATACTTCACACACAGCAGTTCACAAGTCGTGCGTCCGAAAGTAAGAAACTAGGAAAACTAGATCTGAGAACATATTTCACACGCAGCAGTTCACAAGTCATGCGTCCGAAAGTAAGAAACTAGAAAACTAGATCTGATAACATACTTCACACGCAGCAGTTCACAAGTCATGCGTCCGAAAGTAAGAAACTAGAAAACTAGATCTGAGAACATACTTCACACGCAGCAGTTCACAAGTCATGCGTCCGAAAGTAAGAAACTAGAAAACTAGATCTGAGAACATACTTCACACGCAGCAGTTCGCAAGTCATGCGTCCGAAAGTAAGAAACTAGAAAACTAGATCTGAGAACATACTTCACACGCAGCAGTTTGCAAGTCATGCGTCCGAAAGTATGAAACTAGTAAACTAGAACTGAGAACATACTTCACACACAGCAGTTCACAAGTCATGCGTCCGAAAGTAAAAAACTAGGAAAACTATATCTGAGAACATATTTCACACGCAGCAGTTCCCAAGTCATGCGTCCGAAAGTAAGAAACTAGAAAAACTAGCTCTGAAAACATAGTTCACACGCAGCAGTTTGCAAGTCATGCGTCCGAAAGTAAGAAACTAGAAAACTAGGTCTGATAACATAGTTCACACGCAGTAGTTCGCAAGCCATGTGTCCCAAAGTAAGAAACTAGAACATTTTAGAACGACATTTTGCAAGAGAATCGGAGTATCCATCTTGTCTCGCTGAATAGTAGCTAAGATCATGCATGAGATCTTACACTTTGAAGGTTAATTTTTTCGCAGCTGAAATCTTTGGTCTCAAGTGGATTTCGAACTACGGTGAGTTTCCACACCTCAGGTAGCTAAGATCAAACCTTTATTCTCTCGTTCTAAGCACTATGGTTGTATTTCAATCTCTGGGAGATTTTTTTCTCTCAATTATTGACTACATATATTTATTTGTCACAAGAAAAGGGAACAGAAATATGTTGCAATCCTGTTATCAAGTTTGAGTATTTTCCCTTCCAGTTGGACTTTTATGGATAATGGGATATGTTCACATGAATCTACAAAGAAATCCTAGAAATCCACTGAGGACCCACTACAAATCATGTAGAAACATATTATCTGCATCCAGTTATTCCGAACTAATTAAGATCAAATTTGGAAAAGTTCCGTTTCAAAGAACGTGGTCTTTCCATTTGGTTATGAATTTGCTTTAGATGTATAGTAAAAAAAGATTAAGATTTATGACGTACATTATGAAAAATATTTACCATAAAAGAAATAATAACATAGATGCCGTATAATACCAGAATGCCAAATTCTGAGTTCGATGATTTTTTGACAGATTTTCTTATGAATCTGGCAACCTAGTTTTTAATATGTTATAGGTATGGTGACTTATAAGAATAATACAGAAAATTCTATTTCGGCAACCCTAATATTTACGTCATCGCGCACGTCACAATACGTCATCTTGGGAACATTTCTTCATCGCCAAAAAGATTCAGAATTTGGTATCCTGGATTTTGCCGAAATAATATTAATATAGTGAGAATTATATTTAACATTATAACATTTCTTTTTAATTATTATATCGATTATTATATTATTACTGCCAGGCACATTTAACAATTCCAAATGAATTATATTTTTATAGATATGCTTATTGGATCATGTTATATTGATGTAATTTTAACATGTACATAACATGACCCATTTAGACATCATAAGGCCTTAGCATATTTAAAGAGGAAGAACACAGTTTTATCTAATAACAGAGTAATAAAGTCATCACTAAATAAAGACAAACTATTCTTTTAAAGTTAAGACATTAAGTAATTCTAGAACAAAAAATGATTCAACTTTTTGAAGTCTCCTACGTTATCAGTACTAATGATAATGCGCAGAAAGACGAGCAAAATTTCGAAACAAAATATATATTTTTTTATAAATGTTACTATATAAATATAGTAAAATATAGATTTCGCATCAATCATATTTTTTTAAAACAATTTCTTTTTTTTTTCGCTTTTCTTTATGCACTTTATTTTATATTGAAAGCGTTTCTACTTTTATATTCCTATTTTTTCAAAATCAATCAAAATAAAGGGATTTAAAGCTCTAAAAACAAGATCAATTTTAGGGGAGGCTAAAAATTTATCATTATATTGGAACTAAAAAGAAAGAAGCAAAAATATTTTTAAAAAAACCTTGGAAAAAAAACCCTTTTGTTATTCAAGAGATAAATATGAATTTGATACATTTTAAACTCTGTAATCTGAAGGAAACTTGGTACTTTTTTTTACATGTGTGTGATTAAATTTATTAAAATACTACTCTTTTGGGAGATAAATTGTATCATCATATTTCTTTCAATTGTGTTCCATTTTTTTAATTTAAAGCTTATTTTTATAACTTTTTATATGAATGTTAAACTAAAGGGAAGAAATTGCTTCAGCTTTTTAACATTTGTATAACTCATGAATTATTTTGCAATGCAGTAAAAGACATTCACAGCTGGGAAAGATAAAATCTTGGACAAGTTAAAAAAATCAAGGTATGTTTATTAAAATAATGAACAGAAAATATGAAATAATTAAAAATTTAGATATAGAGATAATACGCTTTGATCCCTATTCCATAATCACCAAATGTATTTGGATATACACTACCGGCCATTAAAATTGCTACACCAGGAAAGCGGCACACCACACACGTGAAATTTGAATGACAGGTAGAACTTGCTGTGATATGCAAATGATTAGATTTTCAGCGCATTCATACAAAGCAGGCGACAGTAGCGACATCTACAATGTGTATAAAACCAGAGATTTGACAGCAGTTTTCTCATAAGCAATTTCCGTTTCAACGTTGTTTTCAGCAAAGAAAGTTGCTGTAATGCCTCGTGTAAGAAGAAGAAATGCCTATCAGCACGTGTCTGACTTTGATCGAGGAAGAATTATAGCCTACCGGGATTGCGGTTTATCGTACCGCAATATTGCTGCTCGCATCGGTCGAGACCCCATGACTGTTAGCAGAATATGGAATCGATGGGTTCAAGACATCATATATACCGTACGGTGAATTTTTACCACATTCTTATTTGATCAGTTTCATGCGATTCCATAAATTTACATCACCATTTTTGTCAATTTAAAAATTCAACATGGCCATGTAGACAATTTACATTTTTGGTTACAAACTTAGAGATCTCTGAAAAAAAATAATAACAAGAAAGAATAAAAAAGGAAATAATGTTTACCGAGGCGAAACTATCGCCAAAAGTTCGGTTTTAGAAAAATAGCCTCTCTTAACAGGAAAAAGTTAAACATCACAATGTTGAATCCCACGCCAGATTTCCGAAAATTAACAAAAAATTTCGTTGTAAACCAACTTTCTGTTGCCACATATATATCAGTAGAAAAAACTTTTGAATAAAAAAAAACTCCACCAGAAGGCGCAATTGGAAGCAAATTATTTATAAGCTAAGTGTCACATGACAGTATTTTTTAATAAATTATTAATTTATTAAAAAATTGCATTAGAAAAACCCCAATTCAATTGAATTCCAGTTAGTAGAACAAGAAAAACAAAGTAATCTGTTACAATCTCATTACTATTATTAATTGAGTAAAAAAACAATCAAAAGTTTAGAATTTGTATCATAGCAGAAGAATACATAAAAGAATATATTTTTGAATGTAAGCATATATAGAAGACATTAAGAGTGGCAAATAATATAAAATTTATCAGTTTCAAAATAAATTGAACTTTTTACATTATATTTTACGATAAGGAAAATGGAGATTGCTTTCCTGTTTTAACATTAAAATAAATTAGCTAATGTGAAAATATCGCATATGAACTTCATCATTGAAATGTCTTGTATTTAAGAATACACAATAATTATCGTAAAAGAAAGCTATTCTAAATTGTTATATAGATTTTTTAATTTATAAAAATTATACTTAATTATCATTGAAGTAGTTTTTTTACTTCAAGCAGTGAAAATTCAAAAGGTTCGAATCTCCAAGAGTGTATCTTGTATGGTGATGTATCTTTAAAAACCACGTAAATACCTTCACAAATTTTTGATTAATAATCTTAATTACCTAAAGTTATAGGAACAAATTTGCAGAAAACTTAAGAACTAATTATCCTTATATTATATTACATGATTTGCTTAAAATGGTACACAATTCATCAAATTATAGTCATCAGTGAATATAGTTATCCAGTAAAATTTTACCGTACGGTCACCCTTGGCGAAATTTTCAAAAAGCCGCCAAGGCCGTATGACGCCTGATGAGTGACCGTATGTGGAAATTCAAACCGGGGGGAAAATGGCTGAAATAGTGACAAATATTTCATACATTGTTGGTATCTATCAATATGCTCAACTAATTTTACAAAATTAACAAAAAACGCAGATTTATAGATTTCAAACATCAATGGTAAAATAATAAAGTTGATATGTTAAATTATCCATAAAATTTTTTGATTAAATTTTATATTAATGAATTTCAATCGGTAAATATTAATAAGAAATTTATTTCATGATGACCATTTAATTTATTATTAATTATATAAATAATGAACAATAAACATACCACTCTCCAGTTTATAGGCTTATGACAAATAGGGTTGCCAAAATACTAGTTTGCCGGGTTTCCAATAAAAATGTTCGCCAAATGTGGCGCCAAAAACGCGCCAAGGGTGACCGTACAGTAAAACTGATCCTATTTATCCTTATATTAGGCTTTCTTCAAAGCTTATTAATGTAATACAATTTAAGATAATTAGTTATTAATAATGTGCAAAACATGATTTATTCAGATAAAATTTTTTTGATATTTATTGATCATGATGTTGAACAAATTTAATGTGCTTTGAAATTTTCTTAAAAATGTCCTTATGTTAAATAATAGCAATATATGAACAAGTAACTTAAACTGTAATTAAAGATATAACACTTTTAGTACTTATTGATGGGGTAAAACATTTTTTATTTAATTATTTAAAGACTAATGAAGGTCATTAAATGTTAGAAGTAATTTCAGTAATACATAATATCATAAGCTATAAATGATTATGTTCTTAAGTAAAATGTTACTATTTTTATTGCTTTTTAGTGTCCAAATTAGATGAGATTTTTTTCTCCAGAATTTCACTCTATTAACTATAGTTAATTTTTGAAAAATTAGCCTTTCTTAAATTCATTTACTGAAAATAAGTATTTTTTTAAGGTATAAATACGTATTAAATTGAAAGTAGAAACATTAATCAGGTTAAAAACACATGCACTTGGCTGATATTTTATTGTGGTTTATCTTTACGAATGGCACATAAATTTATGTGATTAAGTAATTAAATATTAATTGTTTGCGAAAATATGCACTTTATATTTAACTACTCAATTAACTTTCCATAATGGATACTTTATTCTAAGGATCTTTTCAATAAAGAATGAACGTTACTAACCGGTTATGAAATTCACTCATTTGATTTTTAAATTAATGTTACTCATAGCATTTTAAATTATCTAGCAAGCCGTTTAAATGAGCTAAGCAATTAATTATCCTCTTTTTTAAATGTAATTGAATTTATAATTTTAGTTTTCAAATATTCATTTTCTATTTTATATTTATATCATAAAATTATTTAAAATTTGATAAAATATATATAAATAATAACAGATTAAAAATGACTATAATTTCTGAGAAATCAGCAAATCAATATATTTTATTATTTGATTAATTGTTAATGTTTGAATATTTCTTGACAAATAAGTTAATATGAAAAGTATGTTTAGAACTAAATGGTATGCAAAAATTGCAGAAAATGTTTCGATGAAGCATTTTTAGATTTTATATTAATATATGTTCAAATTGTGAACAAATACTTATAATTTGAAAAGGAAATATAAAAATAAGTTGTTTTAATTTCCTTAGATTGGTATTATGAAAGTATTGAATGTTATATTAAATAGATAATATTTTAATCTGCTTAATATATTAAAACTATTAAATAACTTATGATATTAGCATTGTTGATAGATTTTTAATCTTATAATAATTTTAAAATAACTGAAATTACTATATAGTTTAATTATCACTCATTTTAATACTTTTAGTTATAATTTCAAGTAATGAAGCATATTATTTAAAGATATCTTTCTGTAAAAATAATTTAAATGATTGCAATACAATTTATGTGGGTACATTTATTGTAGAAATGCTGAATAAAATGTCTTCGACAAAATGTTAACAGTTTATTTCATTTTATCTCCAGTTACAAAAAAGGTGAAGCTAAAAAAAGAAATTATATACGTATTATTGCTATTGTTCATGCAGTACAAAT
This sequence comes from Latrodectus hesperus, assembly GCA_037975125.1. Classification (NCBI taxonomy): domain Eukaryota; kingdom Metazoa; phylum Arthropoda; class Arachnida; order Araneae; family Theridiidae; genus Latrodectus; species Latrodectus hesperus. The sequence goes on from CM075862.1 coordinate 78,908,436, forward strand.
GTAGCTGAGGAAACTGTCTCAAAGACCAAAATTAAACTCATTTGCGTTTAAATCTGAATCAATATTAATTTAATTTTGAAAACTTATGTATTTGGACAACAAAATTTCTATACGTAATGTTGATATGATTAATTTTTTTAAGATTCTTTTTTTAAATGCAATACTGGCCGTTAAAATCACAACACCAGGAGAAAACAAGAAGTTGGAATATTCAAATGATCAGCATTTCAGTGCATAAGGACAACGCATTTTGGACAAGTGAACGCGGGTGGATGACAATATTGAAGAAAAGTTGTTTATTGGATTCCTTATTCGGAAATCGCTTTGTGCTGTTTTAAAATTTTCAGAATATCATGTCGAGCTTCAAATAATAAAAAAAAAGTCTTACCATCACATGTCAGAAGTCGATTGAAGAGAGATTGTTGCTTAATGAGAGTATGGATTGTCACTCTCACCGGTTGATATTCAGTTATGGTCAGGTGAATGTGGAATCCATGATTTGCTGAGGTTTATCTTGAAAGTCGATTGAAGAGAGATTGTTGCCTAACGAGAGAGTGGATTATCTTTTCGTGTTTTTGTCACTCTCACCGGTTGATATTCAGTTATTGTCAGGTGAATGTGGAGTCCATGATTTGCTGAGGTTTATCTTGAAAGTCGATTGAAGAGAGATTGTTGGATAACGAGAGAGTGGATTATCTTTTCGTGTTTTTGTCACTCTCACCGGTTGATATTCAGTTATTGTCAGGTGAATGTGGAGTCCATGATTTGCTGAGGTTTATCTTGAAAGTCGATTGAAGAGAGATTGTTGCCTAACGAGAGAGTGGATTATCTTTTCGTGTTTTTGTCACTCTCACCGGTTGATATTCAGTTATTGTCAGGTGAATGTGGAGTCCATGATTTGCTGAGGTTTATCTTGAAAGTCGATTGAAGAGAGATTGTTGCCTAACGAGAGAGTGGATTATCTTTTCGTGTTTTTGTCACTCTCACCGGTTGATATTCAGTTATTGTCAGGTGAATGTGGAGTCCATGATTTGCTGAGGTTTATCTTGAAAGTCGATTGAAGAGAGATTGTTGCCTAACGAGAGAGTGGATTATCTTTTCGTGTTTTTGTCACTCTCACCGGTTGATATTCAGTTATTGTCAGGTGAATGTGGAGTCCATGATTTGCTGAGGTTTATCTTGAAAGTCGATTGAAGAGAGATCGTTGCCTAGTGAGAGTATGGATTATCTTTTCGTGTTATTGTCACTCTCACCGGTTGATATTCAGTTATTGTCAGGTGAATGTGGAGTCCATGATTTGCTGAGGTTTATCTTGAAAGTCGATTGAAGAGAGATTGTTGCCTAACGAGAGAGTGGATTATCTTTTCGTGTTTTTGTCACTCTCACCGGTTGATATTCAGTTATTGTCAGGTGAATGTGGAGTCCATGATTTGCTGAGGTTTATCTTGAAAGTCGATTGAAGAGAGATTGTTGCCTAACGAGAGAGTGGATTATCTTTTCGTGTTTTTGTCACTCTCACCGGTTGATATTCAGTTATTGTCAGGTGAATGTGGAGTCCATGATTTGCTGAGGTTTATCTTGAAAGTCGATTGAAGAGAGATCGTTGCCTAGTGAGAGTATGGATTATCTTTTCGTGTTATTGTCACTCTCACCGGTTGATATTCAGTTATTGTCAGGTGAATGTGGAGTCCATGATTTGCTGAGGTTTATCTTGAAAGTCGATTGAAGAGAGATTGTTGCCTAACGAGAGAGTGGATTATCTTTTCGTGTTTTTGTCACTCTCACCGGTTGATATTCAGTTATTGTCAGGTGAATGTGGAGTCCATGATTTGCTGAGGTTTATCTTGAAAGTCGATTGAAGAGAGATTGTTGCCTAACGAGAGAGTGGATTATCTTTTCGTGTTTTTGTCACTCTCACCGGTTGATATTCAGTTATTGTCAGGTGAATGTGGAGTCCATGATTTGCTGAGGTTTATCTTGAAAGTCGATTGAAGAGAGATTGTTGCCTAACGAGAGAGTGGATTATCTTTTCGTGTTTTTGTCACTCTCACCGGTTGATATTCAGTTATTGTCAGGTGAATGTGGAGTCCATGATTTGCTGAGGTTTATCTTGAAAGTCGATTGAAGAGAGATTGTTGCCTAACGAGAGAGTGGATTATCTTTTCGTGTTTTTGTCACTCTCACCGGTTGATATTCAGTTATTGTCAGGTGAATGTGGAGTCCATGATTTGCTGAGGTTTATCTTGAAAGTCGATTGAAGAGAGATTGTTGCCTAACGAGAGTAGTGGATTATCTTTTCGTGTTTTTGTCACTCTCACCGGTTGATATTCAGTTATTGTCAGGTGAATGTGGAGTCCATGATTTGCTGAGGTTTATCTTGAAAGTCGATTGAAGAGAGATTGTTGCCTAACGAGAGAGTGGATTATCTTTTCGTGTTTTTGTCACTCTCACCGGTTGATATTCAGTTATTGTCAGGTGAATGTGGAGTCCATGATTTGCTGAGGTTTATCTTGAAAGTCGATTGAAGAGAGATTGTTGCCTAACGAGAGAGTGGATTATCTTTTCGTGTTTTTGTCACTCTCACCGGTTGATATTCAGTTATTGTCAGGTGAATGTGGAGTCCATGATTTGCTGAGGTTTATCTTGAAAGTCGATTGAAGAGAGATTGTTGCCTAACGAGAGAGTGGATTATCTTTTCGTGTTTTTGTCACTCTCACCGGTTGATATTCAGTTATTGTCAGGTGAATGTGGAGTCCATGATTTGCTGAGGTTTATCTTGAAAGTCGATTGAAGAGAGATTGTTGCCTAACGAGAGAGTGGATTATCTTTTCGTGTTTTTGTCACTCTCACCGGTTGATATTCAGTTATTGTCAGGTGAATGTGGAGTCCATGATTTGCTGAGGTTTATCTTGAAAGTCGATTGAAGAGAGATTGTTGCCTAACGAGAGAGTGGATTATCTTTTCGTGTTTTTGTCACTCTCACCGGTTGATATTCAGTTATTGTCAGGTGAATGTGGAGTCCATGATTTGCTGAGGTTTATCTTGAAAGTCGATTGAAGAGAGATTGTTGCCTAACGAGAGAGTGGATTATCTTTTCGTGTTTTTGTCACTCTCACCGGTTGATATTCAGTTATTGTCAGGTGAATGTGGAGTCCATGATTTGCTGAGGTTTATCTTGAAAGTCGATTGAAGAGAGATTGTTGCCTAACGAGAGAGTGGATTATCTTTTCGTGTTTTTGTCACTCTCACCGGTTGATATTCAGTTATTGTCAGGTGAATGTGGAGTCCATGATTTGCTGAGGTTTATCTTGAAAGTCGATTGAAGAGAGATTGTTGCCTAACGAGAGAGTGGATTATCTTTTCGTGTTTTTGTCACTCTCACCGGTTGATATTCAGTTATTGTCAGGTGAATGTGGAGTCCATGATTTGCTGAGGTTTATCTTGAAAGTCGATTGAAGAGAGATTGTTGCCTAACGAGAGAGTGGATTATCTTTTCGTGTTTTTGTCACTCTCACCGGTTGATATTCAGTTATTGTCAGGTGAATGTGGAGTCCATGATTTGCTGAGGTTTATCTTGAAAGTCGATTGAAGAGAGATTGTTGCCTAACGAGAGAGTGGATTATCTTTTCGTGTTTTTGTCACTCTCACCGGTTGATATTCAGTTATTGTCAGGTGAATGTGGAGTCCATGATTTGCTGAGGTTTATCTTGAAAGTCGATTGAAGAGAGATTGTTGCCTAACGAGAGAGTGGATTATCTTTTCGTGTTTTTGTCACTCTCACCGGTTGATATTCAGTTATTGTCAGGTGAATGTGGAGTCCATGATTTGCTGAGGTTTATCTTGAAAGTCGATTGAAGAGAGATTGTTGCCTAACGAGAGAGTGGATTATCTTTTCGTGTTTTTGTCACTCTCACCGGTTGATATTCAGTTATTGTCAGGTGAATGTGGAGTCCATGATTTGCTGAGGTTTATCTTGAAAGTCGATTGAAGAGAGATTGTTGCCTAACGAGAGAGTGGATTATCTTTTCGTGTTTTTGTCACTCTCACCGGTTGATATTCAGTTATTGTCAGGTGAATGTGGAGTCCATGATTTGCTGAGGTTTATCTTGAAAGTCGATTGAAGAGAGATTGTTGCCTAACGAGAGAGTGGATTATCTTTTCGTGTTTTTGTCACTCTCACCGGTTGATATTCAGTTATTGTCAGGTGAATGTGGAGTCCATGATTTGCTGAGGTTTATCTTGAAAGTCGATTGAAGAGAGATTGTTGCCTAACGAGAGAGTGGATTATCTTTTCGTGTTTTTGTCACTCTCACCGGTTGATATTCAGTTATTGTCAGGTGAATGTGGAGTCCATGATTTGCTGAGGTTTATCTTGAAAGTCGATTGAAGAGAGATTGTTGCCTAACGAGAGAGTGGATTATCTTTTCGTGTTTTTGTCACTCTCACCGGTTGATATTCAGTTATTGTCAGGTGAATGTGGAGTCCATGATTTGCTGAGGTTTATCTTGAAAGTCGATTGAAGAGAGATTGTTGCCTAACGAGAGAGTGGATTATCTTTTCGTGTTTTTGTCACTCTCACCGGTTGATATTCAGTTATTGTCAGGTGAATGTGGAGTCCATGATTTGCTGAGGTTTATCTTGAAAGTCGATTGAAGAGAGATTGTTGCCTAACGAGAGAGTGGATTATCTTTTCGTGTTTTTGTCACTCTCACCGGTTGATATTCAGTTATTGTCAGGTGAATGTGGAGTCCATGATTTGCTGAGGTTCATCTTGAAAGTCGATTGAAGAGAGATTGTTGCCTAACGAGAGAGTGGATTATCTTTTCGTGTTTTTGTCACTCTCACCGGTTGATATTCAGTTATTGTCAGGTGAATGTGGAGTCCATGATTTGCTGAGGTTCATCTTGAAAGTCGATTGAAGAGAGATTGTTGCCTAACGAGAGAGTGGATTATCTTTTCGTGTTTTTGTCACTCTCACCGGTTGATATTCAGTTATTGTCAGGTGAATGTGGAGTCCATGATTTGCTGAGGTTCATCTTGAAAGTCGATTGAAGAGAGATTGTTGCCTAACGAGAGAGTGGATTATCTTTTCGTGTTTTTGTCACTCTCACCGGCTGATATTCAGTTATTGTCAGGTGAATGTGGAGTCCATGATTTGCTGAGGTTCATCTTGAAAGTCGATTGAAGAGAGATTGTTGCCTAACGAGAGAGTGGATTATCTTTTCGTGTTTTTGTCACTCTCACCGGCTGATATTCAGTTATTGTCAGGTGAATGTGGAGTCCATGATTTGCTGAGGTTCATCTTGAAAGTCGATTGAAGAGAGATTGTTGCCTAACGAGAGAGTGGATTATCTTTTCGTGTTTTTGTCACTCTCACCGGTTGATATTCAGTTATTGTCAGGTGAATGTGGAGTCCATGATTTGCTGAGGTTCATCTTGAAAGTCGATTGAAGAGAGATTGTTGCCTAACGAGAGAGTGGATTATCTTTTCGTGTTTTTGTCACTCTCACCGGCTGATATTCAGTTATTGTCAGGTGAATGTGGAGTCCATGATTTGCTGAGGTTCATCTTGAAAGTCGATTGAAGAGAGATTGTTGCCTAACGAGAGAGTGGATTATCTTTTCGTGTTTTTGTCACTCTCACCGGCTGATATTCAGTTATTGTCAGGTGAATGTGGTGTCCATGATTTGCTGAGGTTCATCTTGAAAGTCGATTGAAGAGAGATTGTTGCCTAACGAGAGAGTGGATTATCTTTTCGTGTTTTTGTCACTCTCACCGGCTGATATTCAGTTATTGTCAGGTGAATGTGGAGTCCATGATTTGCTGAGGTTCATCTTGAAAGTCGATTGAAGAGAGATTGTTGCCTAACGAGAGAGTGGATTATCTTTTCGTGTTTTTGTCACTCTCACCGGCTGATATTCAGTTATTGTCAGGTGAATGTGGAGTCCATGATTTGCTGAGGTTCATCTTGAAAGTCGATTGAAGAGAGATTGTTGCCTAACGAGAGAGTGGATTATCTTTTCGTGTTTTTGTCACTCTCACCGGCTGATATTCAGTTATTGTCAGGTGAATGTGGAGTCCATGATTTGCTGAGGTTCATCTTGAAAGTCGATTGAAGAGAGATTGTTGCCTAACGAGAGAGTGGATTATCTTTTCGTGTTATTGTCACTCTCACCGGCTGATATTCAGTTATTGTCAGGTGAATGTGGAGTCCATGATTTGCTGAGGTTCATCTTGAAAGTCGATTGAAGAGAGATTGTTGCCTAACGAGAGAGTGGATTATCTTTTCGTGTTATTGTCACTCTCACCGGCTGATATTCAGTTATTGTCAGGTGAATGTGGAATCCATGATTTGCTGAGGTTCATCTTGAAAGTCGATTGAAGAGAGATTGTTGCCTAACGAGAGTGTGGATTATCTTTTCGTGTTATTGTCCCTCTCACCGGCTGATATTCAGTTATTGTCAGATGAATGTGAAATCCATGATTTGCTGAGGTTCATCTTGAAAGTCGATTGAAGAGAGATTGTTGCCTAACGAGAGTGTGGATTATCTTTTCGTGTTATTGTCCCTCTCACCGGCTGATATTCAGTTATTGTCAGATGAATGTGAAATCCATGATTTGCTGAGGTTCATCTTGAAAGTCGATTGAAGAGAGATTGTTGCCTAACGAGAGTGTGGATTATCTTTTCGTGTTATTGTCCCTCTCACCGGCTGATATTCAGTTATTGTCAGATGAATGTGAAATCCATGATTTGCTGAGGTTCATCTTGAAAGTCGATTGAAGAGAGATTGTTGCCTAACGAGAGTGTGGATTATCTTTTCGTGTTATTGTCCCTCTCACCGGTTGATATTCAGTTATTGTCAGATGAATATGAAATCCATGATTTGCTGAGGTTCATATTGAAAGTCGATTGAAGAGAGATTGTTGCCTAATGAGAGTGTGGATTATCTTTTCGTGTTATTGTCACTCTCACCGGTTTATATTCAGTTATTGTCAGGTGAATATGGAATCCATGATTTGCTGAGGTTCATATTGAAAGGTATGCAAAATCTCAACATTCTGCTAACACCTAGACCTATTATGAGTTAGGACCTTTCAAAACCATGCACAATCACATTATAAACTATTAACTAGAAAATGGTTTCGTTAGCAACAGGCCCAATACTGGCTAGTGCAATGCAATAGAGTTTGGAGCATCACATACTGTCAATACCAAGATAATTTGTATGATTTTCCTAAAAATGGATCATAGACAAGAAAAGTTGCATATAAACAATAAGCAATGCAACATAGAGCTGCATACTTCTGATGGCCGTTAAGGTATCTAAAAGCTCCGAGGAGAATACTCATCACCGAAATGTATTTGAAGAAGCATTGCTCCTGGTGTGAAAGTATGGACAGTCAATTGATACACGACATGACAAGCCAGTTTGTTTTATGTCTGATTGTAACTGTAACTGCGATGAGTACATTTTTGGTGTCTCAAAGTCAACAGTTCTGCCATATCTCCGAAGCCCACGAAATGTCATCTTTCAACAAAATAATGCAATAGCATATATTCCATGATAGTTTTGTCGTTCATTGATGTAAAATTAATATTTTTTCATTTGGCCTGTACTTTATATAGATCTCTCACCAATGGAAAATATCAAGTCACGGGTTTGCAAAGAGACTGACTCGAAATTTTCACAATTTACTGAGGTTAGTAAAGTGCGGATAGACTTGGATTAGCATGGATTGAGCTGCCCGCTTTTGTCATACAAACTCAGTTAATGTCTGTGCTTATTGTATTCACTATCTGGATACTTTTCATAATTAAAATTACTTTTAATTTAATCATAAAATTACCAATTTTTATATTTTTTTGGTATTATGGGTTTCCATTTTCTAGAGCTAATTGGTTGACATCATATCGTGGATATTGGAAATTTTTGTCTAATAATATCGTACTGAACTCTTAGTAACTTCAAGTTCCCGAAACTTGAGACGAGGACGTGTAAGATCATTCAATAAGTTCCAAATTTCACGTGCTTTTCTGAAATTGGGGATGTTTTGGGTATCAATTGTATATATGTTTGTTGTATCTCTTCTTGCTTACCAGTGTGTATGTATGTTTGTTGCATCTCTTCTTTCTCTACGATTTTGCAAAGACCGACTTTTTTATTTAAAAAATGGAAAGAAAAACTTAAGTTTGATATTTCTTCATTGTATACATAGCTGTAACCTATTGCTATGATTATCACGTCAAAGTTCTTCCATCTTAGAGTAGAAACATAACCATTCAAATTCAATACAATATAGTCATCTCTTTGTACGATAGCAAACAAATTCTTATTTCAATTGGGAATAATTTGCATGGATTTAGTTAATTATTTTAGGGTTCTGCCTTATAGCTGACTGCATGTTTCAAGCCGCCGAGATTATATATTTATTCAGAGCAGCTTAGCTTCCCTGAAATTTTTAAATATTTGCATTCAGAAAGCGTTTTATTTTGAAGAATTTCTACATCTGTCATCAATAAAAATGTTCTGGGCATTGATTTCAGTGAATGGCGAGACAATTCAAGTATTAAATACTGATATAACTTCATTAGATATGTTTAGATTGCTATTATTATTTCTGTTGTCTAAATTCTGTCCGACCTAATGTTCAAAACGATCATAGCTATTACAAGTGACCTCTAAATATATTGATTCCTGCCTGTTTTTTATCACCTATTCCTGGGTTTATGATGATTGATGATTTTAGAATTGTTGTTGTCTTGTGCCAGCTCGGCTGGCATTGTGAGGTGAGGTCTGCTTCACTTCTCCAATGGAACCATATTTAGGGGTAGAGTCCGACTTCCTCAGTACACTCATGCCATAGGTACCCGTTTATAGGGTAGGCAACCATTCACAACCCATTCATACAAGGAAAGGACAAATATAAGATAGACAGAGAATGAATGCACATCCATGCCCGAACTGGGATTCGAACCCAGGACCTCCCTACTCGCAGTCAGGCACTCTGATCACTAGACGGGGGTGGGCATGGATTTTAGAGTATCTTCTAGTTATATTGCAAATGTACAGCAAATATTTTCAATATTCTTTTCTTAAAAAGCTTCAGGAAAAATAGTTTATTGGAACAACATGTGATATTATTTTAGAACATTCATAAAATAAAAAAAAGACATTTAATAAGAGTCTAGAAATGCACACAAGTTGCAATCTGCAAGAATCAAAGTAAAAAAGTAAATTATTTTTTAATTGCTTTATGTGATGACATTAATTAATGTTACTTTAAATGCATGCACATATATATGTTTGCTAAATTGTTAAGTACATGTAACATTGATTTTAAAACATATTTAATAAAATACTGTTATTGGTTTATTAAATGTAAAAACATTTCCATTAAAGATTTTTTAGTGTAATGATATAGTAAAACAAAATTATTTTACATAATTATTTTTTCCAAATTTATAACCATTACGCTTAAAAATGATCTTTATATTACATAATTCTACATTAAATATATTGACTATCACTTTACGAAATAATTTAACTGTATTACATTATTTTTTGCTATGTAATAATAGGATTAAAATTGTTTAATATATTATTTCTGTTTTTTAGAGAGTCCATTAAGATATTTTTAGCAAATCCCGTTTTATTCCTTTACATTTAATAAGATCGAATATATAAAAATGCTCTTTTCAATGAAAATATAAGTGAAATATTTAAATAATTAAAAAAATGTAATATATATTTCGAAAAGAATAGTGACTTAAATTTATATTCGCAAAAATATATAATTATTGGCAAAAATAAATAATAAGCAATTAATAATTTTATTTTAATTTCAATAAATGTTTGAAAAATATAAATATTTTTTTAATAGTCCTTCAAAAATATGTGCGTACAAGCAATGTAAGTAAAGTTCTACAATAAAAAGTAACAATTTTAGTAATATTTGATAAGGAAATATATATTAGTCGTTATATATGATCACTATGATTATAGTGATTTATATAATATTATATAAGAGAGCTAATTATAAATGCAAATATTAACTGAAAAGACAGTAATTATTTATGTATATTCTCATACTTTTCTCGTTAATTTTGCATTAACATTTTTCTACACCCCCAGTGGACCAATGGCCATTTCATTTACGATTTCAACATACAATTTCAATTTGATTATAATGTCATCTTTTACTCGATATAAAAGATGATAAATATTACGAAATTAAATTTTGTTTTCCTAATTACGGTCATCTTATAAAATGCAAATCTAAAATTTGCTTAAAAATTCAATTAGGAAAAGAAATTTTGTATATATCACTTATTTTTCTAACGAAGTAAAAAGTAAGAAGAAAAATGAAGTGACAGCGTAAGATTTAAAATTAATTTTCAGCGATTAGATAAAAGCAAAGCTTTGCATAAACAGAAAAAATTTATTATCGACGCTTTTAATGTAATAAATCAAAACACTGGAGCAGATGTGTTTTGCTGCAGAAGGCTTTTTACTTTGGAAAAATTAGTTCGCTCATTTTAAAAAAGAAAAAAATATCCCTTTAATACGTATGCATAGAAAGTACGAAGGATTTATTTCTTTAACTTCATGAGCTCACGTCCGTCGTAAAAACTGGTGATTTAAAGTTTAATAGTTAATACACGTGACTTCGTTCCTTTGTTTCAAATCGGAAATTGATTCATCCATTGTGTTTTGTTCAAACAGATTATGAAATACTGCTTTTTGAAGTTTTGATGTTAATTGTTTTAAGGGTTTGAAGCAACAGGCTTTTGTTTTTATCTTGTCTTATTTTGCTTGTTTTTTTGATAACCTCACAACTATTTACTTTTGTTTAGTTTATAAAAATTTTGTTTAAAAAGCCAATACAGAAAAAATAATTTAAGTATCTGTGTCTTTTGACTGCCAAAAACATGAAAAATACAATAAAACGAGGAATACCAAAGCATTAAAACGAGGATTTTTCAATTTATATTTATCGTATGGAATAATCACAAAATCAAAACTAATCATTTCTAAGACGTTTTTATAAAGAATTAATTCCCACACACACACACACTGTTTTCTGGTAAATATGTTTGTAACGAGTTTTAGGTTGTGTTGCCGTGTGTTGACATTACGTCAGAATTATTGCTGTTAAATCTTTACTAAATTATTTTTTGTGTCTGCTTATACATATATATAGTTTTGAAAAATTCATTAAATTTTTTATACGCTGTCAAATATTTTGATTCTTTAAACAGATCAAGAAACATCTTAAATTTTAATATTAGATTATAAATTTTCTCATAGTATATCATTAAGTGTTACATACCAGAGTTTGATATTTATTTGTGTATGAATGGAAACTCACATTACTTTCAAAATGTAATGTTACCAATCATTTTCAAAGAGAGTTTTATAGAGTACAGGTAACCCTCCTATAACACGGTAGTTAGGTTCCTAGAAAATGCCGTGTTGTTTGAAATCGTGTTGTATGAGACCCAGAACTAGTACAAAAAGGGGGGTTACGTTCCAAAAACTTATTAAAAACAAATATTTTTTTAATTCGACATAAGCAACTTAATTTTTATTAAATAATAAATGTATATGCAACACAAAGTAAGAAAAAAATATTTTAATCTAACGCAACCCTAATTTAATGAATTTATTCGTCGTCACTGCTCAGTACAATCAACCGAGAACGTTTTTTGGGTGGAACGATATCGCCTTCACTTTCAGAACTTTTTTCTCTATTTAAAGTTTTTGTATGTTTTCCCCTCTTAAAAAAATCTGTAATCGAACTTTGCTGACTAGTTCTTACTAGATCATTGTAAATTTCGCGGTATGGAGTTAAACAGTTTTGCAGTTCCCTTTTGAATTTTTGACTTCTTTCCGTGGAAGGGTCTGTTTTCAAGAAAAATGAGTCGAGATTTTCCGCTAAGCATAGGCCTTCTTGTAATTCTTTTAATGTTAAATTCTTAACTGCACAATCTTCATCAGAGCTAGCATCTTCAAAATCTATTTGATTTGCATCCAGGGATGCCGCCGACCGATAACAAGCTCTAACATTGGAACAAAACCGTGTTATAGGATGACGTGTTGTAGGAATTTTCCCGCAATTTACGAATCGTGTTATAGCGAAACCGAGTTATAGGAGGGTTACCTGTACTTCATTATTTCTAGAGAATGTGTTTCAAAAAATCGTATTATTAATTCAGATTGTGAGAGACAGATATAAATGAAATGCAAATTTCATACATATCTTACTCTGAATTAGTAATTTGAATCCTACTTAAGGTCCCATTCCTCGTGAAGTGACAGCATACAGAAAAGAAAGTGATGTAAATCAATCTTATTATTTAATAAAGAATTATTGCAATTTTACAGAAAATAAAATAATTAACAAACACATTAAATGTAAGTTAAATTTTGCTTGGATGGTGAGAATTTGAAAATGATTTTGTATGTCCACGTTTGCATACATATACATCAAATTAACTATCCATTTTTTTGTTTGAATATGTATTACTCTAGAGGCTGCATTTAACATACAATTCAGCATTTCAAAATATAAAGGTACACATATTATTTATCATTGAGCCTAGGACTAGGATTGATCAAATAACGATAATATAAGCTAAGATTGATATATATATATATATATATATATATATATATATATATATATATATATATATATATATATATATATATATATATATATATATAATTCTATAACTTTTTTTAACGCTTATCATCTAAATTTGTTATTCATATTCATTTAGGAAGTTTTATGCAACCACATACTCTAAATAGCTTTGTAGAAAAAATATTAAGCTTTAACTTTTCCCAAAGATTAATTTTTACTATCGAAAAGGAAACTTGAGTTGAAAAAAATAAATTAAAAATTTTGAGACTTTTTGAAAATTTTTGAAAAAAATGTCAATTTTGACTCATTTAATTAAATGAACAATGATACACAAAGAATTTCATTTTACGAAAAGTTGATATAGTTCATCAAATCATAACTTTGCCAATTAAAATTGAAGGGAATTTGCATTTTTATACAGAAAATATTTTTTTCCTCAATACAAATGCTTGTTACTAGCAATAATCTTTGAACACACAGTATCAATTTCTTTTGTGCTGACAGAAAAAAAAAATTAAAAATTTATTTGTTCTTATAATATTTAATAAGCCTGTCTAGACATGTTTTTCATACCTGCTTTGCTTGGGTATTGTTCTTATATTGTTACACTCGTAAAATTTGCAAATAACTTTTTATTAAAGGATTTTATAGCATCTGCTTTTTTTACTCATTTCTCTTCTCTTATTGTTTTTATTACCATAAACATAATTCAATTCCATTTGAAGCAAAAATATAAAATTATAGTTACTTCTTTCTAAGTTCCTATCAAACCCTAGAGAATAAGTAAAGAAATTATTTTCTATCATTTCATATTATATGCCCTCTCAAAACTATTAAATACGCTAATACTCACATTGTCTTTCCATTTCGTTTTTTATTGGAAGTCATCACAAAACACATAACAATAATGTGAAAAAATTTAAATATTTCTTTAAAATTCTTCTACTTGCAGCTTATATATTCATATTCACTTATATTTCCTTCCATATTATATTTGCTTAACATATTTTCTCAGTTATGTCATAAGCAAGAAATGATAAAATGGATAATATGTTTTTTTGCACAGCTAAATAGTTTTGATGTATACCAGCCAGTTTCTGTGTAATAGTTAAAGATAATTTAAGGATTCAGAAATTAGTTAGTTTCACGCTGTTTTCTTTGGATACACAACTGTCCAGTTTGCAACAGTAAGTATTATTAATAATTAATTGCTGATGAAGTAAAAATTTGTGTATTAGATACTATAAAATTCAAAATCGTATTAAAACAAAAGTAAAAATACAGCTAGAACGTAACGCAGAAAAATTATCTAAAACAAGAAACTGATTAACTTGTTGTTATTTATTTCTGAGCATTTTATTGAACAGTTATTTTACGTATGAAATTTGATTCATCTAACTTATTGATGGGGTGACAGATGATACTGACTTTTCCGTTATTATATCTAATGCAAATCCCTTAAGTGATTGGCAGACATTATCACCATACTTAATACTCCAAAAAGTGCCAAATTATTACAATTATAAATCTCAAAATTAAATATAATGGCTAGAAACACGTAATTTAATAATAATAATAAAAAATTTTTATTAAGAATTAATTAAATTTTTTTTGAAATTAATAAAAGCAAGGGAAAAAAAGAAACTTATATTACAATAAAATTTATCACCTTTTTCTTAATTACGTATTTTCATCGTTTAATCAGCACCATTAAGAAATTCTGGCTTAATACCAACTTAGAGAATTGCATATTTGTGTTTATTTTGCACTTGAGCTGCACATCAGGCTAGGAGAGTGGTCGGCAACTTTGTCATTCAAAAGAGCCAAATCTTGATAATTTACTATAGAAATTTATTCAAAGAGCCATTTTTTTAAAATAAGCTTTGCTTTAGTAAGGCGACATTATTATGGAATAGATTACGATTAAAAGTACAAGGTGATCTTTTTTAAAGTGACAGTGTTTGGAGTGCCCTGTAGCGCGATCTAATAGCCGAAATGGCATCAAACTTGGTATTTTGTATAATCATGACATGGGAAAAAGGATTCCGTAAAAAGCAATTTTAGTTTCAAAAATCGCCACTAGGTCATTTTGTGGCGCTGTATAAAATGTGAGAAAAGAAAAGTACTAATGCATACAATTCTACAGTTAAATTATTAATTGTTTATTTACTACATTAACTTCCCCGGTGAGGAATTAGATCACATTCAATGTGAGCACCGTTCTCAGAAATAACACCGTGCATTCTGTGCACAACGTTCTCCACAGCCGTACGTAACATATCACAAGGAATATTCCGCACTGTCTCTGTTATGTTGTCCTTTAAAATAGACAAATTTGATACTCCACGAAAATAAGCGCTTGTTCCGATCACTGGAGCTTGTTTACTTCAGCTGAGATTATTTGTCGGAGCTGTCTACTATACTTGCTTTTATTACCCCTATTACTGGCACTGTCATCGCACATCATTTGTATTTTTCTTTGATACCCGTGTTTTATACTAATTATCGTTATTGTAAACTACAGCAGCACCACAAAATGCCCTAGTGGCAATTTTTGGGACTAAATTTTTTTACGGAATCTTTTTTTCCATGTCTTGATTAGTCTAAATACCAAGTTTGGTGTCATTTCGGCTATTAGATCACGCTACAGGAGTCTCCAAACACTGTCACTTTAAAAAAGATCACCCTGTATATTCTGAAGCTTGCCTTTGCTAAATAAGTCTTAATTTTACTAACAGTAAATTAAATAAAACATGGCATCACATACTTACACAAAGATAATATTTATTTAAAAATATCACTAGTAAAATAATATAAAAGGTATTCTTAAAAATAATTACAGCTACTCCACTAATGTGAACATTGGCCTTGCATTTCCTTGGAAAGTAGGGGTAAGTCAGATTTGTATGATGTAGTTTTTAATTTGAGGCACAATTGCAAGTTCTCATCAATAAGTCGATTTCCTAATTTACTCATGGTATTGTTCATGCTTGAAAAATGATTGTTCACATGAATGTGTAGACCCAAACAAGTAAAGAATAGCAAAATTAGTTTTTTCAGTTGATCATTTGAATCAGGAATACTATTCCAAGTGTTAAAAATCAACATATCTTCCCTCTTCAGATCTTTAAAGTAGACCACTTGTATTGTAAACTTAGTTTACATTTATTTCTCTCCGATTGCTCTAAATCGGCACAAAGACTTACGAATTTTCAGCTCCATAATTCTTTCCTTTTTAAATCAAACAACTGCATTTCAAAGCTACCAATATCAGTATTAAATGGTGAAAAATTAAGTTCTGTTACCGTGATGTTCAGGGGTTTGATTACAAAAGCTATCGTCACTTTGCTGTTTCTGAAGTCTGTAAAGTTTCTGGGAAAAGCTGTCTTTGTATTTATTAATGTTGTTTTGAAATAGCAAATGTCAGCATTATAAAATCATTTTCTCAACAATATTTTGATAGGCATAGAAAATAAATTGAGGTTTCTCTTTCAAAATCTTGAGTAAAAAGCGACAATTTGTTTTCGAATGAAATTACTTTTTCTAACATCGAAAAAATTATGTTTCCTTTTCCTTTCAACTTACGTTTAAGCTGATTTAAATATGTGTGTGTGAGAAGCAACATCCACCACAAAATAAAATTTCTGGATTCACAGATCATTCATTAGATAAGCATAGTGAATATTCTTCTCAAGAAGAAATGCTTTAATTTCAGTAAAAAGTGAAATGAGCCGATCTGAGTATTCATTTTCTACTTCGATTAGAAATTCTTTAAATTGGCGATGGCAAAGAGTTAATATTCTTGATCACCAATTCCATCACTTTACAAGTTTCTTTTGGAAGTGTCTGCAAGTGTAGTGCTTTTTATTGTGGACAATACAATAGGTAAGTAAGAATTTCGTCTCTTACAAGGCAAGATAATAAGTAATATTCCATGTCTGGAGTAAACATTTTGGAGCCGAGGACCAAAGAGTCATGGGTTGCCGACCCCCTGCCTAGAACAATAATCTAAAGTTGTTGTTGTTACTTATGACACTTGGACAAGCCAAGCTCGCTATGCCTTGGCTATGCGAATTTAAGTCAATTGGGAGCGTCTTTCGTTTTGACTCAGAGCAGCACGAAGGTGAAAGTACGTCTTTGCTCTTTTTGAAATCCTCCGATAGATGGCACCACCAGAGGATCCACATTCCCTTAATTTTGACATTGATCTGATGGGGGAGGAAATTTTCATCCAGACCATTACACCCATGGTAACTGCTCAACGACCGATAACAGGACTTTTGATTCCCCAGATTTAACGAGCACGTATATCGCATGTACTCGGTGGGTCTTTGGCGGCATTGGGAATCGAACCCCACCCTTCCGGACAGAAGGCCGATACCTTAACTAATAGGCTACCACGGCTCTCATATCCTAAAATACATGTTAAGATAAAGAGACTCGCAGATTATCTCGTGATTTTTAACTTTAATTAAATAATAAGATTAACATCTTATTATTTAATTAAAGCTATTATTACAAGTACACAATTTTCTAAATAATTACCCAGAATCTGCCATTAATTAACTTCTGTAAGTCCAATCAATAAGGCATTCTTTCCTAAATTAGAAATGAACTCTGATCAAGAAAGCGAATAGTCTTCCAAAATAAGTTCCGATCCATTTTTTCAGTGAAACTCGTATTTATCGTAACTTTATTATATAAAATATTAAATGCAAAACACACAAACGCATACTAATAATAATCAACATCATGTAAACTAGTTTTCTTGATAATAAAACATGTCAGTTGTATCAATGTTGTTTGAAAAAAATAAATTTTTTACGGTTATCATCTGTAAAATTTATTGATATATATCTTTAATGAAAAATATTTGTTCATAAAAAACGTGCGTTACATTTTTGGACTACACATTTCTCTTAAATGCAAACTTTTTCATGGAAGAAACTCGTATATTCGTTTTTTAAAATCTTGAAATATTCATGTAATGTAGATTTTATTATGGCTTACAAAAATTATATATTTTCTTGATTAATACCAAAACTTTAAAAATAATGGTTAAGAAAAATTTTTAGAGTAATAAATATTTTAAGGGAAAATTAAGGGTATAACAACACGATCTTGACTAACACAAAACAATAATGGATTTTCAGCTAAATGGCCATTTTACATGTAAAATTTGATAAGATATGAAGTATATAATTTTTATGCGGTATTTACAATTACTTTCATATTCTATACAAGTTATTTTTTTGTGGTTTTCTGAAAAGTTAAGCCGTTGTTTTAATGTTCGCAAAGTAGCAGGTTTGATACTTAATTTCACCGAAGATTATCGTGCTGAAAAAACTTACAAATGTTAAATACTTATCCTATGTTCATCTATAGATTTGGTGAAGAAAGTGTGGAGCGAAGTGCCAGCTCAGGAATCAACCTCAACGTAAATCAAAACTGTTAGGCGGTTGTCTGTGCTTAGTATTTCGGTTAACAGAAACAGATACCGGAAATATAATACAATGTAATGAATGAATATTTTTTATTTGTATTATATAGAAAAAATTACTTCCATGTATATAATTTTTCTGCTTTTTAAATTTCGACATCTTAAATCATATCCTCTAAAGGAGGAAGAGATTTATTGAGAATATTAAATGGGGTTTTCTGTTGCTCTGATGTTAAAAATTTGAAGCTATTAAGTTGGAATTATATTTTTCGCACGAAAAATCTCATTCACAACAATACGTATTTTGTCTCGTTTAATCAAAACAGATAATTTTCTATTTGATATATACATAATTTTTTTTTCATCAAATCGATTGATAGTGTGTATTAAAGAAAAGTGATAAATAATTTTTTTACACTAATAGATATAAATGCATAATTTTATTCGTATGAATTGATTTAAACTTCAATAATAATAATATATTAAGCAATAGCTATGCAAAAATAATAAAACAATTGCATTTAGAGTCTTTCTTTTTAAAACATACCTTTATATTTATTTTTGTAACAATAATTATCAAATAAAGAGATAATTAAAGAAACTTTTATAAACAGGAAAATCAATACAATGTATATGACACAAAGATAGATACGAAATTAAACTTTTATACAAATAATATTATGTTTCTAAATATTTTTAGCGTTTCTTTTTATTGTTATTTCAAAAATGAAACGACATTTATTTACTTTTTCTTTTTATATTCGCTTCCGACAAAATATTTATCGATTTGTGACTTTCGCCTCTAGTGAAACATTTTCAGCGCCCTAAGGAATAACCATTACTCTAACACAGATATCATCATTTTTATTTCTTGCAGTTTACTCTAAAAAGTAAATAAAAACGTCAGAAGAGTTGGCTCTTTCTTAAATAATACGTAATGCTTTTTTCCTACGTTGAAATGTGACGTTGAATTTTACAGCGCAAAAAATAAATATATTTTATTCAACATGGAAGAAATTACTCTAAATTCCAATTTTAATCCTAGTGCTTTACTTTAAAGCATTTTTTCCTGCTTTCTCTCAAATGAATAAAATAAGTAAACTGAAAAAAACTTAATTACGAATATTTGTTCTACAGAGGAAACTAACTTTGTTATAAAAAAAGTAAAGTGAAACTTGTAAAGATAAAGCGCCAAATCTGGACTCTGATTGATTGTAAATATTAGCTGCTGTCAGCTGCATTTCCTCACACAATTGGCGATCAACTGCGACACACGGGATGAGGGAAAGACTTTAAAAAAGGTATTTTTATTTTTTAGCCTCAGCATTTTTGGAAATCCACTTCTTGAGCATCGTCCGGCATTTTTATTACGTTATTATAAAGATCCAACCTACTTTTCCTTCAATATAGGGGACATTTTTGAAGCTTTTCCCACTATTGATGCTAGATTCTGTAAATAAGTTTTTTTCCCTCTTTAGATTTTTTGCAGTCTAATAGAAATAGAAAAGGTTTATGTCATAATGGGATAATGCTCTTTTGATGGAAATTCGATGCAAAAATCCTGTTTTTTAACCAGAATATAAATGTGTGGCATGAAAGTTCGAAAGATTATATAAATTTTTCTGATAAATGTAACTTGAGCAGTCTTCAGTATTTTCCATTTTTTTTAAAATTATTTTTGTTATATTTACAACATTTGATTCTAAAATAGGAAACCTATTAATCTGCAATATATTTCCTTTTCACTGCTCTTGTTGAAATTTTGAGAATAAAAATTTATTTATGTGTTATGATGATTTATATTTATTAATATATTATTTATCTATGTGTAGTATATGTATGTATAGCTTTTCATTGATTCTTCAGCATTTAAAATATATAGAAATTGATTAGTTATCAATGTAATTCCCGAAAAGTTTATTTTAGACAAAGAGACTTAATTTTGATAATTGCAATTTTTATTGCTAATGGAAGCTAAATATATTCAAGAAAATCACAGTATTCCTCTAAAAATTATGTTAATTTTCATGAAGATTTAATCATAAGAATAAGAGATTATTATCAATCATTGCATTTTATAGAATCACAATCAACATTTAATATGGGAATCATTGTTCTTTAACTACAAATTTTTAAATTATCTTAACTTTCTTTGCAAAAAAAAAAAAAAAAAAATACACGCGAGTAATCTCCTTTCCTTTCTAAACTATTCCCACAAAAATCATACCAAACTATTTAATTTTAAGGATCATTTCAAAATTAAGAAATTATAAAATTATAATGCAAATTGATAATGATTAATGGGCAATATGTTCTCTACATTTGTCTCGAAAAAAGTTAAATGATATAGAACCGAAAAATAAATTTTATTAAGCCTAATATTTGGAATGCATTTTTAATGTAAAAATTCAAACTCTGAAATGTTCCTTTTTAGTTAGCATTTCTATGAAAATTATCACACAATTTTATGTTAAAATATTAAATTATGTATTGCATCAATGATTTACTGCCAATAACATGACAGTTTTCTGAAGCACTGGATATAAGCACAAGAGGTTAAATAATTCTCTAATTAAATTATAGGATAAATTATAACTTTACGGTTATAGGTTAAAGAAAGTATAACGCAAGAGGTTAAATTATAACGTTTCTCCAGACGTTCCATTCACAATAATATTTGGAGATACATGTATAATATTACTTTTTTAAAAATGAACACAGGAAACAGAATAAAATGTATCCTAATCTTGAAGTAGTTTCTTTTCAGGGATGAAATATTAAAACGTAATTATTGTCTAATCACTGATTTCAAAGGAAATTGGCAACTTGCCAATAAAGACGAGTGGAAAACATTAATCTTAATAGGGGTGTGTAAGGTTGAAACTCTCTGAATACTATTTATAATATATTTCCCCTTTAATTTCTTTTTACAAATTTGAAATTTCCATATGAATTATTTCGACTTAGATTTTTAGTTTGGTATAAATTTTGTCTCATATGATCGAATTTTTCATAAAATATTTTTATACTTTGTATTTGAATTTAAGTTTTAACATGTAGCACAAAATGTAAGCAAATTTGGAGCTTTTATTGACATATCATTTAAAAGTGAATTCATTTACTTTTATTTTAACACGTTTTCAAAAATTTTAATTTTGTACACTGAATGTGTGTGTGTGTGTTTTAATATATAAAACTTATTTTCGTGTGAAGCTTAGTTAAACTTGATTTCTTATTGAATCTTGTGAATATTTGTCAAATATTTCACTTATATATATATATATATATATATATATATATATATATATATATATATATATATATATATATATATATATATATATATATATATATATATTCCGATGGCGGGCACACTTGGGTAAATAACCCTATGCCACATGCCACAACAAGGTCAGAAAGTGCTACTCATTTATCGTTACCCAGCGGGCACCTGTGAACCAAGTCACGGAGGCGAGTTGCGTTACCCGCACCACACCACCACAAACCTGTTTATAGGGTGGGCCACATTCGTACCACATCACAGAAGAAAGGACAGAGAAACACAGAGAGAACAGAGAAGGAAAGAAACATCCATGCCCGAACCGGGATTCGTACCCGGGACCCACAGCTTAGGAGTCAGGAACGCTAACCACTCAGCCACAGGTCGGCTATATATATATATATATATATATATATATATATATATATATATATATATATATATATATATATATATATATATATATATATATATATACATATATAAAGTCAAATAAATAGTCTAATTTTACTATTTTTACCTTAATATATGTTAATATGCAGTAAATTCAGGACAGAAGCAATTACAAAAAACAAAAAATAAACACATTGTTTACACATGTTCAGTACATACTTTACAGTACATTTTTAATGTAGTTATGAAACTGCAATATAGTATCGAATGATTTTGAATCCTTTATAAACCTTTTTAGAAAACTGATGAATGTTATGACTCTAATAAATGAATTTTAGCAAATAATACATGAAAATGTTCGTATAAAGTCCCTCTACAAGAATTCAGGTGATTCCAGACATTTCTGGCCGCTTAAAGAAGTTGCATACGATAAAAGTTTATGTAGTCAAAAAAATCCCTTAGTGCACAAGAAACGCGATAGTAAAACTGTCGCATTTTTTTCACTGTAATTGTGCCTATTGTTATCGGAGATGCACTGTTGGGATTGGATACGATTCGAAACACCCTAAGAGACCTTTTTTTTATCAAATTTGCTTACAAACGATTTTTTGAAACAATTTTAATATTTATAAGAAAATTTATATAATAATTATGCATAATATTGTGTGTGTGTGAATAGTTATAATATATATTAATATTTAATGGTTTATGCAGGAAACAACAAAATTAAAGTTTGTGCAGTATAAATAAATATTTTTTTCTTCGGTGAAAGAAGAGGAGAGAATTAGTTGGTGTTGGGATTTTAACTCCTTAACTGTGACATATATTTCAGAAAAATGAACCAACAATGGGAAATTTTTTTGACTGTTTAATTTTATTCTTTATATTATTATAAGAGTTAGAAAATAATTTTTATTACAAAAATAAAGTTTTAAATACAATAACTACTATATTTATAATTTTTACATACACATAAAACATTGATTACACATACATGTTTTTCGTATTGAGCAAATTAAACGAAATTTTTAAACTAAATATTACTATTTTAAACTTGTATAATATAAAAACACAACAATATGATTTTCTATACATAAATTTTACACAAATCTTTTACAGTATGGTATACCCCCAAACAAGGTACTGCTCAAAAGCCTATATATTGCACTGTTTACAATAAACTCTTGTCTCATGCCTTATTCTCTTCCCTTGTTCATCGGTTTTACGACAGCATATAAAACACTGCCTGGTTGGAGTAGATTTTTTCCCCATTGATGGGATGTGTTCTGGAAAGTGTCAATCTGTGAGGCGCAGTAAGCTTACACTAGGACGCCCTGGTCCTGGTAGTTGAAAATTTAGTTTAATTAGTTCAACAATTAATTTTCTGAAGTTCATATTTTTCACAACTCCTGCTGAAGTATGCAAAATAAAGGAGTTATTTATATAACGCCTGGTGTAGGAGATGGAAAAATATTTTCTAGTAATATTTTTTACCTCCTTTTCTAGCAACCGGGAAGTCTGTAAGATGTTGATCGACTTTAACATCACCTCCCATAGTGTTGTTGTAGTCATGGACTACCTTCAGAACCAAAGTCGGAATGGGTAAAAAACTAGGACCACTTGTGTCATTTATTAGGAAAATAGGGAATTAAGTATCCTGAAGTAGAAACGAACTCAGCTTGGACTTCACAAAATAGAAACGTTAATTTTTCTTCTGCCCGAACTGAGTTCGGGCATCACAAATACTGCACGCAGTAATTGCCCGAACTGAATTCGGACGACACTGGCAAGGGGTTAAAATGTGCTTTCGAATTTAATGCAGTAGGCCCTCGTTTCTACATACTCGTAGGGACTAGTAAAATAATTCTTAAATCTACAGCTCGTAAAAGAAAAAAATAAATATTTGGTTTTAAAACTGATTTCTTTATTAAACTTATTTCTCTCAATAAATAAAATACTATTAGAAAAAACTTATTTAGTATGCATTATGGGAAAAACAAAGTAAAATTCGTACTTAAAAACAATTCTTAATTTCATTTTGTTGATGAAAAATCAGACAAAATAATTTCTTACTTTCTTCTATTTCAAAACTACTTTATTAAAAGCAAAATGTTTCGATGCAATAAAGCGTTTTGTTGTTGTTTTTTCTCAAAAAATACTCCAATTTTATTAGAAATTCCTGCAATTGTTTTACAGACAGTCGCAGCGCTGCATAGTTTTCTTCTTTTTTGTTATTTAAATGTTCTTTTGCATTTTCATTCATTATTTTCCATATCATTTAATCACCCAATACTTCTTACGAACAAATTACATCTTAATACAGATTTAAATATTCCTGAAGTGAAATTTCGGGCAGCTGGGGCTTTCTTTGTCGAAACTCATGGTTAAAAAACTTATTTTCACCAGAGTCACCTGAAAAAATGTGTTTTCTAGATTTCTCCACTTACACTGGTTTATTTAATAAATGAATGGGCAAAATGGGCAAATATATGGGCAAAATGACTCAGATATAGTTTTTTGCAATATTATTTAAAGCATGTATTGATAAGTGCATAACGCCAAGAATGTCAATTTCATAATATGAGTTTATGTCTTGGTCACTGATTCCAAAATTATTCAACGATGTAGTACTTAAAGCTATTATTTATGCTCAAATAAATGAGCTGTAAGCTGAAAGTTAAATTATGAGGGTGAAATTTTACAAGTATGGCTTTAAAATATCCTGGCTTTGAACATCAGCAGTGCAGCTAGCTGTCCATAATTCAAAGGATTTATAATTCTCTAGTAAAAACAACGAATCAAGTTTTTCTGTCGTAAAATAAATGAAACGGAAAAAGCATCAGATGATAAAAAATTACTGTCAAATGAAAGATGCATGGAGCCGATTTCATAAAAAAATTTATTTCATGAATGAGAATTGAAATTATTATTGCGTATATGGGATCTGATCAGGGAGCAGCCACTAATACGTAAAATCATAAATGTTCATAAATTAGACTTTTGTGAAAACGAGTATTTACTGTTGTTGTCGTGTCCATAAAGGTGCAAAGTGCAAATGAATTTTATATTCCTCCAAAAGTCCTGGTGACGAGGTCTGCCAGTTCTGGGGCCTGGAGGCCATGGAGGATCTCGATGGGTGGTGCTCCAAGAAGTAAGAGGGAGCGGATTAAGGCTTGACAGATAAAAACATGTTCCGGCGTCAGTTGGGATTGAGGACTGTGCTTGCAGTGAGGATAGGACTTAATACCAGTTGGTGATATTTTCATGCCCTTAAAATGTCCAGTACGTAGCCGAGTTATTGTAGAGGAGAGGTTTCTTGGGCAGTCTAGGTCAGGGATTGTTTATGCCCTTAAAATGTCCAGTACGTAGCCGAGTTATTGTAGAAGAGAGGTTTCTTGGGCAGTCTAGGTCAGGGATTGTTCATGCCCTTAAAATGTTCAGTACGTAGCCGAGTTATTTTAGAGGAGAGTTTCCTTGGGCAGTCTAGGTCAGGGATTGTTCATGCCCTTAAAATGTCCAGTACGCAGCCGAGTTATTGTAGAGGAGAGGTTTCTTGGGCAGTCTAGGTCAGGGATTGTTCACGCCTTAAAATGTCCAGTACGTAGCCGAGTTATTGTAGAGGAGAGATTTTTTGGGCAGTCTAGGTCAGGGATTGTTCATGCCCATAAAATGTCCAGTACGTAGCCGAGTTATTGTAGAGGAGAGGTTTCTTGGGCAATCAAAGTCAGGGATTGTTCATGCCCTTAAAATGTTCCGTACGCAGCCGAGTTATTTTAGAGGAGAGTTTCCTTGGGCAGTCTAGGTCAGGGATTGTTCATGCCCTTAAAATGTCCACTACGCAGCCGAGTTATTGTAGAGGAGAGGTTTCTTGGGCAGTCTAGGTCAGGGATTGTTCACGCCTTAAAATATCCAGTACGCAGCCGAGTTATTGTAGAGGAGAGGTTTCTTGGGCAGTCTAGGTCAGGGATTGTTCACGCCTTAAAATATCCAGTACGCAGCCGAGTTATTGTAGAGGAGAGATTTCTTGGGCAGGCTAGGTCAGGGATTGTTAAAATGTCCAGTACGCAGCCGAGTTATTGTAGAGGAGAGTTTTCTTGGGCAGTCTAGGTCAGGGATTGTTCATGCCCTTAAAATGTCCAGTAAGTAGCCGAATTATTGTAGAGGAGAGATTTCTTGGGCAGGCTAGGTCAGGGATTGTTAAAATGTCCAGTACGCAGCCGAGTTATTGTAGAGGAGAGGTTTATTGGGCAGTCTAGGTCAGGGATTGTTCATGCCCTTAAAATGTCCAGTAAGTAGCCGAATTATTGTAGAGGAGAGATTTCTTGGGCAGGCTAGGTCAGGGATTGTTAAAATGTCCAGTACGCAGCCGAGTTATTGTAGAGGAGAGTTTTCTTGGGCAGTCTAGGTCAGGGATTGTTCATGCCCTTAAAATGTCCAGTAAGTAGCCGAATTATTGTAGAGGAGAGATTTCTTAGGCAGGCTAGGTCAGGGATTGTTAAAATGTCCAGTACGCAGCCGAGTTATTGTAGAGGAGAGGTTTCTTGGGCAGTCTAGGTCAGGGATTGTTCATCCCCTTAAAATGTCCAGTAAGTAGCCGAATTATTGTAGAGGAGAGATTTCTTGGGCAGGCTAGGTCAGGGATTGTTCATGCCCTTAAAATGTCCAGTAAGTAGCCGAATTATTGTAGAGGAGGGATTTCTTGGGCAGGCTAGGTCAGGGATTGTTAAAATGTCCAGTACGCAGCCGAGTTATTGTAGAGGAGAGGTTTCTTGGGAAGTCTAGGTCAGGGATTGTTCACGCCTTAAAATGTCCAGTACGCAGCCGAGTTATTGTAGAGGAGAGGTTTCTTGGACAGTCTAGGTCAGGGATTGTTCATGCCCTTAAAATGTCCAGTACGCAGCCGAGTTATTGTAGAGGAGAGGTTTCTTGGGCAGTCTAGGTCAGGGATTGTTCATGCCCTTAAAATGTCCAGTAAGTAGCCGAATTATTGTAGAGGAGAGATTTCTTGGGCAGGCTAGGTCAGGGATTGTTAAAATGTCCAGTACGCAGCCGAGTTATTGTAGAGGAGAGTTTTCTTGGGCAGTCTAGGTCAGGGATTGTTCATGCCCTTAAAATGTCCAGTAAGTAACCGAATTATTGTAGAGGAGAGATTTCTTGGGCAGACTAGGTCAGGGATTGTTAAAATGTCCAGTACGCAGCCGAGTTATTGTAGAGGAGAGGTTTCTTGGGCAGTCTAGGTCAGGGATTGTTCATGCCCTTAAAATGTCCAGTAAGTAGCCGAATTATTGTAGAGGAGAGATTTCTTGGGCAGGCTAGGTCCGGGATTGTTAAAATGTCCAGTACGCAGCCGAGTTACTGTAGAGGAGAGGTTTCTTGGGCAGTCTAGGTCAGGGATTGTTCATGCCCTTAAAATGTCCAGTAAGTAGCCGAATTATTGTAGAGGAGAGATTTCTTGGGCAGGATAGGTCAGGGATTGTTAAAATGTCCAGTACGCAGCCGAGTTATTGTAGAGGAGAGGTTTCTTGGGCAGTCTAGGTCAGGGATTGTTCATGCCCTTAAAATGTCCAGTAAGTAGCCGAATTATTGTAGAGGAGAGATTTCTTGGGCAGGCTAGGTCAGGGATTGTTAAAATGTCCAGTACGCAGCCGAGTTATTGTAGAGGAGAGGTTTCTTGGGCAGTCTAGGTCAGGGATTGTTCATGCCCTTAAAATGTCCAGTAAGTAGCCGAATTATTGTAGAGGAGAGATTTCTTGGGCAGGCTAGGTCAGGGATTGTTAAAATGTCCAGTACGCAGCCGAGTTATTGTAGAGGAGAGTTTTCTTGGGCAGTCTAGGTCAGGGATTGTTCATGCCCTTAAAATGTCCAGTAAGTAGCCGAATTATTGTAGAGGAGAGATTTCTTGGGCAGGCTAGGTCAGGGATTGTTAAAATGTCCAGTACGCAGCCGAGTTATTGTAGAGGAGAGGTTTCTTGGGCAGTCTAGGTCAGGGATTGTTCATGCCCTTAAAATGTCCAGTAAGTAGCCGAATTATTGTAGAGGAGAGATTTCTTGGGCAGGCTAGGTCAGGGATTGTTAAAATGTCCAGTACGCAGCCGAGTTATTGTAGAGGAGAGTTTTCTTGGGCAGTCTAGGTCAGGGATTGTTCATGCCCTTAAAATGTCCAGTAAGTAGCCGAATTATTGTAGAGGAGAGATTTCTTGGGCAGGCTAGGTCAGGGATTGTTAAAATGTCCAGTACGCAGCCGAGTTATTGTAGAGGAGAGGTTTCTTGGGCAGTCTAGGTCAGGGATTGTTCATGCCCTTAAAATGTCCAGTAAGTAGCCGAATTATTGTAGAGGAGAGATTTCTTGGGCAGGCTAGGTCAGGGATTGTTAAAATGTCCAGTACGCAGCCGAGTTATTGTAGAGGAGAGGTTTCTTGGGCAGTCTAGGTCAGAGATTGCTCTTGCCGTTAAAATGTCCAGAACGCAGCCGAGTTATTGTAGAGGAGAGGTTTCTTGGGCAGTCTAGGTCAGGGATTGTTCATGCCCTTAAAATGTCCAGTAAGTAGCCGAATTATTGTAGAGGAGAGATTTCTTGGGCAGACTAGGTCAGGGATTGTTAAAATGTCCAGTACGCAGCCGAGTTATTGTAGAGGAGAGGTTTCTTGGGCAGTCTAGGTCAGGGATTGTTCATGCCCTTAAAATGTCCAGTAAGTAGCCGAATTATTGTAGAGGAGAGATTTCTTGGGCAGGCTAGGTCAGGGATTGTTAAAATGTCCAGTACGCAGCCGAGTTATTGTAGAGGAGAGTTTTCTTGGGCAGTCTAGGTCAGGGATTGTTCATGCCCTTAAAATGTCCAGTAAGTAGCCGAATTATTGTAGAGGAGAGATTTCTTGGGCAGGCTAGGTCAGGGATTGTTAAAATGTCCAGTACGCAGCCGAGTTATTGTAGAGGAGAGGTTTCTTGGGCAGTCTAGGTCAGGGATTGTTCATGCCCTTAAAATGTCCAGTAAGTAGCCGAATTATTGTAGAGGAGAGATTTCTTGGGCAGGCTAGGTCCGGGATTGTTAAAATGTCCAGTACGCAGCCGAGTTACTGTAGAGGAGAGGTTTCTTGGGCAGTCTAGGTCAGGGATTGTTCATGCCCTTAAAATGTCCAGTAAGTAGCCGAATTATTGTAGAGGAGAGATTTCTTGGGCAGGATAGGTCAGGGATTGTTAAAATGTCCAGTACGCAGCCGAGTTATTGTAGAGGAGAGGTTTCTTGGGCAGTCTAGGTCAGGGATTGTTCATGCCCTTAAAATGTCCAGTAAGTAGCCGAATTATTGTAGAGGAGAGATTTCTTGGGCAGGCTAGGTCAGGGATTGTTAAAATGTCCAGTACGCAGCCGAGTTATTGTAGAGGAGAGGTTTCTTGGGCAGTCTAGGTCAGGGATTGTTCATGCCCTTAAAATGTCCAGTAAGTAGCCGAATTATTGTAGAGGAGAGATTTCTTGGGCAGGCTAGGTCAGGGATTGTTAAAATGTCCAGTACGCAGCCGAGTTATTGTAGAGGAGAGTTTTCTTGGGCAGTCTAGGTCAGGGATTGTTCATGCCCTTAAAATGTCCAGTAAGTAGCCGAATTATTGTAGAGGAGAGATTTCTTGGGCAGGCTAGGTCAGGGATTGTTAAAATGTCCAGTACGCAGCCGAGTTATTGTAGAGGAGAGGTTTCTTGGGCAGTCTAGGTCAGGGATTGTTCATGCCCTTAAAATGTCCAGTAAGTAGCCGAATTATTGTAGAGGAGAGATTTCTAGGGCAGGCTAGGTCAGGGATTGTTAAAATGTCCAGTACGCAGCCGAGTTATTGTAGAGGAGAGTTTTCTTGGGCAGTCTAGGTCAGGGATTGTTCATGCCCTTAAAATGTCCAGTAAGTAGCCGAATTATTGTAGAGGAGAGATTTCTTGGGCAGGCTAGGTCAGGGATTGTTAAAATGTCCAGTACGCAGCCGAGTTATTGTAGAGGAGAGGTTTCTTGGGCAGTCTAGGTCAGGGATTGTTCATGCCCTTAAAATGTCCAGTAAGTAGCCGAATTATTGTAGAGGAGAGATTTCTTGGGCAGGCTAGGTCAGGGATTGTTAAAATGTCCAGTACGCAGCCGAGTTATTGTAGAGGAGAGGTTTCTTGGGCAGTCTAGGTCAGAGATTGCTCTTGCCGTTAAAATGTCCAGAACGCAGCCGAGTTATTGTAGAGGAGAGGTTTCTTGGGCAGTCTAGGTCAGGGATTGTTCATGCCCTTAAAATGTCCAGTAAGTAGCCGAATTATTGTAGAGGAGAGATTTCTTGGGCAGGCTAGGTCAGGGATTGTTAAAATGTCCAGTACGCAGCCGAGTTATTGTAGAGGAGAGGTTTCTTGGGAAGTCTAGGTCAGGGATTGTTCACGCCTTAAAATGTCCAGTACGCAGCCGAGTTATTGTAGAGGAGAGGTTTCTTGGACAGTCTAGGTCAGGGATTGTTCATGCCCTTAAAATGTCCAGTACGCAGCCGAGTTATTGTAGAGGAGAGGTTTCTTGGGCAGTCTAGGTCAGGGATTGTTCATGCCCTTAAAATGTCCAGTAAGTAGCCGAATTATTGTAGAGGAGAGATTTCTTGGGCAGGCTAGGTCAGGGATTGTTAAAATGTCCAGTACGCAGCCGAGTTATTGTAGAGGAGAGTTTTCTTGGGCAGTCTAGGTCAGGGATTGTTCATGCCCTTAAAATGTCCAGTAAGTAGCCGAATTATTGTAGAGGAGAGATTTCTTGGGCAGACTAGGTCAGGGATTGTTAAAATGTCCAGTACGCAGCCGAGTTATTGTAGAGGAGAGGTTTCTTGGGCAGTCTAGGTCAGGGATTGTTCATGCCCTTAAAATGTCCAGTAAGTAGCCGAATTATTGTAGAGGAGAGATTTCTTGGGCAGGCTAGGTCAGGGATTGTTAAAATGTCCAGTACGCAGCCAAGTTATTGTAGAGGAGAGTTTTCTTGGGCAGTCTAGGTCAGGGATTGTTCATGCCCTTAAAATGTCCAGTAAGTAGCCGAATTATTGTAGAGGAGAGATTTCTTGGGCAGGCTAGGTCAGGGATTGTTAAAATGTCCAGTACGCAGCCGAGTTATTGTAGAGGAGAGGTTTCTTGGGCAGTCTAGGTCAGGGATTGTTCATGCCCTTAAAATGTCCAGTAAGTAGCCGAATTATTGTAGAGGAGAGATTTCTTGGGCAGGCTAGGTCCGGGATTGTTAAAATGTCCAGTACGCAGCCGAGTTATTGTAGAGGAGAGGTTTCTTGGGCAGTCTAGGTCAGGGATTGTTCATGCCCTTAAAATGTCCAGTAAGTAGCCGAATTATTGTAGAGGAGAGATTTCTTGGGCAGGCTAGGTCAGGGATTGTTAAAATGTCCAGTACGCAGCCGAGTTATTGTAGAGGAGAGGTTTCTTGGGCAGTCTAGGTCAGGGATTGTTCATGCCCTTAAAATGTCCAGTAAGTAGCCGAATTATTGTAGAGGAGAGATTTCTTGGGCAGACTAGGTCAGGGATTGTTAAAGTGTCCAGTACGCAGCCGAGTTATTGTAGAGGAGAGTTTTCTTGGGCAGTCTAGGTCAGGGATTGTTCATGCCCTTAAAATGTCCAGTAAGTAGCCGAATTATTGTAGAGGAGAGATTTCTTGGGCAGGCTAGGTCAGGGATTGTTAAAATGTCCAGTACGCAGCCGAGTTATTGTAGAGGAGAGGTTTCTTGGGCAGTCTAGGTCAGGGATTGTTCATGCCCTTAAAATGTCCAGTAAGTAGCCGAATTATTGTAGAGGAGAGATTTCTTGGGCAGGCTAGGTCAGGGATTGTTAAAATGTCCAGTACGCAGCCGAGTTATTGTAGAGGAGAGTTTTCTTGTGCAGTCTAGGTCAGGGATTGTTCATGCCCTTAAAATGTCCAGTAAGTAGCCGAATTATTGTAGAGGAGAGATTTCTTAGGCAGGCTAGGTCAGGGATTGTTAAAATGTCCAGTACGCAGCCGAGTTATTGTAGAGGAGAGGTTTCTTGGGCAGTCTAGGTCAGGGATTGTTCATGCCCTTAAAATGTCCAGTAAGTAGCCGAATTATTGTAGAGGAGAGATTTCTTGGGCAGGCTAGGTCAGGGATTGTTAAAATGTCCAGTACGCAGCCGAGTTATTGTAGAGGAGAGGTTTCTTGGGCAGTCTAGGTCAGAGATTGCTCTTGCCGTTAAAATGTCCAGAACGTAGCCGAGTTATTGTAGAGGTGAGGTTTCTTTATATATTTTATATATAAGGAGAGGTTTCTAAATATTTATCGGAAGAGCAAATATTCGAGAATGATATTTAATAAAATTATAAAAAAAGTTTTTGTATTTTTTTCTGAAAAAATTATGAAGAAAATTTAAGAATACCGAAATTTTTTTGTTCTCTGTTTTTGTGAAAATTGGGAAAACGTAAGAAAGATAATATTTGATCATTTACAAAGATTTTAAGAAACTGTGCAATTTAGAAATTTTAAAAATCTTTGCTATAAGAACAAGTACAAAACATATATTTATAAAGTAGTCTTTATACGCTTCTTTTACTTTTTAAGTTAAACAATAATTTTATTGTTTTCAAATAGAATGACAATTTTTATCGAATTCCTGATTTCTGACTTACTTACAATAATAAATAATTAAAATTATTTTTGCTTGATATAACTATTTAATAAAAAGAATAACAAAGAGATCGAATATATCTTTATACATAATATTCAAATATATTTGACTGGAATCCTTCCAGAAAGTTCCTGTCTATCTTCCATTAATCAGTCTTTCTTAGCTATTTTATATTGTATATCACAACAAAATTCTATAAACATAACGATATAATCCGTTTGGGAAAAACTTAAATATATTTAAATATTAATGTTGTTGTTGTCGTGTGAAAAGTGCAAAAAGAAGAAAAAAGAAAGAAAGGTAAAAAAGACAAGTGATATGGGACCAAAGGCATGGAGCATTGCCCTGGCCACATGTTCCACTTTTTCCGTATAAAGGGTGTCATGGCTGCAGTTGGGGTCGATGCTGAAGAGGGTCGAGGCAACAGAGATGCAGTTGAAGAGATGCCTCGGATCCAGTGGAACTCCTGTGCAGTGCCTGCATACTGCGTAGGTTCTAGATCCGTCGAGCATGATTTTCATACCCCTCATGTGCCCAGTCCGCATTCTGCTGATGGTAGAGGGGATACCATGGTCAGGATTAAGCTCCGGTAGGAACCTTTTTTCCACTATTCCCCGCAGAGCTGAAGCCCTGCGACGGTGTTTGCATCGAAGCAAGTGGCAGTCGTGGGTGGGGGATTGATATTCCTAACCTCCTTGACGAGGGAGTCCGCCTGTTCATTTCCCTCGATGTTAACATGTGCAGGGACCCATTGGAGGTTTTCTCCCTTGCAACTATGGTGGACAGAAGCGCGTTGATGTCTTGTCCAACCTCCCAAGGCAATGGCAAACCCCTTTATGGCATGTGCAATTTAAGTATTAAGAACAGACTCGAATGAGCATTTATCCAATCATACTCCTTAAAGTGATTGCTGAGAAGTATGTTTTTCGTTCTAAAATTAATATGACGAGCAATATTTATTGAATATATTCAATTAAAATTTAGGAAACTGTAAATAAATGTATAATATTTTTACAAATGTGCATTTAAATTAAATATAAAAATATTTATTAAAAACAAAAAATAAATTATTTTTATTAATTAAAAATATTTAAAATGTTAGCATAATAATTCGAGAATACTTCTGACTGTAATGATTAGAAAAATTTCGACAAATGTACATAGTGTAATAAGAATTAAATTGTCGAAGCGCTTGTGGGTAATTATATCATCTTATATGAGTAAGAATGCAATACATGAGTGGAGAACAACGTTAAAATTGTATGATGTCAGAGTGTGTGGTTTATATACAATCTTCTCACGCAGCTTCTCATAATTTTTTAACTAAGCTCAAATTGCACACTTGAGTCACATTATTGTGAGCACCACGTACATTTGAAGTCGAAATAAATGGCATTGTACTTAAAGGAGGCGCAAGGACTTCGGAAAACATTGCAATTGTAGCATAATACAGAAACGGAGTGATTTATCCGAGGTCCAAAAGGGCATGATCATTGGCTTTCGGACCAAGGATGGATGCATCTCCGAAACGGTTAAGCATGTGAACTGTTCCCGTACCGCCATGGTGAAAGTGTACCATGCATAACAAAACGGTACTATTCAAAATCAGCGACGTTTCAAACATAGTGCATCACTCCTAGATGACAGAGATGCACGATGGCTGCGGAGATTCGTTCGAGCGCATAGACTTATTATCGTTGAACAACTGTCAGCCCAGGTAAACCAAGGAGCTATCAACATTGCCTCCCATTCAACGAACGCTAAGCCTCCAAGGCAGACACCTGTTTCTCTTCCTCTATGCTAACTGATGTTCATTAGCGAGGAATTTGCACGTGAGTATCGCAACGTTCACTGAATGGCTACTGGTTGCGTTTTCCGGTGAATCACGTTTTATGCTCCAACGGACTGATGAACTTTGGTATATACGATGTGAATCCTCCAAAAGCAAACACCCTACAACTATTGCTGGAACGCCACAGACAGAAAACGGGAGCCTCCAGCCTAGAACGTTCCAACAACGTGCCATCAAGCCGTTCCACAACGTGCCAACAACAAGCACGAGAATGAGTTTACCATTTTCCCCTGGCCCGGGTGGTTTGCGGCATGGGTCCTTAACCTCGTAATCTAGCCCAGCTGGTTGCTGCATTGGAGTCGGCATGGATCCACACCCTAGTGAACAGTTTCAGGAACCTAACTGATTCTCTTCCAATATGTCTTGTAACAGACCATTCTGCGAAAGGTAGTTATCCTGTCTTTTGACAGGAGGCCATATTGTAGTAGAAGGCATGATTGTTCAATATAAATACTCATATGTGTTCTTGTTCGCTGAACGGCGATTATTAGCGTTTTCCGGTGAATCACGTTTTATGCTCCAACAGATAGTTGAACGGTGGTGAATACGATGTGAATCCTCTAAAAGAAAACACCCTACAATTATCCAGGCTAGAGACTGGAGCCTCCAGCCTGGATCATTCTGGCAATGTGCCATAGTATGGGGAATGTTTTCCGGATATTCTCTAAGTTCACCCATCATCGTAGAAGGCACGATGGCTCAATATAAGTTCTCATCTGCTCTTGCGGTCCATGTCCACACCTATATGTGCACTCAGGATGGTGGTAACTACCAGCAAAACAATGCGAAGTGTCTTTAGGTTAGCAGTGTATAAGTGTGTTTCAAAAAGCACGAGAATGAGTTTACCATTTTCCCCTGGCCACACCTGACTTAAACCCAATCGAGAATATCTGGGATCATCTCGATCGGGTGGTTCGCGGCATGGGTCCTTAACCTCGTAATCTAGCCCAGCTGGTTGCTGCATTGGAGTCGGCATGGCTCCACACCCTAGTGAACAGCTTCAGGAACCTAACTGATTCTCTTCCAATATGTCTTGTAACAGACCATTCTGCGAAAGGTAGTTATCCTGTCTTTTCACAGGAGGCCATATTAATGTGTCTGGACTGTGTTGTTTCTTTTCTTAAAAAATCGTATGGAAAAAACAGTACTAACTGTATGACGTCAAACTGTATGGAATATGATTTTTTCTTTTCTTTCCTTAAAAAGTCGTTGAAACACAGTATAAATTTTGTTGTATAGCGCCCCCTGTCTACAGCACCAACCATGATGTCATCAACAAGAAAGCAGTCCCTCTCCAGCAACCGTAAGAATGAGACGTATATCGATATGACTCTCATGTTTACCCTATTCCATTTAACTTTATATGTTTAGATGTAATTTTGTTTTATTTGTAGTATATGTATCTGTGTTGTGCTCAAATTGTACCCTAAATTGTAATAAATTATTTTGAGCTATTTAAGGAACTTATTTCTTTGTTCCTATTAAACCAGATAAGTGCTACAGTTGTAAATAAAAACATGAGTTTCCTACGCCACGTTTTTGTGTTTGTTGTAACTAGAAATTAATTAGAAATAATTAGAAATTATTATACATTTATAGCAGCACGCAGTAACATGCAGTACATCTTTTATGGCATATTAACATGACATTTTAATGACATAATATAATATAATATGATATTTTTATGACAAAGTTAATTATAGGAATTGTAATGTATAAAACCAATATAGTTTTGAAATCAAGCAAAGTAAAAAGAATGTTTAATGCAGCAAAAATATAAACATGTGAAAAGAAATTTGATTTTTTTTTTTGAATTTTATTCAAAGTTACTTAAATTTGAGAAGGCTGCCTTATAAAATAATATAGATAATAAAAGTTTTAATATATGAATTAAAATTCTCTCACACCACTTTAATTTAAGAATGTCAATAGTTATGTTCGTAAATATCATATGAAAATATATGAAAGTACGAGCGCACTTTTCCATATCTTCATATGCTATGATGAGAAGATTTGCAACTTCCTCGAACGTTAAAATTAGGAAATCAACAGTCCTATCTCAAAAAATAAACAAGACGCTTGTATAAAATTGTAGGAGCAACTGATATTAAACACACATTTAAATAATACGTTGCAACAGAAATGCGAGGAAAAGAACATGTATTTCACATTAGTTTGTGCAAGCGACCAGCACAGCGTATAATATACATTGTATTCATTTTTTGTTCTCATTTCTTTGCGTAAGGAACCATTTGATATTAAACTGCAGCTGATTCTCAATTTCACGCATAAAATCAGTTTTTCATATCTCCTTTAATTTTCGAGATTAAATCACTAATTCTAAATTTTACCTTTAGAATCGCTACGACTACAGAGGGTATTAACACATTTTTAGAACGATTTTGGGGACATTAATTAATGTTTAAAATGTAAAGACTATTTTTTAAATGTTCGATCTGATAGTTTTTTTACTGGACAATAAGTCTGCATCGTGATTTCCATGATAGAAGAGCTTTTCGTAAAATTTCCAGGGGTATTGCTTTCCATTCCTCTTCTACTACTTTCCAGAGTCCATCCATCGTGGTGGGTTTGCGTTTAGAGAGAGCTCTTTTTTACAGACCAAAGGCACAATAGTCCATAGGTGAAATGTCACAGGAATATGTTGAAAAGGTATGTATGCAATACCTGTATTAGTCTTCATTTTTTCAAGGAATGCAGTGGTAGTTTTCGAAGTATGACTTGTATCTTTGTCTTGTTGATGTTTCACTCTTTGAAAGTCTTTGGGATAAAGAAGTGGAATTTCTTCTGTAATTATTGGACGTAAAACCTTCTCCTGATAGTATGATGAGTTGATTTTAACATTTTTTTCTACTCTTTTTATTTTTAATTTCCCATTGTAGGAGAAACCTGCGACTATCATAAACCCCTTATTGAAACTTTCTTTACATTAGCGGAACCAGGTTTGTACATTTTTTTCACCTCGTTTCCTATAGTAAATAGACCTTTTTTGTTGCAGTCCTTTAGGTAAACCCATGCTTCATCAAGGGTCACAATGTATTTCCATTTATCTCCTACTAAATGGTTTTCATACAGGATTCTACAAAATATTTTGTGTTGAGCCACATGTCTCGACAAAAGCTGGTGAACATTATGTATTTTAGCTTTTTTAATGTGTAAATCTTGATTTATTATTTTATTTATTGTTGATACAGATGTATCTAAATACTTTGAAATTGATTTCTGTGTTGATGGCTTTTCTCTTGTTACCAGCGATTTCACTTTAGAAACATTTGAAACAGTACGTACTTTTTTCGGATATTTGTTTGGAGTCTTCTTTCCATGTAGAAATAATGATTGACTGTTTTTGCCTGTCCGATTGATAATTTTGCTTATTTTGTACTCAGAAATTTTAATACCGTGGATATCACATTGTTTTTGAATCCTGCAATAAGAATATTTCTCTTCTGAAAGCGCAAAAAGATATCACTCAATCCACAGCTTGTTTACATGCGACATTTTGAAAGAACAATAAATTTAAAAGTAGCAGATGATATTTCTCATTTCAAATAATAAGCTGTTGCCAAAAATTTTTATTTCAAAACATTTATTTTTTTAAAATTCTTAATCGAAATCGTTCTAAAAATGTGCTAATTCTAAAAATGTATTTACGTACACTTTCTTTAATATTGATATCTTTTCTTGTGATAGTAGTTATCGGCGTTTTAAGATTAAAAGATTATGAACAATATTAACATGTAAAATATATGAATTTCTTGCATTCATATAAATAAAAAATCATTAGTATAAATAAAAAACATAGACAAAGATGTTGAAAAATGCAATCTTTATTCTATATTATTACAAACTATTTGCATGCTTTATTTAAACTGTACTCTTTTCATATTTGATTATCAGTACTCACGCACACTACTTAAATCTTCGATAAAGTTGAGAAAAGCGTATTGAGATTTGATTTAGGATATTTTGTTTCATTCTACAGACATTATTATGCAACAAATGCAACATTTTAAGGATATATTTACGCTCTGGAGAATAAATTGATTACTTCAATCTGCATATATTAGATGTTTAATGTTGCGGAAAATGTATTCCGTTTTAATATTTTGCTTCGAAGACTGAACTTGAAGTTTCTGAATAAATAACAATGTTATGCATCAAATCCATGATTCTTATTCTCAAAAAGTGATTTGTTTGCCTTAATAAATAAATATATTTGGGAGAATTTCTCCTTTAAAATATTTCAAGTAAAATCAACTGCCAAATAAATTGTAGAAAAATAAGAATTTTTATTGGAACTCACTTTAATCCTAAATATTCATAAAAGTGGAATTTCATTATGTACAAAAAATTTATATTTTGTATTTAAAGAAGAGAATATATACATTTATGTATGCATATGAATGAATGAAATTTTTCACTTCATTTGATTTTTTGTATCCATATTTTTATAAATGGTTGGATTTTATCCAAATCATCACACAAATGCTTTAGAAATAACTTCAACATTAACTTTTATAATTCAATTATTAATAACATAATTTTATTTTTTAATATCCTTTAATCATTTAAATTGGATTCTATCATTAAAATTTATTTTATTAACTGCACATTTAAATAATCTTTAAGGAATTTTTTTATAAAAATTATTAGTTATCACATAGCAATCTATTCTTTATAATAATTGATTATATATTTGTTACTCTGTGAATATTGTAATTGTTTCATTTCATTTGAATTTTTATTTCTATATATTGATTCCTAAACTAATTTCAACCTTATTAACAGTTTGATTTTTAAGGCATTTTTAGAAAATATGAATCTTTTTGTAACAAATTTTCTTTTACTTTTTCATGTGTTTTGTTCTTTTCTAAAATTGGATTAGAGAATAAGTAAGTTCTATATAGAATTTTGGGTATATTTGTTATTTTTTCTAGGATTTATTTATTACTTTTTAATTTTTAAGTTTTCTTTCACACTGATGATGTTTTCAATATTTATATATACATTAATCCATTATCTGACCTTAATTGACTTTAATCATAACTTTGTTTTGGCGATACATATTACTTTTCTTATTTAGTGACATTTTTATCAATTAATCTCTATAATCAATTTACATTTATGTTAGAATATATTTCTATTTATTTCCATTTATTAATCCGAATTTTTATATTAAATTTCAATTCTGATATCACGCACTTAAACATAATTTATCTCGTATGTTTTCTTAATTTATTTTCATAGAAAGTATTCGAAAAAGTTTTTTTTTTTTTTTTGTTTTTTTTTTATATTTTGGATTTTCACAAATAAATTCGAAAATGTTTCTCTTTGTTTCTATTTTGCTTTCCTGAGAAATAACAAATCTGAACACATTTTCATTTTGATAGTTGTTTGTGGTTTTCTTCTCTTATTTTTCTCATTTACATGTGCATATGTAAAGGGATTTTGAAAAAATTTAAATTAATTTTTATTAATTATTTACACAACTAAAATACAGGTAGCTATAGAATTGGCTGCATTAATCAATATTTTAATGCAAACAATATTTTAATTTGTCGGCCGCCTCGTTAAACATTAGTATTTAAAATAAACTTAATTTTTCTAATAACTTAATGTTGTATATGGTCATGTATAAAACTTTATTAAAAATATTACTTATTCCTTCATAAAAGTGAATAATTCTCGGTTGGAAAATATGAAAAAAAACCTATCCTTAGTATTTATATAAGTTTTATATTGAAAGATTTTATTAATTATTTTTTCAAGTAATGCTTCAAATATATGTCTCTGTTGAATTAATCCATCTACACACGATTAATCTAAACTATATTCATAAATAACCCATATTATTGTCAACTTTATGACTAAATAATATTCATCATGCAAAAAGAATATGATTATCAATATTTTATCTGCTAATAGCATTATAAATGCATTTTAATTTGCTTTTGCATTTCTTTAATTTCTAAAATCTTTAAAATGTGTTGTAAAAATAAATACTTTTTCTTTCATTTATCTTTCTAATAAGGTACTTTTTTATTGAACTAATCGCGTTTCTTTCTTAAATAGCAGAGATACATGTGAATGTATTCATTAAAAAAATCTTTAAGTTTTGTCAATAATTCGGATTTTTCACAAGTTCTTGTGTTATAGGTACGAGAAATATTTTTGTACATAAATGACTGCATACGCATGTAAATTTAATTTTTTTATACAAATTACTATTGTGATGAATTTATCATGTATATATTTTTAACTGTGATTTTTAATTGTAATGTAAATCTTAATAGAAGTATGAAAATTGAAAAGCTTGAATAAAAGAAGTTAAAGGATGATATTGAAAAAACTTTTGCTACTTCTTGTAACTTCTTGCATTTATATTTCTTTCTTTTGAGTAAAAGACAAAAATTACAATATTAGCTACTATTTTTTTAAATTTAAATTTAAAATATTTGCAATATTTGTAACGATAAGAATTTTTCTCAAAAATATTTTGCTATTTTACTTAAGAAATATTTTGCTATTTAACTTACACAAAAATGTGTTTCCTTTTAAGAAATTAAGATGTATGAGATAAAAATATCTTTCGACCAAAGAATTTCTGTAGTTACTTAACAGAATTTCTGTAGAATGAAAAGTAGTTTATGATTTACTTTTAAAATATTATAATAATAGGGGTCTTAATGTGTAAAATAAAATTATAAAAGGTTTTTAACATTATGTGGAATTTTAAATTAATTGTCCTGGAATTGCAAATATGGCGATCATCTAGAAAGAAAAGACCATTTAGATAAAAAAAAATAATGAAAATTATTGAAAGAAGAAATTATTTTACATACATGAGAAACTTTTTCATTTTTCTACATAACTATCTGCTACATTTAAACATCTGACGTCAAATATCAGAATTTTTATCAACCCATAAGGCATTAATTATTTCATATCACATTCATCACTGCAAACAATTACTGTATGATTATAAGAAAGCATCCCTTATAAAACACGAAAATCATTTCAACCATCCATTTGAAACATGAAGCAATGAACGCTTTCTAATGGAATTTGACATGTAGCCCGTCTTCATTTTTTTGCCCATCTGAATTGATAGAGCAATAATTGTTTAAGATCAATTATTGCTCTATCAATTCAGATGGAAAATTCTTGATTATTCGATGCTTACTTCTATTAGTTATTACCTTTTACTGATAAAAGAGATTTTAACTATAAATTCTTTGGAAATGATGAAGATTTAGATCAGTGTTTCTGAAACTTATTTCTTCTACCGCCCCCTTTGAAAATAAATTATTTTTCATCGCCCCCCCCATTTTTTATACACTCCTAAAACTTAAAAACCACAATTTCATTACTTTAATTAGTTTAGTTATAGTGTGCTATATTAGTCGGTTCTGGTGTTTAAACTTACATTCTAAACTAGAAAATTTTGCCAGTGAGAGCAATTAAAACGCAACTTTATAATATTAATAATATATTTTAATCAAATTAAAAGAAACAATATAGATAGGTAATCAATTTTAGTTTTTAAACTAATCTAATGGGATGGATGAATTTGATGATTTTTAACAAGTTTGTTGATATCAGGTTCGACTTTATTCAAAAACAGTCGTAAGATTTTATTCAAAAACAGTTTGGTAACTTGCAAATAATTTCTCTTTTTAGTAAGCAGCGTTGTCACAGCGCTAAATCCACGTTCACACAAATATGACGATGGGAATAATATCGAAAATTGTTTAATGATCGACCACAATCCAGGGTACAACTGCGGAATTGACTTTTGTAGCCATAATTGTTGGTAGCCATTTTTAAATTTGATTTTTATTTCCTCATTCGTTGTCAGTTCTATAAGTTCTTTTTCCAGCTGGGGTGATATTGCGATGTTGACATTTGAAAAAGGATATAACACCCAGTGTGGTATTTCCAATTTCAAAATGTCCTGGAATCTTTCAATGAAATCACGGTGAAGATTCTCCAAATGTTGGCAGTAGACGAGCAAGTCTTCGTTGTTGCAGGATACTGATAAATTGGGAAAATTATGGAACTCAGGTCTGCCGATATTCTTCTTGAGTAAGAACAGCTTGGCTATGAAAGCAGCGACGATATTTTTTTTATTAAGTTCAAGTCATCGCCTTGAAGTTGGAGATTCATATCATTAAAAAATGTATAAAGAAAGGTCTGTCAGGTGTGCGATATCATTCTTTGATGTGATGAGGTTTTCGCGCAATGCTGTGTCTTTATTTTCCAAGAACTCTATGACAGAGTCAAATAGATTGTGAAAACGAGTCAGACAATTTCCTTTTGATAGCCAAAGCACTTCTGTGTGAAAGATCAATCTGTGGAAATCTTCATCATTAGCAACACAAAGCTGATTAAATAATCTGTCATTTAAAGAGTTGTTTCGGATTTTATTGACTACTCTGACGACATGTTGCAATGATTAAAACAGTCGTTCACTTAAATTTCTAGCAACTAAATGCTGTCGCGATGTATAACGCAATCTACAGCTATCACATCAGGAATTTTGTTTTTTAAGCACGACATGAAGCCTTTTTGACACCCTGTCATAACTGGAGTACCATCTGTAGCAGCTGATATAATATTCTTCAAGGGAATTCCTTTTTAATCACAAAACTTTTCCAGTGTTTTAAATATGGTTTCTCCTTTTGTGTCTGTCTCTAAATTTCTAGTAAATAAAAGTTCTTGACATATTTTTTCATCTTTAATGAACCTCATGTAAGACAACAACAATGCTTCATTAGTTGGTAATATGGACTCATACAACTGAATTGAAAATTGACTAGTCTTCAGATGATTGCACAATGACTGTTCAGTGTTTTCAGCCATTTCATCAATTCGTCTTCGCACAGAATTATTGCTCAAAGAAATTTTTCGAATTATATCTGCTGCCCGGTTTATGGAGCACATTAGTTATAACTTCTTTTATCACCGGCAAAATTAACGTTTCTCCGATGGTGTGTGGTTTACCTGTTTGAGCAATAAACAGAGAGATATTGTATGAAGCTCGAAGTCCGTCATCATCTTGCTTAGCAACTAAAGTTTCGATCGAAAAAAGTTTCGATACATTTGGCTGAGCATTATGCTTCTTTTCCAGATCTTGAAAATAGGCTATATTTTTGTTCTTATCTG
The DNA here is from genome assembly GCA_037975125.1 of Latrodectus hesperus. Lineage (NCBI taxonomy): Eukaryota > Metazoa > Arthropoda > Arachnida > Araneae > Theridiidae > Latrodectus > Latrodectus hesperus. The sequence continues at coordinate 78,951,856 of CM075862.1, forward strand.
GATGCATTTTATTTAAATGATCTTGAAGGCTTCATCGCTTCGTTTGAAAATATTTTTGAACAAAGAAAGCACAAAGGCAAAGATGGGTTTGTCGAATTTTCTATGAATCCATATTTAATATATTCTGCACTGTATTGCCATTTCTTCTTTTTCGCTTGCGACATGGCTTTTATTTTCAAAAATATGTAAATAAAGTGTTGAACTTAAATACTCGTTTAAAGATAGCGCGCGAAACCACTAATGAAAATATAAGAAAAATTATCAGCTTTTAAATAGGATTTAAATACAGCAAGCACCGACAGGAATAAGACAAACACGCACAAACTCATTTATCTTTTTCGACGCTCAATCATACTGAGCAAGTTAGGACAAGTATCGATGAACAAGCCGATTGCTACCACGTGTAGTCCGTTTTCGTATTGCAAAACCGCCAAATGTCGACGAATCTATTCTGAAACGCTGAGATGGACTTTTTCCTCAGGCCAGTTTTTCAGAAGCACGCATGTTAAGTAAACATTTCTCTTTTGTCTCAACTCTATTTTAATGAACTCGAAGCAGACCTGAGGCATGCGTAAAAGCGCTGAAGGTTTCTACAAACGCAAACGGACAGTACGTCTACGGAGCACAACACCATAAGTGCACCGGCTCCCACAATTAGTCTTTTCCCCCGGAATGTTTACCACATTTGGCGATTCATTCATTTACACAGCTGTATGCTTTTCGTCATTTTACAACTTACGCGCATACGGCGTGCGGGTTATTTTACAAAATCTATGTTAAGTATTTTAAGTTTTTATACCATGTTACAGGGTAGAAATATAAACTAAGTTTTCGTTATTGTGTAGTAGGTAGGTTTTAATTCTATTGAAATTTATAAAATATAAAGTAAATTAAATTACAAATCTACCATCACCCCCTAACCCACGTCAACGCCCCCCATTTTTTCTGGGCCCTTTAACGCCCCCCTATAAGTTTCAAACGCCCACAAGGGGGCGTTATCGCCCACTTTGGGAAAGACTGATTTAGATCAATGATCGCAAAACTTATGAAGCTTTTGAACTATCGTACCATTTTTAAATCACATAATAAGCTACCAACCAAAAAAGTCAACAATTTTAAAAAAATGCATTTGTTTATTGTCTTTAAGCCTGCGTTTCTTGCAAGTTTCAAGATAATTAGCAAATAAATTTTTTAAATATGAAAAAAATTTTAATTAAAGTGTATTTAAATAAAGGAAAACTTAATTGTAAATGTAAACGAAATTAAAGTCCAATCATAAATAACTGTGAATGGTCAAAAGACTTTTGGTTTGTACATAAAATGTAAAACTGAGAATATCTTGAGCTGCTTGAATTTTGACTTGGCTTATTCAAAGCCCCTTATTTTTTTGGATTTCCTGGTTGTTTACGGACTTGTGGAGTTGGTATAATACTGGAATTAGACCATCTGGGATTAGTAATAACAACAACAACATAAATAACAAGTGTAATTGCAGATTTCTCCCTCCTTTACAACACTACCTTTAAATAGTGGTGCACCCTATAGGAGTGTCATCGTGGCCCTGAAAGTGAGTTCTTATAATTTAGAAGTAGTAACCAAACAAAAACTCCAAGATTTGTGTCTCCATCCCCTTAGAGTATCATTTCACATGGAGGACATTGCGACACGACACATTTTACTTGCCTTCGACCGCTTTTAGTGAACAAGCCGATTCTTCGTTTGAGTTGTGATTCAAATTCACTATCTTCCAGTAGCCAGAACGATACCTTACTAACCGAGACCTAGAGCATTAATCAAATTGGACTATGACACAAGTAGAGAATTCTTCAACATTAGTATCTACAAAAGGTGATTTGACAAACTGCACAACAAAGGAAATCCTTTGCTGAGTTGATTTGTGCAGTGGTCACTGAATGAATTGATAGCAAAAGAGCATGATGATTTTGAAGTTCGTGTAGCAAGATAATACAAATATTTAAAGGTAGGAGATGATTATGTTGGGAAGTAAGAGCACACTCTCTTACGGCCAAGCATATCATTTACGAATGCGAGGCTCTTGCCCTCCCTAGATTAACTTCTTTAAGCATCATCCATACTAGAGAATTACACCTAGACTCCATTAAAGGGTTATCGGACTTTATTAATAAAGTGGGTGACCCGATCAACTGGAACTAGGAAACATTGGGCTTGGAGTTAATGGTACAAAATGCTGATAAAAGCAGAGGTGCCCAATGACATACAAACTAAACTCTAAGAAGAAGAAGAAGAAGAGCACACTTTGATGAATATAACAGACTGGGTTTTTCTAATAAATATTTTTTCCCTTTTTGTAACTAAGGAAGTTGGATGATTCTCATAGTAAAAGATATTGTTTCTCTGTGAAATGTTTTAAAAATTATTTTGAAATGTATCAGCTATTGAACTGGAGTGTAAATTATTCACATTTACTTTTATTTGTGGATTTCTAAAATTCCTTATTACTGAATTATATCAATTTTAGGATGAATATTAAATAATAAAAAAAATTCAGAATAATGTTTATTTTAGATGTCATTATTCTTAAATTTGAATAATTTGTTTGCAAACAAAGGCCGACTCAATAGAGCCGAGTGTGATTGGGGATTTGAAACATTACAATTATCAATAACTTAAATAAGGAATGGAATGCATGAGTAGTGGTCTACAAAAATTATTTAACTGTAACCAGTCCGTCATATATTTGAGAATTATGGACATATCATTCCACATCTTAATCTATTGTTATTTCCTAATCTACTCTTGGGCTGTGAACGTGAACGCCAGCAGGACTCCCTGTACCTAACCCAGGGAGGGTTCTACCAGTTTGGGTGGAGTCTGCTGGAGAGAAAGAAGGAAGCACCAGTAGGGGAGCGCCATCCCTGCCTGTGGTCTCGAGCTCCCAACGCAACAGCTCAAATCAGCGTTGTAGGATAGTTGTCTCACTGCTTCATTGATGTTTCTTCATGGTACTTGGGCTCTCACCATCGTTCAGGGATTATGAGCTCCCTGTGCTCCGAGAGGAATGTTATCAGCGAGAGGATTTTGGCTTTCGCTTGCGGATGGTGGATAACATTTTTCATCCATTCTATTCTCAGGTGTTCGCTGGGGGTAGTAAAATGCCAGGAGCTGGTGAGTGGGCATGATGTGGCATAGTGAAGTGGGTCACCCGTATGACCACAGGCACAGTTATCGCTTTCCCGAGCACCAATCCTATGTAGATAGCTCGGGAATGGACCATGTCCCGTGACGAACAGTGTAATCTGTCTTGGCCAGCATTGGTTATACTCTTGGGCTGTGGTAGCCTAGTGGTTAGGGTATCAGCCTTCCATCCAGAAGGGTGGGGTTCGATTCTCAATGCCGCCAAAGACCCACCGAGTACATGCGATATACGTGCTCGTTAAATCTGTGGAATCGAAAGTCCTGTGGTCGGTCGTTGAGCAGTTACCATGGGTGCAATGGTCTGGAGAAATTTACTCCCCCTTCAGATCAATGCCAAAATTGAGGAAGTAGATTCTCTGGTGCTGCCATCTATCGGTGGATTTGAAGAGCAAAAGTCGTACTTTCACCTTCATGGTGCTCTGATTAAACGAAAGACGCTCCCTTTTGACTTTAACTTCGTATTGCCAAGGCATAGCGTGCTTGGCATGTCCAAGTGTCATTAGTAACAACAACAACAACTCTTAATCTACTCTTAAGCAGTTTTCATACTTGACAAATTCATGTTTTAAATATTTCCCTCATTCAATATACACAGTATAAAATTTTCTCATTTGTGCAAAACAAAAAAAATTGTATCTTCCACGTATTGAAAATCTTTTAACTCTCAAAGAATTTATGTAACATTCCTAAAGGTTTAAAGAAATATACATATATATACATACATATAGATATATACATGTATATATATATACATATGTATATACATGCATACATATACATACATATATATATATATATATATATATATATATATATATATATATATTGAGAGCACCCACTCTTCTCTTAAGCAGTTTCTGAAATAATATAATGTATTTATTCTCTTATTTATAAATACAGAAGTGATAATATACATTTCTGAATGCTAATAAGTATTATTTTTATTTATCCTATATATTTTTTATTTTAATATGTATCTGTTTATATATTTTTGTCAGCAACACAATTGTAGAATGTTTCCTTAATAACATAAAAAAGTATAAAAAATATTACTCTAATACATTTTGATGCATCCTATTACATTTTGTTATAAGTGTGTAAGTATTTCTAAAAGAAAGAGCATCTTACCTTTATCAATCCAATCTCCATAAATTAAGAGTTTAATGTAAACGAAAATTTATTCATAAACAGACGATCTATTTCTAAGCATTTCAATCGTAAAAACTCTTCCCAAATACAAATGTTAAAACTCTTCGAGCAAATAATCTTATATCTCATTTCTCTCTGATGTAGTTTCAAAAGAAGGTAAATTCTCAGGGGTTTATTTATAAATTCAAATCTCAACTTGATTTTTAAAATAAAATTCAAATCAGTGGAAAACTTTTCCTGCAGTAATATATTTACCCCATAAATATTCATAATATTCAGAATTTTCGTTAAAAAGTCATATTAGTGGAGTGTTTTATATGCATTTAGTCATTCAACTGGTGAAATATAAAAAGTTTTGATGTTAATGACTTTTTTCTCAAAGGTAAACGGTAAAAAAAGTGATTTTTTTCCTTTCTTTTTGATTTTTTAACGGTGAAAAAATGAATGTTGCTTAACTACAAAAAAAATTATGAATTATCTAAAGTTATTATCATATTATATTGATAGCAGTTCTAATGTAAGATATTTTGGTATCAAAAATTATAAATAAATGAAATATATATTCTAGAAAAAATTTCTATTCTGAAATCAAATCCGTCTTCGTTTATCTAAATTCTATTATAAATATTCGTGTTCACTAAAAGCTTACATAAGTGAAAATTATCATATTATTAAAATTTAATTTTTAGAATTTTAATTTAAAAATTTAATTTTAAATTTAAATTTTTAATTTAAACTACAAAATTTAATTTTAAATTAAAACTTTTAAATTAATTTACGAAATTTAATTTTAATTTTAAATTTTTGAATTAAATTTACGAAATTTAATTAAAAAATTTAAAGCAAAATTTAATTAGAAGCTTATAAGATGATAGTGAGATCAAACCTTAAATTCCAAAAACATGTTTATTTAAATAGATTTTTCATTAAGGTTTTACCAAACTAAAACATGTTTATGAAAAATTATTAAATTTATATTTTAGAAAGCACATTTGTTGAATTAGAAATTTTTAATCAGCAAATTTAAAATTATGTCTGTCAAAGAGACTGAGTGTAAGCTTCAAGTCTCTTTGACCTGAAATGTATAAGGACTAACAAAGAACAACCATTTCGGAAGACAAATACATAGATTATTAAATGAGACTTAAAATAACCAAACATTCTGAAACAAAATTTTAGACAAGATTTTGAGACATTAATATGAAAAAAAATTCTGTAAATTCTTTCAATCATTAGAAATTTAAAAGTAAAATAGTATGCCATCACTTTTTTTTGCATCAGAAGTTAAATTCAATAGATTTATTTTTTGAGCAATTTTATATTATTTCTAAAACCATTTTTTAAAATTTAAAAACATTATATTAATGGTTTATGTACTATTAAAAGGGAAAAAGAAAAGTTCAATTTCAGTACACACATAGAAAAGAATTTCCTTATATGTTCGCTTTGAAGTAAAGTCAGTATTTAATACTACGATACAAAAACTAATTTTGTTTCTTAATGGATCAATTTTTTTCACAGTTTTTGTTTCATTATAAATATAAATATGGCCTATATATTAATAGTTTATTTTAAATCAGTAAAAATTATATGATGCAATACGATGGTATGGAACAAAAAGTTCTTTAAGACTTTTACTGGTTCACATTTTTTTGAATATCTTTTGCAAATAGTGTTACATATTTCAAATTCTCCTAGTGGGAGAACAGTGTTTGTTGATATGAAAGATACCAGATTTCAATCTTATGATTTCTGAATAAATATAAACCCTATTTCTATTTTTTGTGTATACAACACAACTGTAAGGGTGGGTGTTTGGATATATTTAGGTTTATTTTTTTTTAGCTTGTAAGTATGGCTTATAAACTTTGAAAAACTTCCCGAAGAACAGCATACGGCAGATATTCAAATACCTTAAAACATTTTTTATTTGTTAAGATATCAACTTTGCAGTTTCATCATATCGCGCATGTAATTCTGAATCATATCTATTTTCATCGTTTTAAGAACATTAAGAAAACTAAATTGTAATAATAGTACTTGAACATAAATATGAAAAGGTCAGTTTTTAATGTAATGACAAGTTTCTTTTCTTTATTGAAGGGGTTCGAATTTATGTTAAAAATTGTGATAGCAAAATTGCATTTGGGTGGTTGGGTAGGTATCCCTTTATTGTTTGATAAGTTTTTTTAGGTAATTCTTGAGAAGAGTAAGTTATTTACGTAATTTCTAAAGAATATCCTCTAAACACAAGCACTTAAACTGGGCTGTTCGTGATTTTGTGATTAAACAGCACTCTTCAGATTGCCCTGTTCCAGATTCGATCTCAGCTGCCATTGAATAATGATAGAAAGATGTTACATCAATGTTATCAAGTATCTCGGTTGTATCGCTAAAATATATATGTGTGATAACGGAATGTAAAATAAAAAAATAAAAATTAATTGCTTTTGCTTGGGTCCGCTATCAAAGTTCAACATCTGAGATATTCGTGCCTTTTAAATCATTGCACTTTGTAATAGTGAACCGAAAGTTCGCTTATGACTAAAAATTACAATTAGATTTTATTTTGTTGTAAGACACCAAAACTTATAACTTTAATATGATATTAATGTAAGGACTTGTTTGCTAAAATGAAATTACTTTAAATAAATAAAAAAATTTTTTATAGATTTTGAAAAATTTTTTAAACATCGAAACAATTCCAAATTATATACTTCCATTTTGTTTATCCTTCTTAATATGCCGAATTATGCCTTGGAATATATTTTACTTACATCACGAAGTGGTCATTGTAATGGTTGAAATCAACTAATTAATTTTTTTAATATTCAATGATTATTCAGCAAGTCCGGGGTGGCTCTGGGTGTGGTTAGAACGCTGTGCTCTAATTCAAATGGAAGGTATGTAAGTTCAAATTCCGGCCTACCGAAGATCCACCGTGTTCTGCTAAAGGTGGTAGCTATGGGCTACAAGTTAAATGGTACCTCTGGAGGTAGTAGCAATGTCTTCCAAGTCAAATGGTACCTCTGGAGGTGGTAGTAATGTCCTCCAAGTCAAATGGTACTTCTGGGGGTGGTAGCAATGTCCTTCAAGTCAAATGGTACATCTGGGGGTGGTAGCAATGTCTTCCAAGTCAAATGGTACCTCTGGGGGTGGTAGCTATGTCCTCCAAGTCAAATGGTACTTCTGAGGGTGGTAGCAATGTCCTCCAAGTCAAATGGTACTTCTGGGTGGTGGTAGCAATGTCCTCCAAGTCAAATGGTACCTCTGGGGGTGGTAGCAATGTCCTCCAAGTCAAATGGTACTTCTGGGTGGTGGTAGCAATGTCCTCCAAGTCAAATGGTACCTCTGGAGGTGGTAGTAATGTCCCCCAAGTCAAATGGTACTTCTGGGTGGTGGTAGCAATGTCCTCCAAGTCAAATGGTACCTCTGGGGGTGGCAGGCTAAATATTGGGAGTCTTCTATTTGGTCCTTGCTTCAAAATCACGAAGCCTCCTCCGGCTGCTTCTATCTAATTGGTAGAGCCCAACTCAGGGCTAGGTACATGGAAGCACGCTGATGCAACAGTTTATTCAGCACCCACGGCACCCCTAAACAAACAGACATGTTGTTCAAGAATGACGTCAGGATAAATATGGTTTGCCATGGTTCCGATTTGAACTTACAGAACTGTTCTGGATCCTAGTATACTGTCTCCTCCAATGAGCACTTCTGCACCACGGTAACGTTTGCGTTCAATGATGTTGTCTTAGGGGTATTTGGCGTTTTCCAAATAAACCTCCGACTAGAATCGAATATCAAGCTGAAACTGGACTCGTAGGAAAACATAATACAAATCCACTGTGTCGGTATCCACATTGCATGTTCTGTACTCCAGACTGTATCTGGCGGGAATGAATTGCCGTGAGCGGAACACATTTGACAGGCCTGCGAGCATATAGAGCATACTGTCCTTATAATTTGTATATGGTTTGGCTTGAAACGGTCGTAGCGACAGGTCACCTGCTGTGATGAGTCTGTTTCTATTGGGCATTTACTGCCAAATCCCGAACGTCTTTTGGCGTTGTCACTCAGGGACGACCTATTCTGTAAATGTTTTTGACATTTCTATTATCTTGGAATTGTTACCATAGTCTAGAGATGACTATTTGGTGATTTCACATTCTATCGATTACTATCATCTGCTTACAACCACATTCCAAATGGTCAATAACTCTGCTAAGTAAAACATTATCCATACGCGTCCTCTGTGTCATACCTATGTGGTCTGGGCAAGAAGCGCCGTACGAACCGGTTATGAATGAGTTTCCTTCTTCGCCACAAGTCCTTATGTACCTCTTTCTTACATTCTCTTCATTATGACGTATAATTTGCGCCATTAGATACCTTTCTGTAATTTTCATTTAATCCTTGACCATGTGTGTGATAAAAATGATTTTGGAATGCAGAAAACGTCTTACAGAACTGGCAACTAGAAACAAAGTCATTCTTGTATGGGTGCCACGGCACAAAGGTATCGAAGGTAATGAAAGGGCTGATGAACTTGCTTAACAAGGATCATCTTTTGTTCCCATCGGTGCAGAACCTTTTTGTGGGATCAATTTGAAGACCGCAGAAACCAATGTTCTTAGATGGGAAAAACAGAAGATGTATGAAGCTGGCTCAAGACTCCTGGTCAAACCCACGCTAAAAGTATGATCTGTGGGTCATCAGCGAGGATTGCCTCTGAAATTCTAAGATGCTTTAGGCAGAAGATACGTTTAATCGTAGGCTTCATAACTGGGCACTACTATTTTAGAAAACACCTCCATAAAATGAGACTGTCTCAGCGATGACCCTATCTGCAGGAAATGTCTTACGCAAGAGGAAACGGCCAAGCATATCATTTACGAATGCGAGGCCTTTGCTCTCCCTAGATTAACTTCTTTAGGCATCATCCATGCTAGAGAGTTACACCTAGACTCCTTTAAAGGGTAATCGGACTTTATTAATAAAGTGGGTGACCCGAGCAACTGGAACTAGGAAACATTGGGTTTGAAGTTAATAGTACAAAATGCTGATAAAAGCAGATGTGCCCAATGACATACAAACACAAAACTCTAAGAATAATAATAAGAAGATGTGTGTGATATTTGTACAGTTGGCATTTTTAACTTTGCACTCAATATCCATGTGCTTCTGGATTATCCTTATTTTAACGACATATCTGTAGATCGGAAATTATATTTTAATTTGGGTTACATATATCTACACTCAAGATAGGAATCTGAGCTCGGAAATTTTTGAACGAGGATTTGAGAATGTATCATTCAGTTGCTAATTCAGTTCTTTTTCATAGGAATCGTGCCAAAAATGTATGAATAATTATCTTTTATAATTTTGCTCATAATATATTCAATATCATCGTCAACCTCTATTTATGAAATCTCCATTCCCCTTAAGTACATAAAATCGAATGAAACATTGAATGAGCTGAATCGTGCAAGTGACATTTGTACTTTCTGTTCAATTTCTGGGTGCGTGCGCATTGTTCTTAATTTATAGATATGTGTGTATAATATTAAAAAAAAATTTTTTTGAAAACAAACTTTGGGTAAACCAAAGGAAAGAAGACAAATTATAATTAAAACCAATTTATTTTTACCTTCATAAAATTAATCAGGAACAGTTGGCTAAAGAGGACCTTTACACACTAGATATTCTTAATGTCAAATAGTCTAATTTGGTGAAATCGAATCTATTTTATCATTAGTAAAAATCCAGAATAGGCTTTTATTATTATCCTTATATACTATGTTGCTATAAGAATAAACCATTATGTGTTCTTCATCGGTATGTTATGAATGATTTTATCTCGAAGAAAATATAACATGCTATACATTTTTACAGACTAAAGCGTATTATTTTGATAAGCCATAAAGTATGATCTAAGACCTTTTTTCTCTCGAAATATTATAAAAAATTAATTATATCAATGGGATTTAATTTCATACATCAAAAAACACTTGATCATAATCTTATTTATGCCTATTCATTTTATGTATATTCAATGTTCCTATTTAAAAATAACTTGTTTTTAAAAGGCTTTATTTATCTTCCATTTTGATTAACTGTAGAGACATTAATAAAAGAGCAGAAATATAAATTACTAAAAAATAAGGAGTACAGATTATATGTCATATTCCATTATCATTTAAAAATAATCCTCCCACTTTTCCTTTATACAAGCATACTTGTTCCTTCAATAAAGACAACTTACTCTATTATATTTTATTCCTCTACTATATCCAAAAATTTCTACAATGTTACAAAAATGAAGATATCTGTTTCTTGTCAGAGCATGACCACTTCATGCGGTTGTCCTTCTTTAAGAGATTATTTTTCCTTCAATATTTCACTCACATGAATATCACGTCTCCTGAATAAAATACATACCACATATGGCTTTAATAAATTTAATGTCAACGATGTGTTTGATACCAACCACAAAATGTTTTTAATAGGTTGCGGAATTTAAGATGTCTACCATATTTTTTTAAAAATAAATATTTTTGGCAGCTGAGTTATAGACTTTGGTATTAGTAAATACATTATTTTAAAAGAACATAATAGTATTTGAAAATGGAATATATTAGTCTGTTTGTGGTTTTGTATAGTGGATTCAAATTTTTGGAAATTATATAACTTATTATTTATTGTAGTTTAAAAATGTTTGATGGGAAACTGTGCATTATTTTGAAAATATACATTCATAGTTCACTTATTTACTATAAAAGAATGCAATAGTAAAGTAGTTTTTTAATTTCTTGGAAAAATTCTGTTTCATACTTAATTTATTTGCATAATTAGTATAATGTATTGAAGATTTAAAGAAAATATTTAGAATTGCATGAAGCTGATGCGAAAATTTCATGCATTTGAAATATGATATTAGGTTGGGGCATAAGTTCGTAGCGTTTTTACCAAAGACTTTTATTTAAACAAAAAACAATAATTATATCAATAAGTAAATCAATTATATATTCGCCGTTGCTGTTTATAACCTCTTCCCCCTCTCTCGACCCATTTGTTGATGCCGTTCCACCAAAAATCGCCTGGTCTGGTGTCAAAGAAGTTGTTGAGCCAGTTTTTAAGGACCTCTATGTTAACGGAAAAGATGGTAATAGGTCAGTGCAAGATCCGAAGAATACGGCGGATGCTGAAGGTCCTCCCATTCAAGCTTTTGGAGTGCGGCTTTGACGACTTGTGCTACATGGGGCCTAGCGTTGTCGTGAAGGAGTATGGTTTGACCATATATTGATCAGGTCTTTTCAGTCGAATAGCCTCATTCACGCGGTGCAGCTGAGAAATGTAGAGTTCCTTGTTGACTGTGGCATTCTTTTCGAAGCACTGACCAGATGCTCCAAGAGGTCCTATAAAAACTGACTCAACAACTGTTTTGACACCAGACCATGCGGTCTTTGGCAGAACGGCATCAACAAATGGGTCGAGAAGTGGGAAGAGGTTGTAAACAGCAACGGCGAATGTATAATTATTTGACTTATTTATATAATTAATTGATTTTTGTTTAAATAAAATTCATTGGTAAAAACGCTACAAATTTATGCCCCAACCTAATAGTTATTAATAAATTTCGATAATTATGGTACAGACACGTTTTATTGTTCTTCCATTTCACCTGTCTAATTAAGATGGCTTTTTATGAAAAAAATAAATAATAATTATAAAATTAAATTGAGAATAATAAACAAATACGTAAAGTGAGAATAATTTAAAATTGCAATAATGATTTTAATTAGAAGCCTTTAAGGTGCTTATTTCCATGTATTTTTACCATTTAAGAAAGAATATGGTACACCCCCCCCATTTTTTGTATAATATTCTTTCTTAAGTTGTTAGCGGCACCACATGTCTTATAATCAAAGAGACTGATTTATATGTCTGAACTTAATAGATCTTGGAGCAACATTTTTATCACACGAATCCTGTGTTGATAAATGTTCTCGTTGTAAGACAATAAGTGTCAGCACGAAGAATTTTTCCAATGTATACAACAGCATTGATAGTCATCAAGGTGACTCTGGCTTTGGTTACGATTTGCACTACATCACAAGTATAAGCGATTTCATTGATGTGTTTAATGGTAAACTTGAACACAATATGTCAATACTATGTATTTTTAGACGAATCCTGATTCTGTTTATAACATCATGACGATCGCATTCATTTTTGACGAAATTATGAAGAACGAAAACTGTCAACAAGTATTCAACAGTCATATTAATCTTTTACTGAAATGATGGTAATGGGTGGAACTGGAGATACATTTCATATTTTATTCGTACTGACAGCATTATGAACAATGACCTTGTATTTCTGCTGGGGAAAGAAGGCTTTATTTTTTATTCGAGTCTTGTGAAAAACTACATTTCATCACAGCAATGCCTGATCGCAACTTGCAGGTCTTGTATGGATTTTCCCTATGATACAGAAAACGTTTGGATGTTCCTATTGCCAGCCAGTATGTTGTCTAAAACTTTTACCAATTAAAAGAGTTTAGTCAATGTTTGTCGAGCAATAGGCTCGTTACCATATGTCAGTCATCACCGATTAATGATCTTTGAGATTGCATTAAAGCTGCATGGGTAAATTTATATGGGTAACTGTACAGGATATCCAATACTTCTTTAACTTACATTTCTTAAGCATTTAAGAGAGATCTGGTATTTTTGCCAGAGGTGGTTGCCCAAGATATTGACTTCTCAGGATCTAAATTCCTAAAGTTTTTGATGGGTGTGTATATATATATATATATATGAAAACCAGGTGGGTTATGGCAACGTTTCACGCACTCAAGGCGCAGGTCCGAGGTTCGATCCTCGGGTTGAGCAAGGTCGACTCAGTCTTTCATCCCTTCAGTGGATTGATAAACTGATTACCAAGCATGCCTGGTAACTAAACACTGGGGGTCTCATGTTAGGCTGACCAGTTAAGTGGAACATATGTTTCACACCCCAGGGACCTCGGTCAAGAAAACAATTATGGACACTGTAAACCTTGGCCAAAAACCACGGAGTTTAATTTAGTAATATATATATATATATATATATATATATATATATATATATATATATATATATATATATATATATATATATATATATATATATATATATATATATTAGATTAATTTGCTAATTTCCTATGAATTATAAAAATTAATAATTATAAATAATTATTTATTAAAAAATCATACGAAGAAATGCATTATAACCGATAAAAAAAATATATGATTAAGCCGATAAAAATATGTCAGAATAGAGGACCAAAGCTAAGACAACATGATAGAAGCATGTAAAGATGGTACTAGAGAAATTGCAATTCAATTAGGACTGTCGAAGCTGATATAAGTGTGGGAATGGCTGACTCTAAGTGAATTAGATGGCTGTGTTTCTCATATGTTTGTCTTACATAAATAATTAATCTTTTTTTATGAAATATTAGTAAGATTTATTTAAATTAACTCTGAAGTTTAATATAGAGAGCATTTTGACTGCAATAAGATAATATTAGTGTTCATTCAATCTTAACACACACACAACTGTAATTTCAAAATTTTCACTGTTTTCATGATCATACTTGGAAAATAAAAATTAACTTATTTTGTTATACCGAATTATACGTGTAATGACACTGTAATAAAATCTGTAATGACAGAAATTATTTAGAAAAATGTAATTGCTATTGCTGTTATTTTTAAATTTGCTTCAAAATATATCAAAAGATCAACATTTTTTAATATATTTTAAAGCAAATTTAATATCTACTTCCAAAATTGTACCATTTTAATTTAATAACATTTATTTTCTTAAGCACATGTTATTAGTATTAAAAATACTTAGAAAACTTTGCACTACTTATATATTTAGTTTTAAAATTAAATTCACCGCAATCTAAAAACATGTTTTAACATATTATTGAATTTGGTTTTTGTTTTATTTTGTAAGAAATTTGTGTTTATTATTATTTTGTTATTTTTTACTTATGTGCAAAATGCAAAATAAAAATAAATTTATTAATATATTACTATTGTAATTATAGAAAAACCTTTGTATTTAACAAATGAAAAATTTTCGAGATGACTACACTTGTGTTTTGAAACATTGCAAGACAGTAATAAATTTATTTGACAAAAAGTCGTATTTTGTTTAATTAAAATGGAATCAAAAATTTTAAGAGAGATGATAGTTTTAAGAAGTCATTGACTACAGTTACTTAACATATTTCAAAACTGGCTTATTATTGTTGTAACGTATGTGTTCACTTTTACTTACTACTTTTATTAATAATTTCTAATTATTTTATTATTTGATTTTAGCCAAACTATGGCTGAGTGGTTAGCACTCCTGACTCCTGAGCTGTGAATCCCGGTTCGAGCATGGATGTTACTTTCTCTTTGGGATTCTCTGTCCTTTCTTCTGTGTTGATGTATGAGTGTGGCCCACCCTATAAACGGGTTTGTGGTGGTATGGGGTGGGTAATGCTACTCGCCTCCGTGACGGTTCACAGGTGCCCGCTGGGTAACGACAAATGAATAGCAGTTACTGGACTTGTTGTGGCATAGGGTTCAACCCTCAAGTGCCCGCCTTTGGGGAAAAATACTAATTTTATTATTTAAAATTTATTTTATTTAAGTACACTTTTAGTATAATTAAAAATATTACTACTTATATCTTTAAATTAATTTGCTAAGTTGTTGTTGTAGTCGTGTCCATAAAGGTGGAAAGTACATATGAATTTTACATTCCTCCAAAAGTCCTTGTGACGTGGTCTGCCAGTTCTGGGGCCCGGAGGATCTCGATTGGGTCGATTGCACTATTTATTGCAATTTGCTAAGTGGCTGCATGTGTTTTCATCAACGTTTAATACATATTTTGGAAATATTTTAATTACTTATTGTAATTATTATTTTTATACAGTGTTTAAAATATCATAAAATTTGCTATAATTGTTCTTGTTGTAAAAACAAACGCTAACTAGAGATAATTATAATATAATAAGTAGCAGAAAACCACACCACTATAGCAATTATAGTAATACATATTTATAGTTTAAGCCTACAAAATTTAAGCGTTTGCATTACATTTTCTATATTTTTGAATGATTGTATGTATGTGATGTGTTGAGAAGTGAATGACAGATATGACCAGAGCTTTGTAAATTACTTCTCTTTTCATTATGTGCTACAAAAAATTAGTTATGGTAATAGTTTTCTTTTCTAAGCATTTTAGAAGTTTGATATTTTTACTTTTATGAGAGCCGTCCAACTTGTCTAGTGGTCAGCGTGTCTGACTGCGGATAGGGAGGTAATGGGTTCGAATCCCGGTTCGGGCATGGGTGTACTTTCTCTCTCTATCTATCCTGTCTTTGTCCTTTCCTTGTATGAATGTGGAGTGAATGGTTGCCTACCCTATAAACGGGTACCTATGGCATATGTGCATAAAGTAACACACCAAAATATGGCTCAGTTGGAAAAGTGGAGCAGCGCACAAAAAAAAGAGAGAGAGCTCCAGTGGCTCAGTAGCTTCACGCCGCTTCCCGTAAGCTCAGCAAAGTGAAGCATCATTTGCCGTGGGAGGGTGACCGCAGTGTACTCTCTTTCACTGGGTTGTTAGAGCTTCGTGGGTTGGGGACGTGTCCGACGTTAATCTGTGACGTCAAAAGTCCTTCCGCTGATGTGGCGTGGATGTGGAGAGGAGGGTGCCAGCTCAGGTGTAGCCTCGTCAGCTGACCGTAGTTCAAAATGACGAGGCACCTTAAAAAGAGTAAAGTCGTACTTTTACCTTCGTGGTGCTCTGATCCAAACGACAGATGCTCTCTATTAACTTAATTCGCACTGCCAAAGGGATAGCGAACTTGGCTTGTCCAAGTGTCATAAGTATGCTACAACACTTTAATGAGAAAATTTTTTCTTTTCCTTCAAAGCATCGGCTTAAAAATAGATATTTAATTGCATTAAAAAAACAGATATTAATGTAGCTGATAAGATAAAAAATTTTTGATTGCAAGATAAACGTATTGTTTTACAAGTTGTAAGAACTACATGCTTATATTTTTATAAAAAATTTTCAATGCATATCGGCCTATCATTCATTGCTTTTGTCATTAAATTAGTTAATGACAACATTTACACCACGAGAACTTAGTTTATAGCTACTCTTACAGAGAAATTTGTGTACTTTACTACATTCGAACATCCATGAGAATGGTTGTAAAACTTACATAAACACAAGTAATAATTACTATTATTAGATCTGAAGGTAAATCTTCTCAAAGCCTTTTCATTTTAGTTTCGGAAATAACTTAACTGCTCTGTGGCAAGCTGGGTAAAACAATGATTTGCTTTAAAACAGGCGAGAAAATTATTATTTTAATTGCTCTGTCACCATGTTTTGACATAATTCTTATGAGTTTTATTAGAGATAAAAATGGTAAAGTTTATCGTTTTACGACTCTTTTAATGTTCGATTGAATGTGTGAAACTAAGCTATTTATTGCTGTGTTAATAAGATGAAGCGTAAGACTAAACTTACCATAAATTTGATAATTACTAGTGTAACTGATATGATGTAAAATATTTGATCGGTTAGGATTGTTTTTGGCTGCTACGAGAAGATATTATGACTATTCTAGAGAATTGTTGTTGGTAAAGTTGTACTATGTTTTTCATTCTCTGTCACATATAAGAGGTTGTATCGGTTTCCGCTTTTAATGCTTCAATAGAGTTATCCTCTCATATTAAATTTTTAAAATTATTTTTTCTTATCTATGTTTTTAAGAAGTGTGTGGGGTCGTGGTAGCATAGTGGTTAGGGCATCGACCTTCTATCCGGAAGGACGGGGTTCGATTCCCAATGCCGCCAAAGATCCACCAAGTACATGCGATATAAGTGCTCGTTAAATCTGTGGAATCGAAAGTCCTGTGGTTGATCTTTGAGCAGTTATTATGGGTGCAATGTTCTCTGGTGCTGCCATCTATCGGAGGATTTAAAAAAGAGCAAAGACGTACTTTCACAGTCATGGTGCTCTGGTTAAATGATAGACGCTCCCTATTAACTTAAATTCGTATTGCCAAGGCATAGAGAGCTTTGTTTGTCCAAGTGTCATAAGTAACAACAACAAAATCAATTTATGCGTCACTTTTCAAATTCAGGTGGTATTTTTTATTGATGAGTTCTTGAATTTTGTTGTTGTTGCTTATGACACTTGAACAAGCCAAGCTCGCTATGCCTTTGGCTGTGCGAATGAAGTCAATAGAAAGCGTCTTTCGTTTGGATCAGAGCACCACGAAGGTGAAAGTACAACTTTGCTCTTTTTAAGATGCCTCGTCATTTTGAACCGCGGTCAGGTGACGAGGCCACGCCTGAGCTCGCACCCTCCTCTCCACATCCACGCCACACCAGCGGAAAGACTTTGGACGTCACATATTAACGTGGACATGTTCTCAACCCACGGAGTTCCAGCAACCCAGTGAAGGAGGGTACACCGTGGTCACCCTCCCAACCACTGCCCGCGGCAAATGATGCTTCACTTTGCTGAGCTTACGGGAAGCGGCGTGAAGCTACTAAGCCACTTGAGCTCTCTTGAATTTTAATATTTGTTGTGTAATTACTTTTCTTTTTGTAAATATAAAAAACATTAGAACTAAACAGAAAAATATTTGCTATTATTAGGAATACATTCCCGGGTAATAGATAGGCAATCTTTAAATCAATTATCACCTGGACTGAAAGAATTTGAAGTTATTAGCCATAGTCAAAATACTAAGTCAATTGTATATGATTATTTGTCTTTTAATCTCCAGTAAATTATGACGGCGGAGAATCAAGCACATAATTAATCATCCAACATTTGTCCCTAACTGAAACAGTTCAGTCAAGCGAATCTTTGGTTTGATTCACATGTCTCTATTGATTTCTTGAATTGATTCTGAACCCAATTAAATAACATTTTTCGTTTGAATGAATTCTTGTTGTTAATGAGGTCCATAGTCAAAATACTAAGTCAATTGTAAGCTAGTTGTTCATCTTTGTAGTTTCCAATAAGTCATGAAAGAGATCATTTAATTAATCCCCAAACATTTGTTGCTAAACTGATATAATTCATTTAATCCAACGATTTAATTTCTAACTAACGATTCTGCCAAACCAATGATTTAAATCGTTGGTTCGACTCCCATGTCATTATTTATTACTTGAATTGGTCCGCAACATACTTAAAATTGCTCTTCGTTAGAATAAAATCTTGTGGTTAGGCGATGAAAATAAAAAAAAAAATATTTGTGTAATTGTCTCCATAAGAATAAATACACAAAATAAAAATTGTAAAATGATTGATTGTTTCAGTGGACGTTACGGGAAGAATGACCACATGGTTAATGAATAACATCTTTATTCTTTTGATACTAAACTATTATTTTTTCATTTATATACTGTGGACAGAATTAAAAATGTTTTTAATATGGGATTTTCTTACGTTGAAAGAAATAAATTTTGGAAATGATGTTTAAAAGACAACAATAATAAATTATTCATATAGAAAAATAGTAAAAATTTGATTTAGAATTTGTAAAATTATTAATATGATTTGTCGTAGTTGACGTTGAATATAATACTGCTAAATAGTAAGTAAATATTGCTTATTTAAAAATATTTTACTATATTCATAATAAATGTGCTTTTGAAAAATGATTTTAGGAGTATTTATGTACATTCTACTTTATGCCTTACATTTATTATCATTTTCTTCATTTCATTATTCTATCGACCACAACTTTTTGAATCAAATATTTTTAAGTTTAAAGTGGTCAGTCCGAAACTTAGTTGTTTGATTGATTTTTAACACTTAAATCCAAAAACTAATCCAATAATATGTCGCTATTCTTCAAACTTATTGTCATTGTTCCAAATGTGCGGCATAATGAGAATTGACATCCTTATGAGTGACATTGTGAATGGTAGAAATAGCGAAATTTACGAAAAGTTAAATCATTTTATTTATGTAACAATTATTTATTTTATTATCTAATATTGTGTTAAGGAAATTTTTATCTTATCCTATATATAAGTATAGAAAAAATTATTTTCAGTTTCTAGTAAATAGGAAGTATAAACTCACCGATAATAGAAAAATTATAATCAAAATCTTGTTGCCGAGACGTAAGAGACAAAATGAGTATTAAATCGTAATGTGTTCATAGATTATATATTTTAACCTAAAATACAGAACAATTAAGAATTTAACTATGTATATATTGTTATAAACTTAAATATATACAGAATCTGTTTTTCATATAGTATTCAGTAATATATGATTTTAAGATTTTGGGCATAAAATAATAAATATGGCGTAGCTTTAAATTCATAATATAAATTTCGTTATTTTTTGAAAGCAAGGCTTAGAACATCTCATAAGTTATGCATTTATGGAATGCATAATGAATAAAAAGGGAAACATTAAGACTTCTGCTGCACGATATAGTAAAACTATAGAAAAATATGTGGTGTCTGAATTGTACGACAGTTAAAAACCTAAAAACCGTTAGCTTTTACTTGGAGAAATAGTAAAAAAATAAAAAATTGCCTGTTTAAAAAAAAAAGTACTTTGGCTAGTCATAAAATGCTTAAGCTGAGGCGCGGGATTTTATGCAAAGCTGAAGAGAATGCGGTTTGCCATTTTTTCTTAGTGCTTTATTTAAATATAAAACACCCTAGTCCACGCTTTCTAAATGGTTAAATTGGCCACTTTCCAAAGAAAAAAATATAATGTTTCATTTGCTTGTTATTTATGATTTTCTACATTTACCATTCACGAGTTTCATATAATTAAAGATAGTTAAGCTTCATTCTATATATTTGTACAGAAAATTAAACATAAATATCCAAATTTAATGTTCATTGGATTTATAAATACTAAGCAATATATCATAGAAGGAAATATCAAGTGATTGTATATGAATAATATATGATAGGGAGTTTGCGAAAATTATATGCTCTGAATATGATTTTAATAAGCCATTTAAAATATAATTAAATATTTATAAAATAATATTAAGACACTTCATTATATATCACTAGAGAGAAAATGAATATTTCTTAAAATATATAATTTAATGCAATAAAATTATACGAAGTTTTTTCTTCGTTGACTTCAATATATTTTTACCATTTATATTTTTTTCCTCCATGTAAAAACAACTCATATATTTTAATTTTAATGATTTTTGTGAGTGTTTTAATTTCCACCCACATCTTTCTATATATATTTGGGGTTGAATTAATCTGTCTTCCTGCCATCGTATATATTTTGTAATTCAGGTTTATCTCAGTAACGAATGCTCATTCGATATATTTAAAGGTTGAAAGTAATAGTAGTAAAGCAATTTAATAAAAATATTTAAAATGATTTTATTAGCACAAGTAAAAATGATTCGCTAAATAATAAAAAGAGTACTGATAGTTTACTTGATTTTAATAAAAATAATTTGTATAATTTTTCCGGATCATGAATCTGATTGTGAATTCAGAGATGATGTTATAATTTATTAAGAATAAAAGTAACTTACATTTGTATTTCTGTAAAACGTCACTGTATCCTTATTTATAAAATGATATTGTTTATATATATTTCATTCATATCATATCTAATTATACTGTATAATTTCTTAAATGATTATAGATCCATGAGATGATCCTGCATTACGCAGCACCATCTGTTGGTAATATCTCTAACTTATTTTGGTACTTACTTTTAAAATTTTAAAGAATATTTCCATAAATATATCTTTATTCTATTTATATTCACTTTCGAATTTTTCTGCCTAAAGCTGGTAAATTATTAATTTTGTAAAGTAAAATATATTTTATACAACTCATTAAAATCGCTTCCAATTCCAAACATTTCGGAAAGAATCCTACATTAGTAATACATTGCTGTGAAAATAAATAATAAAAAAAGTTTTTTATTTTCTTTAAAAAATATATTTAAGTTTTTTTGTAAGGTCATTAAAAGTAGGAAAATAATGATTTTTCGTTTTCGAACTTTTTTTTAAATGTAAAGATAAAAAGAAACAGGTTCCTGAAATCTTAATCTCTTTGAGTTTTTTAATTAATGACTCCCTTATATTTTTTTCGAACAAGTGTTTTTTTTTGTTTTAACTTCTTTCATTCTTAAATAAAGGGGTAAAAAAACAAATTTCGCTTGCTATATCTCATTACCTTGATTACAAAGCCTTTTCTTTTTATAACCATTTTTAATAATGGAATGCATATTTAATGCATATTTTGGTATTTCACGAATTATTTCCAAGGATTTTTAGGATTTTTTGTTGCACTGAAATATTTTTCTGTATTAATGTAAGCATATTTATTGAAATTTTATGAAGTTAAATTATAAAAATCTCATTAAGTAAAATAATTTTTAGGTTTCTAAGAAGAAATAAAATCTTTATTTTTAAAGATTAAGAGGTCAGTATTTATGCAGAAAATTTTAATCATATGGTTTTACATTTCATTTAAATAAAATTCTTGTAAAAATGATAAAAATGTATTTTTCCTTTTCTTTTTTTATGAAAAAGAGCCTGAAATATAATATTTGATTGATTGTATTAAATTTCTTAATTAAAAATGTTTATTTTTAAAAAAGCTAAAAATTTTTTCACCATTTCCTAGTCAACAATTTTTTTATAATTTACTTATATTTAAGGTATTATAATGTATTAATAGAAAAAATATCCTTTTTTTAACATAATTAGTCTTTTAAGAGGAAATAATAATAAGTTTGTTTAATTGTATTTATATGCTTCACTTACAGTTACATACTTTAAATATGCTTTATATATCTATATATATATATATATATATATATATATATATATATATATATATATATATATATATATATATATATATATATATATATATATATATATATTTTTTATGGTTATTATAAAATTTCCGTATAAACTACTCAATGAAATCCTTGATCCTATAAATTCATAATATAACACTCAAATAAAACGGTGCATTTTTGTAAAGAGAAAATTCCGATATATTTCATTGATAAATATTTATATTTAATAAATTACAAATTCACGAAGAAAAAACTAGATTTACTTAAAACGTTTAGTTTCTTATCAAATTGTTTTTATTTATAATTCCAAAGAGAAAAATTATTTTTTTTGAATTGAAATAATAAATATTTCAAAATGTTTAATATAATAACACATGGAGAAGAAAAAAGTATTTTTAACATAAAAAGTTTATAGTTTTTCCAGTAGCTTTCTACTTTATTGAAACTTCGGAAACCAATAAAAATTGGTTGTCTAGCATTTTTTTTTAAAAAAAAGTCTTCTATAAAAGTGTTTTTATTATTTTACTTAATAAATATTGGAGTAATAATAAATACAAAGATAAAAAATATACATTCATTATTGAAAGGAATGCAGGTGTTTTGTTTGAACGTCAAATTCTGAACCCTCTGACGCAAGCCGAGTTTCAAACTATCCGCCAGCTGATAATAAAGCTTATCTTTATCTTTCCACCCACAGATATCTTATTATTCCAGACAAAACGTGCTTCAAGGCACGTAAAATGTCATGTCTGAATACATTTGCTTTCTCTTGTTTTCTTGGCTTCTGAAATGTTTGTTACTGTCTGTTTTGTTTGCTGCTTTAAGTTAAATTCAACATATAAGTAACATATAAGCTAACAGCTTTTGAGGAACACAATTTCAATTATCAATAGTAATGCGTTATTTAAAAACTTGTGGGCAACAATCTCTTCCCCATATGCAGCTAAAATGTTATTGGGGAACATACAAGGTAATAATTATTTGTTAATACGATTCTACATTTATTTGATTTTCATATTTATTAATTTTTACCTTGCAAAATTGATGATATGAACTAGTGTTCATTGTTTGATGATGAATTACTGTTCCTTTGTGGTTGACTATTGTTATTAATTTGATCATATGGATTACTATTCATATCATCAAAAATAAAAAAAAATAATACATATTAATGAGAGATATACAGTAGGAAAAAAGATATTAAATTATATATTATTATAGTTTAATATCTTATTATTATAGTTATAAAAACTGTGTAAAAATCTTACTTTTTTATCTCTTTAAAGTCGGCACTTTTTAATTTTTTAGGCAGAATGAGCAAAATATATTAAGAGAAATCTTATCTAGTTATCCATAATTTTTCATATCATTGATAACATGAAATAGTTTTTAATGAATAGTTCTTTTATAAACTCAACACATTTAAGACTTCATCGTTTATACATTTTAAACTGCTCTGTGTTGGGATGAAAGATTTTAGCATCTCATTCCTTAAGTAGATATGATGAAACTTAATATAAATATTTTATCGGGTAATTTTTCATTATAGCAATAATTTGACTAGTTTGTTTGCATTTCAATGACCCTTTATTGTGTACAATTATTAATTATCATGGAAACTACAATTTCAAATGAATTCCAAATCTTTAAGATCATTTATATCCGAGGTGAGTGTCGAATTACCCGAGCTATTGAATTGAAGTCAGGTCTATAGCTATATATCCCACAAATTAAGATTTTTTGAATTTAAACGTTATACTAATTTCACTTTATGTGCTGATTGATCGATACTCAAAAAAGCCCAGTACTATATTACAAAAAGGAGTTGGATTATTGTTTCATTTGCCGTATGTCTACTGCCCATGAATAGTTAAAATCTCTTGAGTTTGTTATTAGTAAGAGTTTGTAAGAAAGTCACCATTGTTAATTTGAACTCCTCCAATATATAAAATCTTAAAAATAAATTGATGTAGTCAAGAAAATTTTTATGGGATATTTTTATCAATCACTAAAGCCTTAAGTTGTGACTTGGTTTACAAACTTTGAAATTTTAAATCGCTTAACACCCGCCTAAGGTCTGAATTCGATTGATAGTTTTTTCCAAATTTATAAAGATTTGAAAAATGATATAGGTTTCCATACGAATTCCATTATTCATCGAGAAACAACACAAAGCTTTAAGAGGAAATCTGGAATGTCACCAACTGGAATCAAAAGAATGTCTGGAATTTTTTTTGATTGTTCTTTTAGGCACGAGATCTGCCATCTAGTTTGCTGGTACTGCAGCAGTTATGTACGGAATCATCTTACTTTTAGCAAAAAATTTTTTTCAACAATGCCTCAAGTGAAGCACAACTGAATTTTCATAAATACTCCAGAAAATATTTAGAGATATAAAGACAAGATCTACTTCAAAAAACGAACATAAAAAGTGGTGATTTCTAAGCAACTTTCCGTTTGTTCTTACTTAACACTTTATACAAACAACTAGAATTCTTCATTATTACCGACTGACTTAGGGACATACCCTGTCACAACAAGATATTAAATTTGGTACTGAGATTCAGAGAAAAGTTAAGCGCTAGTTTATGGCTGTATAAAAAGAGTTATAGATCTGTGAAAAGTTACCATTTTATAGGAACACTTATAAACTCAGAATTACTATAGAAAGGTTACGCATGTAACATGAAAAAAAAAAAACCCCACTGGAACAGTCAGGTATGTGAATTTTAAAGTCACTTAAAAATATTCCTGTTATATCGTCCATTAAAGATTACTGTGGTGTCACAGATGTTTTTGATCATAATTAAGCTCTAATTAAGTTTAAATTGTGTTCCAACATGTTAATTTTTATGTTCCAACAGTTAATTTTTAACTTTTGTAAATAATTGTCAGAACCTGAGATCCGCAGTAGGGTTACAGCTGCTAACCGATGCTTTTTCGGCTTAAAAAATACCTAAAATCTACTTTCGTCAGTCGAAAAACAAAAATTTTGATGTACAAATGCTTGATTCGGCCTATTCTCACTTACTCATCTGAAACGTGGACATTGACTGAGAAGGACAAAGAAACTATCTCCAATTTCGAAAGAAAAACTTTAAGAAGCATCTTTGGTGGAATAAAATGTGAGAATACATGTCGAAGAACTGATGTTGAGCTCTATAAACTGTATAAAGAACCAGATATTGCTAAATTTATCTCAATGCAGAGATTAAAATGGGCAGGACATTTGTGACGGATGAACGACAATCGGGTGACGAAAAAATTTTCTTGGCTCGCCCCATTGGCACCAGATGAAGAGGACGACCGAAACTCCGATGGCGTGACTGCCTTGAAAACGACTTAAAACACTAAAGTGACAAACTGGATGACCTTATCCAAAAATAGGGGGTCCTGGTATGCACTTCTGAGGAAGGCAAAGGCCCACCCTGGTCTGTCAGGCCAATGAAGAAGAAGAAGAAAAAATTGTCAGGTTTCTACAGGACAATTGTGATTTGGTTGGGAAAGGTGACGCTCTCGTGACCAGGAGGGAATGAGTTATATACATAACCCAAGCGAAGATCCGTCTTATTCACAAAGGGCGAACGGGACATGTAGAATATGTCATGGTCCCAATTTCCTTCCTTTGGTGTGGTGAAGCGTGGACAGGAAGGTGCCAGCTCAAATGTCGATATGTCAATTGAAGTACTTCAAAATTACCAGGCAATTGACTGTATTTTGCTGCTTTTCAATTGGCATAAATGAGCAGCCACAACCAAATAAAAATAAAACATCTAACCTTTTTCAAATGATTTAAACTCTATAAATCTAAACAAAATATTAAAATTAAGTATACATTGAAAATAAATTACATTTATTTTCAATATATGAAATATTTTATGTAATAAAATATATTAAATTTATTGGATTCAGAAAAGGTTTTTATGCATACCACATACTTCAATTGCCTCTGGAATACAAGTTATGAAATCTTGGATCATCGGTTTTACAGGTTGAAATATTTGTTATTACTACATATTCAAACTTGGAATATGTGTGACTTCAGTATATATATTCTTTTAATTTTGCTTAAAACTATCTTCATTGAAGAATTTCTCAAAATGTTATTAAAAGTATAAATTGATTGATGAGAAGCTAAAATTATATAATTGATTAGTATAAAGAAGCAATTTCTGAATCCTTGTAGAAATTTCTTTTATTTCAAGTCAGTTTATTAGAGTTGGTTTCAGATTTTGTACTTGAGACTTTGAACTTTTTGCAAAAATATAAGCGGCAGTTAGTTAGAAATAGACTGAAAAATTCTCGAAGCAAATAGATTATAAGAGAGCAAAAATAGTGAATCGTGCCCCAGACAACAGTTTATGGAAAGAACAACACAAATTTTCTTTAATTTTAAAATGATTGTCAAAATACAAAATCTAGGCTACTAATCCGGGTATCATAAGTCATTGGAGTGTTTGTTCGATATTGTGAAGAACAAATATTATATATAAGAATTAAACATGTTCACAAAAGATATTAGATAATCTTAGAATATCCACTGGGGGCCGTGGTAGCCTAGTGAATTGGGTATCTTTCATCCGGAAAGTACTCGATGGGTCTTTGGAGCCATTGCGAATTGAACCCCGCGTTTCTAGACGTACACATTTTAATTTAAATCCATTGAGAATTATTTTTTGGTGTATAATAGAGCAATTTGCACTGCTTGCTACATTGCATCGTTGAAGTGTATCTCCTGTATTGCTTGCATTTCCAATCTATCTTTCCTATATGATTTTTATTTTGTGTGATTCTCTTTCGGCTTGTACACGAAACTTTGGAATGTTTTGTATAACTTTGAAAAAAAAATCATGAGTAAATACTTTCTTATTGCAAATTTTGATTTTATGCATATTATATATGCATTTTTTCTATACAATGTAAAAATTCTTGGGGTGCTAATAAATGTGTGTGCTGACGAGTTTGGACTAAAGAGTTTATTTACAAATTTATAAAAATAATATCTAGACAAATGATTAAATAAATTCTTAGAATTTGAGGTATGAGGATTTCCGTACAAATATATTCGCAAACTTTTTAAAGTGCTTAGAGAAAAATTTTTAATGTCGAAATTATTCTAATGTAATTACTAATGCCTTAAATATAATATTTTTAAATCGCTTAGAAATTTAGTGAAGATTATACCATCAAGGAATTACAGGCTTTTATTAAAAAACACTTTTTTGTTAAATTAAATTTTAAAACTTTAATAAACAACACAAGTTATACTAACAAATCTTCTGCACAAAGCAGTAACTCATAAAGAGATAAAAATATATACTATTTAATAAAAACGCCAACATAAATAAAAAGACGGAAAGTATGAAATAGTTCAACGTATTGGGGTTGAGGAGAATTATTAGTCTAAAATCAATAGCACCGCAGGGGTAGGGGGGGGGGAAGTATTCAAAAAGACCAGCGCTTACACTTCTTCTGGGACAGATATCGGGATGTTTTTGCGGTGATAAAGAATATTCCCTATCGGACAAAATAAATTCCCTCGTTGGCTGTCTTATCTAACAGAGAGAAAAAATTGTCATCAATGGATTGTTCTTTTGTATCGCTTTTTTACCTTAAAAAAGACAATAAAAAAGAGCTTTCCAAAAAAACAGATTTCTTAGACAGCAATACCTTTCTTGAAAGAGAAGAAGTTTAAAAAGCGTGTGTGGGCGCAATGATCAATATCTTAAATCGATATCTTGTCGTATTGATTTGTAAGTTTTCGTACAAGCACGCGTGAATTTTTTTACGATGTGGCACAGCCTCTTAGCTTCCAGAGAACTGCGATAGTCTTCAAGCGCTTACAAATTCCTCATTCGCCCAAAAATGTTTGTTAACAAAAAGTATTAGATTGAGTTTGACTGATCATATCAAAATTTAAAGTTATTTTATCAGATAATTTTATTCACAACGTTTTACACTGCTATACAATGCGTTACTAAATATATTTTTGCTATTTGATTTGTATGTTTCAGTCTATTGATATTTGGTATTACGTAATGAATTGTGTTATAGCTAAATGCTATTGTTTATCACAAACTGAGTATTATTAATTTCCGAAAGATTTCCGACCGGGTAACTTTCTAAGATTCATGTCACCAAATAAACATTGAGAAAGCACTAATACATTATTATAATATTAAAGTATAATATAATTATAATATTATAATAAAGTAGAGTAATTTTATTGGGTAAGAGATAAAGAACAGAAAACATTATTTGAGTTCAATAACAGCTGGGGTCGAAGCCGGAAACTTTTATTCTGAAGAGCGTGGTTCTAAGCTAATCCTCAGTGACACTTAAAATGACATATTTCCATAGCTTTAGGGATGAAAATTTTGATTTTTGAATTGAAAAATATATCTATTGTAGTTACTAATGACACTTGGACAAGCCAAGCTCGCTATGCCTTGGCTATGCGAATTTAAGTCAATTGGGAGCGTCTTTTGTTTTAATCAGAGCACCATAAAGGTGAAAGTACGACATTTGGTCTTCAAATCGTACGATAGATGGCAGCACCAGAAGATCTACTTCCTCTATTTTGGCATTGATCTGAAGGGGGAGTAAATATCTCCAGACCATTGCACCCATGGTAACTGCTCAACGACCGACCACAGGATTTTCGATTCCATAGATTTTCGAGCATGTATATCGCATGTACTCGGTGGGTCTTTGGCGGCATTGGGAATCGAACCCCACCCTTCTGGTACACTAACCACTAGGCTACCACGGCCCAGAATATATCTAAAAAAGCATTTAAGTCAAATAAAGTTAAAATAACATTCACATAAATTCAGGAAGAGCAAGAAAGTTAAAATTAATAATATAAAAGGATTTCTTTAATGTAAATGGAAATTTTGCTGAAATTTAATGTAAAGTTTTATTTAAAAGTTCTTATAAAAGTTTGTTTCTTTGTAAATATATTTGTTTTGTAAATTAATGTATGATGGGAGACTGTTTTAAAAAAGGTATATTTTTTTTAATTGGTATTTATTTCACAAATTTAGGTGGCAAGGAAAACAGAAAATATATTTGTTTTATGCTGTGCTCTATCACGTCATTATAAACAAATAGAAAATGATCAATTAAAATGCCATAGCACATTTCGAATTTCTCATTATTAATATATCCCAGTCAATATAATCTATTTATTATTTAATAGATTATTTCACATTCATTTTTTTAAATATTTAAAGTTTTGTAAATATTCACAGGCATAAAAATCTCCGTTTTAGCAATAGGAAGAGTTAAATGTCTAATATGTTGCTAATTTTTCTTTCTTTCAATGAATTTCAAAATGTTATTAACTTTTAAAAATAATACTTTTTCTAAATTTAAATATATTTTATTGATTAAAGTAATGTACTGCCAAAAACAAGTTCTAAGATTGATAAAATTTATCGAGTAAAACACATTTTTGTTTAACGTTAAAAATTGTGAGCTTCATTTTTTAATTGCATGCTGTGTTTACCTAAGCAAAAGAATGTCGGAGAAATGGAGTTAGATTTAAAAAATTAAAAGTACAAGCTTAAACATGTTTTAACACAACAATTTGAATATTGTTTAGTGTTACAACATATTGTTTGCTATAAATTTTGATACAATTGTAAGTTACTTATGCAAGAATTTCTGGGAGAATAATCTGTTACATAACCGTTACGATTATATATTTACGACTTATTGGTAATTTATATTAATTTAGATTATTTTGTATTTGTGAATATACGATGATTTGTGACTATTACTCGAAATATATCAACTGTATCATCTCAACTGCAAATTATGATTAAAAAATTAGAAATAACATGTTATAATCTTTTAAATCAATTGATCTTAGCGTATACGAATCTAAGTTTTAATGTGAATTTTGAAACAAAAAGTATGCTCCAGATAATAAAACTTTGACACTTGACCATGAAATCCATTTTGTGTAAGTGCTTGTATACATGTTGCTGTTGTTGTCGTGTGCCGGCCAGGCTTGCAATATGGGGTGTGCTGCTCCACTTTTCCAACTGAACCCTATTTTGGTGTGGAGTCCGACTTCCTCAGTACACACATGCCATAGGGACCCGTTTATAGGGTAGGCAACCATTCACTCCACATTCATACAAGGAAAGGACAAAGACAGGATAGATAGAGAAAGTACATCCATGCCCGAACCGGGATTCGAACCCAGGACCTCCCTATCCGTAGTCAAGCTCGCTGACCACTAGACAAGTTGGGCGGTATTATTCCACTAGTTATAGTTATTAGAAGGTTTTCTCCACCAAATTCTGGTGTTAAAGCTGCAAGCTGGGATTTATATTTTGTCAAACCGTATTTAACCGTAAATTATTGATTTATAATATTTAGAGCACACATAGTAAGAAAAATTTCAAATCAAAGAATGAATTTAAATTTTTTTCACTTTATAAAAAAGAATTGTTTTAATCATTAATGGTACACCAGCGCACTTTCAATGCAAATCTTAAAATTAATTTCACTATGATATTACTCTTAAGTTTTCCTTTTTAAATTGATTAATTCATCAATCGTTGCAATTATTTTACTCAACACCACAGTATTTGATAAAAGTTAAGAAATCAATTTGAACTTTATTAAATCTGTAATATTTAAAAAAGTTGTTATATGTTTTTTTCTGGGGTTTGAAATGTTATATTAATTTAAAGACCAGAGGTAGTTTGGTATACAAAGACAATAGCTAGGGGAAAAGAAAGTACTATATCTGACCTCGCCGAAGACCGTCATTCTATGGTTGCCAAAAACTCCATAAAATTCAATTTCTTTTTGATGGTTAACTTTATGATGCTGTTCTCTTTTTGATGGTGGGTGCCAATTCATTAATAAACTCCTCACTTGATATTTGAGTGTGATTCAAAGTTACAAAGTCAGTTGTTATAAAATTACAAATTTAGTTGGTTGGTTGGGTTTTATGGCACAATGTCCAAAAATGAACATGCTACGCCATACAGATTGTTAAGATTACATAAATAAGGATCGGAAGTGCATCGCAATAAGTTAATTCAATGCTGTTGTCTTGTGCAAGCAAGGCTGGCATTATGGGGTGCGCTGCTCCACATTTCCAACTGAACCATTTTAGTTGTGGAGTCCGACTTCCTCAGTACTCACATGTCATAGGTAAAACATAAGTAATTTAAAAATCACCAGTAGAGTTCTTTTAATTGATAAAATCACTAATGGTTACTGGTTATTCTACAACTCATCGTTGTCACTGATATTCCTAGGGATGTTAAAGCTCTCTGCTGATTTTCAATAGGATATTAAGTCTGTTAAATATGGAGTCGAAAGTCCTGTGGTCGGTCGTTGTGTAGTTACCATTGTTGTAATGGTCTACAGGAAATTTTCTCTCTTTCCAGATCACAGTCAAAATTGAGGGAGTGGATCTTCTGGTGGTGCCATCTATCGGAGGAGTCTTTGAGAAAAGTAGTACCTTCACTTTCGTGGTGCTCAGGTTAAGCGAAAGGTGCATCCTACTGTCTTACATTCACATAGCCATCGGCAGAGCAAGCTTGGCTTGTCCAAGTGTCATAAGTACTCCAACAAGAACAGTCTATTAAATTATTGATATCTTATATGATAGATTCCCACAAATAAAAAAATGGTGTTTTGGTTTTCCGTGAAGATTAAAGCTGAATTTTCAATTTGTTTAAATCATTTTATATTAGAACCAGAATCATTAATCTGGTTGATTTTGAAAGACATATTTTACAGTTTAGTGGTGAATAGTTAGGTTTCTGTCTTTCGGTTCAATAGTTCGTGGGTATGAAGGCATGGAAGTTTATAGTAGCTGGGAATCTACTTTAATCTGTAGGCCCCTGTCAAATTAGGCCTGGTTTTCAAATATGACCATTGAGTGAAAAATCACATCAAATGAAAT
Source organism: Latrodectus hesperus (assembly GCA_037975125.1). Taxonomy (NCBI): domain Eukaryota; kingdom Metazoa; phylum Arthropoda; class Arachnida; order Araneae; family Theridiidae; genus Latrodectus; species Latrodectus hesperus. Next base: position 78,984,031 of record CM075862.1, read on the forward strand.
TTTTAAAGAATATGATATCTGTAAAGCATAATTAAAAGTTTTCTCTTAGATGACAAATCATTTTCTTACAAATTCAGGGTGATCTTTTTTAAAGTGACAGTGTTTGGAGCGTCCTGAAGCGAGATCTAACACAGCCGAAATGATACCAAACTTGGTATCTAGACTAATCAAAACATGGAAAAAAAATTCCGTAAAAAAAGTTTTAGTTCCAAAAGTCACCGCTAGGGCATTATGTGGCGCTTCTGTAGTTTATAATAACGAGAATTAGCATAAAATGCGGGTATCAAAGCAAAATGCAATTATTGTGCGACGACAGTGCCAGTAATAGGGGCTATAAAAGCAAGTAGTAGACAGCTCCGACAAATAATCTCAGCTGCAGTAAACGAGCTCCAGTTTCCATGTCTCTCACGTTACCGGAACGTGCGTTTATGTTGGTGGAGTATCAAATTTGTCTATTCTAAAGGACAACATAACAAAGACAGTGCGGAATATTCCTCGTGATATGTTACGCATGGCTGTGGAGAACGTTGTGCACAGAATGCACGGTGTTAATTCTGAGAACGGTGCTCACATTGAATGTGGTATAATTCCTCACCGGGGAAGTTAATGAAGTAAATAAACATTAATAATTTAACTGTACGATTGTATGTGTTAGTATTTTTCTTTTCTCACATTTTATACATTGTAAAGCGCCACAAAATGCCCTAGCGGTGATTTTTGGGACTAAAAATGTTTTTGACTGAATTTTTTCCCCGTGTCTTGATTAATCTAAATACCAAGTTTGGTGCCCTTTCGGCTATGTATGTATAATCGATCGCACTACAGGGTGCTCCAAACACTTTCACTTTAAAAAAGATCACCTTGTATAATGCTCCTATGAAACTCGATACCAGTGGTTGCAAAATTTCATTAAATCACTTATAAGTCGTCAAAGTATAGCATAACTACAGGTTTAATAATAATCCATCTAATAACTCCTATGACTATCACATCTGTATTACGGCTGTATATAAAATATTAATTAATGTTCGATAGAATAAACATTTCCTTTTTTTCTACATACATAAATATGTTATGGTCATTTCCAATGAGAAAAAGCAAAATTGGTTAAAGAAAGTCACATTTCTCTAAACAAACACTATTAAAGTTGTCTAAGATTGACAGCAATCCAGACAGCGCTACCATTGTTGAGAGCTAAATGAAAATACCCTAATAAGATTTGAAAATTTCAAACACAAAGAGGATTCATGGAGTTCAAAAGATCATTAATCTGCAGATGGTATTTCTATATACCAATTATATCCATACCAAATGAGAAATAACATCAATTCATAGATTTAAATTTAAAGCTACTTTCTTTACGAGTTTATTAACATCCTAAAAGTACAAAAAATATACAAATAAGTGAATAATTTTTATTTTTTAATTTAGATAGAAAATTTTGGGTTGTGATTTTATGAATATGCATGATATAACATATTTATAGATGGATATTTGTATAGCAAATTAAAGCAAGTTGTGATTATTAATATTAGGTTGGAGAATAAGTACGTAGCGTTTTTACCAAAGACTTTTATTTAAACAAAAATCAATAATTATATTAAGTTAATCAATTATACATTCACCGTTGCTGTCTACAACCTCTTCCCACCTCACAATCAAGTTGTTGATTCCACCTGGTTCAACCGCCAAAAATCACCTGGTTTGGTGTTAAAGAAGTTGTTGAGCCAGTTTTTAAGAACTTCTTTGGTATCGATGGTAACGCCCTTCATATGGTTTAACAAGAAGCGGAAAGGATGGTAATTGGTCAGTACAATGATCCATTGAATACCGCGGATGCTGAAGGACCTCCCATTCGAGCTCTTGGAGTGCGGCTTTGAAGATTTGTGCAACATGGGGCATGTTGCACAATGCTGTTCAAATCAACATGCTAGCGTTGTCGTGAAGGAGTATGGTTTGATCATGTCGATCAGATCTTTTCAGTGGAATTACTTCATTCACGTGGTATAGCTGGGCAATGTAGAGCTCCTTGTTAACTGTGGAATACTTTTGAGCATTTCCCAGTGTACCAAGAGGTCCTTAAAAACTAGCTCAACAACTTCTTTGACACAAGAACAGGTGATGTTTGGCGGAACGGCATCAACAAATTGGTCGAGAGGTGGGAAGAGATTGTAAACAGCAACAGCGAATATATAATTGATTAACTTATTGGTATACTTATTGATTTTTGTTTAAATGAAAATCTTTGGTAAAAACGCTACGAAGTTATTCTCAAACCTAATAGTTTTAAACAACTATCATTTGACGATATTGATTTTGAAGTATTCCCTTTTTCTTTATTGACTGGCCTCCGAATGGGTAGTGAGAGAGGATGTTGTTGTACTAGAATATACTTCCACGTACCTAACTCAGAGTGTGCTTTTGCCAGTTAAACTTGAAATCTACAAGCCATGAGAAAGGTGTAAACTCAGTCATTAAGAAAAAATATATTAATTATTAAATATAAATTCATTATATTTTATATAAAATAATATTATAAATTATATTATAAATTCATTATATTTTATATTAATTATTGATTTATCTTAGAAATGAAAGTAAAAAAGAAATATGCAGTCAAAATATTTAAATTTAAAGTTACTCAGAAAACTTATTCCGATATGGAAAAAGATTCGTACTGAAATGGATGTTAAGAACCAAAAGAATATAATCCGATAAACAGATATTTTATTCGTAGTCAAGGATTTCCAATACTTGTTTTTAAGTAGAAACCTTATAAGAATTCGTCATCTGTGAAAAATCTCAGAGTTCTTTTCATATATTTGGAAATACACTTTGAGAGACTCTACTTTAACTTTTAAACTTTAAATTACATGAAAAAAGTAAATATTTATAATGATGAGATGAAAATAAAGTGCATTAAGTACTTTCCGATGCCTTATCAAAGAGCTTTTTTTTTGGTATTAAAATGTGAATAATTTAAAAGTTAAAGTTCCTTTTATAAAAGATAAGAAAGTACTTTTGCTCTCAACTTCAAATGTTTTTGATTACTTTCATATCTTAATAATTAAACTTATAATACGTTTTTGAAAAAAAAAATAAATGGGAATCCTTAATAATGGAATAAAATTTTTCTATATATTTAACAGCTTATAGTCATGAAATAAATAAATACACACAACATCTCGTAATCATTTCTTAAAACGACCAGAGTTTACACAAAAGGGTGCTTTTATTTACATATACTATAACTCTAAAACAATTTTCGTAAAGAATAAAAAAAATAGTTGCAGCTAACCTTATAAAACTCGTATCAAAAATATCTTTAAATTGATTAAGTAATAGACGCGATAGTTACTTTTGGCAATAGCTGCTATGCCGAGTCGCACAAAAACATCTTATATATCGTAATCTTATTGATGAATCTTGAAGATGAGAGAGAGATAGAGATGAGATTCGTTGTTCTCAAAAAATACAAAAACTGAATCAAAATTTGGGAAGAAGGTATGTCACTGGATTTTTCATATTACTCTTTATACATTTTCCCGCATGTTGGTCTGCCTGGGAATGAAGTGGCCGACGACCTTGCAAAGGCTGCCGCCAGTAATCCTTTGAACCCGGAAGATCGCATGGCACTAACACCATCAGAGATCTCTTCCATTACTAAACAACTTATTTCTAAAACCTGGGCTGATCCTCCATCTCACCCTTGGTACTTCCAAAGGCATCCTGGAGCCGCCACAACATTTAAGGGTTCCAGAGTACATCAGACAACACTGTCTCGACCTTCTACTGGCCACTTGAAGTGTACGATCTTTGAGGACGGTGAAAGAATATACCCATCATGCCCCAAGTGCGACAATGCTCCGTTTTGCCCGCAACACATCTTGAAGTGCTTGGGGTTTTCTCGTGAAGAGGCTGTGAAAGGTCCACATCTGCTTTTGGACTTTTTGGCTATCTATGATCTCATGGATCTGGTCTAGTTCCACTAGACCAGATGGGGATTAGTCCCACCCACCACCATACATTTTCCCATTTTGGAATACAGCGCCACCTGTAAGGAACATTTTAAAGCTCTGGAGTCTCATTCATATTTTTCAACAACGAAGGGTTAAATCTTATGATTATTGCGAGTTCATGATTATTTCTGTTGTTGCCCCCACAGTTTTCTTCATAATTAAATATGGTTATTTCTTAAAAAATCGCAGGGTATCAAAAACATTTCATGAAACAAAATAATATAAAAATATCCATGATACATGCTTTTTATCATATAAACTCATTAGAAATTATATTTATACTTATCCAAATGAATGCCAACGTACAATAATGATAATAGGAAGTTATTTACTAAACTAATAATATAAATTCAGTTACAAAAATATTTCCATGTCAAGTATTGCATGCAAATGAATTTATATTTAAATAAAGGAAAATTACGAACGAAAAATTCAATAATCTAAAATAATTCTTGGAGAGATTTTTTGGCAGACAAATATGTGTGCATGTAAACAATATTCAAAAGGAAATCTTTGGTGAAAGTTTATATATTTTTGGAAAAAAAGTTTTCAAAATAAGTGAAATGTTAGCTATCTATTGCAAAAAATAGAATTTACACTGCTGGTCACTGTATATGCAACACTCTGAAGGAACCATGTAAATAATATGAAATTTACAACATTCATTAGCGGAGGTGAAATATGCAAATGATTAGAATTTCAGGGCAGACGCACATCACGCAGATAGTGGCGTCACTTCAAAGCGCTATTTAAGGCTTGGAGATTTCAATGAATTCAAGCTCAGCAATTGTGTTTTTCTTGTGGTTTTTTTCAAAAAACAATCAATTATGCCTATTAAAAAACAGCAATCATTTTTTGATCAAGTATCCGAGTTCGACAGAGGAAGGATAGTGGCTTACCGAGATTGTGGATTATCTTTCAGGGAAGCCGGCTGTCGTGTTGGACTAAACCAAACAACTGTAATGCGGATATGTGATCGTTGGATGCAGGAGGGTACAACGGACCGACGTGTTCGATTGCATCCACTTCAGTGCATTTTGTGCTCATGGAAGTGACAGATCAAGAACCATAGCACAGCACATTCAGTCGGTAATACATCATCCCGTGTCTGCGCATACCATTCGACGCCGTTTACAGCAGAGTGGTCTGTCCGCAAGACGTCCATTGCTTCGTCTACCCTTGACGCAACCTTACGGTCGTCTCCACCGCCAATGGTAGAAGGATTTGGAAGGCAGAATGAAATGAAATTGTCTTTACTGACGAGTCATTCTTCTGTTTGCAACATCACGATGGTCGCATTCGAGTCTGGAGCCACCGTCGAGAGAGAAGGCTGAACAGCTACGTTATGCACAGCTACACTGGTCCTGCACAGGGTATTATACATGGGGCTGAATTTTATATCACTCTCGCACTCCTCTTGTACGCATTGCCGGTACTTTAAACAGCCAACGCTAAATCTCCGAGGTGTTGGAGCCAGTTGTACTTCCTGACCTTCAGTGCTTGCCCAAAGCCATATTTCAACAATATAATACGCGACCACAAGTGGCACGCATTGTCCAAGGATTCTTCGTCAATTGCCAGATTGTAATTGCTTCCTTGATCGGCTCTCTCTCTGAATCTTTCGCCAATCGAAAGCATGTGGTCCATAGTTGCTCAACGATTGACTCAGATTTTATCCCCAACTGCCACATCAGATAAACTTTGGCAACGTGTGGAAGTTGCTTGGTCTGCTGTACCCCAAGAACACATCCAAAATTTATTTGACTCAATGCTGAGGTGTGTGGCAATGGTGATCTCCAACAATGGCGACCACTGATTTTAGCGGGAACCCCACTTCACAGTACTTTATAAATTTAATCATCTGATACTTGGTGAACATGTTATCTACAAAATAAATTTTGTTGTGATATCTTTTGTCTTTCTTGATGTCGCAGTTTGGGAGGCGAGCAGTGTACATTAGACATATGCTAACAACTTAAAATGTATATCTTGGGCAAGAGAATGTATATCCTGGATCCGACAGTAATTGGCTTCTGTTCTTTTTATATACGAATCCAAATTCACATGAAAGAACGATTCAGGGCGTATAGTGATTTGGAGGGAAAAAGCACCAGGTACCATCAATCCTATACTGTTGAAAGACACAGTTACAGCAGCAGTGGAATAATAATTTGAGCAAAAATCTCCCTCGACTCCAGACTTGAATCCAATAGAGCTGAAAAATTATTTTATAAACTTATAATCTAAATAAAATTGAAAAATTGCATTTTTAAAAAGAAAAGGCCCAGAAAGGCTCAGAAAAAATAAACAACTGATAATATATTATTAACAAAAACAATTTTAATAAACACAAAAGGTACACTCATTGAACAATTTACACATAAATTCAAATAAATCTTGAATAATATTCAAGAAATCTAAAGGAACTTATAGTTCCACCGAAAGGTTGGAAAAACTTCCTCTCTCAATCGAAACAGAATCTAAAGTGCGATGAAATCATACATAATATTAGGCAACAGCGCCATCTATATAAACTTTTTCTTCGCATTCCCCACCTGAACTTTTTATAGAGTTCATTAGTAAATATTTTAAATTTACACTAACAGACATATAACACACACAATTATTAAAAATATATACATCAATTATTAAAATTTAAGCTAAAATTACCAGCACATAAATGACAACATTAATAAATTAAAAAAAACACATACAATTATAAGGATTCAATGGACATACTATTAATCATTCCTTTAACATTCAGACTGATTAATTACTCTCAACTTTGATTAGATTAAAAAGTAAAGCTATGAATTAGAGTCTCTAAAATTGTGTGAAAAATATTTATAATAGTTCAAATGTTTTATACATATTTTAGAAGTGGAATATGCTGTAATAAAGAAAAAATGAAATAAATTTAAAGTTTAAATAATTCAAATTTAAAGTTCCAAATAAAGTTCAAGAAAAGTTAAAAAGTGTTTATAGTTCCAATGGGTAGAGATGTTGTGCTGTTTTTCTTAGCTTAGTAGAGCTTTACCGATGATTTTTCTTAAACATTCTTTCACATAAATTTCCCCAATCGTTCATAGAAGCCTTCCCCCCATGCTGCCAGTTATATATTTTTTTTCTAAACTATTCTTTCTTCATTGGACAAATAACAGAATTCCAATATTCTTTAAAGCCGTAAACTTTTGTTATCATCTATATAAGGAACGTAATTCACTAAAAGGCCGACCAACTTGTCTAGTGGTCAGCGTGCCTGACTACGGATAAGGAGGTCCTGGGTTTGAATCCCGGTTCGGGCGTGGATGTACTTTCTCACTCTATCTATCCTGTCTTTGTCCTTTCCTTGTATGAATGAGGTGTGAATGGTTGCCTACCCTATAAACGGGTCCCTATGGCATGTGTGTACTGAGGAAGTCAGACTCTACAACAATATATGGTTCCATCGGAGAAGTGAAGCAGCTCACCTCATAATGCCAGCCGAGCTGGCATAAGCCAACAACAACAATTCACTAAAAGAGAATTTTTCTAAACTGGGTTCCCTTCTCTCAGTGATTTGTACTCTTCAATGAATCACTTCTCTTGTTCTGTTCTGATCAAATATTTTTCAACATCTACCAGTTCTTCTGTTGTCAATGGGCCTCGAACAAAACCACGCTTCTTTAGCTTTATAATAAAAGAATTTACCCAGGCAGTAATTTGTGCTAGTTTTACAAGACTACTGTATTTGCTGATATCTATAGGATTTGTTATTTCTTCTACTAGGCATTCGTTTTGGAAGACCTCATTAGCTTTCTTCTTGCATTCGAGATCATCAGTTTCTTTAATCTCAGTTTTCAAGTTGTGACCAGTACTCTTCAGGTTGTTGTAGCCACTCAGGTCCATGCAGCCAAGATGGGTCTTGAAGCAGATGAAAAGTTTTAGGTCCTCTAGAAACAATGTCAGCACGATTCGTTGCATCTGGCCAATGATACCAGCTCGATGGTGATGATAGCTTGCGAATCTCTTCAACTCGATTTCTAATAAAAGGTTTAAATATTTCAGGAGCTTCTTTAATCCAAAAGTAGGCAATTTTGGAATCTGTCGTATAATAACAAGGGATATCGAAGTTCAGAGCCTTAAAAATGTTACTGGTGAGTTTAGCCGATAAGAAGGCTGTCATAAGTTCCAATCTTGGCAAAGCCAAGGTTTTCAACAGAGTTATTCTGTTTTTAGAAGATACGAAAATTGTTTTGATCTGTTGATCATGTGATATTGCATGTAAGTAAGCAACTGATCCATATGCTTTCTTACTAGAGTCCGAAAAAAGATGTAGCTGAAGACTTTTGAAATCATCTCCTAGAATTTCAGCAAAATAATAGCGAGGCACAGAAAAATGTGTCAGTTGTGGTATCTCATTGCACCAACATTTCCAAGCTGAAACTAGATCAATAGGCAGGTCATCATCCCATTTAATGTCTGAAGACCAAATATCTTGCATCAGACACTTGATTCGCAAAGTAAATGGTCCCAGAAATCTCAATGGGTCAAATATTCCTCCAAAGACTTGTAGTATAAATCTCTTAGTTTCTATTCTCTTCTACACAAACTCAATTAATCCACATATGTCAAAATAAAACAAGTCTTTATAATTATCCCACGCTATATCCAAAACTTTGTAAAGAAGATTTCCTTCCCCTATGGTTACGGAATAATCAATTGAAATTATATTGTTCTCTTTCCATAATTTTTGCAAATCTTAAAATTGGTTTGCCATTTATGCAGCAGTAAACTTGCTTGACTGAAAATTTCTTTGGATTCTAATGAAACGGGTAAAGCTTGTTCTACAGCCTCATGACTTACGATTATATCGTTAACGTAGATATTTTTTAAGAACGAAACAGTTTCAGAATAGTTTTCAAAATACTTTACTAAGTGATGTTTAACTGTCACCGCCAATAAGAAAGGGCTACTACTTATCCCGAACAAAACTCTAGTGAATCTGTATACTATAGGTGGTTTAGAATTGTTTGTTGGATCCTCAGTAAAGAGAAATCGTGTAACGTCTCGATTTTGTTTCGTGGACTAAAATATTCAAAAAGACTTGTCGCATGTCAGTCGTAAAATCTATCAGTTTAAATCTAAATTTCAAAAGAATATCACATATTTCTGGATACAGATTTAGACCAACATGCTAACAGTTATTTAAGGAAAGAGAATTCGAAGAGGGGAGAAGCATCTAAGACCAAATTTTTCTATATGTTTAGAAATTAAATTTTCCTTTACCAGTACATTAAGTATGAAAGAAGTGTGATTATCAGATTTTTGCCCCTGCAGGCACCAATCAAAAATACTTTCAACAGCTACGAGATTTTTATTCAAATGTTTGATTTCACCAGTCACAATGCTGTTATAGTAATCTGCCCCTATCAAAATAGTTACATGCTCAGTATAATTAGGAGAGTCAGCAAGGGTATAATTTCTTAGTTCTATATTTTCATTTACTTCTTTTGCTTCAGGGGCTAGTATGTCTGATTCTGATATTTCATCTGTAACTAAAGCTTCTATTTCTATTTTTGAGTTAGGAAAAAATCTGTGTTCAAATGTCACACGAACTACATCATAAACTTTTTTTATAGACTTTTGCTTCCGAAAGTAAAAACTGATAATTTTCCTTCTCTTATTTTCACGAGTTTTAATTTGTCAACTAGTTTCTGACAAATAAATGTGCGCATTGAGCCGTTATCTAACATTAAACAAGTAATTGATTCACTACCTTTCGATTTTACTTTTACACAACATGTTTCTAATAATATTTTATTCCTTTCATTATGAGAAATAAGCAGAAATTATTGATGGATCAACTTCTGATTCCCAAACCTCATCATTTTTATTCTTAGAGGACTTAAAACAAATAATCTGGTGGTTTCTCCCTCCATACGTGTTACAAATCAATCCGGATTTACAATCTTCAATTCTATGCTTTACACCAAGGTATAAAAAACATTTGCCGAAAGCTTTTAGTTCGTTACTTTTTTCTTTGTTGCTCAAATTGCAGTTTTCCGCCGGGTGTTCTCTTTTACAAAATATGCAAGATTTATTAGTTTGAGAAACCACCGAAAAGCCATAAGTGGATAAGTGAGTCTCTTTTTCCTTGAAGAGTGAGGATGATATGACCTTCCTTTTTTCCAGTGGTTTTTGTGAATGTGGAATGGTTTCTCTGCTTTTTATTTCGAGTTCGATAAAATTTAACAATTTATGAACATCAGGAGCAGAAAAATCTTTTATATTTTGTCTGTCATATTTTAACGTCAAATCACTTGGTAAATTTTTTAATACAACAGCAATGAGCATAAGATTTAGGTTCAACTCCTAAAAACTGTAATTCTCACATTATGTGGCGTCTTAAAATTGCCACTTTTACATTCCCAGCCGACCGATGGCTGAGTGGTTAGCGCTCCTGACACCTGAGCTGTGGGTCCCGGGTTCGAATCCCGGTTCGAGCATTCTTCCTCTGTGTTTCTCTGTCCTTTCTTCTGTGGTGATGCATGAATGTGGCCTACCTTATAAACGGGTTTGTGGTGGTATGGCAAGGGCAACGCTACTCGACTCCGTGACTTGGTTCACAGGTGCCCGCTGGGTAATCATAAATGAGTACCAGTTTCTGGCCTTGTTGTGGCAAAAGGGTTCGTCACCCAAGTACCCGCCGTTGGAAAAAAACACTTGCAGGTGCTTCCATAATTTTGATAACATATACACACACACACATATATATATATATATATATATATATATATATATATATATATATATATATATATATATATATATATATATATATATATATAAACCAGATGAGGAATAAAACTCTAATTACAATAGCAAATTACTGATAAAAACAAAATCTTAAGAGAACTTTGATAAATTGTATTTTGCATGCTAATAAATAGAGCCGAAACTAAGTCTATGTAATTGGAGACATCCACGGGAGAAATTAATGCGGATAACCACAGTAATGGTACTCTACCAGGATTCAATCTAGATTAACAAGATGAGAAATTAAAGAACAATAACTACTATATAATAGTATTAAAGTACACTCTATATGAAGATTCAAACTTTATAACAATACTTCTGTAAAGTCGGTTATTTAATAGTAACTATTTATTATACGCTCGTGAAATCGGTACAATAGCTATGTTCAAAGCTATATTGTAAAGTTAATTTAGGCTATATATACCAATATATTATCAGTTTTATACAGTTCTTGTAACTAAAAAAAAAATCGAGGAAAATATTTCTTTAAATTTTCTATTAAATACTAGTTAGAAACAAAATAGTGTCAAAGTGTTGAAATCTATTCCAGCATTTGTTTCATAGTTCATTTCATTCAAACGTTGACTCAACATAGCATCTTGGTTAAGATATCACTCTTGAGACATAAATGGTATTAAATCTTGACAATGTCATGGTTCGTCTTATCAATAGATAAAGATCATTCATTATCAATTCATGATCTAATACTCTTTTATATTGAGATTTAGTATATTTTTGGAAAGGATGTCATAAGTTCAGATGGTGATCCTGTCACGTGACAATCATTAAAATCACAATAATGTCCAGATATAATTCAAGAATTATTTTAGATCTTCAAAATAGACTAACAATCCATAGTTATCATTAGATTTAAACAATCTTTTCATAATACAACATTTTCATATACCATGAACCATATTAAAATTTCGTGAGGGAAGAAAGTAGGAAAATTTCCATGAATCCATGGCGAGAAAAATGTTTTCTGAGTGCATATATAATTAGCGGTTGAGACAATCCCCGGACTATATCATTAACGGATTTGGAACATTCGTCCATCATCAAGCCCCTCGTAATTTTGAACCACGGTAAGGTGACGAGGTTACTCCTGAGATCAGATTGTCATAGATTAACTGGACACGTCTTTAACCCTTTGGCGTTTTACGAGCAGAAGTGCAACTCTTATCTCTTGTTTAAATAATATCTGGAAATAAACTCAAAATTTTATACTGTAAAGAGCCTGGTACTACTATTTGGCCAGCTGAGAATATCTAAAATATTTATGAACATTCGATGCAGTTACAAAATGAAATGCATTTCTTTTGTTATTTTATTTATTCTTTACAAATATAAAAAAAATTCGCCTCGGATTTAATTGGCGTTTGGCTTTGAAGAGTGTCGCCATTTCTAAGCGATAAGCTCTGCTTTTTCAAAAGGTGTCATAACTCATGTTTGCTCTCGTCAGAATTATCGTCGAGAGACAGCGGTAGCGCGAAAAGGAGGACAGTCTAGCGCTGACTCCCACCACATCGACATTTTTATTGTTGTTGTTGGGAATTGAACGACTGCCAACAAAAGTATCGGAAATTCTTTCGGCGGACTTTTCGCCGCAGATGTGTGCCAAAACGTAAGTATTCAGCGGCATGAGAAGTACACATACCTTTTAAGTGGATCACTACATCTTCCGTTTTGACCCGTTGGCGAAATGGTACTATTTGGTAGTTTTTCATTTTTTATTCGACTTTCGCCGCCATTTCCGTAAAATTCAGTATGCGTAAGGTAATTTCTTTTTAACACATTAAAACAATTTTATGTATCCCAGCTTTGTCGTTATTATTTATTTGTGTTTTAATGTCTTTAACTTATTAAACAACGAAACAACTTTGTTGTTAAGATGCTTAATAAGTTTACTAAAACAACTTTGTCGTTAAGTTTTTTGATAAGTTTACTAAAACAACTTAGTTGTTAAGTTGTTTTATAAGTTTACTTAAACAACTTTGTTGTTAACCAAGTTTATATAATTAATTTCGAGTTATAAATTTTGCTGGGGAAATTTGATTCAATCGCGGAGATAAAGACTTTAACCACGTGACAGGATGTTAGAAAATTCAATATTGAAATACAGAGAGAATGAGATTTTTCAAATGAGTAGTGTCTTTTTATATGGGGGAAAAGTTGAAATGAATGAGCCCTATTTATGTGCCACTCTATTATTTGACTATGATTACAATTGTTATATTTTTCTAATAAAACTTCTCTTATTGCTAATCATGTTTATCAATTCATCTTAATAATAAATTCAAATTCTAAATAAGCTTACCTTGAGCAGGTTTTTAATTTCTTTATTAACATAGGACATACTTAAAACAGGACAAGACATGGAAAAAGAACAAAACATAGAACAAAAAACATCTACATCGCTCGGCGCAGAATCTTATTCTGTTTGAAAACAAAGATTTTCGTGCAGTGCGCCCTCTATAGACATATAGTTGCAACATCCTCCCCCCGATGAACTTCAAAAGTTCATCAAGAGTAGAGTCTAAATTAATACTAAGTTAATTCACAGATTTTCAAAACAATAAGACCAATACTTAATAATAATCATATAATAATACTATGTTCTAGTAATAATAGCATATGCCTTTGTAACAACATAATAATGTAAAAATCAATATATATATTAGCTTTACATATTAATTTTTAAAGTTAATTTCAATATCAAAAATCAAACCTAAATAAAGATACATACATATACTGCTTACAGTAATTATAAAGCTACTCATTATTTCAGCAGCAATTCTACTACAATTCTGTAAAAGAAAAAGAAAATATAAAGTTAAACAATGCTACTAAATGTATCATAAAGTTCAATTTTCATAAAGTTCGATTGGATACAGCAACTGAATTGGACGTTTCAAATGAGTCCCAGACGGAAGTCTCACTGTACAGGATCGTGTCTTTCCATCTCTGCCAACATGAACGTCTGTGACGATACCACACTTCCACATAAGCTTTGGCACTTTATCCTCGTGAATTAGAACAATTGAGTCCTTCTTTATTAAAATAGGATTTTTCTTTCTCAAGGTGGATTGATGAGCAGACCTTAATTCCAAAAGATAGGATTTTTTCCATCTGTTCCAAAAGGCAGTCACTATTTTTTGTTGATGCTTATATTTTCTGGTGAGGACATCTTTCGTTGAAAGGGGTAGTACGGATTGTCCAGGAAGAGACAATATTCGTCTACCTATCAGGAAGTGAGCAGGCGTGAGAATCACTGACTCATTTTCTTCATCTATATAAGTTAGTGGTCTAGAGTTCAAAATGGCTTCAACTTCTACGACCGTGGTTTCAAGCTCCAAATAATTTAGAGATGTTTTTCCTAAAATTTTCTTGAGGGAGGTCTTCACAGAGCGAACAAGTCTCTCCCAAAATCCTCCCCACCAAGCTGCCTTTTCTACGATGTTTTTCCAAGTTATTCTTCGTTCACTAAAATAATTTCCGCATTCTTCTTTGCTTAAAGTTTCATTTAAAAGATTAAAATCTCTTTTCACTTTAATGAAAGTTTTCGCATTATCTGAATATATTGTTTTACATAGTCCTCGACGGGATATAAATTTTTTAAATGCTCTCAAAAATGACGGTACTGACATATCAGCTGTCAGCTCTAAATGTATAGCACGTGTTACTGCGCAAGTAAATAGCAAAATATATGATTTCTTCGTTTCTGAATTTTCGACTATGTACAGAGGACCTAAATAATCTAATCCAGTTATTTCGAATGGAAATGCTTCCCTCACACGATCTGGGGGCAAACAAGACATCTCTTCAGTAGCAGGCTTCGCTCTGAATTTCCTACATAAATTGCACTTGAATATTAAAGATTTTACTCTTTGCCTGCCTTTAGGGATGAAATACCTTTCTCTCATTTCTGATAGTGTCTCTGATAACCCAGCGTGCCCAGTGATTTCGTGACATCTGCGAATAATTAATTCAGTGAACTCGTCCTTACCAGGCAGCAACAAAGGATGTTTTTGTTCATAACTCAAGTCTGAAAACTGTAATCGCCCACCTATTCTAATCAGTCCATTATTATCAAGAAATGGTTTGTACAAGGCTATTTTTGAAGAAACTGGTAACTTTTGGTTAGAATTTAAACTTTTTATTTCTGTAAAAAATTCTTTCTCTTGAGTTCTTTTAATCCAGTAAATTTCGGAATCATTCAACTCTTCAGCTGACAGTGGTCCTTTTTTATTCCCTTTATTTTTCAAGTTAAAAATAAATCTTTTGATCCACGCAGTAACTCTAAGTAATTTTGTAAAATTATTAATTTTACATATCTCCAATAAGTCCTTAGTATTTGACTCAATACAAATAGCTTGTAAAATTATGCATTTTTTCTTCTTCTTTTCCTCTTCAGCTATCTTAATTTCTGGGTCTGGATATGCTATAGGCCAATGGTTACGTTCCTCAGAAAGCCAATAAGGTCCATTGAACCATGCTCGATTTTCTTTCAACCTTAAAGAATTTTCACCTCTCGTTAAAACATCAGCAGGATTTTCTTCCCTGGACAGTAGTTCCATGATGAGGGATCAGTGATGCCTTGAATTTCAATTATTCGGTTGCAAACAAATGGTTTCCATCTTTTAGCATCTCCTTTCACCCAATGAAGTACTATCGTAGAATCAGTCCAATAAAAGCAGTTATTTACTTCCAAATTAATTTTATGCAAGATATATTTCATTAACCTACAACCTATTACAGCACCCATTAACTCTAAACGCGGAAGAGTCATCTTTTTCAAGGGAACAACTCTAGATTTTGATGAAACAAATGTAGTTTTTATTTCATTATTCTCAATAAACCTAATATAAACGACAGCACCATAAGCTTTAATACTACTATCGCTGAAACAATGCAATTGAATGTCAGATATTCCCTTAATGCTGTTACTTTTAAAGTAATGTCTTTCGATTTGAATTTCCTTTAAATTAGTTAAATCCTCACACCACCTTTTAAATCTTTTTTGAATGTCTGATGGTAATGGTTTATCCCACTCATATCCAGTAATCCAGCATTCCTGAACAAGGATTTTACACGTAACAGTAAATGGATTAATAAATCCTATAGGATCATAGAGTTTACCAATTACTTTTAATATAAATCTCTTTGTAATTTCTTCATCTGGATTCAGTATGGTAACCTCTGGTACTGGAATCTTTAATGTATCTTTTCTACTATCCCAATAATATCCTAAGACCTTGCTACAATCTGCTAATGGCACCAGACCAGGGTTTTCTTCTTCGTCCCATTTCTGCTGTAAGGAAACACAGTTTGTTTTCCATTTTCTCATGTTAAAACTAGCCTTTTGCAAAACCTTTTTCATGTCTTGTTTAATTTCTATGGCTTCTTTTTCACTGTCTGCACCACTTATTAAATCGTCAACATACATACAATTTTCAATTAAATCACTAACAACTGGATAATTATCTCTGAAACTTTCAGCATGATGCTTAAGTGTAGCTGCTAACAAAAATGGGCTACAAGTTGCTCCAAAAATAACTCGAGTCATTCTGAGAATTTTATATTCTTTTTCTAATTCCCCGTTTAACCAAAGAAATCTAACTGCATCTCGATCTTCAGGTGAAAGTAAGATCTGCAAAAACGCTTCTTCAATGTCCGCTGTAAACGCAATTCTATGTTGTCGAAAGTTAATTAATATTCCTAATAATTCTGGATTAAGATTTGGTCCAGCATCTAAGCATTCATTTAATGAAAGGGAATTTGTGGCATGAGCAGAGGCATCAAATACCACGCGGAGTTTTGTTGTAACCTTATCTTCTCTAAGTACTCCTTGATGTGGGAGATAAAATGATATTTTCTTGGGATTATCAGAAACTTCTTCTGCTATTTCTCTTTCAAGGTAACCATCGATAATTGTTTGATATCTTTTGAAGAATTCTGGATTTTTCTTAAATTTCTTAGTTAAACTATTTAGTCTGTTAAAAGCTATTTCATAGTTGTCTTTCAACTCCTCAACCTTTTCGTTAAAGGGTAGTTTAACTTGATAACGGTTATCTTTTAAACTAATGGATTTTTTAAACTGATTTAAAATTTCGTTTTCCTTATCAGTATTATCACTTTCGTTTTTAATTCCAATTGATTCAATCTCCCAAAATTTACGCAATATCATGTTAGATTCAACATCTAGATTGCTTCCTATTGTATGAACAGCTACTTTCATAACGTTAGCAGATTGCTGTGTGATCATCCTATTTGATGTAGCAACTGAACCATTAATCGTCCAGCCGAACATTGTTTGACATGCAACTAAAGTTCCTGACAATCTACGAACTTTACCAGTCACAATTTTCCAGTAATAATCACTGCCTATTAACAGAGAAAGCTGTAAATGCCGTTCATTGAAGCTTTGATCCGCTATTTTTATTCTGTTTTTCTTACACTGTATAATTATATCTTTTGCAGGTGCACTTATATGAGCATTGCTAATATTCGGTGTTTCTAAAGCTTCGATAACTAAATGTTTTCGCATAAAGGGACAATTTATTTCAACTCTCACTTTATTTCTTTTTTCTATAACTGGTTCAGTAGAACCAAACGTATAAATTTTTAACTCTTCTTGTCCTACTATTTTTAAATTTAACTCTTTAGAAACCCGCTCAAGGATAAAAGATCGGCAACTACCATTATCTATCAAACATCGAAATTTCTTATTTCTATTATTTCCTACAATATTTACAGTTGCGGTTTGCAAATAAATATTATTAATTGTGTCCTCTTCTGAAACAGAAGTGACAGCAGTATCCGATTTCACATCAATTTTATTAATATATTCATGTAATAAACTATTATGTTTCCCCTTACAACTATTACATCGCATTTTCGAAAAACAGTTATACGCAGTGTGGTTTCGTTTAAAACATAAAAAACATTTCCCCTTCTGTTTTAAGGCGTTTTTCCTCTCGAGAATAGACTTAAGACATTCTTTACTACTATGTTTATTTGGAGTGTCACTCTCGCAAAATTCGCATTCCCCCTCCTTTTCTGCGGTTCCGACATTTAACGCCAGCGCCGTCGCATTTTGTTGTTTGTATTTTTGTGTGGGGTGAAAAGAATTATGACCTTTCGCTGCGAAATACTTCGGGTATCCCTTTGAGTGCGACTGGTCTTTCACTTCATTCGTATCACGAAATAAAATTGTTTTTTCCCTATTTTCGATTTCATTTCTCAAAAATTCTAAAAGTTTTAAACAATCCCAATCATCATTTTTATTATATCTATTGTATTCTAAAACTATATTTTCTGGCAACAATTTTAATAAGATAGGAAATAACAGGCTACCATAATTATTCAATTGTATTCCAGCGGTTTCAAGTGAGCGAACTTGAACATAACATGTATCGCACAGCTGGCGTAATTCTTTCAACTGGCCGCATGATTTTACAGGACGCATATTTAACAACACATTTATATGAGCTCTAACAATGATATCTTTTTGCCCATATCTTTTCTTTAGTAACTCTACAGCAGTATAATAATTATTTTCTGTTAAAGTCAAACCCTGAATCGAAACTAAAGCTTCACCTTTCAAAAACGATTTTAAGTAGCTAAATTTATCCGTATTTGACAAATTCTTATTTTCATGTATCGATCCCTCAAACTGACTCCAAAATTCTTGCCAATTTTCGTATTTACCATAAAATGGTTCTATAGTTAATTTTGGTAGTCTTACATTAATTTCGTTTTTCGATGTTACGGGTACATTAGCTACTCCTAATAGTTTCGGTTCCGATTTCAAATAAGTATTTATTTTCGATTTAGTAGAAATTATCTTTTCTCTAATTTCCTGACTCGAAATTATTTCCGATTCTAGCAGATCTAAATCATTGATATAATTTTCAATTTCTAGGTCTAATTCATAAATTAGCTCTGACTTTTCGCATAATTGTTGTAAAAGTTCGTTTAGAGTCGCTTTATCAACAATTTCTAATTCCAGCTGCTCATTAACCTTATTTAATATTCTTGTTAACAAACCTCTAATTGTTGAGCGTTTTCTTTTCAATTTATCAAGATTCAAAGCAACCGCTGTTTCGTTCGAATCGACCGACATATTTAATTTCAAATATATTGAGCAAACAATAAAATAATTAAATATATTTTCATACAAGCCAAAAAACAAATAATGAAATCAAATACTGCTGTATTCTGTTATTTATTTACATTAAATACAAAATAAAAATCATAATCTAAATTCTAAAGGCTAGTTTCCCGGGTTTCGGCACCATGTTATATTTTTCTAATAAAACTTCTCTTATTGCTAATCATGTTTATCAATTCATCTTAATAATAAATTCAAATTCTAAATAAGCTTACCTTGAGCAGGTTTTTAATTTCTTTATTAACATAGGACATACTTAAAACAGGACAAGACATGGAAAAAGAACAAAACATAGAACAAAAAACATCTACATCGCTCGGCGCAGAATCTTATTCTGTTTGAAAACAAAGATTTTCGTGCAGTGCGCCCTCTATAGACATATAGTTGCAACAACAATTTCAGAGCAGTACCTTTATATGTGACTTAAGGTAAATCGCATTCCATCATAAAAGTCAACTGAACGGCTCTAAGAAAATATAAATGCACAAATTCAAATTAAAAGAATAAATATTAGAGATTAATCAAGAAAATTATGAATTAATCATTTTCACGTGAGATGAATAAAAACAAAATTTTAATGTATATGTGAATATACTGGAATATACTGACTGTTCAGGCGTATTCAGGATGTACGGTCATTTATGTAATGGATGAATGTATCTTGCAGACAAATTTTAATGTATTTAACATAACTATTCTTATGTTTTAAGAAATGAAGGTTTAAAAACTCCCAAACACGCGTCATTACAGATGTGGTAATATAAATCATATCAGAAATGCAAAATCAATCTCTCATTGTTCAATTGTGATACTTATTTCTTGAGCTTTTTATTCAGAAAGATATAGAAATGAAAGAAAGCAATCAGTCATGATGAGTCCATTCATATCACTTTTTGATTCCTATTCACTCTACGATAAAAATAGTTAACAAACAAAGAATGATTAATATGATTGTAATGTAGATCTCGTCTGACACATTTTGATCGAAAACATAAATTATTAAAAGTATCTAACGAATATTACCCTAAGTTATATTACATCGGATTTACTTAGCAAGTATACCTAAAGGGCAAAGCTCAATCTGATAGACAAAACTTCTATTATTGTTGAAATCTTACGAAAACTAAGAATTCTTCACCAGAAAATTAGAATTCCTTACGAACATATGTCAGAGTCTGAAATAAATCGTGCTATCTGTTAGGAAGAAAATTAGTTAAAAAGATAATAAAATATTACTCAACAAATGGGTCACAATAATGCAGCAACTCGATCATTCTAGTACAAATTTTGTTGTTGGCTTATCTTCTTTAAAGATCTGACATTTGTTAAGTCAACTACAGTAAATTGTGACAGTTAAAAAGTCATTGACTAGCAGGGGATCTAAGGAAAAATCCTCCCGTGAAAATCCGACGCAATCCAGAATATGTTTCGGTGAGGCTGGATAGTCACAGCATTTTTTACAAGTGGGATAAATTTTTGTACCGTTTTCAAACGTTAAACATTTTAGATGTCCACTTTAGAATCTGGCCAAGGCAGTTTGAGATTTTCGGTTACATTTTGTTTGCAGAAGAGTTCCAGAAGATGTTTCAGAGTACCATTGGTGTGTGGGTGGAATTTGCCAGATTCTAGTACAAATGGCAACTATAAATTTTAATTAGCATCAGAATTAGACCTAGACCTGACATAGAGAAAACAGATTGCTTATCATTACTAGAATCTTCATTGCCAAGAAATACTTGATATCATTTCTGGTTTATTTTCTACTCAGTGGTGGATAGAAAACTGTCTACTCATAATTCCGCTAATGTTTTGTTGTTACAATGGGAAAAATTTTAGTAAGTTATGCCTAATCCCATATAACACGTATTGCCATGAATTATTGTCAATGAATATAATTTAAACATTTATATGAAAAATGTGATAAAATCGAGTCAATAATAGATTTTGTCTCTAATACCATCTTGATTGCTTCATACATACTCACTTATTATTACAAAATATGGTACAAAATGATTAAAATCATGTATTATTAATATAATACAATAGTATTGAAAAAATTTACATTGATAATTTTATACTGCGATCATTTATGTTTAATCTTGCACGTGTTTCTTTCTAAAATGTTAAGAAAATGTTGTTAAACTTCATTTAATGTTAAATATTTATTTAGATATATTTCAAATGTTTTGAGAATACTAAATTTATATAAATGTACTTGAAATGAAATTTATTAACATTTAAGGAAATTATGACGAAGCAACTGGTATTAAGCTGATATTCTATTAAGTACTATAAAAGATTAGTAGTGAAAGATTTTATTCCCTTAAATTTTGTGAAAAATTTCCGTAAAATAAATATCTTGTTCATATTGGCAACACTTTTATTTATTGATCTTTTAAAGAGAGAACTTTAAACGTAATCTATTAAATATTAAAAATGAATCTTATATTTTTACAATTTTCAGATGTATTCACAATTATAACACTTATTAATTATTAATAACAAAGGAAATAAATTATTCTAAAATTGATTAAATTCTAAGCTTTGTTTATCAGAATAACACATAAAATAAAAAAAATATATATTATAATAAATACTATGCGTGATACTCAAAAATGTTGGAGATCTTAAAATTTCAGTCACAATGTAAACATTTATGTCAATATCTTCTACATAAAACGCGTGTAATGTTATCATTATGGTAGAGTATGAAAAATGCAGTCACCCAACTTGTCTAGTGGTCTGCTGCCTGACTGCGGATAAGGAGGTCTGGGATTCGAATCCCGATTCGGGCATGGATGTTCTTTCTCTCTCTATCTATCCTGTCTTTGTCCTTTCCTTGTATGAATAAGGTGTGAATGGTTGCCTACCCTATAAACGGGTCCCTATGGCATGTATGTACTGAGGAAATCGGACTCCACACCAAAATACGGTTCAGTTGGAAAAGTGGAGCAGCGCACCCCATGTTGCCAGATTAGCTGACACACGACAACAACAACATGAAAAATGCTATCACTCCTACATATTAATGTAACTTTTCTCGCTTTAATCGACATGAGTTTAAACCACTTCGTAAATCAAGAATGTTGATGATATTGCTCTAGTGCATGAGTTCCCAAACTTTTCTTGTGTCGTGGACCACTTTCAAAGTCTAACTATTTTCGGTAGGCTGCTACATTTTTACTGTATTTCCAAAATTCCTAAAAATATCCCTCTTAAAAGATATTAATTCTCTTAAATTGGAGGTGTTAAGAAGAAAAAAGTAGCACATTTTCTTGTGTCCTATTTATTAAAATACTTGTGGTTCTCCAAAATTATAAACATTTATTACTACAAAAATCAATAATTGACAAAAAATCAACAATAAACTCTGAAATGTAAATCAACAGTAAAAAATGTGTCATATTTATTAATGAGACGGATGTACTTGATGAATTGACAGCAAATTATCAATATTTGGCTTCAGTTTTGTAAGAAGTAATCTCAAATCTCCTCGTTCTGTGATGTTCAATCTGCTACTTTTTTGTTAATAGGTTGGTTACGGCACTAAAACTTCTTTCGACAAGATATGGCGAGAAAACATGCTATCAAAAATTTTCTCGCAATTTCCCACAGCCCAGGATATTTTTCGGGGATTTCTGCCTGCAGCCAAAATGTTTGATAGCCTTTTTTAAATTTCACCTTCAGTTCCTCGTTGGTGCTGAGCTCAAGTAGCTCCTCTTGTAATACCACATTCGCCTCTTCCGTTTCATCAAATGGGGTTATGATCCATGGTGGTATTTCCATCGTCAGAATATCTTCAAATCTATTTTTGAAGTCATCATGCAGGGTATTTAAATGTTGAGCGTAAGTCTAAATATCCTCATCAAGATATGGCAAGACATTCTATCTGTGACAAGTGCGGAAACTGGGCGAATTCGTGCCCACTAATATTTTGCTTAATTATTATCAATTTACCAAGTACACTTGTACTATTATCTATTATTCGATTCAATTCTGTGTTTGAACTGAGTCTCGAATATTTTTGAGTATTTACCTAGTGAACGATGCTACCTGCCTACATTGATAGGTAAATCCAAGCCAAAATTTTTGTTCTTTATTATGAAAACCAGAAAATATTTCGTACACCCCCACTTACAACATGTGAAACCCTGTTTTCTTTTCAAGTCTACGTGGACCCCTGGGGATCCATCTATACCACTTTGGGAACCTATGCTCTGGTGCATATTTTGCTGTATTTAATATTAAAATTGCTAATTTTTGTAGTCGAAAATGTTTCATTACCCAGTTGTAAAGCAAAATTAATAAACAATAAGTTGTACTACTGAATACAATTTCATTTTTTAAAGATACGTGGACGAAGAAAATCATGAAAAGTAAAACTTTTATGATTTCCTTATCATATGTTACATGTGAAATGAAAACTTAGGGAAGTCAGAAATCTTATGTTGATATTTATTTAAGATTAAACAACCTACTTTTATCAATAAATTCTGAAACAATGTTTGTATTTTTGAAAGTGTCTTATACCTTTAAAAAAAGACATAAAGAGTAAAATAAATGTTGATGTAAATGAAATATGTCATTTCATTAGTCCTAAGTTTTGTTCATATACAGTTTTTTTTAAAATGCCCAATGTAGTTTGTTTTACAATTCATAGAAATGTTTAGTATTTAATTAATAACATTTTCTTGGAACATCCAAACAGTAAGGAAATCTTTACAAATATACTGGTTCTTTCGATTCTGTTTGCTGATATATGATATCTATTCTCTTAAGCCATAAGAATTCATCCATTCGGTTGTGTAAATAGAAAATGATAACCAGAAAGCAAAGCTTAGGATTCCACTAACTGCTCTGCTCTCTGAATGGATAAAACAAAGGGAGAAAGGGAAAAATCACCGAACAAAAAGAAGTACTTTTGGCATCTTCCCGTCAGCTGACCATTCCATTGGTGGGGTGGGGGAGAGAGGTCAGTAGAGAGTGGCCTAATGAGCCCAAAGGATTCGGTTACTCAAAGAATCCCTTCTGTTTTCGCTAGCGCCTAAGCTTTAACCCAATTAATTCCGATTCTTTGCTTTTCCTACGCAGAGAAGAAGAAAAAGGAGAAAAACGAAGATTTTCTATTTTTTCCCTTCTTTCGTCATTACCCCAAATCTCCTCCAGACAATGAGAGGGAAAAACATCCCTTACAGCTAAGTAAGAAACAGAAGGTATTGTCAAGATAACGGAGCAATGTTTCGAAAAGCGACTGTTAAAGCAAACGGTGAGAAGGCTCACTTTCGGCTTTTTCCCCTTTTTAATCCCTTTAATCATCAAAAAGTAGGGAAAAAAGAGATTTTATTGTCATTTCTTTATTTCTTTTAACGTTAGGAGTGAATGATTTTATTGGATGATGGCGTTCATGTTTTTAATGCTTCAGTGAGATTTGCGGTTTTTAAATTTGAATGGGAGTATCAATTTGTTCGTTCGAACCTTTAATGACACGGCATATAACTTTAAGAACAATAAAAACTGCAGTTTAAAGCGTCAAATGTTACTTTCTTTTAATATCTATTATAAATTGTTTTATATTGCTAAGTAAGCTAAGTATAAATTGTTAACTAACATTTACACAATGTAGAAAATAGGTAACATTTAGGTACTGGTTGCATAAATTTGCATGTCAAGTACATAAAAATTGAACTTTAAATATATCCATAACGTATATTTTGAGGAAAATTTTTAAACATATGATAATATGATGTGACTTAGAATAACTAGTACTTTGCATGTATATAAGTTATTCCTCCGATTTTACTAGTGATGATGTGTAATTTTACTTAATGTCAAAGTCATGTTGACATTAGGTAGAATTTTACCAATTTTTTTGATATCAGAACATTACTCTTTTACAAATAAGTATCAAATGGGAATTTTCAGACCAAATATTGAAAATGCTGGGAACTCAGTTTATCACTAAGCGCAATGTTTGCTTAGATTTTTTAAGTAAAAGAAATTTTAAATCTTATTTTTCGTTATAAATGATTATATTTAAGTACGATAGATAGCGCTCACATGTATTCAGACTGACTTTTCATCATTGATAATAGATGTATAAGGAAATAAAATTTCATTCAGTCATTGATTACATTCCGGAAATTATAAAGAATAAAATTTTAAAGGATAGAGATATTTTTTTTAACAAATTTTATCTAAACTTACATTTTACACATATTTTATTTGCTAACAGCTTTAGTGTAACTTAAAATTAAAAATTAAGTTTCATTTGCTAATTTTAGATCTGATAGACTTTAACTAAATTTAAATTTTCGCTTAATTTTCGTAACAAATAGTTATACTGAGTTAAGGTAGATGGCGTTAATCACAACTTAGGTCTGTTTAAAATTTGATAATCTATGACTAAGAATAATTAATTTTTTTCGAGATTTATTTTTTTCAGTAATTCGAAAGACTACGTGTTTTAAGAGAAATCTTTATGAAAAAAAATTAATCTGCAATTCTTTATATAAAGTCTAGGATTTCATTTTTTGAAAATGTAACATGAAAAGAGAGAAGAAATGTGCTGCATGTAAATGAAGTCTGTTCAGTAAGCTGTTACAGCAGTGCCATCTTTCCATGTAAAAAAAAACAAATATGGGAGTTGAGTCACTCCTTTTAGGAGGAGCAGATGTAAAATGAGTGAGCTGCAAGAAATAGTTTTTAAAATTTATTGTGCTACACAATCCATTTATATATTTGATCTATTGACATCAACAAAGTGAATTTGAATAGTTAATTTCGAATATACTTTATTTACATGCTTCATGGTTATTTTTACTAAGCTATTACAAAATTTGTAAACATTGAGATATTGTTATCTTGAAGAAATATCGGTAAACTTTTTAAGTAATTATTCGTATGTGAACGGTTAAACAGATATCATTTTATACATAAAATAGTGAAGGGTACAAACTATCAGTTTCTTTGCATAATTTTATAGAATTCAAAGTGAAAACTGAAAATAGTGTTTTAAAGATTTTACCATTTCAAATACTCTGAAGTATTTGCTACATTACTCTGCTATTTCCAAAGAAATAAACTCTCCACAATAATTACTTTTTAAATTTATTCTGTTCTTGTCAGACAGCCGTAGTTCTCTCCACCATCTTAGTAATTGGCTTCTTGTTGGCGACAAGATCAGCAACTCCATACTACTTAAATTAAAGCTCATTTCACTTAAACATGATGTTCATTTGTAATGGATGCCTTCACATGTGAATCTCCACGGGAATGAAATGGCAGATAATCTTGCTAAGGAGGGTTGCAGGATTTCAACAACTCCCTCTTCCACACTCACCTTTATGGAGTTATACTCCCGGGAAAAATCTAAAATCTCGGAGGAGTGGAAAACACCCCCTATCCATGATTGGTACAAGGGATCCAAACCGGGTTTGTCCCTTGACCTCCCTTGTGACAGACGTACCCGGACTACTCTCTCAAGATTTGCTAGTGGTCACATCAAGTGCCTCACTTACAACGAGGGCAGGAAAACCTTCGTCACCTGCACCAAGTGCCAAAGTCATCAGGCCTCTCCTGAGCACCTTTTGGATTGCATGGGTCTCTCTAAGGAGGATCTCTTTAGCAATCCTCTCCTAGTCTTCGACTTCCTTACAGTCAACGGGCTCGTGGATCTTGTCTGACTCCGTCAGACAGTGAGGATAAGAAACAACAACAACAACAAATTTATTCTGTTTGCAACAGTTTTGTTGTAAACGATATGTATATAGAAATATAAACATTTTTATAACCTTTTATACACACAAATAATAAACTGTGAAATCTCTTTGCAAATTACTTTTCAAATAAAATACAACAAGATATAAAAGTGCCTGGAAGAAAATTATAATTATAAAAATATTTATATATTTACATTTATTTATAATTCCATATAAGGAAAAGAATAAATCTGAATAAACGTTGAATTTTATTGAAACTCTAAAGATCACATTAAAAAAGGCTTTAAGCTACTGAATGAAATCTAATAGAATCATATTAATTCACATATTTCCTAAAATTTTGTTATAATGCAAGTTTCTCGTAAAGTTTTGTCAAATGGAATAGATTTTGCTGAATATAATTTAAAAGCTATCAGTTTTTGAAACAATATAATTTAGCATTATTTGCAATACTAAACACAAAAATATTTTTGGGAATCCATTATAGTATGAAAGTAAGAACGAAGGAAAAATTTGAGTTTTCATAGTAAGCTATGAAGGGAAAATAATTGTATAATTATGCATGTAAACTCAATTATGTAAACATTTAATGTTTAAATCAATAAAACGAATTTAATTTATTACTTAAAAATACTTTTTGACTTAAAGATATATTGTTATTGTCGTGTGCCAGTCAGGCTGGCAATATGGGGTGCGCTGCTCCACTTTTTCGACTGAACCATATTTTTGGTGTGGAGTCCGATTTCCTCAATACACACATGCCATAGGGACCCGTTTATAGGGTAGGCAACCATTCACTCCACATTCATACAAGGAAAGGACAAAGACAGGATAGATAGAAAGAGAAAGTACATGCATGCCCGAAACGGAATTCGAACCCAGGACCTCCCTATCCGTAGTCAGACAAGCTGACCATAAAGATATGTTAAATTATCATATTAATCTTATACGGAGATGAAAACTTTAAATTAAAAATTAACATTCTAAAAAGTATTTACAACTTCTAACTTTTGTAGCATCTAAAAATCGATATGGGGAGGTAAATTCAATCTTTTAAACGGCAATCTTTATTTTATTAAATTTATTCTCCTTTTATTAAATTATAGGACATTATATTTTAATATCCAATTGAATAATTTCTTCAGTTGCAATAAATTACACTATAATACTCACTAGTCTATCGCTTAAATTTTTATTGTAGGAAAAAAACTACTAATTCCACATTAAGGAGCGATTGGAAGAGATTTATGTCTTACCATTTTATTATGAGCATATTTATGATGTTAATAGTTCCGAAAGGATGAAATTTTATTATGAATCTAGTTTGAATGTTAAGAATTTATGCAATAAATATTTATGACTTTTTGCTTTGATCATAAAGAAAACGTCGAAAGCTTTTTTCATTAATTTTGAATATAATGGAAAATAATATTTCTGCTTATTTCATTCTGAACTTATTTTAGTTTTGTAGAAAAAGTTTATTTAAAAAAAAATTATTTGCTTTTTGTAAAAAAATGTCAATGCCCACAATGAATACTACATTTTTGATGATAAAAAAATAACTGCAAGTTATTTTGCGAATTATTGTATATTGGATTATATAAATATAAGTTTAAATATGTGGATAAAATAGCAAATCTGTACCTATCTTCTACAGGAATTTTTTTAATTTTTTCCAAAAATTAAGTATTTTATTTTTAGTAAAATGTATGAAATATGATCACATTGCAAAGAAGGTCCTTTTATTTAGAATTAAACTGCCTAATTACAATAGTTTTAAATTTTAATTTGGGAAATTTTGCTATTCTCGTTGTGCATTGCTCTAAATTTAGCTAAATTAGCTCTAAAATTAGTAACAAAATTTAGGCACCAAATTATGAAATTAATTAAATTTTTAAATAAACATTGATTTGCTCTCAAGAATGTTTATTTCAAGAGAAATTTCTTTGATATAGAAAATTTATATTGATGTATTTTTCTATCGAACTTTTTCTGTACAAGTGAAAGAACACAGTACACTTTTATTTTATGAATTATAAGCAGTATATGTTGTTATATATACATATATGTTTTTTACATTTATTTTAAGCAAAATATCTAAAGTAATCAACGATAGTTTGTATTTTCTTAACCATACATATTTCCAATTGAAAAAAAAAGATTCAAGTAAAGAATACATCTAAAACCAATTTTAAATAGGAAATTTGTTTTTGTAGAAAAACTATTATATTAAATAACATACCGTTTCTCTAAATTTCTATAATTAATTTCATGGAAACTTGTGTTCATATGTGATTTAAAATATGAAAATTTAGAGTTTTTATAAAATTGGTAGCAAGAAATTTTTACATTAAATATCACTAACATGGTGCTGTATACGTAATTAGATGAACTTAAAGAGTTTAAAATATTAATGCTTTATATTATTTAACAAGAATAAGTTCATATTTTGATTCGTGTAGCGGATAGTTTAACCACTGTAGACACTCCTAAGGCTTTTTCTGTGAGTGTAATAGCGTTCCTTGAGTTATTTCCTACATAGTAAGCTGCATTTAATTATTTCTAATGAGGAAGAAAAATTTTTAAAAACTCTTAAGTATTTTCTTCGAAGATATGACTGCACAAAGCGAGGCAGTGGCTAACATTTAATCCCCGATTTCTCACTTCAAAGATAGCAAATTTGTTTTTGGGCTAAAATGTATCTTAAATAAAATTACAACCAAAAAAATACCACCGAAAAAATAGTTAAGAAAATAACCGATAGATAGCGCTTACACATTTAACTGAGTTTATTTAACTCAAGCAGATAAAAGATAGTAACATTATGCATTGTATTTTATAAAGTGAAGGACGGTTAACATTTCTGTCAGCACAAGGCTTTAAGCAAGTGAGGTGTGTCTGTACGCCTACATATAGGCTATACCTATATTGCAGCCGAGTTTATCATGTCAGTATCAATGCCACCGCCAAGTTTATCGAAAACTATCTTTTAGCTACACCAAAGTGGCAATAAAATTCCACTTTGATATCTAATCTAATACAACTGTTTGGAGTATGGCTGTCCGCATATTCGTAGATGATCGCATGAGACTTGTCTCGCGAGAATCACATCAGACCAAAAGAATATAATATGTTAACATTTTATTATTAAATATGTTAATATTTTATTGTTATTAAACGTCAGCACGTTATGTTCATTTTGAGTAAATCTCTGAATAAGGTGAGTAAAATATTTTGAAAAATAACAACATTTATTTGTGATTATAACTATATATTTTTATATTATTAAATTTTAATCTTAATTGAAAAAATATTTACAAATCTTACTAAAATGTCTCTTTTCTCTCAACAAAATACGTAAGTTTTATAATAAACAAATAAATTGTATCAACACAATGTCATTTACAAAATTATTTTTAAATATAAGGGGCACAGATGCCGTATAATCCATGATTCCAAATTCTGAGTTTCTTTGGCGATGAAGAAATGTTGCCAAGATGCATAGTATCGTATACTATGCGATGACCTAAATACTAGGGCTACCAAAATAGAATTTCCTGCTTTATCATTATAGGTCTCCATATGTATGACGTAATAAAAAACAAGGTTGCCAGATACATAAGAAAATCCGCCAAAAAATTGCCAATCTCAGAATTTGGTCTCATGGATTATACGGAACTTGTACCATACAAGGTTTATTTTGTAAGAACTTTGACCGTAACAATGTAAGTATCTTTTGGAAAGTTCAAAATGATAATTTTTTCAAGAATAAAAAGTAAATTAAATATAACTGACTAAATCAGTTGCCTATTAATTCAGTGGGCAAGATTTCATTTAGTGAAATCAATGATTAAAGAATGTTTTTGAAGTGTAGACTTATTTAATATGTGTAAATTCATTTATTTCTATTTTATTAAGCCATTGAATTAAAATATATTGAATTAAATGTTAACAGAAGTTTATAAACTTTTTAATTATTAAAGCCAGGAATTAATAAAAAAGTTCTTTAGAATAATGCAAAATTAACTAACCACGTTAAAGTTATAAAATTGAAATTA
Organism: Latrodectus hesperus; assembly: GCA_037975125.1. Lineage (NCBI taxonomy): Eukaryota > Metazoa > Arthropoda > Arachnida > Araneae > Theridiidae > Latrodectus > Latrodectus hesperus. The sequence continues at coordinate 79,014,797 of CM075862.1, forward strand.
TTAATAATTAATAAAAATTATAAGAAATTAAAAAGTTATAATCAAAATTATTTATAAAAAAATAGATATATCAATAATTTCTAAAATAGATTCACGTTATACAGTATATTTTGGAATACTTATATTTTATTTGAAATCTCAAGTTAAGAAGATACATATCTAAAAAGTGTTACTTATTAATTTTACAGGACAAAATAATTTATATTTAGAAGCTGTATTGTTATTTGTTGTATAAAAGAATGTAAAAAAAGAGAAATAGTTTGACTGTTTTGATTTTGCACTCCGTAAAAAATTTCCTTTTCAAATTTTTGAAGATTCACACCAAGGAAATGAGATTGTTGTTTCCGTAGCATTGAAAAAAATTTGATGGTTTGGTACTAAGTTCTTGTTGATCACACATTGTATAAATATCACAAAAAGAATAATTTTTGAGGCTAAAACAATGAAATTAAGAATAATTTACATTTATAACTAACCATTCCCCAAAAAGCATCATGTATATTTAGAAAATTTAATTTATTTTCGAAAATGGGCACAGATGCCATATAATCCATGATTCCAAATTCTGAGTTTTTTTAGCGAATAAGAAATGTTGCCAAGATGACGACGTGCGCAATGACGTAGAATTTTCTGCATAATTTTTATAGGTCTCCATATCTATGACATAATAAAAACGAGGTGGCCAGATGCATAAAAAAGTCTGCCAAAAAAATTGCCAAACTGAGAATTTGGCATCCTGGATTATACGGCACCTGTGGCCGAAAATGCTCTAAACTCATTATTTTTCCTTTGATTTCATTTTCATATATCTACTTTAATACGTTAATTGCTTAAAATTTAGTAAAAATATAATCAAAATTAACTGAATAATGAAAAAGTGCACAAGTTCAATGGAATGTAACAGCTGATATAAATATTTTCATTAACATTTATTCGATTGATAACGAAGAAATTTGTTACAGGGAATCTCTAATATTAATAAAGGGAATTTCAATTATTCACCAATTCGAATATAAATGGAGAAGTATTTAAAACAATTATTTTTAAATATTAACAAAGAGATTGTTGTCGATATAAAGCAATAAACTCAAGATTAATTTTAAATGAAAATTTTTCTAATCCATAAAGATTCAGACATTGATAAAATGTTAATTTTCTCATGAAATAATTTTAACAACAATAATTCTTTTATAATATTTATATTAAAAGTACAATACTGTTTTTTTTAAACCCACAATACCATTTTTAAATCAGCAATCAAAATAATTTTAGTTAAAAATTATCTTTGTCTAAAGTCAAATGAATTCTTTTACAAAGGCAAATCATGATCTAGTTCTTTATCAGAAAAAATTCTTGCAGAATCTACGCTTCAGACATCCATTTTCCTTTACAAACATTAAATGAAAGCTGTTTTTTCTCTTTGGTTAAATACACCAGAAGCTGCATGATATCTCCAGAACATTGCATTAGATGAGGAGAAAAGCTGGAAACAGGAATTGCTCTTTGCTTAACGTATCACATCAGCATTTTATTTTCTTTCCTTAGTTCTCGGATATAATTTGATGCCAAGCGTGGGACATGTTGGTCGTAACTTTTCTGCTTCGTGAATGTTTGTCAAAAGCAGAATCCCAGGTCGAGTCTTCTGTTTAATCTTCCGTGAAGAAATTGCTAGAGTATTTCCTTATCGTTGCTTCTCTAAATTTCCAACAATGATATTTAACAATATTATTTGACTCTCTTTCCGGAAAGCTATTGTTAATTATTAAATATTTTAAATAGATATGTGAGGTAAAAATCCTCAGTATACCTTAAACAATCATTATATTTCATAAACATTAATGATTTAATGTTTACGTAATATAATGATTGTTTTGGATGCTATGGACGCGTTCATTTTTACTTATTATTAATTCCTTAAATTGACAATTCTTTGCTTCATTACCTTTATAGATTTTATCGCAGTTTACATAATTTCCACATAATAATAATTTTTTTTTCAAATTGTGTTTCATATTTGTTATAAAAGAAACTATTAGAAAAGAAAATGTCTTTTATATTAGTATAAGTAACAGACATGCTTTATATATTGTGTCGGATTTCGCTAAATGAATTTAAGGTTCAAACATGGATTCAAGATTTAAATATACCAGAAAATTGCAAAATTTGATCAAAATTTCACACTCTCTCTTGTATTTCGTATCTAAATAATATCATAATACTTTAAAAGTTTTACGAAAGACTAATGCAAATAACCTATTTCATGGTTTTTACTAAAAGTATCAAAATATTTGACTTTAAATACTGTTTTTGGTCAAGAGAGTTTTATTCGAGTGCAATATAAAATGCTTGATGAGAAGTGTCATTTAAGCATTCAGTTACAACTATTATATTATATTATGAGAAATTGTGTCTGATTGTTATATATATATATATATATATATATATATATATATATATATATATATATATATATATATATATATATATATATATATATATATATATATATATATATATATATATATATATATATATATATATATCCCATATTTTGTGGATTTTATGTAATTTTGCTAATGATTGCTTATGGATTTTCTTCAACTATTTTATCTTTTTTACATTCTGAAATCCTTCTTTCGAGTTTGATTCTTAAAAGCTTTCACTTTCTTTTGATTTAGAAATTTTTTTTTCTTAATATTCAGCAAACTTCTATTCTGATGCAATACTTGTAATGTTGATAAATATATAATTACAAAAACTGATTTAAAAAACTCCGAAGTCTATTGAAGATCTAACTACGATTTATATAAATCGCTTTTTTCTTTCTCATATTTAATTTTTCATGTTTCAAGAAGAAAACTTGCATAATCCCATATATATTATTTTATATATAGAAACATAAAAAACCCTTTTCCTTTGAAATAAGGATTTTCTATTCCTATATGTTCTCCATAAACTGAAGCAGTTATTTGTGAGTTGGGAACAGAAGTAAATAAGGCCTGAACCCATATCAAGGACAATATCACACTTTTGATTTTCCTTTTAAAAGCTATTTGCTATTTTGAAAAATAAAACATTTCTTAAATTATCATTTATATCATTCTGAAAAAGTGCTTTTATTGGGTTATCAAAAGTCTTTTTAAAATACCATGATTTCGATTTTGAAAAGCTGTTTACCATCTACTATAAATGGTTGTTTGAGTTTAACATTCCTATATTCCGATTTAGGAATCAAATTATGATATTCGGCGATATACATAAATTTCTAAAATGATGGTTTAATTCCGAAAGTTATGGCTAATTGTAATAAGTTTAATCATATCAGAAAACAAGGCAATTTCAAGCAACAAAATAAAAAATAAAAATAGGTAATCAAGACAGAATATTTAAGGATAAAGACATCTATTTGTATCAACCAGAATGAATCAAATCCAAAATAATAGATATTCTACGCCGACCGATTGGCTGAATGGTTAGCGTTCCTGATTCCTGAGCTGTTGGTCCCGGGTTCGAATCCCGGTTCGGGCATGGATGTTTCTTTCCTCCTCTGTTCTCTCTGTCCTTTCTTCTGTGTTGTTGTATGAATGAGGCCTGCCCTATAAACGGGTTTGTGGTGGTATCGCGCGGGTAATGCTACTCGCCTCCGTGACTTGGTTCGCAGGTGCTCGCTGGGTAACGGTAAATGAGTAGCAGTTTCTGGCCTTGTTGTGGCATAGGGTTCAGTCACCCTTGTGTCCCCCCATTGGATAAAAAAAAAGATATTCTACAAATTGTCTTAGTCATTATACAAGTCTTCTTATGGATGATTATTCCAATATTAATATTATTATAAAACAACTAATCAGTAACTCTGTTGAAAAATGAATTTTTACATTTTAATCCATTTTCATCGATTGTTATAAATCAAAATATATATTTCTATAACATTATATATTTCCATAATATTATGGAGAATATTTAAACTAAGTATTAATGTTTCTGTAAATTTTATATAAAAAAATTAATAATTATTTTCAATATCACAAGCGATTGCAAACAGCAAAGATTTTCAAACAGCTTATAATTTCAGATTATTAAATTAATCTCTACGAAAATCAGGATTAATAATGGAATACAATTACAAAAGTCTCAGTTGATTAAACTTTTTAGTTGACATGTCAAACTTAGACAGATAAAGTAAGATTAATAAATTTAAGGACTGAATTAACAGTGATTATATTTAGTGATGATCAATAGTTGTTGAAAATTCAACTCAAAATTTTAAAAAGAATTTCAAGCTGAAACTTTTTGAAACTTGTTTCAATGAATGTTATATTATTAATTTTCTTACTATAGCACATTGTTAGGATAAAGAAGGTATTTAAATCAAATATATTATATATATATATTATATATATATATATATATATATATATATATATATATATATATATATATATATATATATATATATATATATATATATATATATTCCAATACAAAAGCTTTAAGCATCTAAAAGAATTTAAAATTAACAATTATTCAGAATAATATATAACATAATCGCTAGATAACTTTCCATTAACTCGAAAGCTAGTATGCAGAGATAACAACATTCTGATTATGACAATGGTCTATTCAGCAATTTCTTAAACAGCTGCACTGTCTGCTGCAGTACCATTATTGTTAGCAACGGTGAAACGGCTACTAGTAGAAAAGAGCCAAATTTCACAGAAGGAACAACCAACATTTTTAAAATATTCATAACCATTGCCTTGGAAGGTTGTTGATGCATTTTATATAGTTCTTCTGTGTTATTTTGCACGTATATATGAAGTATATGTATGTTAACACGTATGGGAGAATTTTTTCAACGGGTTTCATATTACGAATCGATCATATCATTGCATTTCTATGAATGAAAATAGGACAAATGTTTTTTCGTATGATAATTTTTAGAACTTATTATAGGCTATTTCTATTGCATATATAGCAATATGATGGTTGTCGTTTTTCCACCTACTTTAGTACGTATAAAAATATAAAGTATTCAAATTGCTAATGTTTTTCTGCAGGTACATGCTATTTGTTTTAACATGTTATTATATATAATTAAACTGTAAAGTATTTACTGTGATGCTTTCGTCAATAAATTGTTACAGTATATAGTTACTGATAATATTATGTTGTTTTCAGCATGAATAGAATTCTGATTTCTGGCACTTGAATGCTATAAATCATTTGTGAGGAAAAGCATTTTCAAATATTTACTGTATATTTTCGTTACATACTGATTTACTTTTATACAATAAATTCTTTGTAAAAATGGTTGTGGTAAAAATTATTGGGGGTTCTGAGAAATCAAATTACAAAAATTAGAGGCCTATTATCCGCTAATATGGCCATACTTTTCTGTTACTTAACGTGCTAGAAATTTTTCCATATTGCCTGTAGATTTTTGTACCATATCAAGATGCTCAGCTGAGTAGGAGTTAAGTTCCAACGGATTTTAATATCACAACTTAGCGGACCCATCTGCGAAGATTTCGTAGTCCATCTTTCAGCACATTAACAGTGCTTAGAGTTCAGCTAAAAAATTCGCTTCTCTCTTGAATCAGATGACCAGGGATGGAGGATGGAAGGATAGCAATTACAATCCGTCTTCCTTATACACAGGATTTCAGTCATTACCCCGAAACTTCGAAGATATACAATATCAGAGGATGATTTTAGAAATATTTATTTTATATTTATTTTTTGTGTGCTGTTCTTCACAAAGAAATACAGATGCATACACTACTAAAAAATAGTTCTCACTAATTACTGATTTAAATATTAAGTACGTAATCGTTGCTAACGGTAACCTTTGATATGGGAGTTTTTATCATATTTATTATATGTATATCATGAGCTGATTACATACACCATGGAAAAAAAGATTTTTTCAATGTGGTTTATTTTTTTAGAAGTGTGTATATAAAAATCATGGAAATTTGTTTATATTATGAATACAATAAATTTATATAAAACTTGCTATATTAGTCTCATAAACTGAATAGAATTAACTGGATAAATCAATTATAATCAAAGAATTATTTCATGAAATATTAACTTTGATAATAGTGTACTTTTCAGAGTGAAACACAAAACAGTACTTACAGAAACACAAAACAATACATAATCTCATATGAAAACAGTTGTTGAAGTAAAACAAATTAAAAATATTCAATGCCTTTTAGGGGTACTGCTTATCAAAGCATTATATTTCAAATTTTGAAATACATTGAATAATAATTTAGATATTAAATTTTTTATTTAAAAATAAATGTAAATAACAATACATTAAATGTAAACAACTGTAGAATTATAAATTAAAAAATGCTTATGTAAAAAGGTACAATGTAATTCGTATTAGTTTAAAACATTTCATATTTTTTTTATTGAAGTTGAAAAAGGAATAGAAAATGTCGATGAAAATTATTCATGATTTAGTAGTAAAGTTGAGTGTTTTTTTTGCATACATTTTTTATCTTTTCTTTAGCACAAGTCCATTCAATTAAGCAAAATAATTTTCCTCTGTCATTTAAAACATGTGCGTAAAATGATAATTTCTTAATTTCATTAGCTGCATGTAAAAAATATTTCAATATAAAAATGTATTTTCCAAAAAGCTTTTTTTTAAAAAAAAGATATTAGATTATCAATGGACAATTTTTATACTTTCTTTAAATTACAATAAAAATATGAATAAAGTTATGAGAAATAAAATGCTCAAGTTTTAATTTTTTTTTTTATTCTTGTTGATGTCAAATACTTCTTAGTATTTTCACTGCTTAAGAAAATTAGATTACTTATAAAAATTAAAATATCTAAGACTTACTAGGAATCAGCTTTTTACATTATATTTTTTAAAAAGAAAATCATGCAAATTAGATTTCTCAAATAAGCGAAGAATGGCGGTTTGGAAGAAATTTCATGTAACCAAGAATATATTCTAGACACGTATTTGCTTAAATTTATCTTCAAACTTTTCTCGGGTTACTTTAAAATTTAATTTATATATTTAGCTTCCGTATCAAAATATGCTCTTTTGTCCTTATGCACATAAATATTTATGTTTATCCAATTTAGAATTATCCATAATAAATACTCGTATACCGCATTAGAAATTTATAATAAGATATGCCGCCCAACTTGTCTAGTGGTCAGCGTGCCTGACTGTGGATAAGGAGGTCCTGGGTTCGAATCCCGGTTCGGGCATGGATGTACTTTCTCTATCTATCCTGTCTTTGTCCTTTCCTTGTATGAATGAGGTGTGAATGGTTGCCTACCCTATAAACGGGTACCTATGGCATGTGAGTAGAGCAAAGTCGTACTTTCACCTTCATGGTGCTCTGATTAAAACGAAAGACGCTCCCAATTGACTTAAATTCGCATAGCATAGCGAGCTTGGCTTGTCCAAGTGTCATTAGTAACAACAACAACATAATAAGATATTTGTATCGTAAATTTAACTGTTAATTAAAATTAAATATTTAAATTTAAAACTGTTAACTGATAATTAAATATTGCATGCCATAAATGATAAACTACATAAATTTATTGCAGTTATATTAGTTTGATAATAAATATTGTTTCGATAATTTAAGTGGACGTTCAAGGTAAAGAATGATAAAAAAGCTTCTAAATTTTTACGGATTTTCGTTTATAGTTATAAGCTATTTGAAAGGAAATGTAACAAATTTTAGATTATAACACTTAGCTATTTATGTTATTAAATTTATTTAGTCAATGTCTATGGATATTATGCAAAAGAGTCTAACATTATAACATATCCTAGATTTCAGTAACTTTTATAATAAAAAATTATTGACCTTTTAAATTTGTAATTGAGGGTAATTTGTGTTGAAATTAGGCACTTCAATTTTGAATCGTATAAAAAATAAATAATTTACAAACCTCTATTTCGTAAATAGTTTAAATGATTTGTATTACGACCTAAAAGTTTACTTTCCTGTGAGTTACATCCAATTTTACTTCCCTAAGTTCTAAATAAAGTTGAAGATAACACTAGTTGTTATATGATGTGGATTTAGAAATAATCAGTTTTGAAAAGTAGCAATATCACAACTAGATGTTATTGAATTTTATGTAAGAATAAAGTATTTTTATTGATTTGCATATTTTCTTAAATATTTTTTCTTTCTTTCAGGTAGTTGTTGAAAAAAACTCTTTTATTATATATTAAGTATATATCTACAACAAAAGTCTTCGAAATGAAACTTTAGGAATTCAATCCTGCCATTATTTTCAGTTGTAAGCATTAGAGAATCATTGATGCATTGCTGCTTTTCAAATACACATCTGAAGAAATGACTGCCTACTATTTCCCGAGTTTTCGTCATTGCAAAACACAGATAGATTTTATAATCTTTGGAATATCATCCAAAAATTAATTAATATTTAAAATTATTCTTACGACAGCATTAAGTGTGCTTCCCTTTCCAATATGTGGTTTCAAAGTGTCATTTGAATATGAATATAAAATGGCCCTGCTATTATTCCTAAGAACATAATTTTATATGCCAATATTTCATAAAAATGTTAAAACTCTGTTAACTTTATATACTATGTTTCATACTGAAGTAATCAAGCATTTCTTTGAACACATACACAGTAATTTTAAAACACGCACACAAAAGAAAAGAAATTCGTATAATCTGCCACTTAAAAATTACTGATGTTTTTAATCTGCTTTACTAATAAAAGAGAAATAAATTGCTGCTAAATTAGCTAATGATATTAAACTATTGCTAAACAAAAGGAAAAATAAAAATAAATTAACATTAATTTTAATGTGTGTATTATGAAGAGTTCTACATCATACTTATACACCAGATAATACATAAAATATTAGTTTAACTCATAGATCTCTACTAACATTAACTGTACATGCCAAGCTAGCAGCCGAATGGTTAGCACTCTTGCTTTTGGTTCATCAGTTCGAATCCTGTCTTGGGAATATATGTTTGCAATGGTTCGGAATACTATTCTAATTAGCCCTCGTGAGCAAAAAATGACCAATAAACAACAAACAAACCATATCTAAAGTATTTGCAACTTATCTTTCTGTTAATGCATTTATGAAATAAAAATTAAGATCTTTTATTTTTTTAAGTGTAGACTATGATCATAGCTCTGATTTCAAGTATGCAGAACCTAATTAAATGTACTGTTTTGCGCGCGCGTATTAAAATTTTTAAAGTAGAATTATGCACAGATTCATAAAAATGATGTTAATATAAAACAAAATCGTTCACCACTTAAAATTAATGTTTTATTGCAAGGTATTTTAAACAAGTTTCAATTACTTGTTATTTGCTATATTAAAATTTTAAATTTCTAGAAACACTACTACTGTTTCAAAATAGTTTTCAAAATCACTTTTTAACATTTAAGTTTTCACAAATTTATCATTAAATATAAGTATTTGAAATTAAATAGTAATTTCTATGTTTGTAGCTTATAAGAACTTAAATCTTATGCTGTGCAAAATTTAATTAAAAATGAAAAAAATAATTAAAAAAAACATAAAGTAAAACATTTTCAAAATATTTACGTTAAGTATATTTATATTTTGTGTTTAGGACAAATATAAAAAAGACATCAAAAATGAATTTGTTTTTGAACTATCAATATTTCAATGCTTTTGTGAATTATTATTTTTTTTCAAGGAGAAAAATATTTAGTTTCATAGCGTATTTTATTTATAATGATAACAATAAATTAGTATACCATATTTTTCTTAAAAGTTTAATATAGGTTTATATAAAGTTTATTATGTAGATGAAGTATATGAATTTACAAAGCACTGCAACATACATAAATACTCCTATAAATCATCATCCCATAAAAGTTCAGCATCTGTGGAAAAATATATTATTCATGAGTTAAGAAATTGTGACAGGCGTCTCATACTGAAGAGCCATTAAATGAAAATTGTGCAGTTGCAGTGTTTGAATTTACAAACCAGCATAGCACAAATCGATCTGTAAATCTTACCCAGGAAGCTTAACGTCTACTGGAAATCCTATTATTATTCATGAGTTAAAAACTTATGACAGTGGCAGAAAAATGAGTGCCATTAAATAAAATTTATTCCTTAAAGATCCTTCAATTTATGAAAGTTATCTTACATTTTACGAGGAAAGGGATATTATATTCTAATTTCCTTACTTGAGATGTTTTCTTGATACAAATATTATCTTTACAATCATCGCTCTACTTTTTATGATTGAAAAATAAAGCTTATTGGATTTTTCTTTTCAAACAAACCATTGGGAAAATGTTATTTTATTATACTCATAATCTTTATTGTTGCTTTGATATTTTATTAGGGTAATATTCTTGATTCTGAGATACATATACAATGATTTTTAGATAATAAGATAATGGGATATAGCATTACTAGATAATGGGATATAATTGAAAATTAATATCATTTTTGTTATGTGACATCATACATCTAGCAACTGTTAGCATAAATAGCAGCATGAAAAAGATTTTATTACCCAAGATGTTAAGTTCCTAGTTTGGACAGCTAAATTATCATTTGTGAGTATTGATCATACTGATATCATGTCATTTGTGAGTATATTTAAGATTGGTAAATAAAAAATGGCCCAAAATATACTCATGTACTAAAAGCAGGGGCTTTTAAATTTGGAAGACCCACCCACTTTCTGGGCAACGATGGCACACCCACTAGGTGCCCCATTATATAAGTTGCCATCATTTTCACCACTTGTAGTACTGCAGAATGGAAATTATAATAGCAGATTGACATTAAAAAAAGTTCCTTGTATCAGCAAGACATACTTAAGTAATCTTTTTCTCTTTTTTCAACAAACATGAAGTAAGCATATGCTCATACTTGTGAATATTTTAAAATAAACATCTATCTTTTGTCTTCAACTTACTCATCAAAACACAATGGAGAGTTTAGTAGCTACAACTGTTAAAACGCTCTTTTAAGCATCTAATATCCCTATGGCTAACCCACAGTTGGACTCTACTAGTTAAATGAACATCTGATGTGTATTTGGAGAAAGTAACATTGCTGATGAGTAAGCCAAGCAAAATCTCAATCATCCAACTTGTAAAGTGTGCAAGCAGAAAATCAACTTTCAGTTATGGTCAATAGAAGCTACAATGCAATGAAGAATCTTCCATTCAAAAGAACAAACTTCTACCACTTGCCATGGTGAGTATTGAATAAGACACATATAGAAATACAAGATACTTCTACTAACTAACACATTTTCTGATTTCTTAAAATTTATTTATTTATTTTAATTAGTGAGTGTAGTGTCTGTTCTGTCGAAGAAAGCACAACTCGAACAAATACAAACATTTATTTAAAAATTAAAAATAATTAATATTATTGTATATTAAAATTATAATTAATAGAAATTTGATTATGGGCCTACACGGCCAACAGAACAAACACCCAAGGAGAACCAGCTGAACCTCCTCGTTCGCTGGTCAAAGAGAATCCCCTTTTCCCCGCCGGAGCGGACTCCATCCTCTCCTCTCTCCCAATGACTACAGCGCCATCACGTGACGAGAATGAGGAGTATCCTAACACTACACCCTTCCCTCAAGTTTTGGGTTTATGTTCCACATAAACACATAACTGAATTAAATATGTTAGGATACAAAAGAATAACACAGACTTAATAATATTTTTGCAAACAATTAAAGGAATATTAAGCATAAAATAAATATGAACTTAGAAAATAATTATACGTATATAGAGTTATTTGAAAATGAATTACTTAAAATTCACAAGTATGCTTATAATAATCAATATTAATAATATGCATATAAGAAAACATTAAACAACAATAAAATAAATCCTTAATATATATATATAAATTGATATTAATGTAAACAAACAATATACCAATAAAATTAATGAAAACAAACAATGTACCAATGCAATTAATGCATATTAACAATATACCAATACAATTGATGTAAACAAATAATATACCAAATACCAAGATACAAATAAAATATTTTCACTGAAATATATTTACATATAGAGAGTTTTTACACTAAGCACTGAAGTCAGTTTTTATCTGGAAAAAGTTTAAATAAAGCATCTGCATGAGGCATCATAGCTCTTGCACAATGTCTGATAGTTATATTATATCTCTGAAGAGCAAACACCACCTCTAAAGACGAGGTGATTGAGGTGCACATTTGGTCAAGTATGGTAAGGGATTGTGGTCAGTATAAAACTCAATTTCTGAACCAAAAATTATTGATTCAAACCTTTTTAACGATCACACTATTGCATAAGCCTCACGTTCAATTGTAGACCTGGATTGTTGAGTTTTAGTAAATTTTTGACTAGCATATGAAACTGGATAAATATTATCATTGGCACGCAAACACCAACTCCTACCTGAGAAGCATCAGAGTAAATTATGAAAGGTTTACCTAGTGATGGAGCGTGAAGTGAAGGTGCTTTAACTAGAGCTTGTTTTAGAGATATAAGCACTGTATCGTGCACTTCAGTCCAGGGAATATTGTCAGGCACACGTTTCTTAGTAAGCTCAGTTAATGAATAAACTTATTCAGAATATTTAGGAATGTACTCACGATAGAAGTTACACAACCCTAACACACTTCTAAGATCCTTTTTGGTTGTTGGTCTTTTAAGTTGCTGTATAACTTGCACTTTTTCCGGATCAGGTTGATGTTCACCAGAGCCAATAACATATCATAAGAACTTGATACGAGGCTTGGCAAAATCACACTTGTTTATATTGACAGTAAAGTTGAGCTCCTTTAATTTCCTGGCTCCTGGCACTGAAAATCTGGGAGAACATCCTAAGCGTTCAATAAATTCTTGTGTTAATTTAGAAGTAAAATCAGTCCCTTGACCACTGGCAATAACACTTGGAATACCAGTTCTCATAAAAATTTCCAATAGCGCATCACAAGTTGCCTTTGCTGTTAGGGAACGTAAAGGAATAGCCTCTGACCACCTCGAATGCTGATCCATCAGTACTAAAACATATTTGTGTTTACGTGCCGACGAAGGCTCAATCGGCCCGATAATATCCATGTTCACAACTTCAAACGGCAGGTCTGGTCTAAGCACTGGAGGAATAGGAATTTTGTCGGAAGACTTCTCAAGAGACCGTGATTGGCATTCTTTACATGATTTGCAGAAATTTAAAATATCATTTGGCATATTCGGCCAGTAAAAACTATATCTAATTCTCTCTTTTGTTTTCTTTAATCCCATAGGACTTCCAAAAACAGAGGTATGAGCCAAATCCATAACTTTCTGACTGCTACATTTCGCTAAAATTAACTGATTTACAGTTTCACCACAAACTTTCTCTTTGTGGAATAAAATCCCATCTAATTCAAAATATTTACCCTTGCCACGTGATAACGAACATCTCACTTCATCCAAAGAGGCGCATTCTTGTTGTTTTTTAAAAATTGTAATGATTGTCTCAATTTACAATTTGTTTCGGCTTCCAGCCCTTCCACATCATCAGAAACACCCGGATTCGTGGCGTCATTTGAACAGGGAGTCTCACCCATATTTTCGGCGTGTGATGATTCAGCAGTCTCATTATGATATTCAACCTCTTGCGACGCCAAACAAAGCAAGCGGCAGACTTCTTGTTTTCTTCTAGCACTACAATTTCCAATAAATAAAAACACTTTCGTTGGTATTTAAAGTCATTATTTATGACTGGAAATTGGCATCCAGAGTCCACGAGAGCTTTTACAGGGGTATTATCCACATAAATATCCACATATTAAAGAGGATTAATTTCAATTTCCGTTCTTTTTTCTTTTAATAATTGGGAGCGAATTTCTGCTGTCAGAACATCGCTTTTCTTATTATTCGCTTTAAATCTTTTTGGACATTCTCTCGCAAAATGTGAATCTCCACACAAATATAACATTCTTTCACAGTTCCTTTTTCAAAATGTTCTTCTTTCCGAAAGTTTTTAAAATTTTGTTGTCTAACATACGGAGGAATATGTTTTGACTCTGCCGAATATTTTTGTTCTTCCTGTTCGTTTAATTATATCTCTTGAGATATTCGTTGCGAGGAAATTCTTTCGTTTTGACACCAGTATTCATTCTGACATTTTCATAATCCTCCAATTTACTTGTTATTTCTTCTGGAGTTTTAAAATTTGACCAAACATGAATAAAATATTCTTTAATTTCTAAGAGAACTTTGCGTTTTATTTGATCGGTAATTATTAAATCACATAGCTCTTCAAATGTTCGTATTCCAAGTCCACTGATCCATTCGAAGAAATAATTTTTCAGTTAATAGCAAAATCTCGCCAGTTTATTTCTGGTTTCTTATGGTGCTTCATGAAGAACTGTCTAAATTTTCCGGAGTCATTTTATACCTTTTGAAAAGTAAACTTTTTACTTTACTGTAATCCTCGGTGACTTCTTCCTCGTCCCTTGCTATAATTTGTACAACATCATACGGCAATAATCCGATTAAATGCGCAACCCAAAGTTCTTTTTTAATTTCAATTCTCTTAGCTTGTCTTTCGAAGAGGACAAGACATAAACTTATATAATTTGTTTTGGGATCAAACTTCTGTAAAATATTATTTAAATCTAATTTCGCCTTAAAATGAAAATCAGTACCAGTATTTCGTAAATTATCTTCTGTTCGTTCATTTGCAATTAAACTTAGTTTTTGAAGCTCGAACTCCATTTCTTGATTTCGTTTTTCCATTTCCATATTCCATTTTTCGTTCTTCAATTTCTTGCAATCTTTTCCACTCTTCAATTTCATTTCTTTTTGTTCTTCAATTTCAATTTCTTGCAATCTTTTCCGCTCTTCAATTTCTTCATTTCTTTTTCGTTCTTCAATCAACGAATTTAAGAATTCTATTATGAAGTCTTCGTCGTAGTTTTCGCTTTCTGTTATAAATTTTTTTAGTTCGTTAAGTTTTAGATTTGCAGCATTCTGAATGCCTAATTCCACCGCAATATTTCTTAAATCTTCTTTCTTTCCTTTTGCGGAAAAGCCATTTCAGTTACTTGTAAAACACAAATAGTCAAATAAACAAATTCACAGTTCCGTTTCAGATTATGTCAGAAACGTCAGCTCGTAATCCTGTTGATGTAATGTCAGTGTAGCGACAGTGTAGTGTCAGTTCTGTAGAAGAAAGCACAACTCGAACAAATACAAATATTGATTTAAAAATTGAAATTAATAATTAATAGTATTGTATATTAAAAATATAATTAATAGAAATTTGATCTATGGCTCTACACGGCCAATAGAACAAACACCCAAGGAAAGCGCTAAACCTCCTCGTTCGCTGGTCAAAGACAATCTCTCTCCATCATGTGAAAAGAATGAGGGGTATCCTAACACTACAGTGGGTATATATAATTTCTTTTCGAAATATTTCTGCAGTTTTTAATTTTTTAATAATTTTTTTCAAAAACTTTACTTTGTATTTATTATGACTAGCATTGTAAAATTCATTTATTTCCTAGGAAATCTTGAAATTATTTCTCAATAACAAAGTGAACACGCACTGTTCACTTCATGCTGTAAATTCCAAATTTTATGCTACTGTTAATGATTTATATTATATATATATATGAAATTTTATATATATATATATATATATGTGTATATATATATATATATATATATATATATATATATATATATATATATATATATATATATATATATATATATATATATATATATATATAAGAATTATGTGTCATACTATATTACCAATAATATCTGGAATTGTGTAGTTAGAAGTAGAAAATTACAAATATAATTAAATTTGTATGTGTGTTAAAAATCTTAATATATTTTTTAGCACAGATACCAATTTAAATATATTTGTATTTTATTTATTTCTTCTTTATACATTTGTAATAAATACTGTAAATATAAATCTATCACAAGTACTCTCAGTAAATATATGAAAAGAAGAATACATATCCATTAGTTAACAACATTACTTTTATGAATATCCTCAGTATGTCACTCTTCATAATTAATGTAGTGGAAGGGAATAATATTGTAAAATGCTTCGTACAGAATATTTCTGACAATATTTTTAGTAATGGTAAAGTATTAGAATAATAGATAATTTCTAGCTAATAATGTAAGTGATTGTTACATCTTTTAAAAGACTAAGTGTTCCATGCAGGCTTACGAATTTGTATAAATAAAGTTAGTTATTACAAGATAAAGGTCTGGAGATTAATCGAGCCAAACGTGATATGGATGGAGTAGCTCAACAGCTGATGAATACAAAGCATTGTACGTGAGGGGTCTTTCGCATGTTCAATAAAAGTGAATGGTTCTCCATCTTGAATAAAGATCATAATTTACTGCACCTGTTTACCAACTAAGTTAAGAATGATGTAAATTTGTAAAATTTAAACGTCATATTGGAGTTTTGAAACAGAAAACCATATTTTTCTATAGAGCCAATCAGGATATTCATGAATAATGACAAGAGTTTATACAATATCATGATTTTTTTTTAGATTATTATAAAGATTATATTATTTTTTTCAATGGTTGCCTATTTCTATTTTTTTTTATTTTCCGAATGATATTGAATTTTAAAATACTAACAGATTTCTTAAATGCACTTTATTAAGTTTTCTCTCAAACAGCTTGGTGCATCAAGATTTAAATATATATATTTTTTTGAGTCCTCAGCTACAGCTTTCAGACATTTTAAATTGGACGAAATAGGTTATTAATAGAGGAACTGAATAATTAATTTATTTTAAAAATCTTATCCTAAAGCTTAAAAATTCGTCTTAAATATTATCGAAATATATATTTATTTATGGTATTGGTTGTCCGAATTTTGTAAAAATACTGCAACTTGTGAGCACAATTCCTGTACAAATATACAACTTAATATATTAGTACTGCATATTGTAACGGAAAATTTTACATGATCAATGTCGCCATGATTTATAATAATTTTTGAGTTTTTGTGTTTCGCCATTATATCAACTGACACTCTCATAAGTTGCTTTGTAGTAAAGTCATAGAGCCCTTTATAGAAAACCTTGTAACAGCAATTTTCAATAATTTATATCGTAAAAAGTACTCTTTTTGTAGAATAACGAATATTCTAAAATAATTATTGTAATCATTTTCACTTGATGTGATTGATGTCAATTATTAAAAATCTTCTTAGGAATTGAAAAACTCCACACGGTTAATTTCTTTACAGAATGAATGCTACGTGAAAGATCATATTTATATTGTTATATTTTTGATTTCTTATTAAATAAAATGTTTTAGATTTTAAGAGTGTCTTTGATCACATTATAACTTTGAATAAATATATCTAACGAATAAAAGTTCTATTATTTATAAAGTATACTTTAATTTGTGTAGAAAATGTGTTGAAATTTAGAATTGGAATTTCCATTCTCTTATAATTGTTTTATTCAGCAAAATTTGACCAAAAAAATTATATTTTCAGTGCATATTGATTTTGAATAAAGTAAAAAAAAGTACACAAAACCATCAAAAGAGCTATATTTTATGTTGGCACGTTCTTTCTTAGAAAAGAACAAAATATGAATAAAACATTCTATGAATATAATTTTTTGTCAAGAACAGCTCAACCTGTCCGAAATTATAATAAATATGCGGTTGCATATGAGAGAACCGTATATATTTTGTACATTATTGTAATTTTATTCAAATTTATAAATAACTTTTGAAGTAAATTTTTTGATAGAAAATCCGCTTGAAAGCTTGAATATAAATTTAAAAATTAGAATAATAGCCGAATAAATATTTGAAGATACATTTGGACATTATCATGTTCTCTTACTGAAATTCTTAGGGTTCGTGTGTATCTCTTTCATCTGATGCTTTACAAGTTTATATTTATGAATGCTAATTACATTTACTTCAAATAACTATTAGTAGTTGGATGAAGTAGTTTCATTCGGAAACAAAATGTATTGCTGATCAACATCCTTCTGAACAGTATGCATCAAATATAATCTTACTCATTCTGGAAGTACTACTACGCTACTCTTCGCCTCTGCAATCCATGTATAAATTTAGCCTCCTTCGCCAAACAGCTTTACCTTTTCTAATCCTTGACTTTTGTTTTCCAATTTTTGATGTATACCATTTTCATATCTTCTCTCAGCTCCTCCAGCCACCTCTTCCTGGAACGTCCAAGCTTTATTTTAGCTGTCCAGTCTTCCTCTTCTCTCTATTTGCTTTGAGGCTAGACTTGGTCTCCTTAAACGATTATCGGGTGTTACTTGGGGTTCATCACCAGATTGTCCTGACCACCGTCTATAAAACCTATGACCAATCTTAGATTATGGCGGTGAACTACTGGCCACTGCCTCTGCAAGTTTTTGTGACAGAGTTGACAAAGTCCAAAATAAAGCCCTGAGACTTAGTAGTTCTGCTGCTTACTCTACACCCATCACTGCATTAGAAATTCAAACTGGTCTTGAGCCTCTGGGGGTTCGTAGAGAAAGGCAGCTACTAAAACAGTTTGAAAAGTATAGAAGACTTCCAGCACTGGCAAAACCTTACTCCAGTAGAAAACAGGCTAAAAACTCATCAATCTTTCTTTAAGAGAGCAGAAGACCTTATGACTAAATACGACCTAAACCATCTTCTTTGCCAATCTTTTTATTTGGTGAGAGATTCCCCCTGGAACCAGGGGGTACGTGTACCTTCATGGGCTTGAGCAGCCACCAGGCGCGTCGGCAGGTGGTGGATCGCCGAATGTCCTGTAGGAATGACAGGATAGCCTTGAATATAGAATCAGAGGCCGCGAACCAGCTCCCGTAAACCCTGGTGTTATGCGATCCGTGCCTAGGGCTAGTTGGCACCGCGGTATTGGTGTCTTAACGGAACCTCTAGTTGCCTGTCGAACTTCTAGAGCTATTTTGCCTTGCCCAGAAACTCAGGCAATGCTGGGTGGACTTATATTACCTGAGTTTTTAATTGTTATCTTGTGGCTGAAAAGACACAAGAAATAACAAACCTTTCTGCATTTGCAGGTGACGCCTCTGAAGTAGACCTTGCTGAAAAAGACAAGGGAACTCAGAGGCAATCTTGTAAAGGGGCAAGAATGAATCCTTCACTTGAGGTAGAAATGACCTCCAAACCATCTTCTTCTGGTGAAAGTCAGGAAGCTATCCCTAGCATGACTGACTTTCTGACCAGATGGGACTGTTTCAGCAAGACCCTATCTGCTGGAAATGTCATACGCAATAGGAAACGGCAGAGCATATCATTTACGAATGTGAGGTTCTTGCCCTCCCTAGATTAACTTCTTTAGGCATCATCTATACTATAGAGTTACACCTAGACTCCATTAAAGGGTTATCGGACTTTATTAATAGAGTGGGTTACCCGAGCAACTAGAACTAGGAAACATTGGGTTTGGAGTTAATGGTACAAAATGCTAATAAAAGCAGAGGTGCCCAATGACATACAAACCCAATTCTAAGAAGAAGAAGAAGGAGAGATTCCCACCAAATTTTAGAATCCCTACTATAATTCTCTCTATTGGCACCCTACAAAGAAAAAATGACACAATCACTGAATCTCTTTGAGCCTATGCTCTTGAAACTATTGCGAATCGATTTCCAAAAATAAATGGCTCCATATATAGACTGATGGTTCCTTCCAGGAGGACTGTACCTCTGGTGCAGGCTGGTACTGTGAAAATTTATTTGAGGGCACATGCCCTGTTGGAATGAATGCCACAAATTTTGAGGCTGAGATCGAGGCAATTAAACAGGCTACTTTCCTACTTTTGACCTGTAATACTTCCTCTCAATTATGCAGTCTTTCTTGTCGACTCTCAGGCAGCCATCCTCTCACTCTGCTCCTTTCAGGCTTGTCAATCAAAACGTGAAGAACAAACAAAAATACAAATAGACAAACTTATTAATGATGGATGGATTCTTTTCTTTCAGTGGATTCACAGCCATTGCAATATATCTGGCAATGAGAGAGTGAATCGACTGGCAAAACAGGGATGCTTGCTCCCACAGCCCTCTTTGTCTCTCTCATACAACCGAATTTCATCCGAAATTACCAAAACAACAAATGCCTTTGTAAAAAAATGCCAGAAAGCAGAGGCTACAGAAAAAGTATGGTCTAAAATGATACACACTCCTATTATTATGGACCTCTCACGAGAAATTTCTAGTGCAAATTTTAGAATTCAGAGTGGACATGACTACATTCGAGATCATCTTTGTCGTATTGGCAATTTTTACTCCCCTGACTGCCCCCTGTGTTTCACAGGAGAGGCAGTGAATTTTAGTCATTTGACCGTTTGCCGATCTCTGGACAATGTTAATTCTCTTATACTTGGCAACTATCATATGAAGGCTACTTTGTATTGGGCTGCTAGAAGGGAAATCGCCGGTGCGGGGAATTCCTGACGTAGGAGAAAAAAAAGTCTTTCTCTACATATTTTTTTGTTGCTCTTTCATCACTCATTCGCTCCAGATGTCCCTACAATATCTTTTTCTATATCTTTTTCTTTATAGAACTTACTCAGTTCTGAATTACAACTAATCCTCCACATATCTCCATCCATAATGTGTCCATATATTTTTATTAAAATTTTTCTTTCAAAGGTAATAAATGAATAAATGTTTATTTTTCTGAATAATTGTCCAAGTTTCTGTTGCATAAGTTAAAATAGGTCTGATTATAGTTTTTCTTGAGAGCACAGAAGATTTAAACAGCTTGATCATTGAAAAGTAATATCTCTTTCTAGAAGACAATCTAGACTTTATCTCAGGTTTTATTTCATTTTTTCCGTGATAATTAAATCGAGATATTTAAATGCAGTCACCCTTTCAAAATCGAGCTCACTGGTTCTTGCATTGAACCATATAATCCGTCCATAACAATATATTTAGTTTTCCCTCTGTTAAACAGAAATCCCTATCTTTGCTTCTTTTCTAGGCCTTTATAGTTTTCAATTGGGCATTTTTAAGTTCTAGACATCAAGCCAACATAATTCACAAAGGCAAAAATTTGCACAGATCAGTTTATTATTGTATCCCATCGATCAGAGTAAACTTTTTTTATGGCATATTCCAAACAGAAGTTAAAAAGAGTTGTAGACATTGTGTCGCACTGTCTTAAAACTGCATTAGCTCTCACATTTTTTGAAAACTTTCCTACCACTTTAATATTAGCTACTGAGGTTGACATTTTAACAAAACTTATTAATTTTTATGGTATCCCAAATTCATTTAAAATATAGCACTTTTTTCTCTATTTATACAGTCGTATTGTACGAATGGCGTCCTGAAGAATAGCTCTTCATTCCCTGTCAACCATTCGACAAAGTGTCTTTTCTGGAGTAGGCAGTGGTAGGTTCTGCAACTGGCATCCAATCATATCTCAAATGTGTTCGATTGGTGAGAGACTTGCAAGAAAGGTAGCTAGGGAAGCAGCTGTGCACCTTACAGGGCATGTTAGCTGATTCCAACAATGTGCGGTCTTGTGTTATGTTGCTTATAAAGGATATTGAACATCCCATGAAGGTAGGAGAGTGTCACCGGCCGCAGCATATCTTCCAGGAAGTCCTATCCACGAATGCTGACGTCACTCTTATTGCACCTGCACACCATAAACGCTCCATTATTCTTTGTTTCAACCATATTCGTCTCTGTCGGCTCATTGTAGACAGATCCAGGTGTCTGTAACCTGTGATTTGCCGTAAGGATCGATCTGCCTTTCCCAGTCTGATCACCATGCCCCTCATAAACTCGTTTGTCTACTGATACTGACTTCGTTTACGATTGCCTGGCATTCTCTGCAATTACAGGTGTACTTTACTACAGGAACAAACTTTCAAATATTATTTTTCAAGTAGCAATAACGGCGCGAATATTGCCCACTTTGCCAGTTTCTCACTTTATATTTTATTTTATCTGCGTATTTTACATCATTTACATAACTTGGTAATGTACGTCTACCCTGAAATTTGCATAATTTTCTTGCTACTCCTTCTTGGTGTTGCATTTTCAACGTAGGGCAGTGTATTCTGCCCTCAGCTTTCAATTATTTTGCTTTTTTCACCAATCATTCTTTGTTCCTATTTTTACAAAAGTTTATTTAGGGTAAATATCTCATAAATGTTTTCATTTTTGAATACATTCTACTAGTATCTCCTATCGAAATAGGTTTTTCACTTTCTGTATTCTGTCTTTTTTTAAAATTCTTTTTTTTACAACACAATACTTTTGATACAATATTTATCTTTTCTTTATAGAGCTTTACTTATAGAGTTTAGTTCCATGGGGAAGCATTTTCTCCCTTCCAAATTTTTTTCCCTTATGAGTTTCCTGCGCTCACATCGAAACATTCACTTCGCGGTGTCATTTTCTAGTCCCCTAGGAATTCCTTTGCTGTTTTCAGTTAGATGTTTCCTTATTTTCCCCCTTTTTTTGCTGGCAGATCCCCCTGATCCGTTCTCTAATACTTTTTTATCAATGATATCACTGAGTTTTTGGTCTAAAAACTCTTTATGCTTAGGGATTTTATGCAAAATTTTTCTTGTTTTTCAGCCTTTTCCAATCTAAATCTGGTTAACTTTTGCCTATATTTAGTTATAACAAAGGGATGATCAGGTTTTAGAAGAGCATCTCTGCTCCTCTAAAACTCCTAATACCAACAACATAATATGCATAGCTTTTTTATTATGACACGATCATTTTTTATTATTATATTTTGTCCTGCCATCCGGTGGTAAATAAGTATGTTTTATGTATCTCTTTCATATTATTATGTAAATTTTCATATTAATATTGCCAGAAAAATCTGCTTTTTTAAGTCTACTTTCGTTGCACAAGTCATATAGACTGAACTTTCTAATTGTAGTTAAAAAAAACTGTTCTTTTTCCATTCTTTGCATTCAAATGTTCCAATATTATCTTTATATTGTTTCTTTGTATGCTGCTTTTTATTCTTTAAGTAGAATATAATAAGATCTGTTTTTCTCATCCTCATCATATTTTTCTGTTTGTGCGTGTATTGGCATGAAAAATATACTGAAGGATTTTCCTCTTATTATATGCTGCTAATTCTGTTATTGACAGGTTTGAAATCAATAATATTTCAAGGCACTTCTTAATAACAAATCCAGTTCTATATCTATTTTGTCTTGTGCTTGCATTTGAGGTCCAGGGTGTTCCTCTTCGTCTGGTATCTTTCCTTTGACCTATCTGTCTTGTGTATCCCTGTCAAGAGACGAAATTTCATCTGGCACAGCTCTCAGGATCACTTTCACACATAAAGTACACCATCACTTTAAGGTGAGAACAACTTCAGTGGGCATTCTGGAAGTAGTGGTCCTTAATTAGGAGAAATCATAAAGGGATACAGAATTCTGAGAATGCTTAGAATATAATTATACAAGCTATTCTTTTTTAATTTACCCACAAAAAGGTATCGACGTTGAATTTATATGATCTGATTTTGTTTTCTTTGAAGAACAACGCTGATCATTGTCGAAGTCCCATATTTGACCTGAGTCACTACTGAAAATGGCTGCTTTGTTTCCTTTTCTTTCATGCACATCTATTTCGTTAGATTCTTAAAAGTTTGCTGATTTTCCCTTTTTCGACATATAGGTAAGATTTATTAAATAGATTCTTCTAGAGCGGGAGGATCCCTCCAAAAAAATATCTGAGTATGTTAAAAATGTCTTCAGTTGCTATGCTGTACATTAATTAATGTTAAAATGGTTACAATAAATTATAAATTATTTTTTGTATTTTTGATTAAATTGTTTTCAAATTATATGAAAATTAGATGTACATTGGGGAAATGAAACAATAACTCTATTTTATTCAAGCCAAGACTCTTTTTTATTCAACATAGTATTTACTTCCAGTAGATATCAGTAAATTCATGGCGAATTTTTTTGGTTTATGGAATGGCAAATAATCTTACTAAGAAAGGTTGTAGTCGTTGAATCTTCAGAGTTTACCTACTTTAAAAATTTTCCCATTAAAAAATCCAAATTAAGAAGAATTGGATGATATCTATATTTACTCCAGTACAAAGAAAACCTGGCCTATCTTTAACATTCCTTCCCCGCAGAAAAATGCACCAGTCCTTTGCCTTGTCATCAGTCATCTGAAATGTATAACATTTTTAGAGGGTAAGAAATCCCCTGCCTTCTATGACCAAATGTCACTAGTGTCAGCGTTCCTCTAAACACATCTTGTTTAAGTACTTGGGAAGAATTTTATTCTTTCCTTCTTCTTGATTTCAATCTCTTAAAAGTCACTAGATTCATGGTCCTTGTCTGACCTCGTCGGACTGTGTTGGTGATTAGGAACAACAACAATATAACAAATTTTAATGATAATTTATTGAAAGTATGAAAAGTTAATATATATTCTAAAAAGTTTTTACAGGCAGAATATTTAAGAATGCAAGAAACTGGTCTTGTCTGATGCCCACAAATTTTAAGCCACATGAAAGAACTCCCTGCAAAGAACTTATTTTCCTTCTTTTAATGAAACTCTAACAC